>OY992876.1:148566527-148889027 GCA_963921405.1 Cepaea hortensis | reverse complement strand
CAATATGTGTAGACAAATCGTCATTTTGTGGACGCGTCAGCAAGGTTGATAGGATATAACAGGTCCTTTACAGAAAGTCGCTCTGATCGCAGGGCGGGGGGGAGAGGGGGGAATCTGGCCATTTCTCGCGTCTCATGCATTCTGATGCCCAAACTGTACGCAATGTCCTTATCCTACTTCGCACTGGTCCACCACTGGATCATGTATTCTGATGCCTAAACTGTACGCAATGTCCCGGTTCCACCTTCGTGTTGGTCCACCACCGGCTCATGTATTCTGATGCCCAAACTGTACGCAATGTCCTGTATCCTACTTCGTGCTGGTCCACCACCGGCTCATGTATTCTGATGCCTAAACTGTACGCAATGTCCGAGTCCACAATCGTGCTGGTCCACCACTGCTACTTCTCCCAGAAACCACACCTTCTCTCCTTATTCTCTCCAGCCTATGACGCATGCTGTGGCCAAAGTACTTTCATGTTCGACACACGATACAGTTTATGCCCCAGTTTTCTTTGAAATGCAGATCGTGTAATATTTCAGTAATTTTCTCCTTTCAGTTCGCGATATTCTAAGAATTGCAGGCTACGACAAACGAAGTGAAGTGGTCAGTTGTCTTGCTCGTAGTCTTTGTTACCCAGACAATTCCCTGAACAACCTTACAATTGCCTGGTACCCATTTTTACGAGGACAGCAGGATCTCAGAGCCGGACGGGAAGAACCACACTATCTTGTAATTCTACCTCTGCTGGGAATTAAACCTGGACTGGAGGTCAGCATGGCCGAATGGATAAGAAAGCGCGTTCTTAAACATCCGGTGTGCTGATGCTAAGGTAAAGGGTTCAACCCCTACACCGGTCATTTGGACTAAAATGTTTACTTCTCGGCCATTGACTTTGGGATGTAAATTACAAGTACCTCAGAAGTTGGGATGGGTTCGCCTGATGGCGAGGGATACTGGTAACAGAGAAAGTTAATCCACACACAAAATCAATCCAGTGCACTCCTTAGTAGTGGCAAACTACTAGAAGTCGTACATAGTTTTATGAACTACTCTTGTCTTCAAAGCGAGCCAACGCAAAAATAAATAAATACATTTTAAAAACGGACAAGTCGAGAGGTAATAAAGAGAAAACATAAAGAGTAATCGTAACATGAAAACACAAATCACCAACCAAATCTTACCTGCATGGATAGATCAGCCTGTCCAGACAGACGGGCGAGTAGAGTGAACACAGGAACATTTTAACGTCAGGGTGACAGTTAATTCGGGTCAAAGGCACCCAGGAAGCAGCCTGTTGGGTGACCTCGCTGAGGGAATCGTGGTCCAGCAAGTTGGGGAGCATCATCTTCTCGTACCCAATGCCATAGCAAAGAGTCAGGTTGGCCGGGATGTCTATACACTTCGGCTGTTGTATCCTTCCGCTGAGCTTCACCCAGTCTTGGTTATTCCAGTCACTGAGGTACTCATTTCCTGGGTAGTTTTCTTGGTTATTGTTGTTGTTGTAGTTGGAATAGTAATTATAAGCGTCATCAGGGTGAGGTTCGGCGCCGACCACCGGAAAAAGGCAAATGACATCATTGGTGACAACCACAAGAAAAAATATAAATGCGCCATATACAAAATTTGACGTAGAAATCACAGTTAAAATCCGAGAAGCCATGGCAAACCAACGGTTCTTGTAGATTATGCAGCACAGATGAAAGCTCCTTGGGATAGTTCAACATCAACACATGCTGGAATAGAGCTCGCTAATGGTAATCCTTCATAGAGTCATAATTGGTGCTGATGACGTAACTACGCCGTGTAGCAAAGCTAGGTAATAATTCCAACATTTTCAGACTGCCTTCAAACTGTCACGGTCTTCACTCTTTGCCGCAGTCAGATGAGAATCTCCATAACGAGGCACACCTGAGCAGAATGTCCATCCCACTAATGCTCTTCAACAGTGGCTTTCCCTGGAATACGCAGAAAAAAAGAAACGAAGTTGTAGACGAGTTCACGACGAGGACTACAAGCTGAGTGTGTGGAAACGTTGTTGCATGGTGGTAAAACATTTTCGTTCACCCCCACCTACTCAACGTCTCCACCCAGGATGGTCGATATTCTGAATGTTAATCTAAGTCACAGAAGGCAACAAATCCACTGAAGGATGAAATCCCCTATACTTTAAAAAAAAATATTATTTACAACAGTAATAACACATGCAAGATTACAATCCACCTCTATTTATCACCCCAGTGAATTTAAATTGATAACAAAACATCCAGGGTTGAAATGAATCTTCTGAATCGACAGTGACCCCGACAGATACCTGTGGGAAAATGCACGAAGCCCAATTTCCTACAAGGAGGTCAGATATGACTGTGGCTACCCACTCCAGAACGTGGTCATGCATAGTCCTTTGTGTGCCTGCATTTAACACTGCCTGGGCTGCCTGAATGCCAACAAATTAAATCCTTGTTAAGTGCAACAATGCTTAAATCAGAGAGAAAGCTCCTAAACGTGAAGACTACATCCAGCCCTTGTCAGCAACAATTAAACTTCGAGGACAAAAGAAGAATAGGCTACTGGAATCTGTCATTCAAAAGTACCTCAGTTTTTACGACGCTCGTTCACACACGGATATGAATTGACAGGACCTGTAAGTAACAATTCACAGAGATCACAGGAAAACCTTTTACTTGTGAATCAAAGCAGGTATGCAGGGAGAACTCGCCCCGTCGCTCCACTTCCATTGCAGAACAGAGCATGCCTTGTGTTTATATTTATTCATTGTGCTCTTATTTCGTTTGCCGCAGGGGTTCTAATATGCTGGACCAGGAGGGTACAGATTAGGTTTCATGACAGAGAATTATGATTTACGGTGGTCTATAAATAAAAATAGAAATGGTTCTTTAAAAAAAAACGATCTTCTTCTTATTGTTCTTCTTCTCCCCCTCCTTCTTTCTCTCTAGCTCCTCCTCCGTCTTCAATTGCTTCTATTTCTCCTTCTCTCTTCTTCTTCTTCTTCTTCTTCTTCTTCTTCTTCTTCTTCTTCTTCTTCTTCTTCTTCTTCTCCTGTCACAAACCTCCTTTCTTTTGTGTGGAATATTCATCCGTCACATATATCTTGTATGCCTTGACGTCATACTGCGTAGCATCTTTTTTGTTCCATTTTCTATTTTCCTATTACATTTTGCGTAGGTGCAGAAATGCTCATATTGTTTCTCCTCTTATGCAGTGGCCACAGAACGTTAACTGTTTCACGCCTGTCACCCGTAAGGCGTTTCTCTTGTGCCCACATTTCAGTAAAACATATTTGTTTTTCATAAAGGCTGTCTGTGGTTTGTTGACTTTAGACACTCAACTGCAAGACAAGGTGTGCACGGCTCGAATGGAAGCCCTTGTGTGTTTCATACTGGTCCGATACTCGCAGTAGTAACTAGCGCTGAGTTCTGTGACTTCTGTCGTTTGTCAATTGTTAATCTGCATTTATTTCTGCCCATTTATAGGATTTCATCATTATCTTCATGAGGTCAGCGTGGCCAAATAGACGAGAGCGTTTGCTCTTAAACTTTCGGTGTGCTGATGTCGAGGTAGCGGCTTTAACCCCTACACCTGTCATTTGGACTAAAATTTTGACTTCTCGTCCTAGCTTGGGTCGCATATTATACATACATCAGAAGTCGGAGTGGGTTCGCCTGATGGTGAGGGGACTCTTGTAACAGTGAAAGCTAACCTATATGCAAAAATAAGTCCAAGTAATAGCACATGTATGGACGACTCTTGATTTCAAAGTGAACTCAAACAAAAATATAATGATCACCATCATCATCATGTGCCAAGTGGCGTAGGCGCCCGTGTCTTTCCACAGATCTCTATTATCAATTCGTATGCCAACGTAACTTCCGTGCCATGATATAAGAGTGTCAAAAATTTTCTCTCGCTCTCTTCCTCTGTCTCTCTTTCCACAAATCTTACCAGTTGTCACAATATGTTCAATTTTTTGTCTTTTCATA
This sequence comes from Cepaea hortensis, assembly GCA_963921405.1. Lineage (NCBI taxonomy): Eukaryota > Metazoa > Mollusca > Gastropoda > Stylommatophora > Helicidae > Cepaea > Cepaea hortensis. The sequence continues at coordinate 148,885,026 of OY992876.1, read as the reverse complement.
ATGTAGCCACAAAATGATGACTGCCTCTTTCTGAAGTTTGTGACACGTCGTATCTCTCTCTCTTAACCTACCTCAAAACGTGTAGTTAACTCATTTTGGCTTTATGGGGAATTTTCAACATGTTTTCTTAAAAACCAAACCTACAAAGTTTCTAAGGATATTTTTGTTTGTTTCTTTTTGTTTTTGTTTGTTTACTAATTATCCATGATTTGCTGCCATATGTTAGAACTTGTTGTATGTAAATTGCAAGTTTTTTTCCCCCCTAATATAATAATAGTTTGTTCATAAAATATTTTCATTATGGACAGAAGGAATAAAGAATCCATGGAAATCCGGATATATGAAGCCCTTGAACAGGCACTCACCCGCTGTTTATGCTTCATTATTATTATTATTATTATTATTATTATTATTATTATTATTATTATTATTATTATTATTATTATTCATGCCGGCTTCCTGGCCTAGAGGTTAGCAACTTTTCTCCGTAATCTCGTATGCTCTCGTAAGTAACGTGACGACGGTGTGTCACGGAAAAAACTGCAGTTTAATGATTCCTTGATAACTTACATATTAAAATACAAGGAAGGAGGAGGGTTAACCAGTGTGTACTTCATTCTGAGATGAGGACGAATAAAAGATCATTGACCGACAAATATGAAAATAGGATACAGGGGTTCGTAAAGTTCATTGCTTGACGATCTGACCGGACGGGAAACGGTACGATCACGCTGGGGGAAACTTCGACACGGGAAAAACGCAGCGGGAGACGGTGATCAAAGGGTTTGGACACTTTGAGGTACCAGCGTCGGAGAATACAGGGAAACAGCGTAGAGACGGAGCGGACCGGAGCACGGAGCGCCCGGACGTATACGTGATTTCACTGAACTTTTGATGTTACGGGAACGGAAAAGGCGATTGTTGATGTATGGACATCAAACACTAACGAAGAACGGAAGGCCCAATATAAATAGTAGCAACTGGGATTGTTGTGTTAGTGTGTGCTACCTAAAGGGACGGCAAACTGGATTTATGTCTCCTAAAAATAGCAAAGAAATCATCCCGGGAAATGGGATAGAAGTGATTGTGTGCTAATAGATTTCAATGCTTGGAGTATCATTAATTCTAGATATATAAGGTAACACTAATATTAGAGTAATATTAGCATAGGGAAATATGTGGTTGTGCGTAGGGTTTACTATTGCTTTCTATTTAGTGAATAGTTTATACTTTAGTGAATTCTGCTGTTTATGTCAGAGTATTCTTTCGGAGGCTGTTTCATTACGGCTGGAGAAAGATAATCACATAGACAGGGATATGAGGCAGACTTAAATCACCTGATTTAATGTTTATTACCCAGGTTCTACTACACAGCCTGACCTATCAAAGAAGATAAACCAGTACATCTCTTGTACCGAGAAAGCAGTGTTGATAATACAGGAAAGACCTTTTAATTTAATCAGGCACTTCACAGGTGCAGTGAAAGTATGTCACTATAGAAAATGCAAAGTGGGTGACTTAACGAATGTCAAAAAACAGGTTTTGGTGAACCTTAGAGAAGGAACTTTATTCAAGCATAGAAAATAGGATAAAACATTGTCATTGAGTACTCACCTAAACGAAACAGGGAAGAACCCTAGATCAGTGTACCTATATTCAGAGAACGGTTAAATAACTGTGGACAGGTGTGAGGTGTTTTCACTGATGGATTATAACAACATAAAACGGAAAACTCTGTCTACGGAAAGGACTTACCGTGATCACATTACTGTACGGTGTTACTGTGGTGAACAATTGTTTGTTTTTTCAAGAATTGGATTAAGTCAAGACTCAAGCTGAACGGATCATACCGGGTGAGAACGTTCTAATTCTGTGTTTGATATCTGATGTTTTGGCCTTTTGAATATGCCGGAGAAGATTACGAAGACTAACATCTAAATCTCCTATCTTGCAGTCACCTTAGCAGACACTACCAACTACAGATACACCTTCAATACATACTCCAGACATAGTTTTTATTAATAAATCTTTTATTTATCGTTGAAAGGAACTGTTGTCAGGGTATGTTATGAAAGAGAGAGAGAGTGAAAGAAATAGATATATGGAAGGGAAGACATAAGGGAGGAGTGTAGACAGAAGTCAGTCAATAATCCCAACAGAGAATAAAGTTGAAGATGTGCTTGTTGATTCCACATTCCTCCCGGGTAAACAAGTGACATAATTGGTGGAGCAGCGGAGTACTTACATAATACCCATATGAACTGGAGGCATAACAGGGCATATGCATAGAGGGGTACCTGCATATTGGCACAGGCATAGCGGAGTACCTGCATGTTGGGACATACTGATTGGAATAAATATAAGTATACATTGATGACTTTTAATGGAAGGACGTCCATTTGGATATATGGTGCCATTACATTTATGGTAGAAACATTTCATTAACGCTGGTGACTTTACAGTGAGAAAGTTCCAGACAGAGTGAATGTGGATAGGTGGTAAGACACATTACATACCTAGTCACACGGTCACACGTCTACATAAGTCTTTATCCTATATCTCCTCTTGTGGATGAGAGAGTGGTTGTGATGTACTGTGGGGTGTTGTAGATTTATAATATTAGATAGACATAGATAAATGATATAGGTTCTAGGTAGATTATCTGTTTATAGGAAGGACTTCTTTATTGCTTGAGGTGTCTGTACTCTATTTGCGGACTTACATTCTTAACTATGGCAACTCCTAAAGTAACTACAGCAGAACTAAGGGCCAACGGGGAGGAAATTGGTTTAGCTGGCTCGGAACTAACTGATTACATCCAGGAAAGAGAGCGAGAGATTCGTCAAGCGGAACGAGAAGATCGAAAGGCCGAGTTGGAAGTGAGAAGAATAGAGGTGGAGACCAAACGAATGGAAATGGAACAAGAGGCCAAGAAACTGGAACAGGAGACCAAGCGACTGGAAATGGAACAAGAGGCCAAGAAACTGGAACAAGAGACCAAGCGACTGGAAATGGAACAAGAGGCCAAGAAACTGGACCAGGAGACCAAGAAACTGGAAATGGAACAGACTGCCAGGAGACAAGAAATGGAACATGAATACCGCTTGAAAGAGTTAGAACTCAAGACACAAACTAAGGGTGAAATAGATGCAGCAGAAGGAAGTTCATCTTCACCTGGGGCAACCCACATGATTGGACAGGGTTACCATGCCATGAAGTTTCCCTTGGCGGTCTTTGATGAAAGTAAAGAGAAGATATACCAGTTTTTGGATCGGTTCGAGGCTATGGCAGTCGCTATGGGACTGGATAGAACCCGATGGGCTCTTAAATTATCCCAGGCTTTACGTGGTTCAGGGTACGAGGTCTACACACGCCTACCACCAGGACATGAAAATCAGTATGAGGAATTGAAAGCCGCTTTGATGAAACATTATGAAGTCACAGCACAAACGTATCGGAAGAAGTTTAGATCGTCTAGACGAGAGCCGGGAGAGCTATTCGCCGCCTACAGTTTAAGGCTGAAATCCTATCTCCAGAAATGGATGGACTTGGCAGAATTCAAGAGGGATTATGAGAGTCTCGAAGAGATGATGGTGGTCGACCAGATGCGAAAGCAAATGTCGAAACCTCTCAGAACCTTCTTGGGAGAACAAGGGGCGGAACGGATTGATGTTGTGAATAAGCTGGCGGAACGATTCGTAGAGGTACATGGGGAGGCTGTGGAACTCAGTATTCAAACCAAAGGTCAGGAGAAACAAGAGAAAAAGAAACCTAAGAATTGGGAAGGAGAAAAAGTGGAACCTTATATGAAGCACACAGAAGAGAGTTCAGAGAAGGTGAAGGAAAGAAACCAGAACACCTCGAATTCTCCAGCAAAACGACAGTGGTCTGAGAAGTGGTGTTCATTCTGCAAAGTGCCATCTCATAACACGAAGGACTGCAGATCGAAACCTAAAAGTTCTTACTTCGCAGTATGCAAAGGGATTCCTACGAGGGTGATCACAGACAAGGCTGAGGTCGGCGAAGGAGAAAGGAACAAAAAGGACACACGGAAACCTAGGAAGGGAACATGGTGCACACCCTGCCAGTCGACAACACATAATACTGTGGACTGCAGATGCAAGGCAGAAGACGCCAATTGCATAACCAACCTCGAGGAATCAAAAGAGGAAGGCAAGGAAGCGGTCAAAGAGATGAAAGACACTCAGGACCAAGAGAGGCCACTTGTGGTCGAACTGATTGAAGTAAATGGCCAACAGGTTGCTTGTCTCTACGATACAGGTTTGGATGGGGAAGCTGTGATAGACGCCAGCTTGGTACGCCCAGACCAACTTACAGGGGAGACCATAGAAATACAGCCGGCAATGAGGAGTGCTGTTACCATGACGCTGCCAATCGCCAAGGTGGAGATTAAATCCAGGTACGTCACAGGCATTATTCCAGCTGCTGTATTATCTGACTCCTTATTTCCCATGATCATTGGCACGAAATATGTCTTTTTGGGGATGCCCAAACAGCCAGCCCACAAGGGAACAGTAGTCAGTGGATCTCAAGGGAAGAAAAGAGGGGCAGAGACACTATGCGACAACTCAGGGATAGGAGAATTGCATACTGCCCAGAGGAAGGATACTACGTTGCGTTCTTGCTACAGGAAGCTGCAAAGAAGTGCTGAGCCACCAGAACGGGGACAGTACTTTCTGAAGAATCGACTACTCTATCGGAGAGCTGGGAGGGGAGATAACCTGCACGAGCAGTGGGTGGTTCCAGAGACCCACCGTCCTCACATTCTTCAGAGTGGACACATCATAGGCGAGAACCGACATATGGGTGTCCGAGAGACCATGCAGCAAATTTCCGGCCATTATTGCTGGCCAGGAATGACCGGAGATGTACGCCGGTGGTTGAAGTCTTGTTCGGAGTGCCAGAACGCACCACCCAACAAGCGGATTAAGAGGAAACTAGCTCTTAAGGTGGAAGACAAAGTGGAAGTGTGGGGTCCAGCAGAGACCAATATACTCCAAGTAGGATGGAAAGGACCTTATCCTGTGGAAAAGGTGGTGTCCAAGAACATCTACAAAATCCGGATCGGGGAAGAGCAGAAAAATCTCCCTAGACATCTCATTAGGAAATATGAGGAGAGATCCGGGAGCAAAGCTTCGCACTTTATGGTGATGGCAGCCATTGGGACAAAAGTTACCAGTCCAGACGAAGACCAAAGATCGCAAGTACAACATAGGAGAGCCTATGGGACAGTACGTGATAGGTCAGATTTACCCAACGGAGGGAGGAGGGAAATCACACGTCAGGGAAAGGACAAGAGGGAAACTTTCCCTAGTAACCAAGTTCAGAAGGGGTGGGTAACGTCGGAAAAGGCGAGAAATACCCGGGACTCCAACCGAAGATTGGCTGACCAGATACAATATCGCCCAAGATGGTCCTGGAAGCAAAAGTCCAGGAGATTTGGGAAAGACGACTCGGTCCAACGAGGACGAGGCGGAACATCCCCAGGGGCAAAGCCGGGGGAAACCAAGAGGACATGGAAGCAGTGTTACAATCAGGATGGGACGATCCGTCTGTATTGTGAGCCATCGCTTACGCCAGTGGAAAGGAGGTCGACTGAACGTACAGGAGCGATGAGCCAACACTAGCTTCAGTCATGAGTAGTATGGTAGGGTGCATATGAAGTCGCCTACTGGATGAGGTGTTGATCCATGTGAGGATCCAATCATATCATCAACACGTGATGTTAATAGCTACTTCGCAGAAGCTCAACGCACGGTGGATGTGATGGTCGTTGTTGATGCAACAGGACAACTTCACAGTGGAACATCCCTGGTAAGGAGACTGTAGGAGCGGATTTCTTATCTAGACATCCAACTCCAGAGGAAGAGGAATAAGTTGGAGGATCATAGGAATCAAAACTACAGTGATGAAGAGTCGACGCGGTCAAATCTCTTAAGAGGGGGCCTATGTCACGGAAAAAACTGCAGTTTAATGATTCCTTGATAACTTACATATTAAAATACAAGGAAGGAGGAGGGTTAACCAGTGTGTACTTCATTCTGAGATGAGGACGAATAAAAGATCATTGACCGACAAATATGAAAATAGGATACAGGGGTTCGTAAAGTTCATTGCTTGACGATCTGACCGGACGGGAAACGGTACGATCACGCTGGGGGAAACTTCGACACGGGAAAAACGCAGCGGGAGACGGTGATCAAAGGGTTTGGACACTTTGAGGTACCAGCGTCGGAGAATACAGGGAAACAGCGTAGAGACGGAGCGGACCGGAGCACGGAGCGCCCGGACGTATACGTGATTTCACTGAACTTTTGATGTTACGGGAACGGAAAAGGCGATTGTTGATGTATGGACATCAAACACTAACGAAGAACGGAAGGCCCAATATAAATAGTAGCAACTGGGATTGTTGTGTTAGTGTGTGCTACCTAAAGGGACGGCAAACTGGATTTATGTCTCCTAAAAATAGCAAAGAAATCATCCCGGGAAATGGGATAGAAGTGATTGTGTGCTAATAGATTTCAATGCTTGGAGTATCATTAATTCTAGATATATAAGGTAACACTAATATTAGAGTAATATTAGCATAGGGAAATATGTGGTTGTGCGTAGGGTTTACTATTGCTTTCTATTTAGTGAATAGTTTATACTTTAGTGAATTCTGCTGTTTATGTCAGAGTATTCTTTCGGAGGCTGTTTCATTACGGCTGGAGAAAGATAATCACATAGACAGGGATATGAGGCAGACTTAAATCACCTGATTTAATGTTTATTACCCAGGTTCTACTACACAGCCTGACCTATCAAAGAAGATAAACCAGTACATCTCTTGTACCGAGAAAGCAGTGTTGATAATACAGGAAAGACCTTTTAATTTAATCAGGCACTTCACAGGTGCAGTGAAAGTATGTCACTATAGAAAATGCAAAGTGGGTGACTTAACGAATGTCAAAAAACAGGTTTTGGTGAACCTTAGAGAAGGAACTTTATTCAAGCATAGAAAATAGGATAAAACATTGTCATTGAGTACTCACCTAAACGAAACAGGGAAGAACCCTAGATCAGTGTACCTATATTCAGAGAACGGTTAAATAACTGTGGACAGGTGTGAGGTGTTTTCACTGATGGATTATAACAACATAAAACGGAAAACTCTGTCTACGGAAAGGACTTACCGTGATCACATTACTGTACGGTGTTACTGTGGTGAACAATTGTTTGTTTTTTCAAGAATTGGATTAAGTCAAGACTCAAGCTGAACGGATCATACCGGGTGAGAACGTTCTAATTCTGTGTTTGATATCTGATGTTTTGGCCTTTTGAATATGCCGGAGAAGATTACGAAGACTAACATCTAAATCTCCTATCTTGCAGTCACCTTAGCAGACACTACCAACTACAGATACACCTTCAATACATACTCCAGACATAGTTTTTATTAATAAATCTTTTATTTATCGTTGAAAGGAACTGTTGTCAGGGTATGTTATGAAAGAGAGAGAGAGTGAAAGAAATAGATATATGGAAGGGAAGACATAAGGGAGGAGTGTAGACAGAAGTCAGTCAATAATCCCAACAGAGAATAAAGTTGAAGATGTGCTTGTTGATTCCACATTCCTCCCGGGTAAACAAGTGACATAATTGGTGGAGCAGCGGAGTACTTACATAATACCCATATGAACTGGAGGCATAACAGGGCATATGCATAGAGGGGTACCTGCATATTGGCACAGGCATAGCGGAGTACCTGCATGTTGGGACATACTGATTGGAATAAATATAAGTATACATTGATGACTTTTAATGGAAGGACGTCCATTTGGATATATGGTGCCATTACATTTATGGTAGAAACATTTCATTAACGCTGGTGACTTTACAGTGAGAAAGTTCCAGACAGAGTGAATGTGGATAGGTGGTAAGACACATTACATACCTAGTCACACGGTCACACGTCTACATAAGTCTTTATCCTATATCTCCTCTTGTGGATGAGAGAGTGGTTGTGATGTACTGTGGGGTGTTGTAGATTTATAATATTAGATAGACATAGATAAATGATATAGGTTCTAGGTAGATTATCTGTTTATAGGAAGGACTTCTTTATTGCTTGAGGTGTCTGTACTCTATTTGCGGACTTACATTCTTAACTATGGCAACTCCTAAAGTAACTACAGCAGAACTAAGGGCCAACGGGGAGGAAATTGGTTTAGCTGGCTCGGAACTAACTGATTACATCCAGGAAAGAGAGCGAGAGATTCGTCAAGCGGAACGAGAAGATCGAAAGGCCGAGTTGGAAGTGAGAAGAATAGAGGTGGAGACCAAACGAATGGAAATGGAACAAGAGGCCAAGAAACTGGAACAGGAGACCAAGCGACTGGAAATGGAACAAGAGGCCAAGAAACTGGAACAAGAGACCAAGCGACTGGAAATGGAACAAGAGGCCAAGAAACTGGACCAGGAGACCAAGAAACTGGAAATGGAACAGACTGCCAGGAGACAAGAAATGGAACATGAATACCGCTTGAAAGAGTTAGAACTCAAGACACAAACTAAGGGTGAAATAGATGCAGCAGAAGGAAGTTCATCTTCACCTGGGGCAACCCACATGATTGGACAGGGTTACCATGCCATGAAGTTTCCCTTGGCGGTCTTTGATGAAAGTAAAGAGAAGATATACCAGTTTTTGGATCGGTTCGAGGCTATGGCAGTCGCTATGGGACTGGATAGAACCCGATGGGCTCTTAAATTATCCCAGGCTTTACGTGGTTCAGGGTACGAGGTCTACACACGCCTACCACCAGGACATGAAAATCAGTATGAGGAATTGAAAGCCGCTTTGATGAAACATTATGAAGTCACAGCACAAACGTATCGGAAGAAGTTTAGATCGTCTAGACGAGAGCCGGGAGAGCTATTCGCCGCCTACAGTTTAAGGCTGAAATCCTATCTCCAGAAATGGATGGACTTGGCAGAATTCAAGAGGGATTATGAGAGTCTCGAAGAGATGATGGTGGTCGACCAGATGCGAAAGCAAATGTCGAAACCTCTCAGAACCTTCTTGGGAGAACAAGGGGCGGAACGGATTGATGTTGTGAATAAGCTGGCGGAACGATTCGTAGAGGTACATGGGGAGGCTGTGGAACTCAGTATTCAAACCAAAGGTCAGGAGAAACAAGAGAAAAAGAAACCTAAGAATTGGGAAGGAGAAAAAGTGGAACCTTATATGAAGCACACAGAAGAGAGTTCAGAGAAGGTGAAGGAAAGAAACCAGAACACCTCGAATTCTCCAGCAAAACGACAGTGGTCTGAGAAGTGGTGTTCATTCTGCAAAGTGCCATCTCATAACACGAAGGACTGCAGATCGAAACCTAAAAGTTCTTACTTCGCAGTATGCAAAGGGATTCCTACGAGGGTGATCACAGACAAGGCTGAGGTCGGCGAAGGAGAAAGGAACAAAAAGGACACACGGAAACCTAGGAAGGGAACATGGTGCACACCCTGCCAGTCGACAACACATAATACTGTGGACTGCAGATGCAAGGCAGAAGACGCCAATTGCATAACCAACCTCGAGGAATCAAAAGAGGAAGGCAAGGAAGCGGTCAAAGAGATGAAAGACACTCAGGACCAAGAGAGGCCACTTGTGGTCGAACTGATTGAAGTAAATGGCCAACAGGTTGCTTGTCTCTACGATACAGGTTTGGATGGGGAAGCTGTGATAGACGCCAGCTTGGTACGCCCAGACCAACTTACAGGGGAGACCATAGAAATACAGCCGGCAATGAGGAGTGCTGTTACCATGACGCTGCCAATCGCCAAGGTGGAGATTAAATCCAGGTACGTCACAGGCATTATTCCAGCTGCTGTATTATCTGACTCCTTATTTCCCATGATCATTGGCACGAAATATGTCTTTTTGGGGATGCCCAAACAGCCAGCCCACAAGGGAACAGTAGTCAGTGGATCTCAAGGGAAGAAAAGAGGGGCAGAGACACTATGCGACAACTCAGGGATAGGAGAATTGCATACTGCCCAGAGGAAGGATACTACGTTGCGTTCTTGCTACAGGAAGCTGCAAAGAAGTGCTGAGCCACCAGAACGGGGACAGTACTTTCTGAAGAATCGACTACTCTATCGGAGAGCTGGGAGGGGAGATAACCTGCACGAGCAGTGGGTGGTTCCAGAGACCCACCGTCCTCACATTCTTCAGAGTGGACACATCATAGGCGAGAACCGACATATGGGTGTCCGAGAGACCATGCAGCAAATTTCCGGCCATTATTGCTGGCCAGGAATGACCGGAGATGTACGCCGGTGGTTGAAGTCTTGTTCGGAGTGCCAGAACGCACCACCCAACAAGCGGATTAAGAGGAAACTAGCTCTTAAGGTGGAAGACAAAGTGGAAGTGTGGGGTCCAGCAGAGACCAATATACTCCAAGTAGGATGGAAAGGACCTTATCCTGTGGAAAAGGTGGTGTCCAAGAACATCTACAAAATCCGGATCGGGGAAGAGCAGAAAAATCTCCCTAGACATCTCATTAGGAAATATGAGGAGAGATCCGGGAGCAAAGCTTCGCACTTTATGGTGATGGCAGCCATTGGGACAAAAGTTACCAGTCCAGACGAAGACCAAAGATCGCAAGTACAACATAGGAGAGCCTATGGGACAGTACGTGATAGGTCAGATTTACCCAACGGAGGGAGGAGGGAAATCACACGTCAGGGAAAGGACAAGAGGGAAACTTTCCCTAGTAACCAAGTTCAGAAGGGGTGGGTAACGTCGGAAAAGGCGAGAAATACCCGGGACTCCAACCGAAGATTGGCTGACCAGATACAATATCGCCCAAGATGGTCCTGGAAGCAAAAGTCCAGGAGATTTGGGAAAGACGACTCGGTCCAACGAGGACGAGGCGGAACATCCCCAGGGGCAAAGCCGGGGGAAACCAAGAGGACATGGAAGCAGTGTTACAATCAGGATGGGACGATCCGTCTGTATTGTGAGCCATCGCTTACGCCAGTGGAAAGGAGGTCGACTGAACGTACAGGAGCGATGAGCCAACACTAGCTTCAGTCATGAGTAGTATGGTAGGGTGCATATGAAGTCGCCTACTGGATGAGGTGTTGATCCATGTGAGGATCCAATCATATCATCAACACGTGATGTTAATAGCTACTTCGCAGAAGCTCAACGCACGGTGGATGTGATGGTCGTTGTTGATGCAACAGGACAACTTCACAGTGGAACATCCCTGGTAAGGAGACTGTAGGAGCGGATTTCTTATCTAGACATCCAACTCCAGAGGAAGAGGAATAAGTTGGAGGATCATAGGAATCAAAACTACAGTGATGAAGAGTCGACGCGGTCAAATCTCTTAAGAGGGGGCCTATGTCACGGAAAAAACTGCAGTTTAATGATTCCTTGATAACTTACATATTAAAATACAAGGAAGGAGGAGGGTTAACCAGTGTGTACTTCATTCTGAGATGAGGACGAATAAAAGATCATTGACCGACAAATATGAAAATAGGATACAGGGGTTCGTAAAGTTCATTGCTTGACGATCTGACCGGACGGGAAACGGTACGATCACGCTGGGGGAAACTTCGACACGGGAAAAACGCAGCGGGAGACGGTGATGAAAGGGTTTAGACACTTTGAGGTACCAGCGTCGGAGAATACAGGGAAACAGCGTAGAGACGGAGCGGACCGGAGCACGGAGCGCCCGGACGTATACGTGATTTCACTGAACTTTTGATGTTACGGGAACGGAAAAGGCGATTGTTGATGTATGGACATCAAACACTAACGAAGAACGGAAGGCCCAATATAAATAGTAGCAACTGGGATTGTTGTGTTAGTGTGTGCTACCTAAAGGGACGGCAAACTGGATTTATGTCTCCTAAAAATAGCAAAGAAATCATCCCGGGAAATGGGATAGAAGTGATTGTGTGCTAATAGATTTCAATGCTTGGAGTATCATTAATTCTAGATATATAAGGTAACACTAATATTAGAGTAATATTAGCATAGGGAAATATGTGGTTGTGCGTAGGGTTTACTATTGCTTTCTATTTAGTGAATAGTTTATACTTTAGTGAATTCTGCTGTTTATGTCAGAGTATTCTTTCGGAGGCTGTTTCATTACGGCTGGAGAAAGATAATCACATAGACAGGGATATGAGGCAGACTTAAATCACCTGATTTAATGTTTATTACCCAGGTTCTACTACACAGCCTGACCTATCAAAGAAGATAAACCAGTACATCTCTTGTACCGAGAAAGCAGTGTTGATAATACAGGAAAGACCTTTTAATTTAATCAGGCACTTCACAGGTGCAGTGAAAGTATGTCACTATAGAAAATGCAAAGTGGGTGACTTAACGAATGTCAAAAAACAGGTTTTGGTGAACCTTAGAGAAGGAACTTTATTCAAGCATAGAAAATAGGATAAAACATTGTCATTGAGTACTCACCTAAACGAAACAGGGAAGAACCCTAGATCAGTGTACCTATATTCAGAGAACGGTTAAATAACTGTGGACAGGTGTGAGGTGTTTTCACTGATGGATTATAACAACATAAAACGGAAAACTCTGTCTACGGAAAGGACTTACCGTGATCACATTACTGTACGGTGTTACTGTGGTGAACAATTGTTTGTTTTTTCAAGAATTGGATTAAGTCAAGACTCAAGCTGAACGGATCATACCGCGTGAGAACGTTCTAATTCTGTGTTTGATATCTGATGTTTTGGCCTTTTGAATATGCCGGAGAAGATTACGAAGACTAACATCTAAATCTCCTATCTTGCAGTCACCTTAGCAGACACTACCAACTACAGATACACCTTCAATACATACTCCAGACATAGTTTTTATTAATAAATCTTTTATTTATCGTTGAAAGGAACTGTTGTCAGGGTATGTTATGAAAGAGAGAGAGAGTGAAAGAAATAGATATATGGAAGGGAAGACAGAAGGGAGGAGTGTAGACAGAAGTCAGTCAATAATCCCAACAGAGAATAAAGTTGAAGATGTGCTTGTTGATTCCACATTCCTCCCGCCTAAACAAGTGACACGGTGAGAATCAGCAGTGGTTCGAATCGCGTAGGTAACTTAGGGGTATGTGAGCCGGCCGCTCAGACAGCAATGGCAAACTACTGAGCGTAATCTTGCCAAGAAATCAACAATCAGCTGAAAGATACTGATGTTGACATCGATGTCATGTAAAGCAGTGGTTCCCAAGCTTTTTAAGCCGAGAGCCATATCTACTATTTTCGGTAGTTAAGCGGGCCACAGCGTTATAAAATTATAAAAGTTGTGCAATATCATTCTTACCTTTCTTAACTTTCGTCAACAAAATTCTAAAACTTTAAAGGCAGTCAGTGTCAGTACCACACTGTGGTCATTTTTTGGTTTAAAATCAAAAGTTCTTTTAACAAATAAATCTTAAATCAATTTCGAAAATCGCTATTAATGTAATTAATTTACAATTGTAACTGTTCTTCATAACCAGTTACTTAAGTTCAGATGCCAGTTTATCAATGTCTGGGCACAAATCTGCCGTTCCCAAAGTCATAAGCGCAGCTAAGTTACTGTCGATAAGTCTGGAACGTTACTTGTTTTTTATAACGATCACTGCGGAAAATGACTGCTCGCATCTGTAAGTCGAACCAAAACGACAAATGTATCTCTGGGCGAATGAACGCAAGTGTTCAAATTGTTCGACAGGCAATAGTCGCCATAATGAAATCATATGATCAGCTGAAGGTGAAGCAAGCAGCTCCAGAAATTTACATTTCAGTGCAGAATTGAATTTCAAATCAATTACTTCGTGCTGAAGGTTTTGCTGTAATTGACAGAGCTTGGCATCAGGAAATACGAATGAATTTATGAAGAGGGCAACATATATCCTCCTCTATTGTGAACTCTTGAAATCTCGACTGAACCGAGGCCTCGCGTGCCACTTTCTGACTTTCCACAAGTGGCCCGCGGGCCGTGGTTTGGGAACCTCTGATGTAAAGGATATGCAAAGATTTATATATTACTAGCTGACCCGGCCCGGCTTCGCCCAGTCCTTGGTGGGGAGCATCTCATTTAATTCATATAAGTAGTCATATAAGATCCCGTTCCCGTTACCGACTATCTGTCTGTCTGTCTGTCTGTCTGTCTGTCTGTCTGTCTGTCTGTCTGACCCGGCATCGCCCAGTCCTTGGTGGGGAGCATCTCATTTAATTCATATAAGTAGTCATATAAGTTCCCGTTCCCGTTACCGACTATCTGTCTGTCTGTCTGTCTGTCTGTCTGTCTGTCTGTCTGTCTGTCTGTCTGTCCGTCCGTCCCTCTCTGTCTGTCTGTCTGCCTGTCTGTCTAATCATTTATTGGTTGCAGTTAGAACAACCTTAGATAAACGAAGACCAACTTACAAAAAGCATTAGAAAGAGCACTTGAAAGATCTTTACATCTTCCCCCAACAATTAACTTGGGTAAATGGAGCGGCGGCAGCAGCATCAGCAGAAGAAGGAAAAGGAGGAGTAGACAACTGCAGCGAAAAGGTGGGTCTGTCTATCTATCTGACCCGGCGTGACTTCGCCCAGCTCCTGGCGGGTAGCGTCTCATTAAATTCATACAAAAAAAAAGTAACTTAAAAGAATGTCTTTCCACACACCATCCATTATTTTTAATGAAAACGCTTTCTAATCACCTGCATGACTACAGTAACTTCTTAAGCAAAAAAAGATGAGTTACAATGTTATGCATTGTGCATTATTTTTATGAAAACTTTGAAAATGCCTTACAGATTGTATCATTATTTATTATAAGTCATATGCCGGTACATAACTATGGACAAAGAGTTTATAAATCTTTGAAAACGATGCCACAATATGACTATAAGTTATACAGAAAAGTTATGCCCCTTGAAATAACTTTTACAGAGTTAAGTCCCCTGAGATATATGAAATTACAATGAAAAGTGAAAAATGAAATAATATTGGGTAAGCAGCCGATTTCACACTAAAAAAATATGACAGTGGGCTGCACTGGAATGAAAAGAAGACGTGTAGAAAATTTCATCTCAATCGGATGGGCCGTTCGCGAGCGCATAAAGGACAGACGGACATACAGACAGACAGACAGACAGACAGACAGACGGAGATCGCAATTTATATATAAGATTATTCATAAATCAAAGGTTATGTTCCACTATTCGTGTAATTCAAAGTGAGATGTTCCCTGTATTCGACACTTCAGAGGTCACGTGGTCAATGTGGTGACAACCCACAATTCCTGATACCCGCTTTAGGCTGCGTAGAACTGTCAACCCAGGTTTTAAGTATTGTATTCATTCATTTCATGTATAAGTTAAATGTAGTGTTTAAGTTCTCATAGTTTTTAGTATTGTGTTAATTCGTGTAATTTATAAGTTGACATAATGTGTTCAAGAATTCATTGTTGGCAGTATTGTGTTAATTCATGTGGTTAAGTTGATATAATGTGTTCATTCACGTAATTTATAAGTTAACGTTCATTCGTGTAATTTATAAGTTAAAATATTGTGTTCATTCGTGTAATTTATAAGTTAAAATATTGTGTTCATTGGTGTAATTTATAAGTTAACGTTCATTCGTGTAATTTATAAGTTAAAATATTGTGTTCATTCATGTAATTTATAAGTTAACGTTCATTCGTGTAATTTATAAGTTAAAATATTGTGTTCATTAGTGTAATTTATAAGTTAAAATATTCGGTTCTTTCATGTAATTTATAATTTAAAATGTGCACCTTACGTCTTCATACTTTTAAGTATTGTGTTAATTTATGTAATTATGCTGATATATTGTGTTCATTGTTGGCAGTATTGTATTCATGCATGTAATTTATAATATAAAATGTACAACCCAAGTCTTCATACTTTTAATTATTTTGTAATTAATTAATTAAATTGTTGTGTTCATTCGTGTAATTAATTAGTTAAATTGTTGTGTTCATTCGTGTAATTAATTAGTTAAATTGTTGTGTTAATTTATGTAATCAGTTAGTTACATTGTTGTGTTCATTCATGTAATTAATCAATTAAATTGTTGCGCTCAATGGTATAGTTAACTAGTTAAATTGTTGTGTTCATTCGTGTAATCAGTTAGTTATTTTTGTTGTGGTCAGTTCTTCACAGTTTTTAGTTTAGTAGATGAATCAACATCACGGCACACGGGTGGAACCCATAAGTGCTCCGTTCTCCCCCTAACTCAAACCTGAGTCTGGAGAAACTAGGCTCAGTGCACGAACTCCGTAGCACCGCCGAGGATCCTGAAATACTTCTTCAAAGTTCTTCACAGTTGGTACTATTGTCTTCATTCGTGTAATTAATAAGTTAAATTATTGTATTCATTCGTGTAATTAATTAATTAACTAAATTGTTGTGTTCATTCGTGTAGTTAATTAGTTAAACTGTTGTGTTCATTCGTGTAATTAATTAATTATTTAAATTGTTGTGTTCATTCGTGTAGTTAATTAGTTAAATTGTTGTGTTCATTCGTGTAGTTAATTAGTTAAATTGTTGTGTTCATTCGTGTAATCAATTAGTTAAATTTTTCAGTTCACTTCTTCACAGTTGGTACTTGTTTGTTCATTCGAGTAGTTAATAAATTAAATTGTTGTGTTCATTCGTGTAATTAATTACATACATTGTTGTGTTCATTTGTGTAGTTAATTAGTAAAAAAAAAAAAACACCTATGCTACCAATGTCAAACTTGGACATTATCCAAATCACACTTACGCAGAATCAACACCTGTGAGATGATATGCCTGAGGAGAGCTGCCAACTTAACTATACGAAAACGAGTAAGACATGATGTTATCAGACAGACAGTGGGATCAACACCTTATGCCACATATATATTATTAAAAGGTAGAAGATCAAATGATTTGGCCATCTCGTTAGAATACAACCAGCTACCAGCACTGGCGCTACATCAAAGAACATCTGCTACGAGATCAGGAGGACGCGCGAGAGATAGATAGATTGACGACGTGAAAAGTATTGTACAATCACGCGGAATGACATTATCCAGTGACACGCATTGGGTGCTGGGGCGCCAATTATTCCTTCCTACGATGCTTGACGGCAAAATTAGATGAGGATGAGAGGATGATGATGATGCCAGTGGGTAAGTTAAAATGTTCAAGACTTCAAAATTTTAAGTATTTTGTTCATGCTTTTAGTTAATAAGTTATAATTTGTCTTTATAGTTGGCAATATTGTGTTCATTCCTGTAATAATGGTGTGTTTAAGTCTGCAGTTTTATGTGTTGTGTTGTGTGTGTGTGTGTGTGTGTGTGTGTGTGTGTGTGTGTGTGTAATTAATACGTTGCGGCGCTCGGTGGCGAAGAGCTTATGAACGCGGTTCTGTCAAAGACTTAGGAGATAGCTCTGAGCTAAGAAGAGCTGAAATAGAGCATAGGAATAGGGCAAGTGACGTAATAGGATAGGAGAGCAGACAGGAGAGACACTATCGCTATAAATAGCGATAACGGGACACCCTTGTGTCAACAAGAAGGGCAACCAGTGCAGATGAGCGGAGTTGCCCAACAGACTGGGAAACCGGGTGCACGAGGAAGGACCGAGTAACTCTGGTCAGCACAACCCAGGGCCCAGCACGTAAACCAACGAACGCACGCTGAGCTAATTGCTGGTGGCTGAACACACCACGCTCAGCGAGCAGGGACGGCCATCAGACGGCGTAGAGATCAGACGTGTATCCGCTAGGGATACTTTGTGGTTACTAAAGGGCAGTATTATCGTTATAATAGTCTAGCTTAGCTTCAATAGTTATAATATGTACATCATCTCCTCATTCCATCTTATCGTCATTACATTCTATGTTCAATACCGTTATGGTATTCCGCTCATGGAGCTATTGTTGATCAGCTCCGAATAAACATGTATCCTTTTGCAAACGATACGAGTTGTCACTTCGTGTAGTGTAAAAGAAGGGAATCCTTGTACGCCTGTCGCAAGTGAGTTGCTGACAGGCAGGATACCAATTGGTGTCAGAAGTGCTTGAATCACCGCACATTACCAGGTAAACACCATCTGACACCAGAATATCAATTGGTGTCAGAAGTACCTGAACCACCACTCATTACCAGTTGGACACCATCTGACACCAGGATACAATTTGTGTCAGAAGTCCCTGAACTACCCCTCACTACCAATTATCATTAGGATATCATTTTGTGAAATGTTTTTGAACCACCTCAAAATGTGTGCTATTAATTAAAATAACCAAGTAATTTGCTATTTTCGGAAATTCTACAGCATATTACGAAGATATTACCTATGTACATTATTTATATGAAAATGTGTGAAACATTAATAGTGATTGTGAACGAATTGTAAAAAGGTTGTAAATATTGAATACATAACAACTGTGAAATTGTGTTGAAAAATATACTGTCATCAATTATCAGATAACATAAAGCCTTACAATGTCATCATTACATGACTTCATCCAGGCAGGTAAAGAACTAGAATATACTGGAGAAAAGCTGGAGAAATGGGCAAACGAAAGATACAGAGAAGAGATGGAGAGAAAAGTTGCTCTAGAGAGAGACCAAAGAGCATTAGAAAGACAACATCAAAAGGAGATGAAGGAGTTGGAAGAAAACACTAAACAAAAGGAATTGGAACTAAAACAGAAGCAGATAGATGTAGACCATGCCACCAAAATCCCGCTTACCCGCGTTCGAAACACAGCTGAGCGTGATTTGACAGCAGACCGCGTTGCGCTGGGTTTCTTCTTCTTCTGCGTCCAACCGGATTTTTTTTTATTTTTTTCGGACGTGATTGCGTTGTGCCTGTTTACAGCAGAGCTGCGTTCTTGCGCCGTTAGGCCGACACATCCGACTTCTGCGGGCATTTGTTGACCGGGTTAACCTTCCCGGGCGCTGGGTTTTAAAGAATTGATATGGAAGACGGTCGCTCAGAAATCAATGGCAAACTACTGAACATACACTTGCCAAGACATCAACAACAGCCAGCAAAATGCTGGTGTTGACAGCGATGTCCTGTAAAAGGATATATATATATATATATATATCTGGTAGAGTTATGGTCAGTCATGTATCATTATTTTAACCCTTTAAACATGTCCCAAGATGAGTTAATATAAAGCAGTTAAATTCATTTGCTTAAGTTAGTTGCATGTCATTCACATGACGTTGCAGTCGACCCCTGCATTGTTTCGCTGTTTGGGGTTTCCTAGGTAAAAGATACGTTCACCAGTTTGTCACTACTTTCTGAACCATCGACGCTCACACCATTGTATGAAAACTAGCGCAAGGTGGTCTGCTTCAAAATGGCCCGCAGCTATGTTTCGAACCCGGTATGCAGGATTGCGAATCACGTTCGTAACCCCGTAGCCACAGAGCCGACTACAAGAATTTCCATTAATGAACTCATATAAATCTGTAAAGTGCCCTGTTCTTCATTCATTCAGCAGCATGTCGTTTGCAGAACCTCGCTCCCATAACAACCTTCCGGAAAACCTCTTGATCATAAGCAAGATGCCCGCGTCCGATACACCCATTTTCTCTTTGGTCTTCCTCTTCCTCTCTTCCCAGGCATATACCCCTCCATTATTGTTCTCTCCACACTTTCGTGACGTTTCAAGTGATCAAATTATTTCAATTTTCTTTGATTTATTGTCTTTAATAGCCAACCTTCCTCAGTATTCAGCTCTTTAAGTATGGGTGCATTTGTTCTTTTCTTTATCCAAGCTATTCTTAGAACTCGTCTATAACATTTATATCCAAAGGCATTTATGCGCTGTTCAGCTTGTTTAGTAAGTGTCCAGGTCTCACAGTCGTATGTTGCAAAGGGAAAGATGCATGCTCTTAAAAATCTAATTTTTGTAGTTCTGTCTGTCCCACTCCATAATTTATTCAGTTGTTTTAGTCTTTGAAGAGCAATTGATAGTTGTCGTTTAATTTCTTTCATTGTGTCACTGTTGTTGGTAATCAATGACCCAAGATATTCAAAATTTTCCAACACCTCCAATTGTTCCTCATTAACATATATTTCTTTCTCTATAGTAGTTTTATCTGTATGCATTATCTTTGTTTTTGCTATATTAAGATATAAGTTGTGATTTTCACTATTCAATTGGGTTGAGACTGTTAGCTTTTTTATACCATTCTGTGTTGTGGATAGCAATACTGTATCATCAGCATACCGAATCTCTGGTATGCCATGACCACCGATATTTAGGGCATCATATAGCTCCCTGTTTATATCATCTCTTACATTTCTCATTATATTTTCGGCGTAGAGTTTAAACAAATACCCTGTGCTTAGTTAATCTAAATCAGTAAAATCTCCGATGTTTAGTTAATCTAAAATAATAAAATACCTGATGTTTAGTTAATCTAAACAAGTAAAGTCCCCGATGTTTAGTAAATCTAAAACAGTTAAGTCCCCTATGTTCAGCTGTCCTAGACCAGGGATTTTCTTCACATATTGTACAACTTATAAAAATGGCCCTTCTAGACCAACAAGCAGCGGTTAGAATAGTTGGCGAGACATCAGATTGGTTTGACATCAAGCAAGCAGTCTGTCAGGACTGTATACTGCCCCCTGTTTTTTAACCTGTACGCCGAAAATATAATGAGAAATGTCAGAGATTATATAACCTAGGAGCAATATGATGCCCTAAATATCGGTGGTCATGAAATACCAGTGATTCGATATGCTGATGATGTAGTATTACTATCTACATAACAGAATGGTATAGAAAATCTAATAAAATCAACCTAAAAGAATAGTGAAAATCACAACTTATATCTTAACATAGTGAACGCAAAGATAATGCATACAGATAAAACTAATATGGCGAAAGAAATATATGTTAATGAGGAAAAATTGGAGGTGCTGGAAAATTTCGAATATCTTGGGTCATTAATTACCAACAATGGTGAAACATTGAAATAAATTAAAATAAGAATATCTATTGCTCTTCAAAACTAAAATAACTGAATAAATGATGGCGTAGGACAGACAGACCTATAAAAATTAGATTTTTAAGAGCATGCATCTTTCTCATTGCAACATACGCCTGTGAGACCTAGACACTTACTTAATAAGCTGAACAGCGCATAAATGCCTTTGAATATAAATGTTATAGACAGATTCTAAGAATATCTTGGATACTGAAAAGAATAAATGCATCTATCTGCGTCACAACAAGATCTGAATATTGAATACCGTTGGCTACTAAAGACTATAAAACAAAGACAACTGAAATATTTTGATCACTTGAAACGTCATGAAATTTGGAGAGAACAATGATGGAGGGATATATGCCCGGGAAGAGAGGAAGAGGAAGGCCAAAGAGAAGATGGGTGCAAGATGTGGCAGATGATCTCCATATGGGTGTATCGGACGCGGAACATCTTGCTTATGACCGAGAAGTTTTCCCGAAGGTTGTTATGGAACGAGGTTCTGCAAAGAATACTGAATGAATGAATCAATTAACTCATCCGTCCGTTGAAGCGCTCAATACTGAGGCAGCTCCGCCTTGGAGATTTGGCCACCTGTTGCGTTTGTACGCACGGCACACCCGCCAGAAAAGGCACTGCCATCAGTTAATTCTTTCATTCACTAACCCGTCCATGCGTTAACTCTTTCATCGGTCTTCCCACGTCCTGGAATTAACAGAGTGAAATAACCACACATTCCAACGTCATGGAATTAACAAAATGAAATAACCACACATTCCAATGTCTTGGAATTAGCAGAGTGAAATAACCACACATTCCAATGTTATGGAATTAACAGAGTGAAATAACCACACATTCCCACGTCATGGAATTAACAGAGTGAAATAACCACACTTTCCAATGTTATGGAATTAGCAGAGTTAAATAACCACACATTTCCACGTCTTGGAAATGACAGCTTCAAATATCCACACATTCCAATATTCTGGAAATAACAGAGTGAAATAACCACACATTCTCACGTCTTTGAACTAACACAGTGAAATAACCACACATTCTCACGTCTTGGAACCAATACAGTGAAATAAAACCACACATTCCCACGTCTTGGAATTAACAGAGTGAAATAACCACACATTCCTACACCTTGGAATTAACAGAGTTAAATAACCACACATTCCCACGTCTTGAAAATGACAGAGAGAAATAACCACACATTCCCACGTCTGGGAAATGACAGAGAGAAACAACCACACATTCCCACGTCTTTGAATTAACAGACCACTTAAAGACACACTTTTGGGAGTCTCCGTGGCGAAGTAGTCTAGCCATCTGGCTCGGGCTCCGATTCCGGGCAGCGTTCTTCGATTCACGAGTGCATTTTTTTTCGCAGACTCCTGGGGGTCGTTGCTGAAGCTATGGAATTCATACTTTGTATACGCTTTCCGTGCTGCGGAAGAGACTGAGCATATGGGATAAAATTCCGGTGCAATGAAGCTGACCTGTCGACTTTTTGGCGACTTTTAAGTGAATTAACAAAGTGAAATAACCACACATTCCCACGTCTTGGAATTAACAGAGTTAAATAACCACACATTCCCACGTCTTGAAAATGACAGAGAGAAATAACCACACATTCCCACGTCTTGAAAATGACAGAGAGAAATAACCACACATTCCCACGTCTTTGAATTAACAGACCACTTAAAGACACACTTTTGGGAGTCTCGGTGGCGAAGTAGTCTAGCCGTCTGGCTCGGGCTCCGAAGGTAGTTGGTTCGATTCCGGGCAGCGTTCTTCGATTCACGAGTGCATTTTTTTTCGCAGACTCCTGAGGGATCGTTGCTGAAGCTATGGAATTCATACTTTGTATACGCTTTCCGTGCAGTGGAAGAGACTGAGCATATGGGATAAAATTCCGGTGCAATGAAGTTGACCTGTCGACTTTTCGGCGACTTTTAAGTGAATTAACAAAGTGAAATAACCACACATTCCCACGTCTTGGAATTAACAGAGTGAAATAACCACACATTCCCACGTCCTGAAATTAACAGGGTGAAATAACCACATATTCCCACGTCTTTAAATTAACAGAGTGAAATAACCACAGAGTCCCACGTCCTGGAATTATCAGAGTGAAATAACCACATATTCCCACGTGCTAGAATTTAAAAGTGAAATAACCACACATTCCCCTGTCTTGAGAATGAAAGCGGCAAATGTCCACACATTCCCACATTCTGGAAATGACAGATAGAAATAACCACACATTCCTACATCCTGGAACTAAAACAGTGAAAATACCACACATTCCCTCGTCTTTGAATAAACACAGTGAAATGACCACACATTCTCACGTATTGGAATTAGCAGAGTGAAATAACCACACATTCCCACGTAATGGAACTAACACAATGAAATAACCACATTTTCCCACGTCTAGGAATTAACACAGAGAAATAACCAAAGATTCCCTCTTCCTGGAATTAACAGAGATAAATGTCCACACACTCGCACATTCTGGACATTACAGAGTGAAATAACCCTAGATTCCCACGTCTTGGAAATGACAGCGTCAAATATCCACCCATTCCCACATTCTGGAAATGGCAGAGTGAAATGAAATGAAATAACCGCACATCTCCACGTCTTGGGTCTACATACATTGGCACCTTGCCGTCTTGACAGACGATACTTTGTGCTTTAAAAGGGCATAATAACTTTTACCTATGGCGGTAGCGAATGTGACTGATAAGGTCAATTTGCGCTGTAAATGTCCGTTCACAGTGGGTGCATGTGAACACGTGGTCATTTCCACCATCATGCACCATCTTACGTATCACACGCTCGGTGTGTGACATATCTGCAAAAATTTTCTCCTTTGTCTTTATTCCATTTCAGATGTTTGCCCTCCATGCAACACGTTCAGCGGCGACTTGCTCCCAATGTGCATTATCAATGCCTGTATCAATCATGTCCCGCTTACACACATCTTTGTATCGTAGTAGAGGCCGACCTTGAGATCTCTTACCCATCTGTAATTCACCATAAAAGATGACCTTTGGTATTCTACCATCATCCATCCTCCTAAGATGTTGGGTCTAACAGAGTGAAATAAATTGGAATTATAAATTGGAATACTTGTTTATTTCACTCTGCGTCTAACAGAGTGAAATAAACACGTATACCAACATTCTGAAAATGAGCATCCACACATTCCCTGGAACTGACAGATTTATATAATGTATGCTGCGCGAGGATCGGTAGCGGTTCTCGCCGCGTTGGTAACTTATGGGGTATGTGAGACGGTCGCTCAGAAAGCAATGGCAAACTACTGAGCGTAATCTTGCCTAGTACATCAACAGCGGCTGGAAATGTTGATGTTAACTGCACCGTCCTGTAAGGGATATGAACACACACACACACGCACGCACGCACGCACGCACACACGCACGCACGCACGCACACACACACACACACACACACACACAAAACATCCTGGTATTTATTATATGTTGCTATTTAGAGTTTAATGATATTTAGTTTATTTCGATATTTAGTTTATTTTGATATTTAGTTTATTTTGATACTTAGTAGATGATGATATTTAGTAGATATTTGTAAGGAAAGAAATTTGTAAAAAAGCCAACTTAATTTCATTCGCGTCGTTGCACGTCTTCATTGTGTGCAGTATTGTTTGCATAAATACTTTTTATTTTTTTTTAAATTCGCATATCCTTTTACAGGACATCGCTGTCAACAGCAACATCTTTCAGTTGTCTGTTGATTTCTTGGCAAGATTACGCTCAGCAGTTTGCCATTGCTTTTCAAGTCACCAGCGGGGGTAGAACCGGCATAGATTTCAATGACCATCAATTTTATGACTGAAATTGACCGATTCTCTTCTGTACCGTCTTTCCTTGCTCACAAGACACGGTTCGGGATATGACTGCGTTGGATATGATGACGGAACAAATAAACACACTTACCTAAGTACGACGATAAATGGCCCCTTTATCCAAATGGGGCAAAAGGGGGCGGGGGTCACATTTGGCGGTATACTATCATTCGGCACTGAATTAGTTAAAATAATTTTTAAATAAGGATGGAGGAACGTTGATAGCACTAGGACATTTGCAGAAGTCAAAGAAATCAAAGTCCAGGTCAAGCTTATAATTATCTAACTCTTACGTTATTACAAGTCCAGCGCCAAGCTTATAATTGTCTAACTCTTGCGTTATGACGTTAATTCAGTTCTACTGTATGGATCAGAAATACTTTAGCACAGCTAAAATTGTTATAAATATACCACAAACATGTATCTTGTCTGCGCAGAACAGAAGGCCTCAAATGGTATCACGAAATCACCAATACGGCACTCACGTCACGTGCTAAACAATTACAAGTGAATCAAGAGTTAGGGGATAGACGACGGTGCTGTGGAGGACACACGTTAAGAAATCGTGATAATATTATAACTAGAAAGTCCTTAGTCTATAGCCCACAGGACAAGGCAGCGGTCGAACAAGCGAACGAACTATATTTTAGTAGGGCCAGACCGAATAACAAACGAAGAAGAGAACTAGAACCAGAGGATAATAATATCGGGAGAACATGGCGGGAGACGAAGGAGATACCAAAGTATAAGACTGATTGACGCGGGTTAGGGGTAGCACTATGCTCTAATGGGAAAAAGAGGACAGAAGAAGGAAGGGAAGAGAAAAAACAACTACAGGACATCTCTGTACGTTTCGAGCGCTAAAATATGTGGAAATAGAAATGTTGCCGAATAGACAACATGTCAAGATTAGAAAACTTATCCCCCAAATCCCAAATAATGAGGTGTCTGGGTGAGCGCATATATATATATATATATATATATATATATATATATATATATATATATATATATATATATATATATATATATATATATATATGCCGATAAGCGTGATCAGGCATGTTTTGCCATCTCACACAATCACCAGAGTCGTGGAACAGCTTAGTGTTAATGCCTCGATTATGCATGTGGCCAGACCATCTAGTATTTACCACTCTGCATTCAACTTGTTCTTCCCCCTCTTTTGGGCGACTTTTAAGTGAATTAACAAAGTGAAATAACCACACATTCCCACGTCTTGGAATTAACAGAGTTAAATAACCACACATTCCCACGTCTTGAAAATGACAGAGAGAAATAACCACACATTCCCACGTCTGGGAAATGACAGAGAGAAACAACCACACATTCCCACGTCTTTGAATTAACAGACCACTTAAAGACACACTTTTGGGAGTCTCCGTGGCGAAGTAGTCTAGCCATCTGGCTCGGGCTCCGATTCCGGGCAGCGTTCTTCGATTCACGAGTGCATTTTTTTTCGCAGACTCCTGGGGGTCGTTGCTGAAGCTATGGAATTCATACTTTGTATACGCTTTCCGTGCTGCGGAAGAGACTGAGCATATGGGATAAAATTCCGGTGCAATGAAGCTGACCTGTCGACTTTTTGGCGACTTTTAAGTGAATTAACAAAGTGAAATAACCACACATTCCCACGTCTTGGAATTAACAGAGTTAAATAACCACACATTCCCACGTCTTGAAAATGACAGAGAGAAATAACCACACATTCCCACGTCTTGAAAATGACAGAGAGAAATAACCACACATTCCCACGTCTTTGAATTAACAGACCACTTAAAGACACACTTTTGGGAGTCTCGGTGGCGAAGTAGTCTAGCCGTCTGGCTCGGGCTCCGAAGGTAGTTGGTTCGATTCCGGGCAGCGTTCTTCGATTCACGAGTGCATTTTTTTTCGCAGACTCCTGAGGGATCGTTGCTGAAGCTATGGAATTCATACTTTGTATACGCTTTCCGTGCAGTGGAAGAGACTGAGCATATGGGATAAAATTCCGGTGCAATGAAGTTGACCTGTCGACTTTTCGGCGACTTTTAAGTGAATTAACAAAGTGAAATAACCACACATTCCCACGTCTTGGAATTAACAGAGTGAAATAACCACATATTCCCACGTGCTAGAATTTAAAAGTGAAATAACCACACATTCCCCTGTCTTGAGAATGAAAGCGGCAAATGTCCACACATTCCCACATTCTGGAAATGACAGATAGAAATAACCACACATTCCTACATCCTGGAACTAAAACAGTGAAAATACCACACATTCCCTCGTCTTTGAATAAACACAGTGAAATGACCACACATTCTCACGTATTGGAATTAGCAGAGTGAAATAACCACACATTCCCACGTAATGGAACTAACACAATGAAATAACCACATTTTCCCACGTCTAGGAATTAACACAGAGAAATAACCAAAGATTCCCTCTTCCTGGAATTAACAGAGATAAATGTCCACACACTCGCACATTCTGGACATTACAGAGTGAAATAACCCTAGATTCCCACGTCTTGGAAATGACAGCGTCAAATATCCACCCATTCCCACATTCTGGAAATGGCAGAGTGAAATGAAATGAAATAACCGCACATCTCCACGTCTTGGGTCTACATACATTGGCACCTTGCCGTCTTGACAGACGATACTTTGTGCTTTAAAAGGGCATAATAACTTTTACCTATGGCGGTAGCGAATGTGACTGATAAGGTCAATTTGCGCTGTAAATGTCCGTTCACAGTGGGTGCATGTGAACACGTGGTCATTTCCACCATCATGCACCATCTTACGTATCACACGCTCGGTGTGTGACATATCTGCAAAAATTTTCTCCTTTGTCTTTATTCCATTTCAGATGTTTGCCCTCCATGCAACACGTTCAGCGGCGACTTGCTCCCAATGTGCATTATCAATGCCTGTATCAATCATGTCCCGCTTACACACATCTTTGTATCGTAGTAGAGGCCGACCTTGAGATCTCTTACCCATCTGTAATTCACCATAAAAGATGACCTTTGGTATTCTACCATCATCCATCCTCCTAAGATGTTGGGTCTAACAGAGTGAAATAAATTGGAATTATAAATTGGAATACTTGTTTATTTCACTCTGCGTCTAACAGAGTGAAATAAACACGTATACCAACATTCTGAAAATGAGCATCCACACATTCCCTGGAACTGACAGATTTATATAATGTATGCTGCGCGAGGATCGGTAGCGGTTCTCGCCGCGTTGGTAACTTATGGGGTATGTGAGACGGTCGCTCAGAAAGCAATGGCAAACTACTGAGCGTAATCTTGCCTAGTACATCAACAGCGGCTGGAAATGTTGATGTTAACTGCACCGTCCTGTAAGGGATATGAACACACACACACACGCACGCACGCACGCACGCACACACGCACGCACGCACGCACACACACACACACACACACACACACACAAAACATCCTGGTATTTATTATATGTTGCTATTTAGAGTTTAATGATATTTAGTTTATTTCGATATTTAGTTTATTTTGATATTTAGTTTATTTTGATACTTAGTAGATGATGATATTTAGTAGATATTTGTAAGGAAAGAAATTTGTAAAAAAGCCAACTTAATTTCATTCGCGTCGTTGCACGTCTTCATTGTGTGCAGTATTGTTTGCATAAATACTTTTTATTTTTTTTTAAATTCGCATATCCTTTTACAGGACATCGCTGTCAACAGCAACATCTTTCAGTTGTCTGTTGATTTCTTGGCAAGATTACGCTCAGCAGTTTGCCATTGCTTTTCAAGTCACCAGCGGGGGTAGAACCGGCATAGATTTCAATGACCATCAATTTTATGACTGAAATTGACCGATTCTCTTCTGTACCGTCTTTCCTTGCTCACAAGACACGGTTCGGGATATGACTGCGTTGGATATGATGACGGAACAAATAAACACACTTACCTAAGTACGACGATAAATGGCCCCTTTATCCAAATGGGGCAAAAGGGGGCGGGGGTCACATTTGGCGGTATACTATCATTCGGCACTGAATTAGTTAAAATAATTTTTAAATAAGGATGGAGGAACGTTGATAGCACTAGGACATTTGCAGAAGTCAAAGAAATCAAAGTCCAGGTCAAGCTTATAATTATCTAACTCTTACGTTATTACAAGTCCAGCGCCAAGCTTATAATTGTCTAACTCTTGCGTTATGACGTTAATTCAGTTCTACTGTATGGATCAGAAATACTTTAGCACAGCTAAAATTGTTATAAATATACCACAAACATGTATCTTGTCTGCGCAGAACAGAAGGCCTCAAATGGTATCACGAAATCACCAATACGGCACTCACGTCACGTGCTAAACAATTACAAGTGAATCAAGAGTTAGGGGATAGACGACGGTGCTGTGGAGGACACACGTTAAGAAATCGTGATAATATTATAACTAGAAAGTCCTTAGTCTATAGCCCACAGGACAAGGCAGCGGTCGAACAAGCGAACGAACTATATTTTAGTAGGGCCAGACCGAATAACAAACGAAGAAGAGAACTAGAACCAGAGGATAATAATATCGGGAGAACATGGCGGGAGACGAAGGAGATACCAAAGTATAAGACTGATTGACGCGGGTTAGGGGTAGCACTATGCTCTAATGGGAAAAAGAGGACAGAAGAAGGAAGGGAAGAGAAAAAACAACTACAGGACATCTCTGTACGTTTCGAGCGCTAAAATATGTGGAAATAGAAATGTTGCCGAATAGACAACATGTCAAGATTAGAAAACTTATCCCCCAAATCCCAAATAATGAGGTGTCTGGGTGAGCGCATATATATATATATATATATATATATATATATATATATATATATATATATATATATATATATATATATATATATGCCGATAAGCGTGATCAGGCATGTTTTGCCATCTCACACAATCACCAGAGTCGTGGAACAGCTTAGTGTTAATGCCTCGATTATGCATGTGGCCAGACCATCTAGTATTTACCACTCTGCATTCAACTTGTTCTTCCCCCTCTTTTGGGCGACTTTTAAGTGAATTAACAAAGTGAAATAACCACACATTCCCACGTCTTGGAATTAACAGAGTTAAATAACCACACATTCCCACGTCTTGAAAATGACAGAGAGAAATAACCACACATTCCCACGTCTGGGAAATGACAGAGAGAAACAACCACACATTCCCACGTCTTTGAATTAACAGACCACTTAAAGACACACTTTTGGGAGTCTCCGTGGCGAAGTAGTCTAGCCATCTGGCTCGGGCTCCGATTCCGGGCAGCGTTCTTCGATTCACGAGTGCATTTTTTTTCGCAGACTCCTGGGGGTCGTTGCTGAAGCTATGGAATTCATACTTTGTATACGCTTTCCGTGCTGCGGAAGAGACTGAGCATATGGGATAAAATTCCGGTGCAATGAAGCTGACCTGTCGACTTTTTGGCGACTTTTAAGTGAATTAACAAAGTGAAATAACCACACATTCCCACGTCTTGGAATTAACAGAGTTAAATAACCACACATTCCCACGTCTTGAAAATGACAGAGAGAAATAACCACACATTCCCACGTCTTGAAAATGACAGAGAGAAATAACCACACATTCCCACGTCTTTGAATTAACAGACCACTTAAAGACACACTTTTGGGAGTCTCGGTGGCGAAGTAGTCTAGCCGTCTGGCTCGGGCTCCGAAGGTAGTTGGTTCGATTCCGGGCAGCGTTCTTCGATTCACGAGTGCATTTTTTTTCGCAGACTCCTGAGGGATCGTTGCTGAAGCTATGGAATTCATACTTTGTATACGCTTTCCGTGCAGTGGAAGAGACTGAGCATATGGGATAAAATTCCGGTGCAATGAAGTTGACCTGTCGACTTTTCGGCGACTTTTAAGTGAATTAACAAAGTGAAATAACCACACATTCCCACGTCTTGGAATTAACAGAGTGAAATAACCACACATTCCCACGTCCTGAAATTAACAGGGTGAAATAACCACATATTCCCACGTCTTTGAATTAACAGAGTGAAATAACCACAGAGTCCCACGTCCTGGAATTATCAGAGTGAAATAACCACATATTCCCACGTGCTAGAATTTAAAAGTGAAATAACCACACATTCCCCTGTCTTGAGAATGAAAGCGGCAAATGTCCACACATTCCCACATTCTGGAAATGACAGATAGAAATAACCACACATTCCTACATCCTGGAACTAAAACAGTGAAAATACCACACATTCCCTCGTCTTTGAATAAACACAGTGAAATGACCACACATTCTCACGTATTGGAATTAGCAGAGTGAAATAACCACACATTCCCACGTAATGGAACTAACACAATGAAATAACCACATTTTCCCACGTCTAGGAATTAACACAGAGAAATAACCAAAGATTCCCTCTTCCTGGAATTAACAGAGATAAATGTCCACACACTCGCACATTCTGGACATTACAGAGTGAAATAACCCTAGATTCCCACGTCTTGGAAATGACAGCGTCAAATATCCACCCATTCCCACATTCTGGAAATGGCAGAGTGAAATGAAATGAAATAACCGCACATCTCCACGTCTTGGGTCTACATACATTGGCACCTTGCCGTCTTGACAGACGATACTTTGTGCTTTAAAAGGGCATAATAACTTTTACCTATGGCGGTAGCGAGTGTGACTGATAAGGTCAATTTGCGCTGTAAATGTCCGTTCACAGTGGGTGCATGTGAACACGTGGTCATTTCCACCATCATGCACCATCTTACGTATCACACGCTCGGTGTGTGACATATCTGCAAAAATTTTCTCCTTTGTCTTTATTCCATTTCAGATGTTTGCCCTCCATGCAACACGTTCAGCGGCGACTTGCTCCCAATGTGCATTATCAATGCCTGTATCAATCATGTCCCGCTTACACACATCTTTGTATCGTAGTAGAGGCCGACCTTGAGATCTCTTACCCATCTGTAATTCACCATAAAAGATGACCTTTGGTATTCTACCATCATCCATCCTCCTAAGATGTTGGGTCTAACAGAGTGAAATAAATTGGAATTATAAATTGGAATACTTGTTTATTTCACTCTGCGTCTAACAGAGTGAAATAAACACGTATACCAACATTCTGAAAATGAGCATCCACACATTCCCTGGAACTGACAGATTTATATAATGTATGCTGCGCGAGGATCGGTAGCGGTTCTCGCCGCGTTGGTAACTTATGGGGTATGTGAGACGGTCGCTCAGAAAGCAATGGCAAACTACTGAGCGTAATCTTGCCTAGTACATCAACAGCGGCTGGAAATGTTGATGTTAACTGCACCGTCCTGTAAGGGATATGAACACACACACACACGCACGCACGCACGCACGCACACACGCACGCACGCACGCACACACACACACACACACACACACACACAAAACATCCTGGTATTTATTATATGTTGCTATTTAGAGTTTAATGATATTTAGTTTATTTCGATATTTAGTTTATTTTGATATTTAGTTTATTTTGATACTTAGTAGATGATGATATTTAGTAGATATTTGTAAGGAAAGAAATTTGTAAAAAAGCCAACTTAATTTCATTCGCGTCGTTGCACGTCTTCATTGTGTGCAGTATTGTTTGCATAAATACTTTTTATTTTTTTTTAAATTCGCATATCCTTTTACAGGACATCGCTGTCAACAGCAACATCTTTCAGTTGTCTGTTGATTTCTTGGCAAGATTACGCTCAGCAGTTTGCCATTGCTTTTCAAGTCACCAGCGGGGGTAGAACCGGCATAGATTTCAATGACCATCAATTTTATGACTGAAATTGACCAATTCTCTTCTGTACCGTCTTTCCTTGCTCACAAGACACGGTTCGGGATATGACTGCGTTGGATATGATGACGGAACAAATAAACACACTTACCTAAGTACGACGATAAATGGCCCCTTTATCCAAATGGGGCAAAAGGGGGCGGGGGTCACATTTGGCGGTATACTATCATTCGGCACTGAATTAGTTAAAATAATTTTTAAATAAGGATGGAGGAACGTTGATAGCACTAGGACATTTGCAGAAGTCAAAGAAATCAAAGTCCAGGTCAAGCTTATAATTATCTAACTCTTACGTTATTACAAGTCCAGCGCCAAGCTTATAATTGTCTAACTCTTGCGTTATGACGTTAATTCAGTTCTACTGTATGGATCAGAAATACTTTAGCACAGCTAAAATTGTTATAAATATACCACAAACATGTATCTTGTCTGCGCAGAACAGAAGGCCTCAAATGGTATCACGAAATCACCAATACGGCACTCACGTCACGTGCTAAACAATTACAAGTGAATCAAGAGTTAGGGGATAGACGACGGTGCTGTGGAGGACACACGTTAAGAAATCGTGATAATATTATAACTAGAAAGTCCTTAGTCTATAGCCCACAGGACAAGGCAGCGGTCGAACAAGCGAACGAACTATATTTTAGTAGGGCCAGACCGAATAACAAACGAAGAAGAGAACTAGAACCAGAGGATAATAATATCGGGAGAACATGGCGGGAGACGAAGGAGATACCAAAGTATAAGACTGATTGACGCGGGTTAGGGGTAGCACTATGCTCTAATGGGAAAAAGAGGACAGAAGAAGGAAGGGAAGAGAAAAAACAACTACAGGACATCTCTGTACGTTTCGAGCGCTAAAATATGTGGAAATAGAAATGTTGCCGAATAGACAACATGTCAAGATTAGAAAACTTATCCCCCAAATCCCAAATAATGAGGTGTCTGGGTGAGCGCATATATATATATATATATATATATATATATATATATATATATATATATATATATATATATATATATATATATATATATATGCCGATAAGCGTGATCAGGCATGTTTTGCCATCTCACACAATCACCAGAGTCGTGGAACAGCTTAGTGTTAATGCCTCGATTATGCATGTGGCCAGACCATCTAGTATTTACCACTCTGCATTCAACTTGTTCTTCCCCCTCTTTTGGGCGACTTTTAAGTGAATTAACAAAGTGAAATAACCACACATTCCCACGTCTTGGAATTAACAGAGTTAAATAACCACACATTCCCACGTCTTGTAAATGACAGAGAGAAATAACCACACATTCCCACGTCTTGAAAATGACAGAGAGAAATAACCACACATTCCCACGTCTTTGAATTAACAGACCACTTAAAGACACACTTTTGGGAGTCTCGGTGGCGAAGTAGTCTAGCCGTCTGGCTCGGGCTCCGAAGGTAGTTGGTTCGATTCCGGGCAGCGTTCTTCGATTCACGAGTGCATTTTTTTCGCAGACTCCTGGGGGTCGTTGCTGAAGCTATGAAATTCATACTTTGTATACGCTTTCCGTGCAGTGGAAGAGACTGAGCATATGGGATAAAATTCCGGTGCAATGAAGTTGACCTGTCGACTTTTCGGCGACTTTTAAGTGAATTAACAGAGTGAAATAACCACACATTCCCACGTCTTTGAATTAACAGAGTGAAATAACCACAGAGTCCCACGTCCTGGAATTATCAGAGTGAAATAACCACATATTCCCACGTGCTAGAATTTAAAAGTGAAATAACCACACATTCCCCTGTCTTGAGAATGAAAGCGGCAAATGTCCACACATTCCCACATTCTGGAAATGACAGATAGAAATAACCACACATTCCTACATCCTGGAACTAAAACAGTGAAAATACCACACATTCCCTCGTCTTTGACCACCAGCGGGGTTTTAACGTATATCTTTTTTCACATAACGTTTCAAAATATCTTGACTGTCTACATATAATTTCTCTAATCAGTTCACAGTTTTCATTTATTTCATGTAGTAATTGCTTAGTGGCTTTTCTGTATGTCCATGGTATTCTTCGCATTTCCCTCAGAAACCACATCTTCACTGCCATTATATGCTTCACGTCCATACAAAAGTACACGTTATATGTAGCACTTCAACACATTTTTCTCAGCGCATTTGACATCTTTTTGTTTTCTTTTGTTGCACAGTGTGTTTTCCATTTTGCAATATGTTATCTTTATCATGGCAATTCTTGTTCTAATCTCTCCAAGGCACCTCCCATCAGATGTTATGGCTCTTCCGAGGTAGTTGGCCAAATTGACTTGTCTAAGAATATTACCATTTGCCCGTAAATTACATTGTGGCATTTCTTTCTTCTTAGTGACGACCACGAACTCAACCTTCTTACAGTTATAACTCTGGTTGTTCACTGTGTGCAATAACCGCATCTAAATGTTGCAGGTCATGTTCGTTGTTTGCAATAAATACTGTATCATCTCCACATCTAATGTTATTGATGTTATGTCCCCCAATGTGATTACTCTCAAATCTTCTAAATGTGTACAGACACACACACACACACACACACACACACACACACACACATGCACACATATATATATATAGTAAAGTTGAGTAAAGAACCATTTTTCGCACATTGAGGCGTCCTAGGTATAAAGTTAGTTAAAGTTGCATATCCTATACAGGACCTCGCAGTTAACCCCGGCATTTTCGGTTGTTCGCTCAGAAAGCAATGGTAAACTACTAGGCGAAATCAACAATCAGCTGAAAGATGCTGATGTTGACAGCGATGTCCTATAAGGGATACGCGAACAAAAACAAAACAAAACAATAACAACAAAAAGTGATTTATTGGCAAGTATTTCTCATCGTGTGAGACGGCAAAACATGACAGCACAAGCTTATTGGCATTGTACATGTTGGAGATGATGATGATGATGTGTGTGTGTGTGTGGGTGCGTGCGTGCGCGCGCGCGCGTGTGTGGTAGGATTCAAGTAATACTAATACTTTAAATAAAAGAAATAAACACGTCCAATAGAAGAAAAAATAATATATTGAAATACAGCTTATCAATGCGTTTGTAAGCACTTAAATATAACAATATTAATAAAACATATACTTCTATAACACGGAAAATGTGTTATTAAATTAATAAATAAAACAAAAATATCAAAAAACAAAAACAAACTCTTACTTGATTTCCAACTCACTGAAATATTTCTCAAATTAACAGCGGAAATATACGAGCCACGAGCAAGACACCCGGACAAATCTAGCACAAAAGACAGTAACACGAAACGAGGTAAACGCGAGGGTTATAGAAAGGGAGTGAGAAATGCGTACGTCGCTGGCGAACTAGGCAGACGTCAGCCCTAACATGCCTTCATTTGTTAGTCACTTTGATGCCCCAAGCCTGAAAAAACACACGCCGGCTATTGACACCGCCTCTGTCTGAAGTTTATAATTCCTTCATAAAAGACAGCTGCTGTTTCATTATCGCTCGGGAGGAGGGGAGAAAGAAAACCAATGTAAACACTCATTGAACTATTACATTCTATTGTTTACGAGTGTGACAGTGACATGCGCAGTCGCACAATTTAATCTAATTGACCCTTCACTGTATAGCTTATTGTATTGAATGCTGTTGGCATTCAAGGCTTTTGATTCACGATTTCTCACCTGTATCAAAAAGACACTGTGAAATCGAGAACGACAAGCCAGATAATTGACTGTAACTTGATCGGACCAATAATTTCAAGGGAAGTAATTGTTAGAATGAATATTGAAATCTGGCAAAACGAATCCCCATCACAACAGTGGAAAGATGGTGTGATTTCCAAACTGCCTAAAAAAGCGATGTGTCTGATTGCAATAACTGGCGTGGTATCACCCTACAGTCAGTACCAGGAAAACGTTTTTGTAGCATGTTACTTGAGAGATTGAAAAAGTCTATAAATAACAGGCTCAGAGAAGAACAGGCAGGGTTTCAGACCAAAACGGTCATACATAGACCACATCTTCACACTCAGAATAATCATTGAAGACTCCGAAGAATTCAGTTGAAATTAATCACTAACTCTGTCGACTTTCAAAAAAGCTTTCGACAGTATCCACCGTCCTTCACTTTGGAATCTACTTAACATCTATGGTTTCCCTACCAAATATACCAACGTCATAAAATCCTTCTACAAAGAGACACGTTGCTGCGTAAGAACAGAATCAGGCAGCTCTGACTGGTTCTCAGTGGAAACAGGGGTGAAGCAGGGTTGTGTCTTATCACCGATGCGCTTTGGAACATCTATCGATTGGGTCATGCACAAATGCACAAACATCACAAATATGGGTATCCATTGGGTTGACAAAATTCTAGAAGACCTGGACTTTGCCGACGACATAGTGTTTTGAGTTCAACACACCCAGATGCCTAAGAGAAAATAAACCATCTCCAAAATATTTCAGGACAAATTGGTCTCCAAATTAACACCGCCAAAACAAAAACTTTTGATCTTACCAACAGTTCAGACGACATCAAATTAAACAACCACGTTCTTGAAAAAGTCAACAGCTTCACATACCTAGGAAGCAAAATGACATCTATAGGGGACTCAACACCAGAAATATCATCTAGAATCGCACTGACATCTGGTGCCTTCAATAAACTGTCAAACATCTGGAAGTCAAAGACACTCAGCAAACACACGAAACGTAAAATCTTCAACTCTTGTGTGATTCCAGTGCTAGCCTATGGATGTGAAAGTTGGAAATCAACGGTAGCTTTAGATAAAACCAAAAAATATTAGACAATTTTGAGAACAAATGTCTTAGAAGAATTCTAAACCTCCACTGGACAGATTTCAGAGGCAATACGCAAATAAGACAAGAGGCTAAGCAAGATATTGTATCCTATTTTATAAGAAAACGCCGTTGTAACTACATCGGCCATGTACTCAGAATGGACAAGACAAAGACTCCCCTACCAAGCCCTTTTATGGACGCCGGTAGGGAAAAGAAAACGGGGAACCAAGAGAGACCCTGCGTAGAACCATCATCAGAGAGGGCTCATTCAACGGCCAAACAAACATCCAAGATCTACAACAGGTTGCAGCGAACCGCCAGGCATGGAGAGCCATGACTTTTGCCCTATGCGCCGCATTGGGCTCAAGAGGAAAGACTAACTAATTGTTAGAATCATCTATCAGCGTGAATAGGTTGTTTTAAGAACGCGTTATTAATTATGTTATTTCTCACCAGAAAAGGGTCTGAAATAATTAAAAATGCATTTTTTCCCACTCATTGATTCCTTAATCTTTACAAAAGATAAGTTATTTTATTGTTTGAACTTATCATTTTCCTTCCTTCTCCCTCTTTGAACACGAGCATAGTCAACTCGAATGATTCTTGTGATCTAGCTTTCCCTATTACCAGTACCCCTTTACACCAAGCGATCCCACTCCGACTTCTGAGGTACTTGTAATATACGTCCGCAGGTCAAGGACGAGAAGTCAACATTTTAATCCAACTGACCGGTGTAGGAAGTTAAACCGCTACCTGGGCATCAGCACACCGGAAGTTTAAGAGCGAGCGCTATTAACCATTCGACCATGCTGATCCCACTTCTTCATTAGAAAACGAGGTAAACATCTATGTGGGTAAAGATTTATTGATTGATTTAGGAATCGACCTCACAGCATTCGGGGCATTCCCATAAGTGCTCCGTCCCCATCCTCAGCAGCCAGCGAAGAGTTCCAACACAAATAGTACCAGTAGCAATCTGATTATAAGTCCGTCTCTCCTTTCCTCTGAGCGTTGAGCATCGGCCAGATCCCTTCGTCACTCCTCGTTGTCTCATTCTTGCCAGACCATGGTAATCCATTTGCTCCTCCGAGGTGTGCACGTGCTCCCACAAGGCCGCAACCACGTCTGCCTTGTCATGTATCAATACTCCACCAAGTTCTGCAGAGCCAGCCAATCTGTCCGCCTGTTCATTTCCCAGCACACCAGCATGCCCCGAGGAAAAGATCCAGGCGATGCTTGTCACCCGTGACCTCCGAAGCGAAGCAAGCCACTCCGCACGAAGTCTGCCCGTCCTCACCCTCGTCAGCATGCTTTCTGAGTCAGTTACAATCACGATGTGTGTGTGTGTGTCGTATTCTCCATCCAGCAGAGAGCCGCAGTGACTGCCTCCACTTACATTCTTAAGCTGGATGTTGTGGTATTTCTGGGTAAAGATGTATGTTCGTAATGAATTATGTGGGTAAAGATTGCATTAGCGTCAGAATCTTAGGTTGGAAATAGGGGAGAACGAGAGAAATAGAGGAGAAAAATGTTGGCAATAACTAAAGTGTGAGATAACATTGTGGAGACGCGTCTTATTAGAGTTACGATTCTCAATGTGTGTGTACCGGGAACCAGAAGAGGAGGGATTCTCAACATGTGTAATCCGGTCTTCAGCGAAGTTTGTCGCTGAACGAATCTTGTATGCGGGTTGACGAAGTAAATAGGACATATATGTGTACGCCGTGGAACGGTGTTATTAAACGTGATATGTGGTCAGAAGAAGGAGGAGGAGAAGGATCAGCAGAGTCATAGTTGTCTGGGACGTACTTATCTTCTACACATGACGAATAAGGAAGGAAGGAAAGAAGGAAGGAAGGAAGGAAGGAAGGAAGGAAGGAAGAAGGAGGAGGAGAAGAAGAAGAAGAAGAAGAAGAAGAAGAAGAAGAAGAAGAAGAAGAAGAAGAAGAAGAAGAAGAAGAAGAAGAAGAAGAAGAAGAAGAAGAAGAAGAAGAACTGGGAGGCGAAAGAAAAGGAGGCGAAGGAGGAAGAGAATACTAATAAGGAGGAGGAGAAGAAGAATACGAAACAGGAGGAGGAGGGGATGGAGGAGGAGAGAGACCGAGGATAAGAAGAAGGAGAGGACGAAGAATTTAGACGGGGAGACAAAGGAGGCGAATGAGGAGAATAATTAATATTAAGAAGAAGAAGAAGAAGAAGAAGAAGAAGAAGAAGAAGAAGAAGAAGAAGAAGAAGAAGAAGAAGAAGAAGGAGAAGAAGAAGGAGAAGGAGAAGAAGAAGAAGAAGAAGAAGGAGAAGGAGAAGGAGAAGAAGGAGAAGGAGAAGGAGAAGGAGAAGGAGAAGGAGAAGGAGAAGGAGAAGGAAGAAGAAGAAGAAGAAGAAGAAGAAGAAGAAGAAGAAGAAGAAGAAGAAGAAGAAGAAGAAGAAGAAGAAGAAGAAGAAGAAGAAGAAGAAGAAGAAGAAGAAGAAGAAGAAGAAGAAGAAGATTTTCAGTAACGAAATATTTCAATAAATTCAAATGTGTTGATAGGCACACGCAAAACCAAAAACTGAATGAAGTAGTCAGCATTTGACAATACAAACACTGACAACCATAGTCAAGAAGCATGTAAATAGCGATGTAAGGTTTACAGCAAAGCCCTGCAGTTTTATAGAGCTTGCAGGTTCGAATCTCGGTACAGCTATGTATATATTGTATAGATCTCTACCCCTCTGTCTGTCTGTCTGTCTCTCTCTCTTTCTTTCTCTCTCTCTTTCTCCCCTCCTCTCTCTCTCTCTCTCTCTCTCTCTCTCTCTCTCTCTCTCTCTCTCTCTCTCTCGCTCACTATTAGAAAAACAAACTCAAAACTTAGACCTCGTTCAACCGGCTGACGTAGTGTAGTTATATTTGACGTCAGTTGCGTGTGCGGTTTTCTTAATTAGTTTGTTTCCTGCTCTCTCTCTCTCTCTCTCTCTCTCTCTCTCTCTCTCTCTCTCGCTCTCTCTCTCTCTCTCTCTCTCTCTCTCTCTCTCTCTCACTCTCTCTCTCCGTTACTGCAGCCTTCGTCAGCCATGGATATGTCCGGTGCGGTTACACATCTTGCGGACTTTTATCCTAGAGGTTTTTCTCATAATAGTTTTTATCCATTCTGATAACTAATTTTATTTTTTATATGAGTGCCCACCACTACCTGCATATTTATTTATACTGACATGAAAGAACCGCAGCCACCCCGACAGCCTGTGTTTTGTTCTTGTTGCCAGCCGGACAGCTCTGCCAGCCCGCGGTGACCCAAGCTAGGAATCGATGAGTCTCCGCGCAAGGAATGCGCCATCTGACAGATGACCTAGTTACACGGGAAATCCCCGAGTTTTGATAATGCATGTGTTTGCATCTCAACATTGATGGGAAAGATCTCACAATAATAAAACATATTTACTGGAACCAAGTAGCAGCAATTGAAATGGGAAGTACATAGGGCAATTATAAACAAATAAAGCTAGGAGTACGACGTGGACCCGTATTGTCACAGGATCACCTCCACCTCTATAGAGAAGAAATAATCAGAGAGATCAAAGAGAAGCTGGGAATACTAATCAGAGGTTATAATAGTTAGTTAGTCGCGGTTCCAACTTCACGGCAACGGGTCGCCCCCATTATGCTCCGTCCCTGTGCCAGTGAATATCACACAATATGCTCCTCACTGCCCTATGTGAACAATGGAATAGAAGGAGTATCGGCAAGCCAGAATGCCACCACTAAAGTCCTCCACGAGAAATACAGTTCATCGTCGATGGAAACGGCAGTCACCAAAAAGACTTCATTGACCCGGGTTTTATCCCATATGGCTCGGTCACTTTCCGCAGGGCGACCCGCCGAAAGCGCCACACAAAGCACGAACTCCGTAGCTCCAGCGTCGACTCACAGGAGTCTCCTGAAAATGCACGTGTGAACCGAAAAAGCAAACCAGTCAATCCAGCAACATTCTGAACATGCAGTTCACGCTACAAACAACCGCGGACAGATGTAAAAGCATTATACGCAAAATTCACAGCTCACAGTGTCGCGCCACGCACTCAGTAGCAGGGCGACGGAACCATGCACTACCAGTCCAACATGAGGAAAATGCGAATGCAAACCGTAGCCATGACTATCCATACAGGGCGAGGCTACTCCTATGGAGCATCCATTTACGCCGTTTCTCTGATTGTCGATGATATCGCAACACATAATGTCGACTTGATAAGGATGCTTGAAGATCTACAAATTGATGGAAAAGACCT
Source organism: Cepaea hortensis (assembly GCA_963921405.1). Classification (NCBI taxonomy): domain Eukaryota; kingdom Metazoa; phylum Mollusca; class Gastropoda; order Stylommatophora; family Helicidae; genus Cepaea; species Cepaea hortensis. Next base: position 148,843,175 of record OY992876.1, on the reverse strand, counting down.
TAAACTTGTAAAAAACATATATTGAAAACAACAAGCTGCCATAAGAATTGATAATCAAGTAGGTCAATATCAGCCTATTAAGAGAGGTGTGAGACAGGGATGTGTAATGTCCCCAGATCTTTTTTCCCTGTACAGTGAAAATATTTTCAGAAATATAGAAGATATGGAAGGAATCAACATTGGGGACGATACATCAATAACATTAGATATACAGATGATACAATCTTGATTGCAGACAATGAACAGGATCTGCAACATTTAGTTGATGCGGTTGTTGCACACAGTGAACAACTAGGGTTAGAATTGAATTGTAAGAAGACATAGATTATGGTCACTAGGAAGGAAGAAATACCACAATGTAATATACAAGTAAATGGGCATATTCTTAAATAAGTTCATCGGTACAACTATCTCGGAACAGTCATAACATCTGATGGGAGATGCCTTGAAGAGATTAGAACAAGAATTGTCATTGCGAAGGTAGCCTTTTGCAAGATGAAAAATATACTGACCAATAAAAAGATATCAATTGAAACGAGAAAAAGTGTGTTGAAGTGCTACATAGAACCTGTACTTATATAAAAGTACAGGATATGGATGTGAAGCGTGGACAATGAGCAGACAAGCTGAAAAAAAATCTGATGGCTGTGGTAATGTGGTTTATGAGGAGAATGCAAAGAATGCCATAGACAGACAGAAAAAACCAATGACCAAGTGCTACAAGAAACAAATAAAAATCGTAAATTGATTAGAGAAATTAGACGCAGACAGTCAACACTTTTAGGGCACGTTATGAGAAGAAATGAATTGGAGAACTTGGTGACAACTGGCAAGATCGAAGGGAAAAGACCAAGGGGAAGACCGAGAAGTAAATACCTGGATGGCTTGGCCACATGGCATGGTCGAGACAGGAACACGGAGCTGATCCACGACTCTGGTGATCGAGTGAAATGGCGAGTCATGGTCTCCCACGCTTCCCGGCATGGCACATGATATATATATATATATATATATATATATATATATATATATATATATATATATATATATATATATATATATATATATATATATAATCGGCATAGCACATGGTGGATGGACGATAAATCTACGATTACTGTTAAATAAATAAAATAAGTGAAAATCACAAGTCTCCGGTTCTTGTCGCAAAATTGCGAGTGTTTATCGTGTGTTCACGTGACTTGACGTGCATTCTGGCACTAATAACGTATCTGTCCCGGTGGAATATCGCCCAACAAATGGTCCTATCATATTGTCCACTGAAAACGGCAAGTCAGTGCTGTGGTAGAGAACCTAGTTGTGTGATATGGTCAATACCATACCGTGGCCGCCTTTACTTTCCTGGACATTTCATGGTACCCATTTCAAGCTGAGTAGACCTGTATAGAACTGTTGCCGTGATCAGTCATGCAAGTAAAATTCTACTAAAAATCATAATGGGAAGACTTCGTAAGAAAATGGAAGAAGAGATTAACGTGGTTCAAGCTGGATTTAGATAAGGAAGAGGAACAAGAGGTCACATACTCAACATGCTTTTAATAATAGAGAAGTAGAGAGAATTTAATGTAAACCTATTCACATGTTTTGTGGATTATTAAAAGGCTTTTGACTGTGTACAACATCAGAAACTTTGGAAAATCATGAGGAAAATGGGCTTTCCATCGCATGTAGTACAGCTCATAAAAATGCTGTATCTAGACCAACAAGCAGCGGTTAGAATAGATGGCGAGGCATCAGATTGGTTTGACATCAAGCAAGGAGCCCGTCAGGGCTGTATGCTGTCACCCTATTTGTTTAACCTCTACGCCGAAAATATAATGAGAAATGTCAGAGATGTTATAACCAGGGAGAAATTAGTTAGTTAGTCTTTCCTCTTGAGCCTAAGGCGGTGCATAGGGCAGAAGTCATGGCTCTCCATGTCTGGCGGTTCGCTGCTACCTGTTGTAGATCCTGGATGTTCACTTGGCCGTTGAATGAGCCTTCTCTGATGATGGTTCTACGCAGGGTCTCTCTAGGTCTTCCCAGTTTTCTTTTCTCTACTGGTGACCATCTTGTCCATCCTGAGTACATGGCCGATGTAGTTCCAACGGCGTTTTCTTATAAAATAGGATACAATATCTTGCTTAGTCTCTTGTCTTATTTGCGTATTGCCTCTGAAATCTGTCCAGTGGGGGTTTTAAATTCTCCTAAGATATTTGTTCTCAAAATTGTCTAATTTTTTAAATCTAAAGCTACCGTTGATTTCCAACTCTCACATCCATAAGTTAGCACTGGAATCACACAAGAGTTGAAGATTTTAAGTTTCGTATGTTGGCTGAGTGTCTTTGACTTCCAGATGTTTGACAGTTTATTGAAGGCACCAGATGCCAGTGCGATTCTAGATAATATTTCTGGCGTTGAGTCCCCTGTAGATGTGATTTTTCTTCCTAGGTATGTGAAGCTGTTGACTTTTTCAAGAACATGGTTGTTTAATTGGTGTCGTCTGAACTGTTAGGAAGATCATTAGTTTTTGTTTTTGCAGTGTTAATTTGGAGACCAATTTGTCCTGAAACATTTTGGAGATGGTTTATTTTCTCTTGGGCATCTGGGTGTGTTGAACTTAAAACACTATGTCGTCGGCAAAGTCCAGGTCCTCTAGAATTTTGTCAACCCAATGGATACCTTAAATATCGGTGGTCATGAAATACCAGAGATTCAATTTGCTGATGATACAGTATTACTATCCACATCACAGAATGGTATAGAAAACATAATACCTTAGCCCAAAGAAATAGTGAAAATCACAACTTATATCTTAACATAGCAAAAACAAGGATAATGCATACAGATAAAACTTCTATGGAAAAAGAAATATATGTTAATGAGGAAAAATTAGAGGTGGTGGAAAATTTCGAATATCTTGGTTCATTGATTACCAACAACAGTGACACAATGAAAGAAATTAAACGACAACTATCAATTGCTCTTCAAAGACTAAAACAACTGAATAAATTTTGAAGTGAGACAGATAGAACAAAAATTAGATTTTTAAGAGAATGCATCTTTCTCATTGCAACATACGCCTGTGAGACCTGGACACTTGCTAAACAAGCTGAACAGCGCATAAATGCTTTTGAATATAAGTATTATAGACTGGTTCTAAGAATATCTTGGGTAAAGAAATGAACAAATGCATCCATACTTCAAGATCTGAATATTGAAGAGGGCTGGCTATTAAAGACGATAAAACAAAGAAAATTGATATATGCTGGTCACTTGAAACGTCATTAAAGTTTGGAGAGAGCAATATTGGAGGGGTATATGCCTGGGAAGAGAGGAAGAGGAAGGCCAAAGAGAAGATGGGTGCAGGATGTGGCGGATGATCTCCAAATGGGTGAATCGGACGCGGGACATCATGCTTATGATCGAGAGGTTTTCCGGAAGGTTGTTATGGGAGAGAGGTTCTGTAAAGTACATGCTACTGAATGAATGAGACCTGGTAACACAGGTCAGTTTGAAAAGCAAATCCGCCTCGGAGAATCGAACACATAACCTCCGTGCCGGCAGGCAAGCGTGCTAGCCGCTATGCTATCATGGCTCCCTATTATTAAAATGTCCCACCCAATAGCCAGTGGTCAACACCGAAGGCATTAGAGGAAGGAACCAGAGTCCGGCTTTCTACATGTGAAGAGTTTCAGTTCATCGGATGCACGTCTTTGCAGACATTGTTCTTACTATTATAATAGAACGATCACATTCTCTGTAAGTTCCGTGCACTTCTAAACGGCAGGGGAAAGCTGCTACAGATGTCTCTAACAGTTGCTAACTCACTCTTTAGATCCCTGGAAAGGCTCCAAAGGACTTAAATCTTCATGGCTGTTTGGTTGGCTCTTTGCTTGATTGGTCATTTGGATTAGTGGTTGGCTGATTTGTTGGTTGGTTGATTTGTTGGTTGGTTGATCTGTTGGTTGGTTGGTTGATTTTTTGGTTGGTTGATTTGTTGTTTCGTTGATTTGGTTGCTGCTTGGTTGACTAATCATTTAGCTGAGTGGTTGGTTGATTTGTTTGCTGGTTGGTTAATTGGTCATTTGGCTGAGTGGTCGGTTGATTTTATTTTTTTTTTATTTTTTTTTTTTTGGGGGGGGGGGGGGCTGGTTTGTTGATTGGTCATTTAGCAAAGTAGTTAGTTGATTTGTTGGTTGGTTGGCTGGTTGGCTGATTGGTTGGTTGGTTTGTTGGTTGGTTGGTTGTTCATTTGGCTGAATAGTTGGTTGATTTGTTGGGTGGTTGGTTGATCATTTGGCTGAGTTGTTGGTTGATTTGTTGGTTGGTTCATTTGTTGGTTGGTTGATCTGTTGGTTGGTTAATTTGTGGGTTGGTTGATTTGTTGATTGGTTGCTTTGGTTGCTGCTTGGTTGACTAATCACTTAGCTGAGTGGTTGGTTTATTTGTTTGCTGGTTAGTTGATTGGTCATTTATCTGAGTGGTTGATTGATATGTTTGCTGGTTGGTTGATTGATCATTTGGCTTAGTAGTTAGTTGATTTGTTGGTTGACTGGCTGGTTGGCTGATTGGTTGGTTGGTTTGTTGTTTGGTTGGTTGGTTGATTATTTGGCTGAATAGTTGGTTGATTTGTTGGTTTGTTGGTTGATCATTTGGCTGAGTGGTTGGCTGATTTGTTGGTTGGTTCATTTGTTGGTTGGTTCATTTGTTGGTTGGTTGCTTTGGTTGCTGCTTGGTTGACTAATCACTTAGCTGAGTGGTTAATTGATATGTTTGCTGGTTGATTGATTGGTCATTTAGCTGAGTGGTTGATTGATATGTTTGCTGGTTGGTTGATTGGTCATTTGGCTGAGTAGTTAGTTGATTTGTTGGTTGGTTGGTTGATCTGTGGGTTGGTTGATCTGTTGTTTGGTTGGTTGGTTGGTTGGTTGGTTGATTGGTCATTTGGCTGAGTAGTTATTTGATTTGTTTGTCGGTTGATTTGTTGGTTGGTTGATTTGTATGCTGTTTGGTTGGTTGGTTGTGAACCATCTTAAAGATTGAGCTGTAACTTTCAAGCTCGGTGCATTGGCATTCATGTCGTCTAGCCTTGATAAAGGTTTGCATCTCTCGGAGTGAGGATGGCGGGGAGACTTTTCACCCAGCGCGCCACTAAAGTACCATCCCCACGAGGTCTGTGTTGTAAAGATCTGGCTCCCCTCTCCAAGCCCCGAACCTAGCAGGATGTGCTAGACCGATGCTGGAACTTCACATCTGCCGGGATTAGGTCTTGATTGGTCATGCTTCCTCCTGCGATTGTAGGCACTTCATTGTCGACAACTCCGACTCAATACCCAAGGGAAAGCAAGTTTACAAGATGGAGATTTCCTTGCCAAAAGAGCCGAGAACTCAATTCCCAAGGGAAGCACTTTCATAAGAATAATATCTCGTTGCCAACAGTCCACAACTAAACACAATTACAATAAAGCATTGGATTTTAACTTGTTTGCGGTGCACACGCAACCACACATGAATATTTATAACTTATAAATTATCGGTACCTCCTCCCTTCTAACCTTTCATACGCCCCGCCCCTTTAAAAAAAACTGATCTTTTCTCTCCAGCCCATCTCAAACATGTCCACCCCCTGCATGCTGCTCCGTACAATACTATCCATTTCCTATTTCTCTCCCTAATTACCCTTTTATCGCCACCTCCTTCTGGTGTCTCCTCTGCTCTTTCCATCTTTCGCCAGCGTGCACTAAGTGCACCCCCCTAGGTCTGGTCTTAAGTGTAAAGTGAAAGATTTTAATGCCTTTACATATCCCTGGCCCGAAGTTTAATGCACCAATAATTGCTCAACGTCCATGTATCCCCTGCACGGGTTGTTCCCCTCGGCTAGCGCGGACCTGCTCTGCCAACGGAGGGGAACGTGCTACAACGTCTGCTGCTCTCGGGTAAACTCAAACACAGCACACGACCGCCGCCTCCAGTTGTTTGTCTTAATAAAACTCTTCCAAGTTTCGCCGGTTAAGTGAGAACGAACTACTTAGTTTTCTAAAAGCAGCCAACCTGTCAGATATGGTTTTCATGTGTGAAGTTAACAACCTCCATATAGTTTCATCAGATTATTTCTCTGTTTGTTTGGTAATAACATCAGTCATGGTCCGCCGTGGCACAGAGATTAGAGTGTCCGCTCAGACTCCGAAGGTACCGGGTTTGCTTGCTTGCTTGCTTGTGTTCGTTGGCTTGAGCTCCAACGCGAAGTCCTGTGTGTCGGATGAAGGCATCCTGTTGTCCAACATCAGTGTGATGTCATACTGGACCTGAGGTTTGCGTGAGTATCCGTTGTCCCATGTCTGGCTTATTGGTGTGCAGACTGGTGGTTCCTCGCCGTACAGGCAGACACTCTCCGACTTCGGAGGAATCGGCGATCCTACTGACTTTAGCCAGGACCCCGAAGGGACCTGTTGCCCGGGACGCTCGACGAGGACGCGTCAATAGGTCTTAGCCAGTATATAACCCGGCCCTGGTGCCTTGGAAACACCTCTGCGTCCCGGTACCGGGTTTAATCATAGCATAAGATTGTCCTTATGATGTCACCATGTTCGTTTGCACCATGATGTCGCTGGCTCAACACTCTTGACATCCTTAACAACAATATTGACCGGTTACAGGACACTGGCATGGTTATTTTAATTTCTATCTCACTTTTAATGTTTTCATTTGAAGCCGCCTCGTATATATACCCCCTCCCCCTTGTATTACCCACTGGAGCATTCACTCAACCAACTCACCCCGAGCAATCTTAACTCCTGTAGCTCATGCAGATCTGCCGATGCCATCCCTGTAGTATACATTTCCATCTCCAATTCTTTTCTTCGTGTATTTTAAATCTCCATCTATTTCGCAATTGCAAACTATTGAACGTAAGCTTGCCCAGGAATGACAAACAGCAAAAAAGGCTGGGGTTGACTGCCACGATTAGACTATTCTCGGGTTTTGTCAATGTTTCGATCTCGTTTGAGCTCGTCAGTAGTACATATCCCTGACTGGACCTGGGATCGAACTCCGGATCACTGGCGTGTAAGGCGGGTGTGCAACCACTGACCACGCGACTCACGCTGTCATATTAGAATACCACAAAGTCACCCATTGTAGGCTGTAGCTCAAAACTTGCCCGATCGCAGCGACTGACATCCATCAATCAGTGTCGCCCCGATTGATCAGGCCTTCACGATCTGGCAAAGCACACCAGGCGCCTAAAGTCCAGCGAGCAATAATCAAATTGATTTATTTGGTTGGATTTGAGGTTTAAAGATTGAGCACAACCCACTACATCTGACGTGGACAAGGCTTAAGGTTCGTGCCGGAATACGATCAGCGTTGCCAGTAGTGCGTTGTGCTCAATCTTTAAACCTCAAATCCAGAAACAACCAAATACATCAGTTTTGTCAATGTGTCCTATCCAGTGCCAAAGTCGTTTCCTCACCTCCTAATTCAGTGTTCTTTACCTGATGAAAATAAGAAGTGATCAAGAAGACAAATAAAGCCCAGCCCAGATATTACACAAAATATGGATGCTACAGCATTGCTACATTTGTGCTTTCCCAAAGATAGTTGCATATCCTTTACAGGACGTCGCAGTCAACCACAGCATGTTTGGACTGTTCGTAATTTCTTGACAAATTTACGTTCAGTAGTTTGCCATTGCTTACAGAACGACCGGCACTAATACCTTTTTACGGAAACCAACGCACGGCGGCCTGCTTCCAAATCTCCCGCAGCTGTGTTTCGAACGCGGTATGCGGAATTACGAATTGCATTCGTTACCCCTTCACAACAGAACCGTCACTCTGATAGAGAACAGCAGACGACCCTGTGGTACCCTAGGAACAAGTTTGTGGAGGCATGATTGGGGAAGACAAGATCAATAACCTCTGCCACCCCTGGACAGGCCGGAGTTGACCTTGAGTAAACATACAACCCGCTTGCAAACTAATTAGGGGACACATTGCAGTATTAACGGTTTAATCTTGACCAAGTTCACTAGACCTCCTCTGGTTGGAAGTCATTATGAGACTGGCCCAAGAACGTATCTTGAACTGATTGATCAGAAGCCTCGGGTTTCAGTTCACCGTGAGACTAACCGAAGATAATATCTTCATCTGCTTATTCAGACCATCTTTGGTTTCTAGTCACTGCGGAGGTCAAGCGGGATGGAATCTTGATCAGTCATTATGGGCCTTACACAAGATGGTTTATTGACCAGATGGATCTACAGTTCTAAGGTTCCAGGTCAGTATGAAACTTATCAGGATGGATCGTAGAAGTAACATATGACAGTAAATCTCATTTCTACTGGCTTACATCTTTGCTTAGGTAGGTTACCATTGTTTCTGTCGTAGTCACCAACAGACAGTTGATTCTGCGACAAACTGTTTTCGTCATGTAATAGAATCTGGACATGTTGCAGACGAAGAGAATGTACTAATAATCGAAAGTCCCCGGGAAGGTTAACCCGGTCAACAAATGCCCGCAGAAGTCGGATGTGTCGGCCTAACGGCTCAAGAACGCAGCTCTGCTGTAAACAGGCACAACGCAATAACGTCCGAAAAAAAAAAAAAAAACTCCGGATGAACGCAGAAGAAGAAGAATAATTGAAAGTTACCAATACAAGCAGAGACAACTGCTATACACTCGGGTAAACCAGTTATATAAACAGAAAGACGCGATCGTCTATTTAAAACTACCATAACATTTAAATGCCGGCTCCCTGGCCGAGGGGTTAGCAGCTTTCTCCGTTAATCCCGAATACTCTCGTGGTTGACGTGAGCGCACGAGAATTGGAAGCGGTACGAGTTGCTCCAGTGACTTATGGAAGTACTAGCTGACCCTGCCCGGCTTCGCCCAGTCCTTGGTGGGGAGCATCTCATTTAATTCATATAAGTAGTCATATAAGTTCCCGTTCCCGACTATCTGTCTGTCTGTCTGTCTGTCTGTCTGTCTGTCTGTCTGTCTGACCCGGCCCGGCATCGCCCAGCTCCTGGTGTGGAGCATCTCATTTAATTCATATAAGTAGTCATATAAGCTCACGTTCCCGTTCCCGACTATCTATCTGTCTGTCTGTCTGTCTGTCTGATCCGGCCCGGCTTCGCCCAGCCCCTGATGGGGAGCATCTCATTTAATTCATATAAGTAGTCATATAAGTTCCCGTTCCCGACTGTCTGTCTGTCTGTCTGTCTGTCCGTCCGTCCCTCTCTGTCTGTCTGTCTGTCTGTCTGTCTAATCATTTATTGGTTGCAGTTAGAACAACCTTAGATAAACAAAGACCAACTTACAAAAAGCATTAGAAAGAGCACTTGAAAGATCTTTACATCTTCCCCAACAATTAACTTGGGTAAATGGAGCAGCGGCAGCAGCAGCAGAAGAAGAAAAAGGAGGAGAAGGAGCTGGGAGGAGGAAGAGGGAGGTGGAGGAGGGAGGAGGAGAGAGGAGTAGGAGGGAGGAAGAGATAGGCGGAGAGAGGAGGAGGAGGGAAGAGGAGGGAGGAGGAAGGAGGAGGAGTAGTAGGGAGGAGGAGGGATTAGGAGGAGGAGAGAGGAGGAGGAGGGAGGAGGAGGAGGAAGGAGGAGGATGAGGGAGGAGGAGGAGAGAGGAGGAGGAGGGAGGAGGAGGAGGAAGGAGGAGGATAAGGGAGGAGGAGGAGGCAGGAGGAGGTGGGTGGAGGAGGGGAGGAGGAGGGGGAGGAGGAAGAGGGAGGAGGAGGGAGGAGGGGGGAAGAGGAAGAGGGAGGAGGAAGAGGGAGGAGGAAGGAGAAGGAGGAGGAGGGAGAAGGAGGGAGGAGAAGAACGCAGGAGGAGGAGGGAGGAGGAGAGGCAGGAGGAGGGAGATGGAGGAGGAGGAGGGAGGAGGAGGGAGATGGAGGAGGAGGAGGGAGGAGGAGGGAGGAGGAGGAGAGAGGAGGAGGAGGGAGAAGGAGGAGGGAGAAGGAGGAGGGAGGAGAAGGAGGAGGGAGGATGAAGAGGGAGGAGGAGGAGGGATGTGGAGGGAGGAGGAGGAGGGAGGAGGAGGAGGAAGGAGGTAGAGGGAGGAGGAGGAGGGAGGAGGAGAGAGGATGAGGACGGAGGAGGAGAAGGGAGGAGGAGGAGGGAGGAGGAGATGGAGGAAGAGGGAGGAGGAGGGGGAGGAGGAGGGAGGAAGAGGGAGGAGAAGGAGGAGGAGGGAGGGAGAAGGAGGAGGAGGGAGGAGGGGGAGGACGTAGGAGGAGGAGGAGGGGTAAATGGAGCAGCGGCAGCAGCAGCAGAAGAAGAAGAAAAGGGAGGAGTAGGAGCTGGGAGGAGGAAGAGGGAGGTGGAGGAAGGAGGAGGAGGGAGGAGTAGGATGGAGGAAGAGATAGGCGGAGAGAGGAGGAGGGAAGAGGAGGGAGGAGGAAGGAGGAGGAGTAGTAGGGAGGAGGAGGGATTAGGAGGAGGAGAGACGAGGAGGAGGGAGGAGGAGGGAGGAGGAGGAAGGAGGAAGGAGGAGGAAGGAGGAGGATGAGGGAGGAGGAGGAGGCAGGAGGAGGAGGTGGGAGAAGGAGTGGAGGAGAAGGGGGGAGGAAGAGGGAGGAGGAGGGAGGAGGAGGGAGGAGGAGGGAGGAGGAAGAGGGAGGAGGAAGGAGGAGGAGGGAGAAGGAGGGAGGAGAAGAACGCAGGAGGAGGAGGGGGAGGGGAGGGAGGAGGAGGGAGGAGGAGAGGGAGGAGGAGAGGGAGGAGGAGGGAGATGGAGGAGGAGGAGGAAGGAGGAGAGAGGAGGAGGGAGGAGGCGGAGGGAGAAGGAGGAGGGAGGAGGAGGGAGAAGGAGGAGGGAGAAGGAGGAGGGAGAAGGAGGAGGGAGAAGGAGGAGGAGGAAGAGGGAGGAGGAGGAAGAGGGAGGAGGAGGAGGGATGTGGAGGGAGGAGGAGGAGGGAGGAGGAGGAAGGAGGTAGAGGGAGGAGGAGGAAGGAGGAGAGAGGATGAGGAGGGAGGAGGAGGAGGGAGGAGGAGAAGGAGGAAGAGGGAAGAGGAGGGGGAGGAGGAGGGAGGAAGAGGGAGGAGGAGGAGGGAGGAAGAGGGAGGAGGAGGGAGGAGGGGGAGGACGTAGGAGGAGGAGGAGGGAGGAGGAGGGAGGAGGAGGAGGGAGTAGGAGGAGAAGGGAGGAGGAAGGAAGAGGAGTGATTATGAGGAGGGAGGAGGGCGAGGAGGCAGGAGGAGGAAGAGGGAGGAAGAGGGAGGAGGAGGAAAGAGGAGGAGGAAGGAGGAGGAAGAGGGGAGGAGGGAGGAGGAGGAGGAGAAAGAGGGAAGAGGAGGATGGAGGAGGGAGAGGGAGGAGGGGGAGGGGAAGAGGAAGAGGGTAGGAGGTGGAGGAGGGGAGAGGAGGAGGAGGAGGAGGAGGCATATAACGCATATGCCTGTAGATGTAATAATGGCTGAAGTTGTTCCATGTCTTCTTAGAGTTGGCGACAGTGTAAAGAAATATAAAATCTTCAAACTTGATAGAGATAAGGTAACTATTATTTATTTATTCTTTAAGCATAAAAAGATGAGTTACAATGTTATGCATTATGCATTATTTTTATGAAAACTTTGAAAATGCCTTAAAGATTGTATCATTATTTATTATAACTCATATGCCGGTACATAACTATGGACAAAGAGTTTATAAATCTTTGAAAACGATGCCACAATATGACTATAAGGTATACAGAAAAGTTATTCCCCTTGAAATAACTTTTACAGAGTTAGGTCCCCTGAGATATATGAAATTATAATGAAAAATGGAAAATTAAATAATATTGGGTAAGCAGCCAATTTCACACTAAAAAAATATGACAGTGGGCTGCGCTGGAATGAAAGGAAGACGTGTAGAAAATTTCATCTCAATCGGATGGGCCGTTCGCGAGCGCATAAAGGACATACGGACATACAGACAGACGGAGATCGCCTTTTATATATAAGATGGCGCCGGTCGCTCAGAATGTCGTGGCATGCTGATGAGCGTAATCTAGCCTAGGAATCAACATACAGCTGAAAGATGCTGGTGTTGACCGCAATATCCTGAACCAGGATGGAAACGCGGGGGGGGGGGGGGGGGAATAACATTTAAATATATTATAATGTGTTTTGGTTTATTTCGGTTGAAAGGTTTCATTACGATACCTCATTATATGTTAGGACTTTTTTCTTTTTTTTCTATAATATGCGCCTAACGAGATACAGCCGGTCTCTCTGGCCGAGGGGTTACACCACTTTCTCCGTAATCCCGTTTATCACGCAGAGTCTCGTAGCGGGCGAGAACTGGAAGCGGTTCCACCCCTGCTGGTGACTTGCGGGATAACTGAGCCGGCCGCTCAGAAAGCTATGGCAAACTACTGAGCGTAATCTTGCCAAGAAATCAACAGACAGCTGAAAGATGCTGCTGTTGACAGCGATGTCCTGTAAAGGATATCCGAATAAAAAAAAAATAAAAAAACGAGATACAGTGAAATATCACAGACAATAAATTGGGCAACGTATTGTTTGTGGCTCCTTGATTCGAATTCACAACGAAAACACGTTGTTTTGAATACTGGTCTTCTACAGGGAAAACATGTATAGAGAGACAGATGACTGGGGGAAAACATGTATAGATAGACAGATGGCTGGGGAAAAACATATAGATAACAGATAACTAGGGGAAAACATGTATAGAGAGACAGATGACTGGAGGAAAACATGTATAGAGAGACAGATGACTGGGGGAAAAACATGTATAGAAAGACAGATGACTGGTGGTGAAACATGTATAGATAGACAGATGGCTGGGGAAAAACATATAGATAACAGATAACTAGGGGAAAACATGTATAGAGAGACAGATGACTGGAGGAAAACATGTATAGAGAGACAGATGACTGGAGGAAAACATGTATAGAGAGACAGATGACTGGGGGAAAAACATGTATAGAGAGACAGATGACTGGTGGTGAAACATGTATAGATAGACAGATGGCTGGGGAAAAACATATAGATAACAGATAACTAGGGGAAAACATGTATAGAGAGACAGATGACTGGAGGAAAACATGTATAGAGAGACAGATGACTGGGGGAAAAACATGTATAGAGAGGCAGATGACTGGTGGTGAAACATGTATAGATAGACAGATGGCTGGGGGAAAACATGTATAGAAAGACAGATGAGTAGGCGAAAACATGTATAGAGAGACAGATGACTGGGGGGAAATGTATAGAGAGACAGATAACTGGGGGGGGGGGGGGGACATGTATAGAGAGACAGATGTATAGAAAGACAGATGAGTAGGCGAAAACATGTATAGAGAGACAGATGACTGGGGGGGGGGGGGGGGAAATGTATAGAGAGACAGATAACTGGGGGGGGGGAGACATGTATAGAGAGACAGATGACTGGAGAAAACATGTATAGAGAGACAGATAACTGGGGGGGGGACATGTATAGAGAGACAGATGACTGGAGAAAACATGTATAGAGAGACAGATGACTGGGGGGACACATGTATAGAGAGACAGATGAATGCATACATGAATAGGCGGAGATTATCACGGACAAATATGTATAGAGAAACAGATGGCTGGATACATGGATAGAGAGACGGATGACTGGGGGGAAACATGTATAGACAGACAGATGACTGGATACACGCATAGGCGGAGAAGATCACAGACGAACGGACAGATGTGCAGACAGCTGAGCAGACATACTGACTAACAGAAGAACCCTAAGACATGTTGATGGGCGGGGTGTTGGGGTGGGTGAATTAATAAAGGAGTGGACAATTCAGATATATGGACAGACAGACAGACAGACAGACAGACAGACAGACAGACAGACAGACAGACAGACGATTTGTATGTACACAGGTGGATGTATGGATGGACGAGCCGATATACAGATCGACGGATGGACGGACAGACAGACAGATGGAGAGAGGGACGGGCTGGCGCACAGACAGGCAGACGGACAGACAAATAAATGGACGGAGAGACAGACGGAAGGGTTCTGTGTAGCTGGGTGAAAGGATGGACGGACTGACAGACGGACAGACAGATAGACGGGCGGACCGACAGATAAAGAAACGGACGGACGAACAGACAGACGAATATAGGGGTTCTAGGAGGGTGAATGGATGGACGGACGGAGAGTAGAGTACGGGCGAACGGACGGAAAAACAGACAGATATATGGATTTTAGATGGGTGGATGGACAGACAGACAGACAGACAGACAGATCTTCAGAGAGACAGACAGTCAAGTATGGACAGACAGACAGACAGACAGACAGACAGATCTTCAGAGAGACAGACAGTCAAGTATGGACAGACAGACAGACAGACAGACAGACAGACAGACAGACAGACAAATTTTATTTGGCAATTAGCGATTACAACTGTGTGTTTACATAAATCGAGTAGGAATGCAAACTTTAAAAATACCTGGCAACCAGCATGACAATCAAACACTCATCTGTTTTCTTAGACTGTTTCGTTTTCTTGAAAACGGTTAATGTTTAACATTCATTAAATCTTTACAACTTTAATTCTGATGTTAATAGAATGTAGTTCTTCCCCTCCCCTCTCCCCACCTCCATGAAAAGCCTGTTATTTTCTTTTCTTTAAACACGTCAAAGTAGTTGATGAAGAAGTAAAAGCAAAAACAACGCAATCTAAAAATATTTTCTAAAAACGAACAATTTCTTATGGCAACTTCCTGTGTGAGATGATAAAAATGGCGGGTGACATTTCGAAAATATACATTTCTTCTACTGGGTATCCGAGATATGGTTAGAAAATGAAGGTGGCGGGGTGAGATAGACGAAGCGGAGGAGAGAAAGAGGTAGATGAGAAGAGGTAGTTGAGAAGAGATAATGAGGTAGTTGGGAACAGGGATAATTGAGGTGTACATGAAGAGAGCGAGAGAGAAGATAAATGGGAAGGAAGGAAGTGAGGAGGTAGAAGATGGGGTAAGGAGGTTGTAGATGAGAAGAGAAGAAGAAAGAAGGAGATAATGATAAGTGGTCCTTTAGTTTACACTAGAACAAGACCACTAGCACACATAACAAGTCTTTCTTTACACTAGAACAAGACCACCAGACCACATAACAAGTCTTTCTTTACACTAGAACAAGACCACCAGACCACATAACAAGTCTTTCTTTACACTAGAACAAGAACACCAGACCACATAACAAGTCTTTCTTTACACTAGTACGAGACCACTAGCCCACATAAGTCATTCTTTACACTAGAACAAGACCACCAGACCACATAACAAGTCTTTCTTTACACTAGTACGAGACCACTAGCCCACATAAGTCATTCTTTACACTAGAACAAGACCACCAGACCACATAACAAGTCATTCTTTACACTAGAACAAGACCACCAGACCACATAACAAGTTATTCTTTACACTAGAACAAGACCACCAGACCACATAACAAGTCATTCTTTACACTAGAACAAGACCACCAGACCACATAACAAGTTATTCTTTACACTAGAACAAGACCACCAGACCACATAACAAGTTATTCTTTACACTAGAACAAGACCACCAGACCACATAACAAGTCATTCTTTACACTAGAACAAGACCACCAGACCACATAACAAGTTATTCTTTACACTAGAACAAGACCACCAGACCACATAACAAGTCATTCTTTACACTAGAACAAGACCACCAGACCACATAACAAGTCTTTCTTTACACTAGAACAAGAACACCAGACCACATAACAAGTCTTTCTTTACACTAGAACAAGACCACTAGCCCACATAACAAGTCTTTCTTTACACTAGTACGAGACCACTAGCCCACATAATTCATTCTTTACACTAGAACAAGACCACTAGCCCACATAACAAGTCTTTCTTTACACTAGAACAAGACCACTAGCCCACATAACAAGTCTTTCTTTACACTAGTACGAGACCACTAGCCCACATAAGTCATTCTTTACACTAGATCAAGACCACTAGCCCACATAACAAGTCTTTCTTTACACTAGAACAATACCACCAGACCATATAACAAGTCTTTCTTTACACTAGTACGAGACCACTAGCCCACATAAGTCATTCTTTACACTAGATCAAGACCACTAGCCCACATAACAAGTCTTTCTTTACACTAGAACAAGACCACCAGACCACATAACAAATGGACCTTATCATCAATATTCAATGCTGGATCTTGTCGCTTTTCGATTGCGAACAAGGGGCGGATGGGCAGTCTAAGAAAACATCCACAAGATTGAATTATCATCTATATCACCTGTGCGAGCTGTTGGTTTGTCGAGACCCCTGTCTGTTCTACTTTTCACATGGGACAATGAGGTGAATTCTGTGTGATATTCACTGGCACAGTAACGGAACATAATGGGGCGACCCTTTGCCGTGAAGCTGGAACCGCGACTAACTAATCTATATCACAAGTTTATTTTTCTCCCTCAAAAAGATTTATTCTAGTGACATTAATCTCTTTCATTTGGGAACCTCTGACTTGACCTTGCGGTGGGCAGCAACATGAACAGCCTTCCGACCAGTTGATACATCTCGCCTTATCGTGGATGCCTTGCCAATTTGTTGATGATTACATCACCGTGAGAATGTTCACTAGGGTTCGTGGCAACATCTATGTCACAAGTTCAAAATGGGTTCGTCTTCTCTATGTTTGTGGCAACACCTATGTCAAAAGTTCAAGATTGGTTCGTCAGTTCTGTGTTTGTGGTAACAGCTATGACACAAGTTCAAGACTGGTTCGTGAAATATGTGTTTATGGCAACATTTATGTCACAAGTTCATGATTGGTTCGTCACCTCTGTGTTTGTGGCAACACCTATGTTACAAGTTCAAGACTGGTTCGTCATCTCTGTGTTTGTGGCAACAGTCTCCCGAGGGCTTGGAAGTTACTAGTCCTGCCCAACTTACAGTAATGAAAGTAAACGAACAAGGCATAAAGCAAACTTTCTTCTACCAAAATCTGTACGGGAATTCATGAACTTGAAACTACAGCTTGTATTGGCGTCATTGACGCCAAGGTCTGACTGTAGACCAGAAAGTATGCATTCAAACTTCTATGTGAGTAATTATCATTATGCACCAAGTCCTTTGCACAACGTCACGCTCATCGCGGTCCCCCAGAGGTCAACATGGCCCAATGGATAAGAACTCTCGCTTTTAAATTTCCGGCGTGCTGATGTCGAAGTAAAAGGCTCCACCCCTACACCGGTCATTTGGGCTAAAATGTTCACTTCTCGTTCTTTACTTGGGGACGTAAATTACAGGTACCTCAGAAGTCGAAGTGAGTTCGCCTGATGACGAGGGACATTGGTAATAAGGAAAGCTAAGTCAAGTGTACAATCAATCCAGTGTGTTAGAAATGGTAGCATGTGTAAGAACTAGGAATGAGTTCAAGCGAGCGAACCCATAGAAGAACAAAATTCCGACTAGCCAAAAAGTGTCTCAATCTCTTGTCACGTCGTCTGCCTCATACTCAAGGTGTGTGCCATCTCCTGGGCACAACTTGGTGCCGCTTGAAGCTCTCTTCTTCTATGACTGTTCTTTGCAAGCCGATGCGAGGTTTGAGTTGAGTTGAGCTAAGAACCGACATCACTGCACTCAGGGCATTCCCATACACGTTCCGTCCCCTCGTTCAACAGCAAGCGAAGAGTCGTACTACTAATCGTTCCCACCGCTATCTGGTTGAAAGTTCTGATCTTCCCTCTCGGTTTTGCAATTCTTCCAGAATTCCTACCGGTCCTCAACCATCTCTTTCTTTCCACATACGGGTTCTTAATCTGTTCCCCAGCCTTCTCCACCTGGTTACACAGGCACACGACCACCTCTCCCTTGTCCATAGGTAATCTACAACGAAAAGGTACATTCCCTGCCAGTCTATCATCCTGTTTGCAACGTTTACACGGCCGAAGTATTTCAGTTTCCGACGAACGACCGTTTAAATAAAAAAAAAAAAAAACTGTCCATAAATTAAAGGGCCACAACCGTTTTTTTTTAAAACCGGGAAATATATATTACCAGATTATTCATCTTGAAAGGTCAGAAGTCGGAGTGGGTTGGTCTGATGGCGAGGGACACTGGTAATAGAGAAAGCTAACCCACACACAAACATGAGTCCAGTGCTATAGAAGTTGCACGTGTATGGACTACGCTTGCGTTAAAGCGAGCAAACAACACAAACTAAATTCATCTCTACGTCGGCGACGTGCATCACAGTGAAGATTGTCCTGGTTTGGCACTAAGACGCTCAATCAATCAATCATGATTGACAACTAAGACGCTAATGATGGAAAATGATCTTGAATGTATCCCCTAATGCCCGACAGGCCAGCTTTGGGGTAGATATAGTGATGGAAGAACTTCAACCGAACTGCCTTGTTATGCACTGGTTGTAAATTTCAAATATCTGTACTGATCATTCTATTTGTAGCAATTATCCGTCCAAATATTATTTTTCTTCTTCATACATGCTCAGACACATAATCAGACTGCAACTAGTGCCGTAAGTATCGGGACTCTTCGCTGGTTGTTGAAGGTGAGGACACAGCGTGTACGGGAATTCCAAAACGCTGTGATGTCGGTTCTTGACTCAACTAATCCTTCAGACACCAACCTGACAACCAACATGACTCAGCTCAACCTTCAGATGCCAAAATGACCACCAACTTAACTCAACCTTCAGACGCCAGCATGACCATCAACACAACTCAACCTTCAGACACTAACCTGACCACCACCTTAACTCAACCTTCAGTTGCCAACTTGGCAACCAGCTTAACTCAACCTTCAGACGCCAACCTGACCACCAAGTTAACTCAACCTTCAGATGCCAACCTGACCACCAACTTAACTCAACCTTCAGACGCCAACCTGACCACCAACTTAACTCAACCTTCAGACGCCAACCTGACCACCAACTTAACTCAACCTTCAGTTGCCAACCTGACCACCAACTTAACTCAACCTTTGACGCCAACCTGACCACCAACTTAACTCAACCTTCAGATGCCAACCTGACCACCAACTTAACTCAACCTTCAGACGCCAACCTGACCACCAACTTAACTCAACCTTCAGACGCCAACCTGACCACCAACTTAACTCAACCTTCAAACGCCAACCTGACCACCAAGTTAACTCAACCTTCAGACGCCAACCTGACCACCAAGTTAACTCAACCTTCAGATGCCAACCTGACAACCAGCTTGAGCTTGTTGATATCTACACAGTTTGTCCTCAGATTGAGAGGGTGTAGGCCAAAGTATTGTCCTCTGTTCTGCATGTTATGTTGACTCTAGTAGCAGATGTTTTCTCATCAGTTTATCAAATTCTCGGTTGCATTCATCAGCTTCTCCTAACTGTAGTCAGTTCCCGCATTGCTCTTGGTCCACATTGGCTGTTAAGGAAGGAGATTTGAGTTGAAACGTTTTCATTTTAAGCCAACCATGCTGCTCAACAATGAGTTTATCCTTGTGTGGTAATCGCCTACAGTGATGAGTTTCCCTTGTGTGGTACATCGCCAACAGTGATAAGTTTATCCTTGTGTGGTACATCGATAACAGTGATGAGTTTATCCTTGTGTGGTACATCGCCTACAGTGATGAGGTTATCCTTGTGTGTACATCATCTACAGCAATTAATGTATACTTGTGTAGTACATCGCCAACAGTGATGAGTTTATCCTTGTGTGGTACATCCATAACAGTGATAAGTTTATCCTTGTGTGGTACATCCATAACAGTGATGAGTTTATCCTTGTGTGGTACATCGCCAACAGTGATGAGTTTATCCTTGTGTGGTACATCGCCAACATAGTATACTCACTTCATATTTATCTTCCTTTATCTTTACCAAAATAGAGACAAAAATGAGTCTGTCTAGAGGAAGTTATGGTCGTAACTAAGAATAAAGACATACCACAATGTAATATATGGGTAAATGGGAATGTTCTTAAACAAGTGAATCGGTACAACTTTATCGGAACAGTCAAGACATCTGTTGGGAGCTGCCATAAAGAGATTAGAACAAGAATCACTATGGCAAAGGTAGTCTTTTGCCAGATGGAACACATACTGAACAATAAAAAGATGTCAATTGCAACAACAAAAAATGAGTGTTGAAGTGGTTCACGGAACATATACTTTTATATGGATGTGAAACATGGACAATGAGCAGACAAGCAGAAACACATCTAATGGCTGTGGAAATGTGGTTTCTGGGGAAAATGCAAAGAATACCATGAACGAAAAAAAAGTCGACAGGGTCGACTTCATTACACCGGGATTTTATCCCATATGGCTCGGTCTCTTTCCGCAGCGCGGAAAGCGTCGCACCAAGCACGAACTCCGTAGCTGTAGCGACGACCCACAGAAGTCTCCGAAAACTTTAACTCGTGAACCGAAGGACGTTGTCCGGAATCGAACCCACAACCTTCGGAGCCCGAGTCAAACGGCTTGACCACTTCGCCACGGAGACTCCCAAGTTCTACAAGAAGCAAATGAAAATCGTCACCTGATTAGAGAACTTTGACATAGACAGTCAACATGTTTTGAGCACATTATGAGAAGAAATAAACTAGAGAATTGAGTGACAAATGGCAAGATTGAGGAGAAAAGAACAAGGGGAAGGCAAAGAACTATCTGAACGGCTTGACCACATGGCATGGTTGAGACAAAAACACAAGACTGATCCACAACTCTGGTGATTGTGTGAGACGGCGAAACATGACTGCCCACACTTATGGGCATGGCACATGGTGATTAGAGGAAGTAAACAAGCACAAACGTATGTTGAAGACCGGCACACGTACCTGTGAAGCACATAACTGGGTGTGACACACTCGCAGCAAAAGAGGAACAAGAAAGAACATATAACTGTACTTATTCTCAATATTCTCATTCATATTTTCTAACATCACTTAAGCTGCACATACTATTTTCACAGATAACTGCTTTTTTGTTTTAATAAATCAATACGTAAAGATAAATAATAAAATCTGCATGTTATAATAAATGCATTGCAACTACAAGAAATTGTAACAAGTTTTTTTTAAAAACAATCGCCCTTCACAATAGTTGCCTAAAAATGACATGAAAATGATGATAGCCTTAGTATATTCAAGCACCTGTGGTAGAAGTCTGTCCAACTACAAGGTGTGTCTGCCATGGATGGGTACATGTAGCGTACAGCTGAGTCTTCCCTCTTCTACCCTGAAGTGTACAGGTACTTGACAGCCTTGTGTGGGTCCGTCATGGATGGGTACGTGTAGCATACAGTTGAGTCTTCCCTCTTCTACCCTGAAGTGTACAAGTTCCTGACTGCCTTGTGTGTGTCCGTCATGGATGTGTACATGTAGCATACAGTTGAGTCTTCCCTCTTCTACCCTGAAGTGTACAAGTTCCTGACAGTTTTGTGTGTGTCTACCATGGATGGGTACATGTAGCATACAGTTGAGTCTTCCCTCTTCTACCCTGAAGTGTACAAGTTCCTGACTGCCTTGTGTGTGTCCGTCATGGATGTGTACATGTAGCACACAGTTGAGTCTTCCCTCTTCTACCCTGAAGTGTACAAGTTCCTGACAGTTTTGTGTGTGTCTACCATGGATGGGTACATGTAGCATACAGTTGAGTCTTCCCTCTTCTACCCTGAAGTGTACAAGTTCCTGACTGCCTTGTGTGTGTCCGTCATGGATGTGTACATGTAGCATACAGTTGAGTCTTCCCTCTTCTACCCTGAAGTGTACAAGTTCCTGACAGTTTTGTGTGTGTCTACCATGGATGGGTACATGTAGCATACAGTTGAGTCTTCCCTCTTCTACCCTGAAGTGTACAAGTACCTGACAGCCTTGTGTGTGTCCGTTATGGATGGGTACATGTAGCATACAGCTGAGTCTTCCCTCTTCTATACTAAAGTGTAAAGGTACCTGACAACCTTATGTCTGTCCACCATGGATGGGTACATGTAGCATACAGTTGAGTCTTCCCTCTTCTACCCTGAAGTGTACAGGTACCTGACAGTCTTATGTCTGTCCACCATGGATGGGTACATGTAGCATACAGTTGAGTCTTCCCTCTTCTACCCTGAAGTGTACAAGTTCCTGACAGTTTTGTGTGTGTCTACCATGGATGGGTACATGTAGCATACAGTTGAGTCTTCCCTCTTCTACCCTGCAGTGTACAAGTACCTGACAGCCTTGTGTGTGTCCACCATGGATGGGTACATGTAGCATACAGTTGAGTCTTCCCTCTTCTACCCTGCAGTGTACAAGTACCTGACAGCCTTGTGTGTGTCCACCATGGATGGGTACATGTAGCATACAGTTGAGTCTTCCCTCTTCTATACTAAAGTGTAAAGGTACCTGACAGCCTTATGTGTGTCCACCATGGATGGGTACATGTAGCATACAGTTGAGTCTTCCCTCTTCTATACTAAAGTGTAAAGGTACCTGACAGCCTTATGTGTATCCACCATGGATGGGTACATGTAGCATACAGTTGAGTCTTCCCTCTTCTATACTAAAGTGTAAAGGTACCTGACAGCCTTATGTCTGTCCACCATGGATGGGTACATGTAGCATACAGTTGAGTCTTCCCTCTTCTACCCTGAAGTGTACAGGTACTTGACAGCCGTGTGTGTGTCCACCATGGATGGGTACATGTAGCATACAGCTGAGTCTTCCCTCTTCTATACTAAAGTGTAAAGGTACCTGACAGCCTTGTGTGTGTCCACCATGGATGGGTACATGTAGCATACAGTTGAGTCTTCCCTCTTCTACCCTGAAGTGTACAGGTACCTGACAGCCTTATGTGTGTCCACCATGGATGGGTACATGTAGCATACAGTTGAGTCTTCCCTCTTCTACCCTGAAGTGTACAGGTACTTGACAGCCTTGTGTGTGTCCACCATGGATGGGTACATGTAGCATACAGTTGAGTCTTCCCTCTTCTACCCTGAAGTGTACAGGTACTTGACAGCCTTGTGTGTGTCCACCATGGATGGGTACATGTAGCATACAGTTGAGTCTTCCCTCTTCTACCCTGAAGTGTACAGGTACCTGAAAGTCATGTGTGTGTGTGTGTCCACCTTGTCCTATCCTGGTGTAAGAATGTGCCATGCACCGTTGCACTCCCACGCTGGTGCTAGTGACACCTGAAGTCTGTTTCTTGTTTAGCACACACACTTCGGTAATAATTCTACACATTCACACACACACACACACGCACGCACGCACGCACGCGCGCGCACACACGCACGCGCGCGCACACACGCACACACACACACATATATATACACACACACACACACATGCACAAACACAATGTTCTGACTTGCAGAAGCAGTCCATAAGATTTGGGACATGGCCGCGGTGGGAGAAAGGAAGAGGGGAAAAGGGCTATCAGGGGAAAGGGAGCCAATTTCTGATGTTCATTGATGTGGGTTGACCTGTGGCTGGCATAATACATATTTTAAAACAGTGAGAATGTATGTTTAAATCATCACTGATCTTATTGCCTGTCAGATGTAATGGGTGAAGGATGAATGACAAGATAACAGGAAGACACACAAGGAAATGCTTCATGGCTCTATAGAATACTGTCCATGTGGGAAACTTCTTCAGGAAGTACAGCTGAAAATAAAGTTGACCAGGGAACAGTAAATGTAAGGCAAATTGACAAATGACTGCAAAAGGGGGCTGCGTGGTCTCGAGGTATGGTGTCCACCTCGAGTGCTGGAGGTCCCGGGTTCAAGCCCCGGTGAGGACCGGGATTTTTTCACGTGGACTTCTAGTAAAAATTTCCCCCTGGTCTCTGGGTAGTGAGATCAGACGCCCATGTGTATTGTTGCGCACGTAAAAAATCCCTTGGCAGTTGGAAATCGAAAAAGAGTAGCCTAACGGCGCTGCCCGGGCAAATTTTCGTGTTAAAAATCTACCCAAAGTATTTCAGGATCCTTGCCGGTGATACGGAGTTCGTGCACTGATCTGAGTTTCTCCAGACTCAGGTTTGAGTTAGGAGAAGAACGGAGCACTTATGGGTTGCACCCGTGTGCCGTGATGTTGATCCGTCGACTAAACTAAACTAACCTAAACTAAACTAAACAAATGACTGCACGTACTTGCTCAAAAAAACATAATGACTGCAAATACATATTTTAAAACATTAAGTGCAAATACATTGTTCTCATCTTATCTCATCTCATCTCATCATGTTCTTCTTGTACCTTTTATGTCGAGGTGAAGTATAAACAGCGGGAGAGTTCCCGCTTATGGGCTACATACATGGTTAGAGGCCAGTAATAGCATCATCATGCAAACATGCATTCAGCAAATACAGATAGAATTATACTTTGTTTAGAGGTGTAAGGAAGACACAAGATGTCTCTATGGCAAGGCACAAGAGACAGGTTGTCTTTATGGACAGGGGACAGTAGACAGGTTCTCTTTATGGACAGCGGACAGTAGATAGGTTGTCTTTATGGATAGGAGACAGTAGACTGGTTGTCTTTTTGGACAGGGGACAGTAGACAGGTTCTCTTTATGGACAGCGGACAGTAGATAGGTTGTCTTTATGGATAGGAGACAGTAGACAGGTTGTCTTTATGGATAGGAGACAGTAGACAGGTTGTCTTTATGGACAGGAGACAGCAGACAGGTTGTCTTTATAGATAGGGGACAGTAGACAGGTTGTCTTTATGACAGGGGACAAGAGACAGGTTGTCTTTATGGATAGGGGACAGTAGACATGTTGTCTTTATGGATAGGGGACAGTAGACAGTTGTCTTTATGGATAGGGGACAGTAGACAGGTTGTCTTTATGGACAGGAGACAGTAGACAGGTTGTTTTTATAGATAGACTACAGTAGACAGGTTGTCTTTATGGAGAGGGGACAGGAGACAGGTTGTCTTTATGGATAGGGGACACTAGACAGGTTGTCTTTATGGATAGGGGACAGTTGACAGGTTGTCTTTATGGATAGGGGACAGTAGACAGGTTGTCTTTATGGACAGGAGACAGTAGACAGGTTGTCTTTATAGATAGGCTACAGTAGACAGGTTGTCTTTATAGATAGGGGACAGTAGACAGGTTGTCTTTATAGATAGGGGACAGTAGACAGGTTGTCTTTATAGATAGGGGACAAGAGACAGGTTTTCTTTATGTATAGGCAACAGGAGAGACACAGTTTATCTGCAGGGACAGACAAGAGAGAAGAGACAGTGTTTTCAGGGACAGAAAACAGAGAGACGCAGTGTGTCTGCACAGACAGACAACAGAGAGACACAGTGTGTCTGCAGTGACAGACAACAGAGGAGAGACTGTGTGTTCAGGGACAGACAACAGAGAGACATAGTGCATCTGCAGGGGCAGACAACAGAGAGACACAATATGTCTGCGCAGACAGACAACAGAGAGACACAATGTGTCTGCAGGGGCAGACAACAGAGGAGAGACAGTGTGTGTTCCGGGACAGACAACACAGAAAATACAGTGTGTGTTCATGTTCAGACAACAAAGGAGGTAGGCTGTCTTCATGAACAGGTAACAGCAGGATAACTGACCAAATCATGACAACTCTTCATGTAAGCTAAATGACCAAACCATGACAACTGATCATGTAAGCTAACTGACCAGGTTATGACAACTGATCATGTAAGCTACTCATTTATTAATAAAATATTAGCGTGAACCGTATACTGTAAACAGACTTCTACCGGAAACCATTTTTTCCGCGCTTGCGCAGAAGGGTTTGGCCGTGTCAACGAGTCATTGTCGATTATAGGTGGTTCTGGTGTTTCTGATTGGATACCTTCAAATAACGCATAACAACCACGGGCGCCATCTTGGCTTCATGACCAAAGGTTAGTCTGCCATTTTGAAATCGCAGAGTGTGGGTAAGTTTGCCTTCAGTCTTTGAAAAATTGAATTTCTTGTGATATAAGTTAGTAATTGTCTATTTTAAGCTTGATTCATTAATAGTTTAATGTTTTTATATAGATTTTCGGATTCTGCATGCAATTTTACATATATTTGGTTAGTTTCATCGCTCAAAACGCTTACAAAGTGGTTCAAAACATTGTTTTTTGCCAACAGGTTTTTGCCATTGAAAATCAATGGGCTAAATGGCGGCACTGCTGCACGCATATCTGTCGGTTATTTTAAGCTTGATGTATTAATAGTCTAATGTTTTCATATGGATTTTCGGATTCTGCATGCAATTTTACATTTATTTGGTAAGTTTCATCGCTCAAGATGCTTACGAAGTGGTTCAAAACATGGTTTTTTTCCCAACAGGTTTTTGCCATTGAAAATCAATGGGCTAAATGGCGGCACTGCTGCACGCATATCTGTCGGTTATTTTAAGCTTGATGTATTAATAGTCTAATGTTTTCATATGGATTTTCGGATTCGGCATGCAATTTTACATTTATTTGGTAAGTTTCATCGCTCAAGATGCTTCCGAAGTGGTTCAAAACATGGTTTTTTTCCCAACAGGTTTTTGCCATTGAAAATCAATGGGCTAAATGGTGGCACTGCTGCACGCATATCTATCGGTTATTTTAAGCTTGATGTATTAATAGTCTAATGTTTTCATATGGATTTTCGGATTCTGCATGCAATTTTACATTTATTTGGTAAGTTTCATCGCTCAAGATGCTTCCGAAGTGGTTCAAAACATGGTTTTTTTCCCAACAGGTTTTTGCCATTGAAAATCAATGGGCTAAATGGTGGCACTGCTGCACGCATATCTATCGGTTATTTTAAGCTTGATGTATTAATAGTCTAATGTTTTCATATGGATTTTCGGATTCTGCATGCAATTTTACATTTATTTGGTGAGTTTCATCACTCAAGATGCTTACGAAGTGGTTCAAAACATTATATTTTTGCCAACATTTTTTTGCCATTGAAAATCAATGGGCTGAATGGCGGCACTGCTGCACACACATATATCGGTTATATTAAGCTTGATGTATTAATAGTATAATGTTTTCATATGGATTTTCGGATTCTGCATGCAATTTTACATTTATTTGGTGAGTTTCATCACTCAAGATGCTTACGAAGTGGTTCAAAACATTATTTTTTTGCCAACAGGTTTTTGCCATTGAAAATCAATGGGCGGCACTGCGTTGTCTACCTCTTGCTCGCATGCCCTCAACCTTGCCCTCCAGTATGGTTTTTTTAAGAGTATCATGTCTTTTAACAATAACATGGCCGAAATATTTCACTTGCCTCCTCTTTATTTCTATGTAGCATCTCAACACTCTTTTTCTCGTTTCAATTGACATCTTTTTATTGGTCAGTATGTACTTCATCTTGCTAAAGGCTACTTTTGCCATGGCGATTCTTGTTCTAATCTCTTCAAGGCATCTCCCATCAGATATTACTGTTCCGAGATAATTGTACCTATTCACTTGTTGAAGAATATTCCCAATTACTTTTACGTACATTTATTTTATATTCAGAATTGTAATAAAGAAGGACTGCTGATGATCTCAGATCCCATCTGTCTGTGTTCCAAGAAGGATACCCTATTCTGAAAGGGTACATTGCTCGGATGCCTTAATGCAGAGAGCTCCAATTGCTACGCTTGGCTTCAAGAGTATAAGAGGTGCAGCAAGAAACTGTGAGTACAACTGTGGTCGATCATGCTGTCTTTCTGTATTTCTTTCTGCAAATCTTTTTCATATGGTGGCCAGTCTTCTTCTTCTTCTTCTTCTCGCGGCCATTTTTATATGCTAATTAGATAACGTTGCATACTATCTAAACAGGAATTAACCCATTATGTGCGTAGCATCATTCCGCATAATACAATATATTACGTGCCAGGGTTTAAACATAATATAAAGAATGCACTTGGTAATTAATTAATATAATAACTAATTGGCGGCCATTTTTATATGCTAATTAGATAACGTTGCATACTATCTAAACAGGAATTAACCCATTATGTGCGTAGCATCATTCCGCATAATACAATATATTACGTGCCAGGGTTTAAACATAATATAAAGAATGCACTTGGTAATTAATTAATATAATAACTAATTGGCGGCCATTTTTATATGCTAATTAGATAACGTTGCATACTATCTAAACAGGAATTAACCCATTATGTGCGTAGCATCATTCCGCATAATACAATATATTACGTGCCAGGGTTTAAACATAATATAAAGAATGCACTTGGTAATTAATTAATATAATAACTAATTGGCGGCCATTTTTATATGCTAATTAGATAATGTTACATCATATGTAAAAATAGATGACATGAGCGGTTAGGCTTCGCTACACCGATTGCAATGATTTATGGTTGCTAGGATTTTCGTCTATGGTTGCTAGGATGTTCGTTTAAAAATAAACAAACTACTCTAGTTTTGATAACTTCTGCTATGACCTTGGTTCGGACACGAAAAAAAGATGTGCAGAAGAGATCTTTTGTGTCAATTTCTGCGTTAATGATTTCGACACTCAAAGTTGCATATCTTCGCTTCTAATTGACATACATGCATCATCTTGGTACCATTAGATTCGGTTTCTCAAGGCCTATCCTTTGGTGGTGGTCCCATTAGAAAATATTCAAATTTAAAAATCTGATGGTTCATGCTTGAAACATGACAACTGGGACGCAGAAGTGTTTCCAAGGCACCAGGACCAGGTTCTATACTGGCCAAGACCTACTAGCACGTCCTAGTCACGCGTCCTGGACAACAGGTCCCCTCGGGGTCCTGGCTAACGTAGTAGGATCGCTGATTCTTCCAAAGTCGGAGAGTATCTGCCTGCACGGCGAGGAACCACCAGTCTGCACACCAATAAGCTAGACATGGGACAACGGATACTCACGCAAACCTCAGGTCCGGTATGACATCACACTGATGTTGGACAACAGGATGTCTTCATCCGACATACAGTACTTCACACTGGAGTTCACAGCCAGTGAACACAATCAAGCAAGTAACATGACAACTGATTATGTAAGCTAACTGACCAGGTCATGACAACTGATTATGTAAGCTAACTGATCAAAACATGACAACTGATCATGTAAGCTAACTGAGCAAATCATGACAACTGATCATGTAAGCTAACTGACCAGGTCATGACAACCGATTATGTAAGCTAACTGACCAGGTCATGGCAACTGATCATGTAAGCTAACATCCCAAATCATGACTATTGTCTATGAAGGAAGGGGACTTGAAGACGAAACAGCTAATATGTATGAAGTGTTTAAACCAGTGGTTCTCAACCGGTGAGGGAACCCCCCCCCCCCCCCCCCCCCGGTGGGAATTTTAGGGTTTCCAGGGGGGGGGGGGAATGAAGACCACAGATTGACATTTTCAAATTGGCTTCAGAACCACACACAACGCAATCGGGAGATTAAGCGAACTCATGACATTAAATTCCCAGATTATTTCAAGATCGCGTTAATACCAGAACCGATTACTTGATATTGTTTTCCCTCCATAATTTACAGTTCTGTGATTCAAGCCCTTCTGAGATCTATAAAGTAAGTAGACCCGTAAATCAAGTTTTATGCAGACGCCTAGACGTGTTTTATTATTTTATTAAATTTAGCTTCTATTTTTACGTATACTGTGTAATTTTCTACCATTAAGAGCGAATGAAACGAAAATGATGAAGATCGCATGCTGCAATGTGATATTTCAATAGCAGGAAGTAGCCGTTTCCTTGTCATAATACAACGATGACTAATATCGTTTCCTTGTCATACTACTCATCTCATCGTGTTCCACGTGTAACTTGCGGTGTCGAAGTGAAGTATAAACATCGTGAGAGTGCCCAATTATGGACTTCATGTATCGATATTCCCATGGACTCTGCTATTCTCTCCGTCCAACGTTTACGTGGTCGGCCTCTTCCTCTGTTTCCATCTGGTCTGTACATCATTGCTTGTTGTGGAATGCTGTTGACTGGTAATCTACTTGCACGGCCAAACCATTTGACTTGCTGCTTTCTAATAAAATCTAGTGCTGCTATAACGACCACTTGAGTCCTGATTTCTTCATTTCTGATCTAATCTCTTCTTGATACGTTGAGTATTCTTCTCAGGAATCTCATTTCTGTTGTTGTGATTTTTCTTTTCTCTTTTTCTTTCATTGTCCAGGTTTGGCATTGGTAGCATAGAGTTGGTAGGAAGATTGTATTGTAAAGTGCTTTCTTAGTAGTTATTGATACGTGTTTGTTCTTTAGTATTGGTGCCATTTGTCCAATGAGTTGGTTTGCCTTATTGCATCTCTTTTCGATCTCGTTTTCTGATCTGCCATTTGATGATATTATACTTCCTAGGTACTTGAAACTCTTTTGTCATACTACAACGATGACTAATATCGTTATGGAATATTCACAGCGATTTGAATGCCAATGAATGCATGTTTGCTTTTGACATCCATTGTAGTATTTATGTATAATTTTTCATCACTCTACACAGGACTGTTTATTTTTGGGTAACTTCTCATCACACCTCACTCATATCTACGAGCCGATAGACAGGTCATGCAAAGCTGACGTCATCACAACATGACGTGGTCTGTGTGTGTGGATATATATATATATTTATACATATATATATATATATATATATATATATATATATATACACTAGCTGACCCGGCCCGGCTTCGCCCAGACCCTGGTGGGGAGCATCTCATTTAATTCATATAAGTAGTCATATAAGTTCCCGTTCCCGTTACCGACTATCTGTCTGTCTGTCTGTCTGTCTATCTGTCTGTCTGTCTGTCTGTCTGACCCGGCCCGTCTTCGCCCAGACCCTGATGGGGAGAATCTCATTTAATTCATATAAGTAGTCATATAAGTTCCCGTTCCCGACTGTCTGTCTGTCTGTCTGTCTGTCTGTCTATCTATCTATCTGTCTGTCTGTCTGACCCGGCCCAGCCCATGGTGGAGAGCATCTCATTTAAATTATATAAGTAGTCATATAAGATCCCGTTCCCGACTATCTGTCTGACTGTCTGTCTGTCTTGGGTAAATGGAGGAGGGAGGAGGAAGAGGGAGGTGGAGGAGGGACGAGGAGGGAGGAGACAGGAGGAGTAGGGAGGAATAGGAGGGAGGAGGAGGGATTAGGAGGAGGAGGGAGGAGTAGTGTGGAGGAGGAGGCGAGGAGGAGGGAGGAGGAAGAGGGAGGAGGAGGGAGAAGGAGGGAGGAGGAGAACGCAGGAGGAGAAGGGAGCAGGAGGAGGAGAGGGAGGAGGAGGAGAGAGTAGGAGGAGGGAGGAGGCGGAGGGAGGAGGAAGAGGGAGAAGGAGGGGGAGGAGGGGAGGAGGAGGAGGGAGGAGGAGGAATGTGAAGGGAGGAGGGAGGAGGGAGGAGGTAGAGGGAGGAGGAGGAGAGAGGCGGAGAGAGGAGGAGGAGGGAGGAAGAGGAATGTGAAGGGAGGAGGTAGAGGGAGGAGGAGGAGGAGGTAGAGGGAGGAGGAGGAGGGAGGAGGCGGAGGAGGAGGGGGAGGAGGGAGGAGGAGGAGGGAGGAGGAGGAGGGAGGAAGAAGGAGGAGGAGGGAGGAGGAGTGATGAGGAGGAGGGAGGAGGAGAGAGGAGGAGGAGGGAGGAGGAGGAGGGAGGAGGAGGAAGAGGGAGGAGGAGGAATGTGAAGGGAGGAGGAGGGAGGAGGTAGAGGGAGGAGGAGGGAGGAGGAGGAGTGAGGATGAGGAGAGGGAGGAGGAGGGAGGAGGAGGAGGAGGGAGGAAGAAGGAGGAGGGAGAAGGAGGAGGAGGGAGGAGCAGGAAGAGGGAGGAGGAGGAATGTGAAGGGAGGAGGAGGTAGAGGGAGGAGGAGGAGGAGGGAGGAGGAGGAGGGATGAGGAGGAAGAGGGAGGAGGAGGAATGTGAAGGGAGGAGGAGGGAGAAGGTAGAGGGAGGAGGAGGAGGAGGAGTGAGGAGGAGGAGAGGGAGGAGGAGGAAGGAGGAGGGGGAGGATGGAGGAAGAAGGAGGAGGAGGGAGAAGGAGGGATGAGGAGGAGGAGGGAGGAGGAGGAAGAGGGAGGAGGAGGAATGTGAAGGGAGGAGGAGGGATAGGGAGGAGGGGAAGAGGAAGAGGGTAGGAGGAAGAGTGGAGAGGAGGAGGGAGGATGTAGAGGGAGGAGGAGGGAGGAAAAGGGAGGAGGGAGGAGGAGAGAGGAGGTAGGAGGAGGAGGAAGAGGGAGGAGGAGGGAGGAGAAGGAAGGAGGAGGAAGAAGGAGGAGGAGGAGGATGGAGGAGGGAGAGGGAGGAAGAGGGAGGAGGAGGAAGGAGGAGGATGGAGGAGGAAGAGGGAGGAGGGGAAGAGGGAGGAGGAGGATGGAGGAGGGAGAGGGAGGAGGGGAAGAGGAAGAGGGTAGGAGGAGGAGGAGGGGAGAGGAGGAGAAGGAGGGAGGAGGAGAAGGAGGAGGAGGGAGGAGGAGGGGATAGGAGGAGGGAGGAGGCAGAGGGAGAAGAAGGAAGGAGGAGGAGGAAGGAGGGAGAGGAAGGAGGGAGAATGAGGAGGGGAGGAAGGAAAGGGAGGTGGAAGAGGAGGAGGAGGGAGGAGGAAAGAGGTAGGGGAGGAGGAGGTAGAGGGAGGAGGAGGAGGAAGGAAAGGGAGGAGGAGGAGGAGAAGGGAGGATGAGGGAGGAGGAGGTAGAGGGAGGAGGAGGGAGGAGGTAGGAGGAAGAGGGAAGAGGGAGAAGAAGGGAGAAGGAGGAGTGAGGATGATGAGGGAGAAGGAGGCAGGAGGAGGAGGAGGGAGGCAGGAGGAGGAGGGAGAGGGAGGAGGGAGAGGGAGGAGGAGGGAAGATGAGGGAGGAGGGGGAGGAGGCGGAGGGAGTAGGAGGGAGGAGGATGGAGGAGGAGGGGAGAAGAAGAGGGAGAAGGAAGAGGGAGAAGGAGGAGGGAGTCGGTTGAGTGATGAGAGGGAGGAAGAAGAGGAGGAGGGTGGAGGGAGGAGGTAGAGGGAGGAGGAGGGAGGAGAAGAGAGGAGGAGAGAGTTCGCAATTCCGAATTCATACTCGTCTAGTTCTTCCCTTCTACACGACTGTAGATAACTTCCTTACACATAAAAAGATGAATTGTTATTGATATTGCCGTGGCATGGAGGAATATCAGCAGCAGAGTTGATCCAAAAAACCAAAGACTGAGATCTACGGAGAGCCATGAACGCCTACGCCAGCCGGCACGGAACTTGATGATGATTATTGCCGTGTGACGATTCTGTGTAGTCACGTCATTTTCTTCCCTTTCCCTAGCGTTTTGGTTCGGGGATTCTTTCATCATCATCATCATATATTTACGTACGTATTTTGGGAGGGGGAGGAGGGAGGAGGAGGAAGAAGAAAAAAACCTATGACAGTTGACAGCTCTGGAATGAAAGGAAGGCGTGTAGAAAATTTCATCTCAATCGGATGGGCCGTTCGCGAACAAATAAAGGACATACATATTTACATACATACATATATACATACATATTTACATACATACACTTTGTTTTATAAATATACTAGCTGACACGGCCCGGCTTCGCCCAGACTCTGGTGGGGAGCATCTCATTTAATTCATATAAGTAGTCATATAAGCTCCCGTTCCCGACTGTCTGTCTGTCTATCTATCTGTCTGTCTGTCTGTCTGACCCGGCCCAGCCCATGGTGGAGAGCATCTCATTTAAATCATATAAGTAGTCATATAAGATCCCGTTCCCGACTATCTGTATGTCTGTCTGTCTTGGGTAAATGGAGGAGGGAGGAGGAAGAGGGAGGTGGAGGAGGGAAGAGGAGGGAGGAGGAGGGAGGAGACAGGAGGAATAGGAGGGATTAGGAAGAGGAGGGAGGAGTAGGGTGGAGGAGGAGGGGGAGGAGGAGGGAGGAGGAAGAGGGAGAAGGAGGGAGGAGGAGATCGCAGGAGGAGGAGGAGGAGGAGAGGGAGGAGGAGGGAGAGGGAGGAGGAGGGAGGAGGAGGAGAGAGTAGGCGGAGGGAGCAGGAAGAGGGAGGAAGAGGGAGGAGGAGGAGGGAGGAGAAGGAGGAGGGAGGAGGAAGGAGGAGTAGAGAGTGGGAGGAGGGAGGAGGCGGAGGGAGGAAGAGGGAGGAGGAAGAGGGAGAAGGAGGAGGGAGGAGAAGGAGGGAAGAGGATGAGAGGGAGGAGGAGGAAGAGGGAGGAGGAGGAATGTGAAGGGAGGAGGAGGGAGGAGGTAGAGGGAGGAGGAGGAGGAGGGAGGAGGATAGAGGAGGAGGAGGGATGAGGAGGAAGAGGGAGGAGGAATGTGAAGGGAGGAGGAGGGAGGAGGTAGAGAGAGGAGGAGGAGGGAGGAGGAGAATGGAGGAGGAGGGATGAGGAGGAGAGGGAGGAGGAGGGGGAGGAGGGGGAGGAGGAGGGAGGAAGAAGGAGGAGGGAGGAAGACGGATGAGGGGGAGGAGGGAGGGGTAGGAGGGGGAGGAGGAGAAGGGAGGAGAAGGGAGGAGGAGGAGGGAGCAGGAGGAAGGAGGAGGGAGGAGGAGGAGGAAGAGGGAGGAGGAGGGAGGAGGAATAGAGAGGAGGGAGGAGGAAGAGAGAGGAGGGAGGAGGAGGGAGGAAGAGATAGGCGGAGAGAGGAGGAGGAGGAGTAGGGATGAATAGGAGGGAGGAGAAGGGAGGAGGAGGGATTAAGAGAAAGAGGGGGGAAAGGGGAGAAGGAGGAGGGAGGAGGGAGGAGGAGGAGGAAGAGGGATGAGGAGGGAGGAGGAGGGAGGAGGGAGGATGAGGAGGAGGGAGGAGGAGGAGGGAGGATGAGGAGGAGGGAGGAGGAGGAGGGAGGATGGTGAAGGAGGAGGAGGATGAGGGAGGAGGGTGAAGGAGGAGGAGGAGGAGGGGGAGGAGGGAGGAGGAGGGAGGAGGGAGGAGGAGAACGTAGGTGGGGGAGGATGAGAAGGGAGGAGGGAGAGGGAGGAGGAGGGAGGAGGAGGAGAGAGGAGGAGGGAGGAGGTGGAGGGAGAAGGAGGAGGGAGGAAGAGGTAGAAGGAGGAGGGAGAAGGAGGGAGGAGGAGACAGGAGGAATAGGAGGGAGGAGGAGGGATTAGGAAGAGGAGGGAGGAGTAGGGTGGAGGAGGAGGGAGAGGAGGAGGGAGGAGGAAGAGGGAGAAGGAGGGAGGAGGAGAGAGGAGGAGGAGGAGGAGAAGGGAGTAGGAGGAGGGAGAGGGAGGAGGAGGGAGGAGGAGGAGAGAGTAGGCGGAGGGAGGAGGCGGAGGGAGCAGGAAGAGGGAGGAGGAAGAGGGAGAAGGAGGGAGGAGGAAGGAGGAGTAGAGAGTGGGAGGAGGGAGGAGGCGGAGGGAGGAAGAGGGAGGAAGAAGAGGGAGAAGGGAGGAGGAGGGAGGAGGTAGTAGGATGATTGATTGCCATCCCACCAGGTTAATATGTTATCGCGGACCTCAGAGAGAAGTGTCTATGTAGAAGACCATTTCCTGGACGTACGTATTTTGGGAGGGGGAGGAGGGAGGAGGGAGGAGGAGGAAGAAGAAAAAAAAACTACGACAGTTGGCATCTCTGGAATGAAAGGAAGACGTGTAGAAAATTTCATCTCAATCGGATGGGCCGTTCGCGAGCGTATAAAGGACATACGGACAGAGATACAGACGCACAAGTCTTTTTTATATATAAGACTAGCTGACCCGGCCCGGCTTCGCCCAGACCCTGGTGGGGAGCATCTCATTTAATTCATATAAGTAGTCATATAAGTTCTCGTTCCCGTTACCGACTATCTGTCTGTCTATCTGTCTGTCTGTCTGTCTGACCCGGCCCGTCTTCGCCCAGACCCTGATGGGGAGAATCTCATTTAATTCATATAAGTAGTCATATAAGTTCCCGTTCCGACTATCTATCTGTCTGTCTGTCTGACCCGGCCCGGCATCGCCCAACTCCTGGTGGGGAGAATCTCATTTAATTCATATAAGTAGTCATATAAGTTCCCGACTGTCTGTCTGTCTGTCTGTCTGTCTGTCTATCTGTCTGTCTGTCTGTCTGACCCGGCCCATCCCATGGTGGAGAGCATCTCATTTAAATTATATAAGTAGTCATATAAGATCCCGTTCCCGACTATCTGTCTGTCTGTCTTGGGTAAATGGAGGAGGGAGGAGGAAGAGGGAGGTGGAGGAGGGAAGAGGAGGGAGGAGGAGGGAGGAGACAGGAGGAGTAGGGAGGAATAGGAGGGAGGAGGAGGGATTAGGAGGAGGAGGGAGGAGTAGTGTGGAGGAGGAGGCGAGGAGGAGGGAGGAGGAAGAGGGAGGAGGAGGGAGAAGGAGGGAGGAGGAGAACGCAGGAGGAGAAGGGAGCAGGAGGAGGATAGGGAGGAAAAGGGAGGAGGAGGGAGGAGGAGGAGAGAGTAGAAGGATGGAGGAGGCGGAGGGAGAAGGAAGAGGGAGGAGGAAGAGGGAGAATGAGGAGGGAGAAGGAGGGGGAGGAGGGGAGGAGGAGGGAGGCGGAGAGAGGAGGAGGAGGGAGGAAGAGGAATGTGAAGGGAGGAGGAGGGAGGAGGTAGAGGGAGGAGGAGGGAGGAGAGGAGGTAGAGGGAGGAGGAGGAGGGAGGAGGCGGAGAGGGAGGAGGGGGAGGAGGGAGGAGGGAGGAGAAGTGATGAGGAGGAGGGAGGAGGAGAGAGGAGGAGGAGGGAGGAGGAGGAGGGAGGAGGAAGAGGGAGGAGGAGGAATGTGAAGGGAGGAGGAGGGAGGAGGTAGAGGGAGGAGGAGGGAGGAGGAGGAGTGAGGAGGAGGAGAGGGAGGAGTAGGAAGGAGGAGGGGGAGGAGGAGGAGGGAGGAAGAAGGAGGAGGAGGGGGAGGAGGAGGAGGGAGAAAGAAGGAGGAGGAGGGAGAAGGAGGGATGAGGAGGAGGAGGGAGGAGGAGGAAGAGGGAGGAGGAGGAATGTGAAGGGAGGAGGAGGTAGAGGGAGGAGGAGGAGGGAGGAGGAGGAATGTGAAGGGAGGAGGAGGGAGGAGGTAGAGGGAGGAGGAGGGAGGATGAGGAGTGAGGAGGAGGAGAGGGAGGAGGAGGAAGGAGGAGGGGGAGGAGGAGGAGGGAGGAAGAAGGAGGAGGAGGGAGAAGGGGGGATGAGGAGGAGAAGGGAGGAGGAGGAAGAGGGAGGAGGAGGAATGTGAAGGGAGGAGGAGGTAGAGGCGGAGGGAGTAGGAGGAGGAGGGAGGAGGAGGAGGGAGGATGGTGAAGGAGGAGGAGGATGAGGGAGGAGGGTGAAGGAGGAGGAGGAGGAGGGGGAGGAGGGAGGAGGAGGGAGGAGGGAGGAGGAGAACGTAGGTGGGGGAGGATGAGAAGGGAGGAGGGAGAGGGAGGAGGAGGGAGGAGGAGGAGAGAGGAGGAGGGAGGAGGTGGAGGGAGAAGGAGGAGGGAGGAAGAGGTAGAAGGAGGAGGGAGAAGGAGGGAGGAGGAGACAGGAGGAATAGGAGGGAGGAGGAGGGATTAGGAAGAGGAGGGAGGAGTAGGGTGGAGGAGGAGGGAGAGGAGGAGGGAGGAGGAAGAGGGAGAAGGAGGGAGGAGGAGAGAGGAGGAGGAGGAGGAGAAGGGAGTAGGAGGAGGGAGAGGGAGGAGGAGGGAGGAGGAGGAGAGAGTAGGCGGAGGGAGGAGGCGGAGGGAGCAGGAAGAGGGAGGAGGAAGAGGGAGAAGGAGGGAGGAGGAAGGAGGAGTAGAGAGTGGGAGGA
This sequence comes from Cepaea hortensis, assembly GCA_963921405.1. NCBI lineage: Eukaryota > Metazoa > Mollusca > Gastropoda > Stylommatophora > Helicidae > Cepaea > Cepaea hortensis. The sequence goes on along the minus strand of OY992876.1, from coordinate 148,805,475 downwards.
GGGAGGAGGCGGAGGGAGGAAGAGGGAGGAAGAAGAGGGAGAAGGGAGGAGGAGGGAGGAGGTAGTAGGATGATTGATTGCCATCCCACCAGGTTAATATGTTATCGCGGACCTCAGAGAGAAGTGTCTATGTAGAAGACCATTTCCTGGACGTACGTATTTTGGGAGGGGGAGGAGGGAGGAGGGAGGAGGAGGAAGAAGAAAAAAAAACTACGACAGTTGGCATCTCTGGAATGAAAGGAAGACGTGTAGTATGATCTTTCATATTTGCAATATGGATTCACAAATATCGGCATCAACGGAGAAGAACGACCACAATGTGTTATTTGTAGTAATAGTTTGTCAAATGATTCTATGAGACCGACAAAGTTGAGGAACCATTTGTTGAATGTTCATCCTCAACACAAGGACAAGGACAAAACCTATTTTGAACGTCTTGGGAATGCTCTCAAAAGGATGAGACTGGATTTAATTAACAGGGGCATTCCAAGAAATAAAATCAAAAGGTTACTGAAGCTTTCTATGTAGTAGCACTGGACATGGCGAAGCAGAAAAAAAAAAAACACCACATACAATCGGGGAAACTTTAATCAAACCTTGTTGTCTCAAGATGGTGGAAATTGTGTTGGGAAATGAATCAGAGAAAAAACTTGCAGCGGTTTCACTATCAAACGACACTGTTCAAAGGAGGATTAGCGAAATGGCCAATGACATCAAAGATCATGTTGTGCAAGAGGTCAAGTCTGCAGTATTTGGGCTCTATTCAATTCAAATTGATGAATTGACTGATGTGGCATCGTGTTCTCAGTTGATGGTGTTTGCAAGGTATGTGCATTCAGGATCATTTAAAGAAGAAGAACTTTTTTGTTCTCCTCTTGAAACAACTACCAAGGCCTCTGATATTTTGGAAAAGGTTTCATCTTTCCTTAAACCAGAAAATCTTTTATGAAATAATATGTGTGGGTGCTGTACAGATGGAGCACCAACTATATTGGTGACCAAATCAGGATCTTAAGTTGGTGTGAAGAAACAAGCCCCAAAAGTGAAAGGCATGATCTATCATCAGGCACAGGCCTCCAAAACACTTCCAGTTAATTTTATCAAAGGAGGAGCTCTCAACTCACAGCTTTTTAAGCAGTTATGTGTTGACATGGATGCAGGCCATCATCCATCCTCCTAACATGTCCTATCCATCTAAGTCTACGAAGACTGAGCATGGAATACACCGTCACACAACTTGATCTTTCCAATACTTCAGTATTTGTCATCTTGTCTTGCCACTTAATACCAAGTATTCTTCGCAGACACCACATATGAAAGCTGTTTAAACGTTTCTCTTGGTGTGAGTAAGTTGTCCAGGTTTCACTGCCATAAAGAAGAGTACTAAGGACACATGCTTGCTAGACAAGGACTTTTGTTTTGGATGCAGGCCACCATTTGCTTCTTTCCCACACAAATGTTCGATAGCTGGGAGTCTCTGTGGCGAAATGGTCAAGCCGTTTGACTCAGGCTCCGAAGGTTGTGGGTTTGATTCCGGGCCGTGTCCTTCAGTTCACGAGTTAAATTTTTCGGAAACTCCTGTGGGTCGTCGCTAGAGCTACGGAGTTCATGCTTGGTGCGACGCTTTCCGCGCTGCGGAAAGAGACCAAGCCATATGGGATAAAACCCGGTGAAGTCAACCCAGTCAACTTTTAAGCGACTTATTTTGTTCGATGGCTGTCAAAAGAAAATGTAACTGCGCAAGTATATGAGCTGAGAGACGAGCTCAAATTATTTTTTGAAGTTCAGGGTAAGATGGACTTTTTTGCCTGGCTAGATGAGGAATGGATCATGCACCTTGCCTATTTGGTTGATATTTTTGAGCAGTTGAATAAACTCAATCTTAAGATGCAAGGAAGGAATACAAATATCATACAATTTGTGGATGCCTTGAGAGCTTTTATGAGCAAGCTGGAAAACTGGAAAAGAAAGGTCATATGACACATGTTGCAATGTTTGAGAAGCTGTCATCCGTTCTCGTTGTTGATGGTAAAGACCAAGTGCTTCCAGAATTGCAAAAAATTGAATTTTGAAGCATTTGAAAGCACCTGAAAATGAATTTGAGCAATATTTTCCTGAACTTAGTGATGAGCTGGATTTGGTGCGAAACCCATTCAAATTATCAGTTGAAATAGTTTCTGATGATTGTCAAGATGAATTTCTGGAGCTGAAAAATGATTCGGGAGCAAGAAATGTGTTCGATGAGAAACCAATCACGGAATTTTGGCCTTGGATGCGCGATTCCTACCCAAGAGTGGCAGAAAGAGCAATCCGTGCATTGCTTCTATTTGCGTCATCATATCTTTGTGAGTCAGGCTTTTCAGCTCTGTTGGAAATTAAAACGAAATGACGTAATAGATTAGATGTTGAAAATTATCTCCATTGTGCCCTTTCAAGCACTCCTCCGTGTATGTCAAAATTGCTGCAGGAAAAACAATCACAGTGTTCTCAGAGATTAGGCTACAGTTCTTTGACGTTTTAACTGTGTTTATTGTAGTTTGATTAATGTAGTGTTTTAATAAAATATTGTGAATATAAAAATTCTTTTAGTTAAGTTTTAGTATCCATCAGCGTATTCATTTGCCATTAACTATATAAAAAAAACTCCACTATAAAATTTATCTTTGCAAGTAAAGGTTATGTACAGCTATGGAAGAAAATAAGGATTTTCAGTATTATATAGGCATGTTATTTGTAATGCAACTTTTTGAGGCTGACAATTTTGGAAAGGTGGGGGGAATGACAGTCTGAACATATGGTGAAGGGGGCATGGGCCTAGAAAGGTTGAGAACCACTGCTTTAAACAATACAGTAACACTCTTCTTTCAGTAATTAAACTAGCATAACAATCTGCGTCTTATAAATCAAACGATGTGGAATCTGAAATCTCCAGCTATCCACTTAACCTCTTCCAGAAAATTACAGCAACTGACAAAATAATACAAAAGCAAAAAACAGTAATGCTTAAATTATAAAAGTAATATACACAAAACAAAGGAAAAACAGCTTGCCAATTTACATGAAGACAAATTTAATAAATTCAGTTACACACATTAGTATGGTTGCATCTGGCAAAGAAACATAAACAAAAGCATTCATGATTCTTGGTCACCAGCATACAGCGGTCCTTGCAGAACATCGCTCTTAACACTGCCCAGTGAAAAGATTCTCAACCCTTGTCAGCTATCTTGCCTCAGGTATTATCCTGACAAGGTGTACCACACTGTTTCTGATAATGTGGGAGTTTCTCCTTGCTTCCCACATGGCTTTGGACTATATCCTCAGCCTTTAGCAATCTTGTAGCTTGCCATGGTGAGTATCCTATTCTATATTGCTCTTGCTAACAGCTAAGAGCACCAACCAGAGGTGTTCACTTTTCCAGGCAGATACTTAATTCCCACAACTGTATTTGCAACACTACGCTGTCTCCCATTCTCTACCACACATGAAGGTGCAATTGGGATTTTTGCCTTGATGATTTATGAGACCTGTGGTATTTCTGAAACTGATATTTTTAGAGCACTATAATCACTGGTACCTACATGTCTTGTATTTAATTCAATAGTTTGCTCCTTGAGTTTAACCCAGGAATTTGTCTCATGAGTTTAACTAAGTCTGCCACATGAGTTTAACACATGAATTTGTCCCATGAGTTTAACTATGTCTGCCACATGAGTTTAACCAAGTCTGTCCCATGAGTTTAACCCAGGAATTTGTCCCATGAGTTTAACTAAGTCTGTCACGCCATATGAGTTTAACCTCAGAGTTTTACCACAACTGTATTGTTGAGGACAATGAGGAAGCAGATCATATCGAGCATGCCATTAGGAAAACCTGCAAAGATCTGGCTCAACAAGAAAATTCTGTGGCTGTAGATTCAGAGGTCAAAGCCCTCATTAATGACAACTAAAATTATGAGGATGTAGTTATGTACAGGTCAGTTGTTCGGCATCAACGTAGTGCGTGGATGTTATCAGCATGTTCCCATGGCACCACTGTTAAGGCAGCCAGTAATGCTTCCCTTACAACATTAGTTTCTCAAGACCAGATCTCTGATTCCCAATTGCATTTCTTTCATATCATGACATGTTTAAATTATTTGTACTCACAGGTGGCTTAACATTTTAAAAGAACCCACCACAATGTATTTATCACAAATGAACAATTAAATTATGGCTTATTCAAGCACCTCATTCTCAGTCCATAAGAAAGATGATGGCAGTAGCAGGATAGGCTAATAAAATCAAGCAAAACAGCTATGGCGAGGCCTTGCAGGGAAGCTACACATTCAAAAACTGTACCCCACAGGGGGCACAACTCTGATGTTTTGACTACCATACATCTTTGCCAACATTGGAAGTTATGTGCCCTTTCTGTGCTGTTGGAGTTGTTTACCTTCGCCATTTTGTACTTCTTGTTTTCTCTTGTATATGTTGATTACTTGTGTTTGTGCTGTCCATGACAAATGTTGTTCACAACTGAAACAGCTAACTGTGATGTGATTTAACAGATAACTGAGGAATTCCTACTTTTATACAATATCTGTGTACATATTTTGGGCATATCTTCCATTCATATACAAATGGGATCTAAATATGCCCACTACATATTTCAAACATGTCATAACGTAGACACTGATTCAATCAGTAGGTTAACTAGTGACTTTCATGCAAGAGGTACACCCAGTGACTGTAACCTATGAGGTTAACCAATGACTTTAACTGTGACTTTCACCAATGTAGTTAACCCAGTGACTTTCACCAATGAGATTATTTAGTGACTTTAAATCACGAGTTTAACCCAATAAGCTTAACCCACTGATTTTAACCCATGAGATTAACCCAGAGACTTTAACCAATGAGTTTAACCCAGTGACTTTAACTCACACAGTTAACTAGTCACATTAACCAATGAGTTTAATAAGTTAATTTTCTCTTACTTCGATACCTGAGGCTGTGATTTTGGAGTTAAACTCAATTGCATTTTTAATTTCATTTGTGAAATACATGCTAATCCAGTGCATACTTACAAAAATATATATTCAAACAATAAAAACAGACAATCAAAATTTAAGGGTACAAAAAAGGTTTATATATGCTGATGAAAAAGAAAATATTAGTTTAACAAAATAATAAATATAGATAAGTATTTGCAAAAAATGACCTATGTATGTACACAAAAGTCTAGGATCACACAGGCTGCGGGGGGTGTTGGTGCAACTGTGAGGACATGACACTGACAATGGCAGGAGTGCTGTCACACCAGCGTTGGATGCCAGCTCTGGTGGCTGGCTACAGGAGAGAGACTGGCCATTTATTCCCCATGCACTCATGCCTTACAAATAACATACAATCATACTAGACGTATGAGCACTCATACAGGATGACAGGGGCTGTAATAGTTCAGTGGGTATGGTGTCCACCTCTGGCCCAAGCCGACAAGGTTCATCTCACAGCCTTGACCGTTTGCATTCATATAAAATAGGGAAAAGGGCGTAAGCTGGAGTAGTGGATCGAACACCTAGCCCTCACGGACAATGGTGATAAACATATGTGTGCAAGTTAAATATCCCTCGTCAACTGGAAACTGAAAAACACAAGCCATATGTGCCAGTATCCATGCAAACATTTAAAAATTACAAAGAAAACACAAACTATTTATAGCATGCGTGATTCTGCTAAACATACATTTTGATTCTCATTGGTGTTACAGAGTTTGAGCACTGTGCTAAGATTCTCCTGTGGAGATATCCATGTGCAATCAATGCGATCCTTTACACATCAAGCCAAACAGAATGAGAGAGGTATCTCTAACAACAAGTGTGAAGATAACATCAAGAGATGATTGAACAGCAGTCTCTGAGAGAGGTATCTCTAACAACAAGTGTGAAGATAACATCAAGAGATGATTGAACAGCAGTCTCTGAGAGAGGTATCTCTAACAACAAGTGTGAAGATAACATCAAGAGATGATTGAACAGCAGTCTCTGAGAGAGGTATCTCTAACAACAAGCGTGAAGATAACATCAAGAGATGATTGAACAGCAGTCTCTGAGAGAGGTATCTCTAACAACAAGTGTGAAGATAACATCAAGAGATGATTTAACAGCAGTCTGACAGAATGTACAATCAGGTCGAGAGACAAGGCAGTGTTGGAGATCCTTTGCAGCCAAACTTCATTGTGGAGACGGCACCTGATTGATTGATCTCTAACGCTAAATAGAATGAGTGACTTAGATGGTGATTGACATTAGAACAGAGTGGCTGATTACCAAAAGATGATGAATCTGGTATGTTAAGCAATGCACACTATTGACTGTATAGGATATTATGGTAAAATTCTAAAGAATTTGGCTAAATAAATTGTGGATAAGTGAGGTCCCATCATTGCTACAGAGTACACAAAACTGCTGAAGATAGGACGCTGTGGAGTTTGCATCATTATGGCAACATTCTGACCCATCAATAGGGTGTATCTGACAGAAGAAAAGTGATAAAGTCTTCACGAAAAAATGCATTAAAAATGAAACATTCACAATGGTTACTCTATTGTAAAAATGAACGGGATTATCATTTTAAAAAATCAACAAAAATTATAATCTCATCGTGCGGACAAATGAGCCTGCCAGGTGACGGTAAAGAAAATTCAGTACACCGACTTGAATCATATACAAGCAAAATGTTCACAAGCAGAGACATGGTTAAGGTCATCATGTATTTAAAGTTAGTGCATGTCTGCGGTCTCTCAATAAGAAGATTAAGATCGGAACAAAGGATAGACAGGGCACAAAGAGTTGTTACAAACACATGTAAGGCAAGGGTTGAACATGTATGCGCAAGATATTCACAGAGAAGTAGTTACAGCAATCATGTATTTATAGCTGGTGCTTGACCAGTCTGTCAATATAAAAATAGAGTTTGAAATGAAGAGGTGATAGGAAACGGCAAGAAGCTTCAAACATGTACAGCACATGGCAATGGTTTAACACATATGCTTCAAATACATAAGTCACAAGGGTTTAACATGCACGCTTTAAACACATAATAGCAAGGCCTAACATGTTCACTTCAAACATGTACATGGAAATACAAAACATGTATACTACAAACAGGCACATGATCGCAAACAGAAACAAAATCACACAAGTCTTTCTATCTAACTAGTGGTTGAGTGATTCTAATTAGTCTGCCAAATCTGAAGACACAAGTTCAAGTCTAGTTCAGATAGTGGAGTTGTATCTATCCTTGGTAACATAATATAAGCAGTCAAGCTGAAAAACAGCTGATGGCTGTGGAAATGTGGTTTCTGAGGAAAATGCAAAGAATACCATGGTATAGACAGAAAAACCAATGAACAAGTCCTTCAAGAAACAAATGAAGATCGTAAATTGATTAGAGTCATTAGACGTAGACAGTCAAAATTTTTTGGGCATGTTATGAGAAGAAATGACTAGGAGAACTTGGTGACGACTGGCAAGATCGAAGGGAAGAGACCAGGGGAAGACAGAGAAGTAAATACCTGGATGGCTTGGCCATGTGGCATGGTTGAGACAAGAACACGGAGCTGATCCACGATTTTGTTGATCGAGTGAGATGGCAGAACATGACCACCCACGCTTAACGGCATGGCACATGATGGATGTATGGATGGTAACATAATAAATCTGGCCTGTATGCTACATAGGGGCAGAAGCCTGTCCTTCAGCCAGGGAGAAACAGGAACAGTAGCCTGTCCTTCAGCCAGGGAGAAACAGGAACACTAGCCTGTCCTTCAGCCAGGGAGAAACAGGAACACTAGCCTGTCCTTCAGCCAGGGAGAAACAGGAACAGTAGCCTGTCCTTCTGCTAGGGAGAAAAAGGAACAGCAGCCTGTCCTTCAGCCAGGGAGAAACAGGAACAGTAGCATGTCCTTCAGCCAAGGACAGTAGCCTGTCTTTTGGCCAATACATACCAGCTGAGACAGCCAGGGATAACCTTTGTCTCTCCACCAGAAGACACAATTCTCTCTACCAGAAGACACAATCTGAGATATCCAGGGACAACCTTTGTCTCTCTAAGAGAAGACACAATCTGAGACAGCCGGGGATAGCCTTTGTCTCTCTATGAGAAGACACCATTTGAGACAGCCAGGATATAATTTGTCTCTCTATGAGAAGACACCATCTGAGACTGCCAGGAACAGCCTGTCTCTATCAGTAGACACCATCTCAGACTGCCGGGGACAACCTATGTATCACCATGAGAAGACACCATCTGAGACGGCCAGGGACAACCTTTGTCTCTCTATCAGAAGACAGCCAGGGATAGCCCTTGTCTCTCTATCAGAAGACAGCCAGACAGAACCGTTGTCTCATTATCAGAAGACACCCTCTCAGACAGCCACAGGCAACCTTTGTCTCTCTATCAGAAGACACCAAATGAGGCAGCAGTTTGTCTTTCAACTAGCAAACACTAGAACCACTGAACCAGTAAATAAAATCAATTTATTCTCATTTACCAATATGTATGCAAATACATATACCCCACACACAGGTGATATAAATGGCGATTCTGCATGAACTACATATTAAAAAGGTCTGATGAGAAGGTAGTGCCGTGCTATATATCACGTATAAACCACAAATACAATCAGCATACAGCCATCCATGCCTTTCAGAGCATGCACCACGAACATGATGGTTCAATTCTGGTCTTCACTTTGCATTATTACATAAGCCATACTAACAATGCAATGTTGTTTATCAATATATAAACACATACATTCCCAACAAATATATGCATGCAACATATGTTTGAATAAATAGACCAATTGACATGTTACAAAAATGTTTACTAATATACTCCAATCATACACATACATCATACAACTGCATGAATAAATACACAATGCTGTTAAGCCAAAACACTAGCACATATACCAGAAACACGTAAATGCAACATACAATCTCACAGATGAAAATAAATAAGTCAATAAACGTTTGTTGCAAAGCTGTTTACCAATACATGTTGTTGTTTGTCCATCAAGAATGATGATGACCATTCATTTCATCCAGTGGGGTTGAAAGTATGGAGCTGTGAGTTCTAAGATGGCTGATAAGGCCTATTTTGGCTCGAAATGTTCTTTGACAATGTGGACAAAGAATGCTTGACGTTTCTGGAGGAGGATTTCTTGTAGTGGTTTTTCTATCCTGCTTTTTCTTCACAGCTCTTTCAGTCCTGGTTGCCTCACACGTGACTGCACCCTTGCTTAATGATGCACACCACGAATTTCGGTCTCTGGCTGCAGTCTCCCAGGTGTCATGATGAATTCCAAAAGCATTCAGTGAGATTTTCAGAGTGCCTTTAAAGCGTTTCCTCTGGCCGCCTTGGGAGCATTTACCACAACGCAACTTGCTGTAAAAAATTCGTTTAGGGAGCCTGCGATGTGGCATACGAGTTAAGTGACCCCTGGTCACCAATACATAAACATACATCAGTATCATCATCATGTGCAGGTCGCTTGCAGTCAGAGATGTCTACAAATGTGGGGTAATAATAAGTCCACACCAATAGACAGGAATCAGGTCTGCTTTTGGGAAATGAAATGGGAGATGAGGATGAGAGAGGGTCAACACATTTCATAAAGCTGTGACCCAAAATGTGAGAAATATTAGCATGTTACATCTATGTGGCTGAAGTTACAGTAGAGGGACATGATCAGATACCTCAATACTTTGGGCTAAATAGTCTGAGGATGGTAAGGACAGAGGACAGTGGAGGCACATGAATCAGATACTTTAATACTAGTCTTGGGACTTAGTCTGAGGATGTTCAGGACAAAGGACAGTAGAGTGACATTATGGGACTTCAGCACCAGACTTTGAGTGTATGTATGAGTGTACCAGACTTTTGACTAGACTTCTAGTGTATTAAATTGCAGGTGGATTAGCTTTCCCTATTATAAGTGTCCCACTCCACTTCTGAGATACTTGTAATTTACGTTCCCAAGTCAAGGACAAGAAGTGAACATAATCAGATGACTACAATACCAGTCTTTGGACTTACTGTGATAATGGTGAGGATAGGAATAGCGAGCAGAGGAGTGACACAATCATACGACTTCACCACCAGTCTTTGAACTTACTAATGTGACAATGATAGGAACAGTGAGTAAAGGAGTGACATAATCACACAACCTCAAGGCAAGTTTGGACTTCTAATGTGATGAACATTCTGTGCAGTAAGTCACTGTCCTTGACAGTTAGAAAAAGAGTTCTTGCATGTTATATAGAACCAATTTTTATATATGGCTATGAATCCTGGACAGTTAGTAAACAGGTGAAAAAAATCTCCAGAAGCCTTGGAGATGTGGTTTTATAGAAGAATACTGAAAATTAATTGGACAGCCAAAGTGAGTAATATGGACATTTTGAGGGAAGCTAAGTTGCAAACAACTTATCACAAACATAAAAAATAAGCAGTCATATTTTTTTGGCCACATTATTAGAAGACAAAAACTGAAACATGTGACAAATGGAAAGATTTGTGGAAAGAGAGATAGAGAAAGACATGTGAGAAAATTCTTTACAGTCTTGTGTCATGGCACGGAAGGGAGTCAACACACAAATTGATCCACGCCATCGAAGATCGCAGCTTGTGGAGAGACATGATCGCCCACGCCAGCTGGCAAGGCACTGGATGATGATGATGATAGTGATGATGATAGGAGGAGCAAGCGGAGGAGAGACAATCACACGACTTAGCACTAGTCCTGGAACTGATAAATCTGATGATGATGATGATGATGATGACGATGATGGCAGTGGACAAGATCAGACAAAATCAACACCAGTCATCATATTGACTATTTATCTCTGTCTTCTCCTGACTATTTATCTCTGTCTTCTCCTGACTATTTGTCTTCTCCTGACTATTTATCTCTGTCTTCCCCTGACTATTTATCTCTGTCTTCCCCTGACTATTTATCTGTCTTCCCCTAACTATTTATCTGTCTTCCCCTGACTATTTATCTCTGTCTTCCCCTGACTATTTATCTCTGCTTTCCCCTTACTCATTCTCCATGTTTTGCCAGTTGTCATTACATTTTCAAGTTTATCTCACTGCATAATATATCACAAATTCTCGACTGGTTTGTCTTATGGTGTTTTATATTTTGGCAAAATATACAGCCACCAGTTTTTGTATCATGAGTTTGAAATAGCTCTATTTAAACTTAGAATAAACTTCAGCCAAAGTTTGCTAAAGTAAGATCAAATGTGGCTACATTTCATTTCCAGATTTTTTAGTAAGAGGCTAAATTGAATACTAATGTTTTCTCGAGCCAAACACATGGCTGTATTTTATAGCAAGATTTCCTAGAATCAGTTACGGCATGGATACATTTAACACTAAAGTTTCCTCAAGTCAGGTTAAGACAAGGCTACATTTAATGTTAATGTTTCCTGGAGTTTGTTAAGACATGGCTACATTTAATGTTAATGTTTCCTAGAGTCTGTTAAAACATGGCTACATTTACACTGTCTCCAGTAGTCTGTTGTAAGACATGACTACATTTAATCTAAAATTTGATAGCTCAGTTAAGACATGCTACGATAACACCGTGATTTTCTATCATCAGATAAGACATAGCTTCATTTAGTACTAAGATTTCCAAGAAATATGGCACTCTAAAACCAATATTTCCTATAGTTAATATTTTCCATGGCAAACTAATATGTAAACCAGTTTGTGAAAGTGAGGTCAGACATGGTTATATTTAACTCCTTTTTGGTGAGTTAAGATCAGACAGACCTGAGTTTGAACCCACCCATAGCATCGCCGCAGTGCTGGAGGCATCACAGCTGGCATAAAACACATGTGCAATCTTCAACGCACAATCCAAGCTCACACACATTAACATCTACCATATTCACGCCAGGTTTGCTCTGTCATTCGTTATAAATTAAGAAATCCCGAAGGCTGGTCCACTTATCACTGTCTTTGTATATGTAGGTTAGTGAAGACACCAGCGAGGGCTGCAGACACGACTGGTGATATTCAAACAGCCACAGTGTTAGAGCCCACATAAGGGCGGCGAACCATGGGAAAACAGCCATCTGAGGCTGTGGAACGATCTTCTTCTGCACCAGAAGCTTGCACACGCCGTAGATAATTCTGGACATCAGGTAGAGATTTATCTGTGGAGAAAAGACACATCAAATCTGAAAAAAGAAATCCATGGACTGGTTTATCAAAAGAAACACAGAGAAAGGCAATGAGAGGAGATGCTTGGCAGCCTTGCATCATGACTGATGAGTTTACATTTTGTTGGAGTATAAATTCATTTCTTGTTGACTAGGTTTTTCCCTTTCCTGTATATTCCTTTACATTTTCAGGGGTTTCCATAGCAAAGTGATCAAGCCGCCTGCCTCATGTTCCGAAGGCTGTGGGTTTGATTTTGAATTCCATCTTTCGGTTTACAAGTGCAATTTTATTGGAGATTCTCTGGGTTGTCACTGGAGCTGCGGAGTTCATGCTTTCTGTGACGTTTTCAGCAGGTTGCAAGGGAAAAAGACTGAGCTATACAAGATAATACCTGGTGCAGTGAAATTGATCCTTTCACCCTTAATCCTTTAAACTATCCCTTAAACTGAATCCTTTACATTTAAACAGAAACTATCATTAAGGACTTTAGTCACCATTAGTGGCTCAGTATGTGGTAAAAGTAGTCCAGGGCAGAGACTGAATCCTTTACATTTAAACAGAAACTATCATTACAGACTTTTGTCACCATCAACTGCATCACTGGCAGAGTTTGTGGTCAAGTCAGCCCAGGGCAGAGACTACTGGCAGGAGACGTGTCAGGGCTTCACATATTCTAGGCCATCTTTTTGAGGGAGTGGAGGTAAGAATGGCCAAATTAATAAAAACGTGCGCTCATAAACGTCTGGCGTGCTGATGCAGAGGTAAGGGGTTTTACCCCTATACCGAACAGTTGGACAAAAATGTTGACTTCTCGTCCTTGACTTGAGGACATAATTTACAAGTACCTCTGAAGTTGGAGTGGGTTCATCTGATAGCGAGGGATACTGGTAATAGGAAAAGCTAATCCACGTGCAAAATTCAGTCCAGTGCTACTAGAAGTAGGATGTATGGACTACGCTTGAGTTCAAAGCAAGTGCAACAAAAACAATTTGAAGGCAGCAGGCTCAAATCCCAGATGCCTATAGACTTCAATTTGTATACAATCTAGCTTGTTCCCTACCTTTTTTCTTTTACAGCTATAAGTTTCAATCAATGCCCATAACTGTATTTCTCAAAGGTAAAAAAAATGCCCATATACTCACTTGCTCATTGACTTTGTTGTATTTGCCAAAGATCACAAACCCCGCACAGAAAGCTGACAAGAACGCATGCAGCTGGTGTGATTTAGAATCCCCCCAGACGAGGGTGGATGTTAATCCCTTGTAAGCAAACACAAACAGCGCCAGGTTGCGGGAGTGGATGTACGTGGCTTCAAGAATGGCCACCACTTTCTCTCTGAGACTGAGAACATAAGTGCAGAAAATATGTCAGACTACAATAAAATTATGCTAACCAGACTGGTCTGTCTGTGTGTGTGTGCGTGCGTGCGTGTGTGTGTATATATATATATATATATATATATATATATATATATATATATATATATATATATATATATATATATATATCTATAAAACAAAGTGTATGTATGTAAATATGTAAATATGTATGTCCTTTATTTGTTCGCGAACGGCCCATCCGATTGAGATGAAATTTTCTACACACCTTCCTTTCATTCCAGAGCTGTCAACTGTCATAGTTTTTTTTTCTTCTTCCTCCTCCTCCCTCCTCCCCTCCCAAAATACGTACGTAAATATATGATGATGATGATGAAAGAATCCCCGAACCAAAACGCTAGGGAAAGGGAAGAAAATGACGTGACTACACAGAATCGTCACACGGCAATCATCATCATCAAGTGCCGTGCCGGCTGGCGTAGGCGTTCATGGCTCTCCGTAGATCTCAGTCTTTGGTTTTTTGGATCAACTCTGCTGCTGATATTCCTCCATGCCACGGCAATATCAATAACAATTCATCTTTTTATGTGTAAGGAAGTTATCTACAGTCGTGTAGAAGGGAAGAACTAGACGAGTATGAATTCGGAATGGCGAACTCTCTCCTCCTCTCTTCTCCTCCCTCCTCCTCCCTCTACCTCCTCCCTCCTCCTCTTCTTCCTCCCTCTCATCCCTCTCCCGACTCCCTCCTCCTTCTCCTTCTTTCTTCTCCCTCTTCCTCTCCCCTCCTCCTCCATCCTCCTCCCTCCGCCTCCTCCCTCATCTTCCCTTCTCCTCCCTCTCCCTCCTCCTCCTCCTGCCTCCCTCCTCCTACCTCCTCCCTCTACCTCCTCCCTCCACCCTCCTCCTCCCTTCTCCTCCTCTTCCTCCTCCCTTTCCTTCCTCCTCCTCCTCCCCCTACCTCTTTCCTCCTCCCTCCTCCTCCTCTTCCACCTCCCTTTCCTTCCTCCCCTCCTCATTCTCCCTCCTTCCTCCTCCTCCTTCCTTCTTCTCCCTCTGCCTCCTCCTCCCTCCTCCTTCTCCTCCTCCCTCCTTCTCCTCCTCTCCCCTCCTCCTCCTCCTACCCTCTTCCTCTTTCCCTCCTCCCTCTCCCTCCTCCCTCTTCCTCCTCCTTCTTCCTCCTCCTTCCTTCTCCTCCTGTCATAGTGTGGTCAAGACAGGTTAAGCACGTGATCGTATAGGACCCAAGTCTCCGCGTTGTTATAAACATACTTTATTGGCCGAATCATTATACTACAGCACACATGATGGTAGACTCCCTGCCCGGTGTTGACATGTCTTCTCGCTGGCCCCAAGTGACGTGTGTGTTTTCCTAGATACCCTTCTTCATTCGTGCACACACGTTCACTATGGTTTTCCCCCTAGTCAAGGAATGCGCAGCATTCCTTAACTCTTTACTCCTAACCTAATTCCCTCACTGTTACAATGCCTCCCCTTCTTCAAAGAGAATTTTTCCTTGAAAAAATCTCAACCCCAACTTTTAATTAGTTAACTTTACATCTCTATTCTACAATAACAACAATTCCATATATTTCCTAACTCAATTCTCCTATCTCCTCATAGCCAATTGCTAACTAGAGACCATAATATCGAAACTCTCTACAAAACTCGTTATAAAGTTCTCTAGAAAACTTTCTACAAAACTCTCCATAAAATTCCCCACAATACCAAAAGTCTCCATAAGCGAACCGCTTTTACTTTAAAATGTCCATCCAAATTATGATTGACAAAACTGAAGATATTCCCTTATCCTTTATTTCCCCCTTATTCACATTCTCACACTCTCAGTATTCTAGGATAGACAGAAAAAACATAGTTAGATTAGATTTGGGTTGGTGCGCACCAAAAAAAATAAGAAAGAAAAAGTAAGGAAAAAGTAAGAAGTAATCACCTTTCTCTTCCCATACATTCTCAAAACTTTATCAAAAAATAAAGTTTCCAAATTTATCTTCAGTTTCCGTCAATAATAATTGTTATTATCAAAAAAAAATATGTTAATCCAAAACTGCCAGCCTTTGTATTATTCAGGTCATCAATTTCCCGTTTACCATTCCTTCAACAAAAAAAACCTCCTAACTATTATTATACTGTTAAGTACAGTCTTCTTCTTCCAATATCCAGTTATTTAAATGCCAAAACTCAACCTGGCATTTCCCCCATATTCTCCCATTAAACGCTGTTCAACCCAGCTCCTATTATAAACCTTGTATATACATTGCATACCCCACATGTAATAACAACATACCCCTCCATTACTACATATTGAGTCACTTCACTAACCACCACTTTAATTCATCTTCTAACTGAACTTCAAAGTAATAATCATTTTAAACACACTCAATAAAACCAAAACATTGTAAAAATAACCATCTAAGTTAACTTATTTTTCACATTTCATAAAACACAATTGTAGTCCCAACAATTGAGCAAACCATATCAATCCCCTCATCATATTTATCCCCACACATTAATCAATTTACACATACATTATGAATTTCAAGACCATATTATGAGTACCCAATAATAATTTTCCGTTTTAGAAAAAACTCCACCAAGTACCTTCTTTGTAAACACAAAAATATCGTGTCTAACTTCTTCTTCTATCTGCCATCTGCAGAATATTCTACCAAGCTATTTATCTATCTCTTCTCCATTTTCTTAATAACCTCAAATTTTTTTCTATAATTGCAATATCTACATCAATGTCGCTATCCTCCCGAGGAGAGCTATCTTCTTTCATATCAGCTTCTTCATCAGTTTCTGACTTTTCATCCATTTCTTCTTCCCCGTCTGTATATCCATTACTAGCAACCGCTAATTTCTTCCTTTCTAAATCCAATCTAATTTTCCTGTCTTGCCGTCTCAACAAATTTTCAAATACTGGCATATCTTCACCACTTGAAGAACTCACTCTAAGTTTCCTTTGCCTCTTAATTTCTTTTTCTTTCTGTCTATCCAACTTTCTTTTTACTGCCTGTCTTGTATTCATAAATGGAGGTTCGATATTTTCCCTGACCGACTTTTCACTAATATAATCGTCATACATGTTATTTTCCTCTGTCATGACTGTTTTTGGTACCGTTTCTTCTTGT
Organism: Cepaea hortensis; assembly: GCA_963921405.1. Lineage (NCBI taxonomy): Eukaryota > Metazoa > Mollusca > Gastropoda > Stylommatophora > Helicidae > Cepaea > Cepaea hortensis. The sequence goes on along the minus strand of OY992876.1, from coordinate 148,788,768 downwards.
TCAGCTGTTGTTACTTGTTTTCCATTCTCTATAGGTATTGGATATACCGTTTGTCTGACAAACTGTCCACCTGACAATATTTCTTCGGAACAATAATTATTATTATTATTCTCTGCATTCCTTTCTTCATTATCCCGCCTTAAGTGCTCTACATGTGAACGTGCAACATGCCCTGAAATTTGATTCTTAATAGTATATGACACTGGACCTTTTTTTTCTAGAATATAGTATCCCGGGACCCAATGAGCATCAAACTTAGAGTTTTTTCTATGTTTTTTATAATATACTCTATCACCTACGTTAAACTCTTGTAAGTGTGCATTTTTATTTGCGTATTTCTTCTGTCTTTCTCTAGCCTTAATTATATTATTTCTTAAACGTACATGTGCTTTATGCATCTCTTGCAACCTTGTTTCTTGAAAATCTTCCCCCAGATATTTTCTCCTAGGCTTTAATAAATTATCAATTGGCAATATTGGTTCTCTTCCATGTACTAAGTAAAATGGTGAGAAACCTGTTCCTTCATTTTCGTGTGTACGTATCGCCGCTAATGCTATCCCCAAATAAAGATCCCAATCCATATCGTGTTCTTCTACATTTTTCGCTAGAATATTGTATAGTGTTCTGTGTTGTCTCTCATTTTTAGCATTAGAAGTTGGTCTGTAATATGAAGTCCTAATGTGTTTTATATTCCAATCTTTTACCAATTTCTCAAACTTTTTATTTACAAATTCTTTCCCATTATCTGTAAGTATTATTTGTGGACACCCAAACCTTGGTATAAATTCTTGTAAAAGCATATTTATAACTGAATCAGCACTCTTGTCTGGAATTGGATAAACTTCTGGCCAGAGACTATATGAATCAACTATATGTAGTAGGTATACATTTCCCGATAATGTTTTTGGATGAGGACCTGAAATATCCAAACTTACTTTCTGCATTGGAAATTGAGGAATATCGGTATCTTGTAAAGGACATTTGATTATCTTCATGTTTCTTAACCTACACTTTTCACACGCTTCAACATATTCATATACACTTTTGAATAAATTCGGCCAGTAATATTTACTGCTAATAGCCTTCACTAACTTATCTCGTCCAAAATGACCATTATTATCGTGATATGCCTTTAAGACTTCTTGTTCTAAATGTTTCGGAATATATTTTCTTACTCCTTCACCTTTTTCACTGATATAATATAATTGATTGTCTTCTTGTAACTCTACAAACTTTCTTTTAAAACTATTTTCCCCTGTTTCTTTCAGTTTTCTTTTTATCTGTACTATTTTTGGATCTAATTCTTGTTCTGTTTTCATATCAAACTGTTCTAAATGTGGGTCTTCTGTTCTAGGTTCAGACTCTTGATCCGATGGTAAACTCTCAAATTCTTCCCTATTTATTATGGCAGAATCTAATATATTTACTTGCCAGTTTCGATCGTCTATGTCTGGTTCAATTTCATCTTCCGTGTTTCCTGATGACTGTGGGTACGGGATTCTAGACAAAAGATCGGCGCACGTATTATGTTTCCCTGACACATATTCAACCCTAGCATTGTACCCTTGTAAATTCAATGCCCAGGTTTGTATTTTCCTATTTTGTATTGGTGCTTCTAATATCGACTTTAATGGCATGTGGTCAGTTCTAATAATGAAATTGGCGTTATGTAAATAGTAATTTAATTTTTGAAGAGCGTAGTGTATAGCATATGCTTCTTTCTCAATAATTGGCCATTTCTTTTGAGTCTTGCTGAGTTTATGAGACAAGAAATAGATTGGTCTTTCATTTTTAACCCCTGGTATTCCAGATTCTTCTCCTTCATATGGTTGAACCAAACATGCTCCTATTGCGTTGTCTGAAGCATCTGTGTATAATATTAGCTGTTTATTCAAGTCTGGATGTGTCAATAATGGTACCACTGTTAAGCTATCTTTTAAAAGTTCAAACGCTTTTTGACACTCATCATCCCACTTAAACCTAGCGTATTTTCCCGTTAAATTCGTAATAGGTATTGCTATCCTTGAAAAGGCTGGTACAAACCGCCTATAATACGCACACGTTCCTATAAAAGCACGCACTTCCTTAACGTTAGTGGGAGGAGGTAACTCTTTAATAACCTTTATCTTTTCCTGGTCTGGTTTAATACCTTCCCTATTTATTATATAACCTAAATATTTTGTTTCTGTCTTTAAAAACTGGCACTTACTAAGCTTTAATTTAACGTCATGCTTTCTTAATCTGTCAAATACTAGTCTAACATGTTTCAAATGATTCTCTACATCTCCTTTCGTAAAAATCAATACGTCATCAATATATGCCAGGGCAAAACTTTGCATACCGTCTAGTACTTCATTTATTAAGAACATATAGTGAGATGGTGCATTTTTGAGACCGAATGGCATACGTAAGAATTCGTAAGAACCCATATGAGTACAAAAGGCACTTTTCTTTTGCGCGTCCTTCGACATCGGAATACACCAAAATCCTGCCCTTGCATCCAGCGTTGTGAAATATGTAGAGCCATTAAGTAACCCCAAAATATCATCAATCACCGGCAATGGGTACGCTACATTCTTAGTAATTTTATTTAACGCCCTATAGTCGCAGCAGAACCTGTTCGAACCATCAGATTTGGCCACAATGACGACCGGAGATGACCATTCTGATTTTGACCTTGTTATTATGCCTGCTTTCAACATATCTTCTATTGCCTTTTCTACGACTTCTCTATTTCTTAATGGAGTTCTGTATGGTTTTAAACTAATTGGTGGATGATCTCCCGTGTCTATTTCCATCGTAACTGTTTGTGTCTTACCCAATTCTAAATCATTTATCGCAAACACATCTTGATTTTGCTTTATAAGTTTTTCTAACACTTCCTTATTTTCTGGCGAAGTTTTTAATTGTGCTAACAATTCTTTTTCTCTTGTTACTTTGTCTAGTGAATGTATTTGTGCTGTATTTCTTCTATATGGATGGATCAATTCATCCATTCTTACGTTCCCTTTTCTTCTGCATCCGCGTCTATTATTAATTCTTTCACTAGAGGTTTCTGAATAACTTATACCTGCCATATTTACTCTATCTGTTGCCAATATGTCATTAACGTTATGTTCTAGCTTGGCTATTACACATCCTCTGTATAATTTAATTTCTCTACCTGTGAAAAATCTTGGGATTCCATCCTAAAATCTATAATTATCAAGCAATATACAAATATTTCAAACAATGTTAATTTCAAATTCAGCAACAATACATAATCTGTTAATTACTCTAATATTATCTAATTAACTTAACTAAAGCCTCCAATCGAAGATCCTGACGAAGAATATTCCTGTTTCAATCCTGAATTTTGATAAAAGAATTTAAATGAGCTACTGATTCAGAATTACCTACACCACATTAACAAAGGACTCTAATCAAGCTCGTTGAAATGAGCAGAACAAAGAAGAGCCTCTGGATTTCTTTCCGTAACAATTTAATCGAAGTCGAAGTCAGTTCTTTCCAATTAATTCCTGACGAAAATTATGCTCGATACCAGGCTCGCAACAAGACTGCTTGTTTACTTGCTCGATTAACTGTAGATTCCCTTCAAGTAAGGTCACCTTCACGCAAACGACAACTGCTCACGACTTCAGCAAAAAAAACTCAGTTTCCAACAGCCATCTGGGTTTTTCATATATATATTTCAGCGCAAACGTAATCCAGTCAACAACAATTTGATTTAAAGCTGACGCTATCCAATCTCTTATTTTCATGTGGGACTCTCGCCATGGTCAGTTTAAAGTGCTTTATCTTATAAGTTGAGACAAATTTCATCAATGCCTTCTAAATGTGAAGTGACTGTAGAAAGTCTTGCAGATCTTGATTTCATAATTATGAAATTTGCACCATAACCTTGACTTCACCTTCAACAGTCCCACGGGTTAAAATTCATAATTTGTACTGATTTTTGATGCAGAACGGCATTACTTGATCAATTATACAATTAGCGTTGGTCAATTCTCCAGTTAATTTATAGGATTAAATATGTAATAACATCAGTCTTTCAAAAAAATAAGTTTATCAATCAAACCTTTTTTAGCGCTGTCCTTGAAAATGGATCTCCTTGTTAAACAGGTATACAACAACTATCAACAGGCGGCTTTCATCTGTTGCGTTTCTCAATATTTACAAACTTCCTTCTCCAGACGCCCAGACACAACAATTTTCCATAGCGGTACTCTCTCCGCGACCTCCCATGTTTCAGACTTTCACGGCACCAAATCAACCTGCTGTCATAGTGTGGTCAAGACAGGTTAAGCACGTGATCGTATAGGACCCAAGTCTCCGCGTTGTTATAAACATACTTTATTGGCCGAATCATTATACTACAGCACACATGATGGTAGACTCCCTGCCCGGTGTTGACATGTCTTCTCGCTGGCCCCAAGTGACGTGTGTGTTTTCCTAGATACCCTTCTTCATTCGTGCACACACGTTCACTATGGTTTTCCCCCTAGTCAAGGAATGCGCAGCATTCCTTAACTCTTTACTCCTAACCTAATTCCCTCACTGTTACACTCCCTCCTCCTCCCTCTTCCTCCTCCTCCTACCTCCTCCCTCCTCCTCCTCCCTCCTCCTCTCCACTCTTCCTCCTACCCTCTTCCTCTTCCCCTCCTCCCTATCCCTCCTCCTCCCTTCACATTCCTCCTCCTCCCTCCTCCTCCTTCTCCCTCCTCCTCCCTCTCCTCCTCCTCCTCCCTCTACCTCCTCCCTCCTCCTCCTCATTCCTCCTCCTCCCTCTACCTCCTCCTCCCTTCATATTCCTCCTCCTCCCTCCTCCTCCTTCTCCCTCCTCCTCCTTCTTCCTCCCTCCTCCCCCTCCTCCTTCTCCCTCTCCTCCTCCTCACTCCTCCTCCTCCCTCTACCTCCTCCCTCCTCCTCCCTTCACATTCCTCCTCCCTCCTCCTCCTCCCTCCTCCTCATCACTCCTCCTCCCTCCTCCCTCTACCTCCTCTCCTCCCTCTACCTCCTCCCTCCTCCTCCCTTCACATTCCTCCTCCTCCCTCCTCCTCCTCTCTCCGCCTCCCTCTACCTCCTCCCTCCTTCACATTCCTCCTCCTCCCTCCTCCTCCTCCCCCTCATTCTCCCTCTTCCTTCTCCCTCCGCCTCCTCCATCCTCCTACTCTCTCCTCCTCCTCCCTCTCCTCCTCCTGCTCCCTTCTCCTCCTGCGTTCTCCTCCTCCCTCCTTCTCCCTCCTCCTCCCTCTTCCTCCACACTACTCCTCCCTCCTCCTCCACACTACTCCTCCCTCCTCCTCCTAATCCCTCCTCCTCCCTCCTATTCCTCCCTACTCCTCCTGTCTCCTCCCTCCTCTTCCCTCCTCCACCTCCCTCTTCCTCCTCCCTCCTCCATTTACCCAAGACAGACAGACAGTCAGACAGATAGTCGGGAACGGGATCTTATATGACTACTTATATAATTTAAATGAGATGCTCTCCACCATGGGCTGGGCCGGGTCAGACAGACAGACAGACAGACAGATAGATAGATAGACAGACAGACAGACAGACAGACAGACAGACAGACAGACAGACAGACAGTCGGGAACGGGAACTTATATGACTACTTATATGAATTAAATGAGATTCTCCCCACCAGGAGTTGGGCGATGCCGGGCCGGGTCAGACAGACAGATAGATAGTCGGAACGGGAACTTATATGACTACTTATATGAATTAAATGAGATTCTCCCCATCAGGGTCTGGGCGAAGACGGGCCGGGTCAGACAGACAGACAGACAGATAGACAGACAGACAGACAGACAGATAGTCGGTAACGGGAACGAGAACTTATATGACTACTTATATGAATTAAATGAGATGCTCCCCACCAGGGTCTGGGCGAAGCCGGGCCGGGTCAGCTAGTATATATATATATATATATATATATATATATATATATATATATATATATATATCCATCCATCATGTGCTATGCCGGTAAGCGTGGGCGGTCATGTTCTGCCATCTCACTCGATCACCAGAGTCGTGGATCAACTCAGTGTTCCTGTCTCGACCATGCCATGTGGCCAAGCCATCCAGGTATTTACTTCTCGGTTTTCCCCTTGGTCTCTTCCCTTCGATCTTGCCAGTTGTCACTAAGTTCTCCAATCCATTTCTTCTCATAACATGTCCAAAAAATTTTGACTGTCTACGTCTAATTTCTCTAATCAATTTACGATTTTCATTTGCTCCTGTAGTACTTGGATATATACACACACAAGAAGCTGCTGTGAAACAGTGGTTAGACCACTTGTCTGCGAAGGCAGAGGTTAAAGTTCAATCCCCAGCAGGGGCAGGATTATTTTCACTGACCAGTACAGCCTTGGGAGTCGATCCGGTCTCATAAAAAATTGCTACCAGACAATTGTCAGAATTGTATGGGAGGGAAAGTTATGAGGAAAAGAACTGACCATCCCACCATAAGATGGTTTGCTGTTGTCTATGGAGCTGTCTGTTTATTCCAGGTCTGTTGCCTATATTCACATCTTATCCTTCATTTGGCCATATGATGGCCATGACACCTCAGTAAGAAAGTGGGTATGTATAATATTCCATTCTGTTGTCAGCTTTAGACAAGGAGGCATCAGCTTGCTCAATTCCAATACTACCACAGTGGGCGAGCAACCAAATGGATGGAATCAACTGAGGAACTTTGAATACAGTTAAGCTGAAATTTTACTTCACACAACCACCTCAGAAGTAGGAGTGGGTTCATGTGATGGTTAGGGACACCGGTAATAGGGAAAGCTAATCCACAAGCAAAAATCAGTCCAGTTTACTAGAAGTAGTAGCATGTGTATTGACTACACTTGAGTTCAAAGTCAGCTGGGGAAAACAATTACCACAAATAGCATTGTTATGTCAGCCTCTGTGGCTTATGGATAGTGAGCGCAGCTTCACAATCCCAACATATCAGGTTCGAAGTCAGCTACAGGCCATCTGGGATATCGCTTTGTGTTGATTTTCACAATAGTTTGAGTATCACAAGTCCAGAAAGCAAAGGCAAGCTATTGTACATAAAATTGCCTAGAAAATCAGTCAATAAATGCTGGGGTTGACTGTGACTGTTGACTCCCTATCTTTAGTCATCCCATGCAGCTCTGTCCATGTACTTCCTATATTGTTCATTTCTGTCTCTACTTCTCTTCTCTGTGAGTTTTAAGTTCTTCCTCTATTTCTTTTGCCCACTGGATTCCAGACTACGGCTGTTCTAGTTACACAATTCTCAGATTTTCTCTACGTATGGCCAACCCAGCGCCTGTGTCTTTTCTTCACCTCTTGGTTCACTGGTACTTGTACAAAGGCCATGCAACCAATTAAATCACTGTTTACCTGGGAAGGTTAATCCGGTCAACAAACACCCGCAGAAGTCGGATGTGTCGGCCTAATGGTGCAAGAATGCAGCTCTGCTGTAAACAAGCACAAAGAAACACGTCCGAAAAAACTCTCTGGATGAACGCAGAAGAAGCAGCAGCAATCACCGTTTTAATGTGGTAAATGTGCTGACAACTATCTTCAAAAGTGATTTTCACATTTGCAAAAATCACTAACTTACTTATAACAGTCATTGTGATGTTTAAAAACCTACCAACTTACAGAGATATGGAGGTGTTTTCATGTTTACAATGTCATTAAATTACAGGACTATAAACAAATAAAACTGTACTAAAAACGAAGCAGCTGGATGGCAGTAAGCAATAATACAGCAGTTCACTAATCTTTGTATTGCTTCCCTGTTCTTAACCACTCAAATAAGGCCTACTCTTTTGAATCTCCAACTGCCAATGAATTTTTTACATGTGCCACACGCACAGGAATTCACCTAATCTTTTTAGTCTTGATCCGAGAAGGTTAGGCTTGCAATCAACTACCCCAGGATCAGGGGTGAGTATAACATCCTCAACTTCCTTTCTCTGTACAAATCCTGAGTCATGATTCATACCTGGTCTACGTAAGGTCCTGGTGAACACAACTCCGAAGCCAGGCCAGCTGCTGTTGACGGAAGTGGTGGGAGTAGTTTGTGTTGAAGTCAGCTTGAGTCAGCAGGTGTTCAAATGATTCCTCACACTAGAGATAGATTTCATTTAGTGGATTATTACAGTCAGATGATTCATGACAGGAGAATTGCTTGTTCTCAACGGGAAGAAATGTTCCTAGTCAGAAGATAAGTTCCTAGCTGGAAGATAAGTTCTAGCTGGAAGATTAGTTCCTGGATGGAAGGTCAGTTCCTTGCTGGAAGATCCGTTTCTAGCTGGAAGATTAGTTCCTCGCTGAAGATTAGTTCCTGTCTAGCTGGAAGATCAGTTCCTGGATGGAAGAATCGTTTCTAGCTGGAAGATTAGTTCCTAGCTGAAGATTATCTCCTATATAGCTGGAAGATTAGTTTCGAGTCAGAAGATATGTTCCTTTCTAGTTGGAAGATTAGTTTCTAGCTGGAAGATAAGTTCCTAGTCAGAAGATACGTTCCTTTCTAGTTGGAAGATTAGTTCCTTTCTAGCTGGAAGATAAGTTCCTAGCTGGAAGATAAATTTCTAGCTGGAAGATTAGTTTCTAGTAAGAAGAATAGTTTGTAGCTGAAGATTAGTTCCTAGCTGGAAGATTAATTCCTAGATGGAAGACTGTATTCTCAGTTGGAAAATTAATTCTCAGTTAAAAGATTAGTGCTCAAATGGAGGATTAGTTCTTTTCATAGTTTTCTTTGAGTACAAACCCGTTTAATGTGAAAAATTATCGAAGAAAAAAAAAAGGAATAGCAAGATGCAAGACACCAAATGATCTTGTGTCTTGATGAAGAAATATTTCAGCAACTGAACACATAAACAATACAAGAAAAGGTGAGTTATGCAGTGACATGATCACTCATGCCAGCTGACTAAGTACAGGAAGACATGTTGGCTTGACTCACCTGCCATTCCTGAACAGAAAGGTCATCACCAGGGCATGAGGAAACCTGATCTTAGCTCCATACCTGTCAACATAAGGTCCCACATGTGAATGTTTGTGCATGGCCTTAGAGCAGGGGTTGAGGAGACAGAGAACTGGGAGATACCCATTGAGCAGGAGACCTTGGGGAATGGGGGGGGGGGGGGGAGAATTAAGAGACAGTGAGAATTTATTTGGAGAGTGAAGAGAGAAATACAACAATAAACAAAGTTAAAAGAGAAAGGAAAGAGAAAGAGGGGGTTAGAGAGGAGGGGTGGCATCAGCACAGAAAAATACAAAGAGAGAGATTCAGAGACAGAAACAATGAGAATTGGAGACACAGAGAGAGAGAAAGAGAGAGACAGAGCTAGACAACTATTCAGACATTCATACAGAAAGATATACATAGAGTGGAGAGAAATGCATGGTGAGAAATACAGATACAGACATACACAGAGACACTGACATATGAAGCACAATGAAAGACATTCAAATATTTAGACAGGCAGATATAACTAAGTAAGTAAGTAAATCTTTATTTTCCAAGGGTTAAGAATTGGGCACGCAGGCCCGTCTGACATTCTGCCCTTCTTCTCTATTTCCTCTCATACATTCTTTCATTCAACATCTCTTATGAAGCAATTCTTTGACAACAAAAGAACAATAAGCATTAAAACACATGAAAAATAATCAATAATACATGACTCGTTGAGGCAATGTTTAACATGGCCATCATGAATACCCAAGGTGGGTGTAACGTGCCATACATATGGGAATTTTTTTTTGTGTGGCTAGTTGTCGTTCGAGATAATTTACCATTATTATTGTCTTTGTTGCTGTTTTTTTTTTTTTTACTAACAAACATACAGACAGGTATGACTGAAAGATAGAGACAGACAGACGTGACTGACAAACAAACATACAGACATGACTAACAAAAATACAAATATCAGAAGCAGACAGACAATGAGCCAGACACAAAAGACACAAACAGGCAAATGAACAAACACAACTGAGAGAGTGATAGTGAGAGAGAAAAGGAGAAAGCAAGAGAAGAACGGACGACAGGCAGACAGGCAGACAGACAGACAGAAAACACATTCGCTGAAAACATTTCAAACATCAGACAACAGTTTCATAAGCTACCCTCATCCCAGGAGATTACAAACCAATGAATTAACTGATCATGCTGCAGGAATGTCAGCTGACAAATTCAATAGATTACACCTTTATAACATCATATGACAACTACCTGTCCTCAATAACTTCTGTCACACACTGACTACTGTCAAAGGCGTGTGAACAAAGACAAGAAATCATTTTTCACAACATTGGGGGTGTGATATCTGAGTAATTATGTTTAAAAACGGGTATGCAGTTCTTTTAACATGTCTAATAACATAAATTTAGCTCTGTGGCTGCCCAGAAACGTACTATTAGGTAACTAATGTGATTGTTTCTCCTATACTTCCGATTCATACAAGAGAGTTACATGTTATATTCTATTTTGGGTATCTTGCTTAGTTTTGTTATTTTACCTGGGCAACCGGCCAGTAAGGCCTACTCCATTATAAATCTAACTTTGTGACAACCAAGAAACCTAGACGTGGTAATTAATGTGGTTATTTTCCCTTTTTTCCCATAACAACATAGACATTTGCATGATATATATCTGTCTGCCTGCCTGCCTGTCTGCCTGCCTGTCTGTCTGTCTGTCTCTCTCTCTCTCTCTGTGCAGTCTATTAGTTTTCTTACTAGGGGTCTCTGGAAAAATTACCCTCATGGTCCAATGGATGCAGTCTAAAACAAACACATCACGTTCAGAGCACAAGATAGAGGATCATTTCGCTATGGAGACCCCCTGGGTGTCCCAAGGCCAGGGTTTAGGAATAGTGCACAAGGGAGAAGTGACGTATGTTAAGTGATATATGTGGTGATCTTTCTCTTCCTCTCCTGTCAGTTTCTGATGCCCAGCTGTCTAAACAATGAAATTAATTGCTTCCATTAATCCAATCATCATTAGGAGGTCATCATGGGTCATCATTATCAAGTGCTTTTCCTGTAGGTCAACTGTCAAATGTCTTTCATGTTACTTTCAAAACTCATTACTGCCTATAGTATCCTGTGGTGTAGGACAGAGGGGTCTTGAGCCTGTTGCTAACCGTTGGTGGTAAATTATGGGTAGAATATTAATGTTGAGTTTAAAAAGAGAACTAAACAAATTCTAGCAAATCAAGTGGTGTTAACAAGATGCTGGATAGGGTCCCACATTGAGAACACCTGTTATTAGTATAACTATAAAGTTCTTTCTCTGGAACCTATGGGGGGAAAAAGAAATACCAGGAGAACTAAAGACACATGGAGAATTGGATTAGAGACAATGATAAATAATATGGGGAAGCTGAAATAACGGCAAAAGATAGTAGAGTTTGGTGTGAGTTGACTGAGGATACATGCTTCTTTGGGGGACAAAAGGCAGTAGGACAAAAAGGGAACAAAAAAGGGGAAGGTAAGAAAAAGAAAGAAGAGAAATTATGGGTAGTAACTTTTACTGTCCCAGACACCCGTCAATTAAAAATAATAACTGTTTTGTTAAGTCAGATTAGGCTGAGCCCTGAAAAGGGAATGCAACTATTGGAGGCTGGTAAACAGACTTTTCTTCCAACCTGGTACCAAAATACCATCACCATGGGAACTGTTGCAGAACTCTTTCCTGTCTCCAAACTTAGAAACCAGCAGGGAGTGCACAACCAATACAGAAACTTCACATCTGTGTTGGGGCATATTAAGATGCAACTAGGTCATTATACACCACAACATATATGGACTGGCTGGGTTTAAAAGGCAAGAGGAATGACTCCATTGGAGCGGGTGTTATCCTATATGGCTTGGTCTCTTTCTGCAGGGCAGCCTACCGTCAGCGTTGCACAAGCACGAATCCCATGGCTCCAATGACAAAGGCCTGAATTGAAATCACAACCTTCTGAGCGTGAAGCAGGCGCCATAACAACTTCACCATGAAGACTACCCAGACTGACCCTGGTTGGTAATCTTTCCTTCCCAGGTGTTGGGTATTTTCTTGTCAACAGATTCCAATCTAATGTCCAGAGTGAAATTCAGAGTCATTGTATCAAACAGGATAAAGTGGATTAAATTCCAATGTCCCGAGGGACAGAGTGGATTAAAGTGGCATCCAATGTCCAGAGGGACAGAGTGGATTAAAGTGACATCCAATGTCCAGAGGGACAGAGTGGATTAAAGTGACATCCAATGTCCTGAGGGACAGAGTGGATTAAAGTGACATCCAATGTCCAGAGGGACAGAGTGGATTAAAGTGACATCCAATCTCCAGATGGACAGAGTGGATTAAAGTGACATCCAATCTCCAGATGGACAGAGTGGATTAAAGTGACATCCAATGTCCAGAAGGACAAAGTGGATTAAAGTAACATCCAATCTCCAGATGGACAGAGTGGATTAAAGTGACATCCAACATTCAGATAGACAGAGTGGATTAAAGTGACATCCAACATCCAGATAGACAGAGTGGATTAAAGTGACATCCAACATCCAGATAGACAGAGTGGATTAAAGTGACATCCAATGTCCAGAGGAACAGAGTGGATTAAAGTAACATCCAACATCCAGATAGACAGAGTGGATTAAAGTGACATCCAATGTCCAGAGGAACAGAGTGGATTAAAGTAACATCCAATCTTCAGATGGACAGAGTGGATTAAAGTGACATATTTACAGGAATTAAGAAGCCACAATAATAACCCTGAAAAGGTGAGTGAATTCAACAATTTAATGGGACAGACAGAGGTAAAGAGGCTACAAAAATAGTTCGGCAGCAGAAGCGAGAATATTTGAGTAATATAATCAAAAATATGGAAACTAATCACCAGAAAAACGAATCCAAAAAGTTTTTTAAAGAACAAAAGTCAATTAAACAAGGGCACTAACACAACATATATGGTTTAAAAGACAAAAATGGGACTATCATAAATACCACTGAGGAAATGTGCAACACATGTAAAGAATATTTTGTTGAATTACTAAATTGTGAAGCTCCAAGTAACACTTTCCCACTGGAAGCGGTTCTAACGTGTGAACCACAAATGGAAGAACCTGCTTTGAAGAAATCCTATATGTAATCACACGACTTAAAAACAATAAGGCAGCTGGGGCTGATGGAATTGCTGCTGAATTTATAAAGACTGTCACAGTCTTGCGTTTACTCGCAATCAGGTAACGTCATCCGTACCTCAAATATAACTATAGCTCGTACAGATGTTTTACACGGAATTTATTCCAGGCAAGCCTGACAATCAAACAAGGCGTTATTTGCCTGTCACATCAATATAATGATCGCCACTCGTCACACAATATATAAATACATATCATCACACATGATCACTCTCTCGTTAACGTCGCATGCATTTACAACAATAGATAATGGCTTCAGAACAACACTACGTCCAGTCGGAAGGCCGTCTTGTCGCTGTCTGAAGCAGCTCAGGTTATCGCTTGCCTACGTAGTCAAACTCCCTCATGGGGTCCACAACTCTGCGTGCCGTTCTCTTTGCACGCAGCACTGTCGTCTTAGCACTCGTTACCCTCTAAAGGTCTATTCTAGTTTACGTCGTCACGGTATTCCCCGTGACCTAATGTACCCGCCCCTGTTCTCGGGTCGGTGCCTCTGTTGTCCTAACTATAACACGTTAGTGTCCCCACCCGAGTCTAGCCTTATTGCTGTTAAGTCCTAGCTTGGGTGCTGTCTCTATTCTGTCTATACCTTTATAGAGGTCCTGTCTCTATGTCCTCTTAGTCCTTGACGTAGTTCTTAACTTCGTAGCATGGCCAACAAATGTGCCGTGACATCTGTGATTAGTGTTGTCATTGTGGACTCTAGGTATCGTTTGTGACGTAAATATTAGTATATGTTATTAAACACCTAGAGTCGAAAGAAGCTGTGAATTTAAATGGTGTCCTGTTGATTCATTGAGTTGGGTTGTTGACTTAAAGAAGTAGCTGTCGTCACTCCTACAGTATCGGCGCTCATAGAACATTCTTGACACACACAGAAACATACATGCATACGAGCACTGCAATGAGAACCTTCAACCCTAAGAATATACATAACAGAGAGCCCGCACCTAGTGGGATTGATTCAATAAGCCAGAAAACTCATGGCGTAAAACTCCAGATGGCGGGCAGCATCAATAGTACAGCTCGCCCCACTCTATGTCATCTGCCCTGGTCGAGACAGAGCATTCCTCTTCATGGCACTTATAATATAGTAACATATAAAGGCCGGAAATCAGACCCTTTCTAAATAACATCTGGTTTGAAACAGGGTGATGCACTATCGCCGCTCCTTTTCAATCTGGCTCTAGAGAAAGTTCTAAGGAAGGTAAAGGAGGAATGTGATATTGGAGGAACATCCAAGCTGCTTGGTTATGCAGATGATATAGATATTATAGGAGAAAATGAACAAAAGACAATGGAAATATTGACTCACTTAAAGGGAAAAGCCCAACAGATGGGGCTGGTTATCAACCAAGATAAGACAGAATATATGGTAATTTCAAGAGAAGGAACGGCTAAAAACTTTGGCCACATACAAATATATAATATGACCATTAAAAGAACGGAAACATACAAATACCTGGGTACAATCTTCAACTGCTCCAACATCATAAGGGAAGAAATACAAACTAGAATCACCTCTGGAAATAAGATATACTATGCACTACAACATCTACTAAAATCAAAGGCGCTATCTCGTAACACCAAAATCACAATATACAAAACACTGATCAGACCAGTTGTGCTATATGGCTCTGAAACCTGGAGTACAACGAAAGGAGACGAAGCCTTGTTACAAACCTTTGAGAACAAAGTCTTATGACGCATCTTTGGGCTCATTAGGGATACACAAAGTGGAGAGTGGAAAAGAAGAAACAACAAAGACATTTATGATCTGTTTAAGTCTCCGCTAATCACTGGTATCATGAAGGCTAATTGACTGCAATGGCTTGGGCATATAGAAAGAATGGAAGATAATAGGGAAACAAAACTTGCCTACACTCAGGAAATAAATGACCGTAGACCCCGAGGTAGACCAAGAAGACAGTGGAGAGATAATATACAAACAGACCTACAAGCACTTGGAATCAGCGACTGGCAAGAGAAGGTCAACCAGAGAGATAAATGGAGACGGCTTGTATCTGCAGCAAATACTTAGACTGCCACACTCCATACCACAAGTATGTCGGTCACAAAAGCATACCAGAGGCATGAAATGGAACATTGCTTGGCAAGCAAATCCATTACGTGGAAAGTCCAAATCAAAAGCTCATTGTGTGGGCGTCAAAGATGGAAAAAGCGTCCCAGTGGCACAAAATGGAATAGTGCTTGGATAGCAAATCCATTACGTGGAAAGTCCAAATCAGAAGCTCACTGTGTGGATGTTATCTGCAGACTGCATTCTTCTGGTTTCCGGAGTAACAGCCTGTGGTGAACAGAGGGCCCAATATACGGAAGTGAGGCTAAGCAGCCAAGTGCAGGACGTGACGATTCCTTGGGCGAGCCCAGTACCAGAGCGCTGTGTGTCGGCTCTGCAATTATAGAAGCCTCCTTGGATGGCGGGGAATGCCCATGGTCTGCCCCTGCATTCCCTTGAGGGCTGACCGTTATGTCTTCGGCTGTTCTAAATGGGCCAGCTGGGATGGAGGAATAACACCACAACAGTGAGAGTCAAACGTCTTACGAAACCTCCAGGAGGGTTAACCAGGTCAACAAATGCCCGCAAAAGTCGGATGTGTCGGCCTAACAGCGCAAGAACGCAGCTCTGCTGTAAACAGGCACAACGCAATCACATCAACTAAAAAAAAACTCTGGGTGAATGAAGAAGAAGAAGAAGAAGAAGAAGAAGAAGAAGAAGAAGAAGAAGAAGAAGAAGAAGAAGAAGAAGAAGAAGAAGAAGAAGAAGAAGAAGAATCTGCAGCAAAGAACCTCAATGGCTCGGAATGCTGAAGAAGAAGAAGAAGAAGAAGAAGAAGAAGAAGAAGAAGAAGAAGAAGAAGAAGAAGACAGAGATAATAGAAAATATCTATGGAGTAATCCAATGAAGTTTGATGCCTTTTCTGGTTTGGAATGAGCTCAATTATGATTATGTGTCACAGCCAGAATTCTGTAAATACTTTATCATTTCATAATACTGCGAACTCCGTGGCAAAGGGGTTATGGGTGCAGTTCGTAATCCTGCATACCCATGTTCAAAACATAGCTGTAGGCGATTAGGCAGCAGACCGCCTTACATTGGCTTTTTCTATAAAATGGTATGGGTGCCAGTCATTCAGAAAGCAATGGAAAACTCGGAACAAAAACTTTCCCAGGAATCATGAACAGCCAAAAAATGATGGGGTTGACTGCTACGTCCTGTAACGGATATCAGGATATGCAACAACTTCATAATACTGCATGAATATTTTAGGTGAACAATTAGTGTGTGTGCGTGCATGTTGCTGTGCTGTGTGTGTGGAGAGGAGGGGGCGGTTAGTCAGAGAGATGTTTGTGGGAGGGTGTGAACGTAGCCATGGTGGTTGCAACAAAACAGAACTCATAATTAATTTGCTTGATCTCCAAATAGTAAATACATAGACACGTTCATGAGAGCTACTTGAAGTGAGGTTGATGTTGGATGTTCATAAGAACTACTTGAAGTGAGTTTTTAATGAACTATTCTGTTGCTAGCTAAGAAAGAAAATGTTTTTATTTAAAATAATTTGTCAAATATTCAGAAACAATTAATTATTAATTAAATATTTTTTTTAAGACTGAAGACGCTCTGATTACTCTGAACTTATTTTATCCAGCTGTTATTCTGAAAACAACTCCCACCCACATACAAACTCACAGTCAACACACAACTACTTACACTGCTCCATTTCTAAATCCCTTGATGACAGACAGAATATGTTTGTGGTTGCCAGAAGCCAGAACGGCGTTGACGGCATCTATAATCGCCGCCATTCTGTTCATACGCCGACCCAACCACATAGAACCACACACAGAGGTCAACCAACATGGTATTACTTCCTGAGTCACTCACTACCTGCGGGGAGATGGGGGTCGCCGGCACTTCCCCGCGACAGGTGGCATGGCTTCAGTCTATGTACACTTTATCTGTTCGGTTTTATTGAAGGGGCAGTCACAAATACAACCATTTTAACTCTTTCACTACCAAACAAAAACTGGGCTGTGACCAAACAGACATTTATGGCAGAAAATTGGAACTAGGGGTGTGTTACAATAATGCTTTTAAAATGGTTAAGGTGGTAGAAGACCTATTGTATTACATATCAAATTAAAGAGGATTGCACAAGGAACATGACAGTGTTAATAATTAATTGATAGGTTACAAATATGACAATAATGAGAGGTTTAATAATAACAAATGAAATTAAAGAGGTAAAAATTATTTAAAAAACTGCACATATAAGGTGTTTTCTACACTCCTATACTGCTAATCATGTTTAATTTACTGAATAATCAAACAAACACCACTTGTCTTCAAGAATATAAACAGTATTGCGCATTAAAGTAACCCAAAAAGAAGTTTTGGTGCATATTCTGAACCATGTATTTTTCACAAATAATGACAAAAAATAATGGCTGAAATCTTGAAGGTGGGGTCTGTCACAGTAAAGTTATGAAAATGGTTACAATTGTAGCAGAAATGTTGTATTATATATCAAAATAAAGGGGATTGCACAAGGAATATGTTGGTAGGAGAATGTTTGCTTTAGGTTGTAAATAAAATAAAAATAATAATATAATTTGTAAAATAATTGGACAAAAGTAGGTAAAAATAATGTAAACATTGCATTTAGAATGTGTTTTCTACACTCCTATACTGCTAATCATGTTTAATTTACTGAATAATCAAACAAACACCACTTGTCTTCAAGAATATAAACAGTATTGCTCATTTAAATCACCCAAAAGGAAGTTTTGGTGCATATTCTGAACCATGTCTTTTTCACACAAATGAAAAAAACTAATGGCCGAAATCTGGAAATTGGTGTATGTCGCAATAATGTTATGAAAATGGTCAACATTGTAGCAGAAATGTTGTATTATATATCAAAATAAAGGAGATAGCACAAGGAATATGTTGGTAGGAGAATTTTTGCTGTATGTTGTAAATAAAATACAAATAATAATATAACTTCTAAAATAATTTGTTAAAAAGAGGTAAAAATAATGTAAACATTGTACTTACCGAGGGGGCGTTGTTATCCAATATCCTGATCACTGCTAATCCTGTTGAATTTACTGAACAAACAACACTATTCTAAACTATAAACACCATTGCTTCCAATCAACCATCCGAAAAGAAGTTTCGCCGCAGATTCTGAATCATGTATTTTTTTTTTGTCAGACAAAAATTAGGACAACACTTGGCAGATTTACATTTAATTGTCATGTCTGTTTGTTTTTATTTACTATATGTGGCAGTCTATTTGTGATAGGCTGCAACGCAAACTTTGGCGCACAAGTCTGGTCTATTAGTGCAGCCGGAGCAAACAAAATATGATATGTGTCGTTTAGTTCGAGTGCTGCAAAAACACAGTCTCTATTGACACCGACAAATTCTATTAAATGCTTGGCTCATGTAAATCTTTCGGCATAATTTCCTGCAACAGACTGAAATTCTTCGGCAGGCAGAGTGTCAAACTTTCAGGAATACTCTGAGCTACTTCGCGATGTGCACTTTCCTTTACTTGAAATCCTTCTATAACAATTTTTTTTCCTCCTTTCTCTGTTTGCCATATGGAATGTAGGATGTGAGCATTGATCTGTGCAATTTCAAAGATCTAGTAGTAGATATTCTTCCACCACGTAATGGTTTTCCTATCATGGATATTATAATATCCAACCATTTGGTCCATTCTGTCGCAGCCATTCATCGCCGTGTTATTTTCATGGAGACCATCTTCAGCTTGCTTTGCGGTTTTCGCAATACGCTCTCAACAGTTCTAACTACAGACTTGGTAGAGACAACAATGCATGGTTTTTTTTAGCTTTGTTTAGCCCTTCCACCAAATAATCATATCATCAATGGACACATTTTCAAATGGGTAAAATGCTTCCTGGATATTCTTCAGAGTCAACAAGAGGATAAATTTTTTTTTTTTTTGGGGTACCCTCAGGTTGACATACATGAAACATGGTGTGATAAATATATTATAATTTTCTAATTGATTACTGGGAAACGTAGTGGCAGTGCCACATACCAAGGAGTATATAAATGTGCACTTGTACACCGGTAGTCTTTGATACATGGTCTTGGATCAAGTCCCATAGCAATAATGACAGACGTAAACTTCAGCCATTCGTGCTTCATTGTCAAACACTCAGCTGTTGACGAACATTCACTGGTTTTTCTTTATCACCACGTGCTAAAACTTTAGACACAACTAAAACTACTTTCTAAATATTCACATTCACATATTATTATAAACAATAATCTAGCTTGATCTCAAGTCATACTACGTGGACGCAAACTGGTGGGCGTTTCCATTGTGAAAAACCAAAACAAACAAATTAACACTACCTTAAAACTGAAAATTCACAAGAATCCAAAATTAGAAAACGATTGACCGCTCCGAGATGGCGTAGAGATCTTTCGGCTGTACTACTTTTTAGTTTACTGTAACTTAAAATTCCGAAACGGAGCAGAAATATGTGAAATAAACCACTGATCATTTTGTGGGACGAAAAGGGCGGACTGCCATTACAGCAAATCCATTCTGTCCACAGATGGGCGCACGGTAGCGAAAGAGTTAAGGTTGGATAGGATAATTTGATAAAACGAGTTTTTGTCGGTGATTCAACATTTAATTCCGGCTGTTATCATCATCATCGTGTGCCGTGCTGATAAGCGTGGGCGGTGGTAGCTGACTATCTCAGTATCTGAGACAACTCACACGATCACCCGTCTTGATTAGGCCTGGGGTCTTGTACCGATTATGCCAGATGGCTAAGACATTCAGGTATTTACCCCCCCCCCCCCCCCCCGGCTCATTCCCCATCATGTTTGCGAGTTGTCAATAAGTGTTCAAGTTTATTTTACCTCATTTATTAATATGCCCAAAAGCCGTGTCTGGTTTAATCTAATTTCCCTAATCAATTTGCGTTTTTATTTGTTTCATAAAGAAGTGTCTCATTCAGTTTTCTGTCTGTTAATGGTATTCTCTGCATTTCCAGCAGTAACCACATTCCTCTACCATTAGACACTTCTCGGCGCGTCTGTTTATTGCCCATGTATTACGTGCATACGTCACTATATAGATAGCACTTTAATACTCATTTTCTCAATGCAACTAACAACTTTAATTAGTAGGTTTTTTTCCCAAAAGTATACGTTCACTTTGGCGCTTCTTGTTCTAATGTGGCCATGTCATCTTTCACCAGATGTTACCCGTACTAGTTAATTAGTTAGTTAGTTAAGTAATTAGTCAGTCAGTCAGTCATTTAGCTAGTTAGTTAGTTAGTTAGTTAGTTTAGGTAGTTAGTTAGTTAGCTAGTTAGTTAATTAGTAGTTAGTTAGTTATCTAGTTAGTTAGTTAATTAGTAGTTAGTTAGTTAGTTATCTAGTTAGTTAGTTAGTTAGTTAGTTAGTTAGTTAGTTAGTTAGTTAGTCGACAGATCATCCTTATTGTACATCGGACCATTCAGTCCAAAAGTGCTTGGATCCCCTCCTGAGTAAATCCCGCAGTGTGTAGCGGCTCACGACACCAGTTCTGTGTTGGTTTCCTGCATAGTGCACTTGTCTGGTCACACCTCTTTCAACTTGATGCCCTGGCCCACGAACTTCTCACGCGTCAAACTACCGACCCATCTGTGTAAATGACAGCATCACCTTCTAAAGAGTTATCGAAGATCAAAGCCAGTCCTTCCAACTCCACTGCGGCCGGATTTTCTTGTCTGCATTTTATGTCTAGTTGAATGCAAACTGAAAAGGGCATACGGAACTCTGTTGGCACTTGTACCCACTCCTCGCCATGTTCTAAGTCCTCAAGTGAACACATCTATTGAAGAATGTCTTCGATTTGACCCATTCACGATTTTCCTCTTTATAGTCTGCTACCAGTACCAAGAAAGAAGCGATCCGACGAGAAAATGCATCCTTGACTTACTCTTTATTGTGTCTGCTCATAATTGCCCCATTTATTCCCCACTTAGAAAGTGGGAAGTGCGAGAGTGTCACATTTATGACCTACAAGTTGTTAGTATGTTAGCAGACATGTTGCATTGTATATAAAATTAGAGGAGGTTACTTAAAGAAAACTACTGCATTGATATTTTCATTGAGACAACATTTCGCATTGAAAATTTCGGCGATATATAAGCCTATGGCACAGACGGAAAATTGCTTAAGACTATTTATCACCACCTGGCACCGTAATCAGTTAGTTGCCGCCTTTTGTTTCCAGTAACTATTTTCTTTCATTATTCTGGGATATTTCGCAGCAATTATAGTGTCCATCCACACTGTGATAATTTAATAATGTTTTGTTTCATCAAATGTTTTGGTGTAATTGATAAAATTTCGATATTTTAGTCTCCATTGATCTCTCTTTTCCTACTGTGTATACTGCATTATTTGTTCCTTTTCCTTCCACAAATCCACACTGTTTTTCCATAATTTTAATTTTATTTTCGTTCTTGTTCTTCCCATTATAATCCTGAGCAGAAGTTAAGTGACATGGTTCATGAGGTTGATTGTTCGAAATTCTGTGCATTCGGTTGCTTCTGGCCTCTGTTTATTCTTATTAGAATATACAATTATTATGTTATTATTTGCACTGTCATTAATAACAAATTTTAAAAATTATGGCGTTAACTGGGTAGCATGTCCATCTACGTAAGTGGGATCCAGGGTTCCTGTCATTTACTGCCAATATAGTACCTTGCGGTGTATGGCAGAGGGGTCTTTGAGCCTAAGGAATTAAGGCCGCCTGGTTAGTGCAGTCGCCGCGAACTGTGCAGGTTAGGATTTTCTTTTTGCCCCCGACTGAAAAAAAAATCCCACACCTCACCAAGGGATCGAACCCGGGTCTCCGGAATGAGAGTCCGGCGTTCTAGCCACTCGGCCAGCCGCTCCTCTATCCAGGGTTCCAAACTCAGTAAAATGTATATTTGTCGACCACAACCCATTGAAACTACATACGGATGATGGAACAACTGTCAATCATGCTAGTGGTAGTGGTGATGATTCCATTTCTTCGCCACATGTGTAGATAAAATCCTTTGAAGACGACATAACATGCTGCTTGTTTACTTGTCTATTTTTACTTTCCTGTTTATTTCACAAAAGAACTATGGTAGTAGTTAAATTTACGGCAATGACATTTTATGAGCATGTTTGAGAGTATGTTACACTTCCTGACAGTTGCCAGTAGGTCACTAAGTGGGTCAAAGGACATTTTCATTGTAATCTGGCAGCAGTTACATTCTGTGTGAACTGTGTTTTTAAGCCAGCCATAGTAATTGTAACCATACGTAGACCATAGAACTGGGGCGGTTATTCTTCTCTTCTTCCTCTTCTATCTCCTCCCCATCTTCTTTCTTCTCCCCCACCACTCTTCCCTCTTCTTCTTCTGTTTCGTAACCCTATAGATTATGGTACCTCACCCCTCCCCACCCCACCCCCTCTCTTTCTATATAAGAGAGGCAGAAAAAAAGGGAAAAATTGAGGTTAGCATGTACTTATGAATAAGAGAGCTCGTTCTTAAATATCTGGTGTGCTGATACCGAGGTAGCGGGTTCAACCCCCAAACCGATCATTTGGACTAAAATGACTTCTCGTCCTCGGCATCAGCACACCGGAAGTCTAGAGCGAGCGCTCTTTTTATGTTGCATATCCCTTACAGGACGTTGCAGTCAACACCAGCATTTTTCAGCTGCTGTTTGTCTCGATATGCATACAACCGTCAAAGCGTTAAAACTCGAATATGTAATAAAAAGTCGCTCACCTTGAAGACTGGTGCAATTTGAGATAAAATCCTTTTAATTTCAGATTTCTCTTCCAGAAAATAGATACAACACTTTTGTACAATATAACGGGCCCCTGACACGGGGACGGGACGTTACAATTTAATACAAACCCAGCGGTCATAATTTTCTGTAATTGCTCAATCTCCTAAAGCTGATCGCAAACTATTGCAAACTCGTCGTCTATAATTTATCCATGTCCCGGTCCACTATGTTATGAATGCTATATAAGTATATAAACAGGCGATCTCTTCTGTCAGTAAATATGAATGGCCTAAATGATCAAACCTTTTATCACGAAAGTCCACGGAAAACACAGCTGACTTGATGTCCTTTCTCGAAGCGACCTCTGTTGCTGTCTTGACGATGCTTACGTCGTCCTTAGTTTTCTCTAGTGGTCAAGTCATTCTATTGTTAGACTGGGAATCTCCTAATTCCTATTATGTGGTGCGTGTGAGCGTGACCACTATGTGGCACTGTTGTGGTGTAGTAGGCAAGTTTTACGTTCAGTAGTTTGCCATTGATTTCTGAACGACCGACTCACATACCCCCCCCCCCCCTAAGTTACCAGTGCGGCGCGAACCGCTGCCCATTCTCGCAGCTGCTGTTTTCCCCACGTGGATATACGGGATGTAGTTAATCCCTTGGCCAGGTAATGCTGACCTCCTTATCTATGATTTATTGCACTTGTGAGTCCGGACACGAACCCAGGACTTTCGTAGCGCAAAGCAGGAGGTGTGTGTGTGTGTCGTGTGTGTGTGTATTGTGTGTGTGCGCCTTGTGTGTGCATACCTATTGTGCTCTGTGCCTTGTGTGTGTGTATGCCTTGTGTGTGTGTGTGCCTTGTGTGTGTGTGTGTGTGTATGTCTTGTATGTGTGTGTCTTGTGTGTGTGTGTGCATTGTGTGTGTGCATTGTGTGTGTGGGTGCTTTATGTGTGTCTTATGTGCCTTGTGTGTGTGTGCTTTGTGTGTGCCGTATGTGTGTATCTTGTGTATGTGTGCATTGTGTGTACATTCTGTGTATGGGTGCCTTGTGTGTGCCTTATGTGGGTATGCCTTGTGTGTGTGTGTGTGTGGGTGCCTTGTGTGGATGCCTTGTGTGTGTGTATGTGTGCATTGTGTGTGTCTTGTTTGTGTGTGTGTGTGTGCGCGCCCTCGCTCACGTGTGCAGAGAAGGTGACAACGCCTGTGGCAAGTACAATAAAGAGTACTATATTACTATATTGTTCTCCCAATCATTGGCACCTTGCCGTCTTGACAGACGATAGTTTGTGCTTTAAAAAGGCATAATAACTTTTACCTATGGCGGTATCGCATGTGACTGATAAGGCCAATTTGCGCTGTAACTGTCCGTTCACAGTGGGTGCATGTGAAAAAGTGGTTATTTCCACCATCATGCACCATCTTACGTCTCAAACGCTCGGTGTGTGACTTATCTGCAATAATTTTCTCCTTTGTCTTTATTCCATTTCTGATGTTTGCCCTCCATGCAACACGTTCAGCGGCGACTTGCTCCCAATGTGCATTATCAATGCCTGTATCAATCATGTCCCGCTTACACACATCTTTGTATCGTAGTAGAGGCCGACCATGAGATCTCTTACCCATCTGTAATTCACCAAAAAAGATGTCCTTTGGTATTCTACCATCATCCATCCTCCTAAGATGTCCTACCCATCTAAGTCTACGAAGACTGAGCATGGAATAAACTGTCACACAACCTGATCTTTCCAATACTTCAGTATTTGTGATTTTGTCTTGCCACTTAATACCAAGAATTCTTCGCAGACACCGCATATGAAAGCTGTTTAAATGTTTCTCTTGGTGTGAGTAAGTTGTCCAGGTTTCACTGCCATAAAGAAGAGTACTAAGGACACAGGCTTGATAGACAAGGACTTTTGTTTTTGCAGTAAGCTTCCTGTTCTCTCAGACTCTTTTTCTTAATCTGTTCATCCGGATGTTGATTTCCTGATCTAGGGATAATTTGCTATTTACCACTGATCCTAGATATGTAAAATGGTCTACCATCTCTAGTTCGGCGTCGTCAATAAAGATTGATGGTACCCCATGTGCACCTTGTGACATAATCTGTGTCTTCTTTTTGCTAGTTGTTAAACCAAATTCAGAACAAGCATTGGAGAATGCAGATAGTAGACATTGCAATTCTTCCTCAGAGTGGGTCGTAACTGCAGCATCATCTGTAAAAAGCAACTCTCTGATCAGTACCCTCCTAATTTTGGTCTTGGCCTTCAATCTCTGAGCATTGTAAAGGCCGCCATCTGAGCGTGAGTGAATGTAAATACCACCATCCTGATCACGAAAGGCATATTTCAGTAGAAGTGAAAAGTATATTCCAAAGAGGGTGGGAGATAGTACACCATCCATCCATCATTTGCCATGCCGGTAAGCGTGGGCGGTCATGTTCTGCCATCTCACTCGATCACCAGAGTCGTGGATCAGCTCCTTGTTTCTTTCTCGACTATGCCACAAGGTCAAGCCATCCAGGTACTTGCTTCTAGATCTTCCCCTTGGTCTGTTCCCCTCGATCTTACCAGTTGTCACCAAGTTCTCCAGATCATTTCTTCTCATAGCATGCCCAAAAAATTGTGACTGTCTACGTCTAATGTCTCTAATCAGTTTACGATGTTCATTTGTTTCTTGAAGAACTTGTTCATTGGTCTTTCTGGCTGTCCATGGTATTCTTTGCATTTTCCTCAGAAGCCACATTTCTACAGCCATCAGATGTTTTTCAGCCTGACTGCTCATTGTCCAAGCTTCACATCCATATAAGAGTACAGGTTCTATGTAGCATCTCAACACTCTTTTTCTCGTTTCAATTGACAACTTTTTATTGGTCAGTATGTTTTTCATCTTGCTAAAGGCTACTTTTGTCATGGCGATTCTTGTTCTAATCTCTTCAAGACATCTCCCATCAGATGTTATTACTGTTCCAAGATAATTGTACCTATTCACTTGTTGAAGAATATTCCCATTTACTTGTATATTACATTGTGGTATTTCGTTCTTCCTAGTGACGACCATAATCTGTGTCTTTTTACAATTTAATTCTAACCCTCGTTGTTCACTGTGTGTAACAACCGCATCTACTAAATTTTGCAGGTCCTGTTCATTGTCTGCAATCAAGACTGTATCATCTGCATATCTAATGTTATTGATGCATCGTCCCCCAATGTTGATTCCTTCCATATCTTCAATATTTCTGAAAATAATTTCACTGTACAGGGAAAACAGATCTGGAGACATTACACATCAGTGTCTCACACCTCTCTTAATAGGCTGATATTGGCTTACTTCATTATTAACTCTTATGGCAGCTTGTTTCCAATATATGTTTTTTTACAAGTCTAAGGTCTTTTCCATCAATCTGTAGATCCTCAAGCATCCTTATCATGTTGACATGTCTCACTTTATCGAAAGCCTTTGTGTAGTCAATAAAGCAAAGGTGTAGATCTTTGTTTACTTCTATAGAATAGATAGAATAGAATAGATAGTACACAACCTTGCTTAACTCCACTCTTGATTTCAAATTCTTTATGTGCCTTGTGTGTGTGCTTTGTGTGTGCGTGTGTGTGTGTGTATCTTGTGTATGTGTGCATTCTGTGTATGGATGCCTTATGTGGGTGTGCCTTGTGTGTGTGTGTGTGTGTGGGTGCCTTATGTGTGTGCAGTGTGTATGTGCATTGTGTGTGTGTGTGTGCGCGCGCGCTCACGTGTGCAGAGAAGGTGACAACGCCTGTAGCCAGTACAATAAAGAGTACTATATTACTATATTGATCTCCCAATATAAATGAATAAACACACAGAACCATCTGTCGGGTGACACCGTTTTCGTATAAATGTCATACTTAAGATAATATAAAAACACACGAAGAAGACAGAAATGGAGATATAATCTTTAATAACAAAATGTAAATATGTACGATAAAATGTACGCTCCAGTTCATTTTTTGTAAAGGATACATATGTCGCTGTTTACATAGCTTCGTCACGTGTTGGGACTCCTGTATGGTTGCCAGGATGCCAGCTGGAACGCTACGAGAAAATATCGCTGAAGCTGAAAGCTAGTTTTTCCGAATACAACTAACGCCATTTCACTCCTGGACAACCAGTGGGTGTTTAGGGGTTAATATGTTTATTAATTATTTAAAAGTTGATGATGTTGTTGCTTTTCTTGTTGTTGCTGTTGCAAATATTGCTAAAATCCCATTAATGCGAACGCTGCGACAAAGAGTGGCCAGTGGATATGGCCAACTCCGAGGAAGGCCAGACGGACACTCAGTCAGACTGTTACTGGTTGGTACCATTAGTAATGGTACTCTTCGCTGGCTTCTGAAGGTGAGATGGAGTACGTATGGGAATGTCCCGAGGGTTGCGACGTCGGCTCTTGACTCATCTGAACTCAAATACAATTAACACGAGGTGTGCACATTTGTATGACCCGAAGAACTGGCGATGATTTCGCTCCACCCATGTAGGGGAACACCAGGCTCATTTGAAACACGGTTCTCCTAACACGGTGTGAAAGAAAAAAATATCGTTACTAATTGTTTACATGCATGGTGAGGATTTGTCATGGCTGTCTTGCAGCAGACAAAGCTTGTCATTCTGGACAGGCTTCGTCTGAACGCAGCCCTATAGACTTGCTGTAGTAATATCGTACGTTAGGCTCTCCAGTACGAACACCGTGAATTAACCTTCGCTATGAACCCCATGCAATTGTTTTGCCTCTTGGCACAGAGCCATCCGTGTAGATAACTACAACACGTGGGCGTGAATTGTCGTGAATCAGTTGTTGCACTTCCGATTCAGCGCAGCCTACCGGCCAATGATAGTCTTTATGTCTGTATAGTCTAACTCAACTTCCACCTATAATACCCCCTCCCCTTTCTACGTGTCTGGGTAGACTGCTGTCAGCTTGCAATAACCGTTTACATAGTCACGCTACCCATATTTGCATCAACGCGGCAAGCGATATCGCAACGGACGAGAGAATCATGCAGTCGCCAGGTACTGCATGCTGTTAATGGCGAGATGAGGCCAACGTTTAATATATCTGCTTTTGATACTATTGTGAACCTTTGTTGTTACTTCAAATCAACTTATGTGATGCATAATTCTGCGTTTGGCAATACTAAGTAGCACCCTACCGAACATATGTATTTTCATAGTCTGATTCCTGTCGCCTTCATTGTGTCATGTCTATTGTATTGTATTGTATTGTATTGTATTGTATTGTATTGTATTGTAGTATCCTGATCAACCTAGGTTGCAGCTGGAATATATATATATATATATATATATATATATATATATATATATATATATATATATATATATATATATATATATATATATTATATTTCTGTAAACGGATATGTATGTATTATTTTGAAATTTCATATTGTGAAGATTATGTAATCATGTCATTAATACAGTTTTGATATTCATATTGTGCTGTCTGTCTTCGTTTCTGCCAGTATATGTACAATCCTTCAATAAATTCATTCGTTCATGCATTCCTTCAGTAGCATGTCCTTTGCAGAACCTCGCTCCCATAACAACCTTCCGGAAAACCTCTCGATCATAAGCAAGACGTCCCGCGTCCGACACACCCATCTGGAGATCATCCGCCACATCCTGCACCCATCTTCTCTTTGGCCTTCCTCTTCCTCTCTTCCCAGGCATATAACCCTTCATTATTGTTCTCTCTAAACTTTCGTGACGTTTCAAGTGACCAAAATATTTCAACTTTTTTTGTTTTATCGACTTTAATAGCCAACCTTCTTCAATATTCAGCTCTTGAAGTATGGGCGCATTCGTTCTTTTCTTTACCCAAGATATTCTTAGAACTCGTCTATAACATTTATATTCAAAGGTATTTATGCACTGTTCAGCTTGTTTAGTAAGTGTCCAGATCTCTCAGGCGTTTGTTGCAATGGGAAAGATGCATGCTCTTAAAATTCTAATTTTTGTAGTTCTGTCTGTCCCATTCCATAATTTATTCAGTTGCTTTAGTCTTTGAAGAGCATTTGATAGTCGTCGTTTAATTTCTTTCATTGTGTCACCGTTGTTGATAATCAATGACCCAAGATATTCAAAACTTTCCACCACCTCCAATTTTTCCTCATTCACATATATTTCTTTCTCCATAGTAGTTTTATCTGTATGCATTATCTTTGTTTTTGCTAAGTTAAGATATAAGTTGTGATTTTCACTATTCAATTGGGTTGAGGCTATTAGGTTTTCTATTCCATTCTGTGTTGTGGATAGCAATACTGTATCATCAGCACACCGAATCTCTGGTATGTCATTACCCCCGATATTTAGGGCATCATATAGCTCCCTGTTTATATCATCTCTTACATGTTTCTTTATTATTTTCTGCTTACAGGTTAAACAAATAGAGGGAGATTACAAATTCCTGAGGGACTCCTTGCTTCATGTCAAACCAATCTGATGTCTCGCCATCTATTCTAACCGCTGCTTGTTGGTCTAGATACAGCATTCTTATGAGTTGTATTATATGTGATGGAAAGCCCATATTCCTCATGATTTCCCAAAGTTTCTGATGTACACAGTCAAATGCCTTTGCTTAATCCACACAACACGAGAATAGGTTTACATTAAATTCTCTGGACTTCTCTATTATTAAACACATGTTGAGAATGTGATCTTTTGTTCCTCTTCCTTGTCTAAATCCAGCTTGAGCCACGTTAATTTCTTCTTCATTTTCTTACGAAGTCTTCCCATTATGATTTTTAGTAGAATTTTACTTGCATGGCTGATCAGGGCAACAGTTCTATAGTTGGTGCATAATTTCAGGTTACCCTTTTTTGGTATTGGAATGAAGATAGTTCTTTTCCAATCTTTTGGCCAAATACCATATTTCCATATCTTTTTACACAATGGGTGATACTTCTGAGACAGTATGGAAATTTCACATACCGCCTAATTTTACCGGGGAAATATAAACTGGAATATTTTTGAAACCGAGAGGTCAAGGGCCAGGATTGTTTTTAAAATAGTCATAGGTTGAGCGGGAGTGCATGACCGAATAGCGGCAAGGCCATCCTCTATTGTTGACTAGCAGTTTCTCAGGGAGAGGAGTGCCAAATGTATTGTACACTTTGGGTTCAAGCTGTCAGATGGACAACAGGTGAACGTTGGGGGTAGCATAATTTATGAGTACGGGCGGCATTGGAAGTGACCTTAGCTGTCAGAGGGGAACGCTATACTCCAAATTTATGGCGGTGGGAAAAGATGGACCCGACCATGAACCGGAAAAATAATATAGATTTGGGTTAATATGATGCAGAGTATGCAAATTAATCAAGGTACGCGAGGTACGGATTGGAGGACCTTCGGGGGTGAGAGAGAGTATGGTCACGTGATTCCAGAAAGGCGCCAAATCGAGCAGGATTTATACGCGGTACAGCAACCAGTTGCGGAGATAAGCAGATGTGAGACGGCCGAGTGCAGATACTCACAGGCTGTTGGGACCAAGAAGGCTGTGGAAACTCTGGTCGGGCAGATATACCTGAGGACCAAAGAAGCACGGACTTAAGTGTTGGAAGAAAGAGCCGCCCAAAAGAAACTATTGATTGCTGCTGTCAATTGCAATCATTAAGGAAAGTCACACAAGACTAGAGTGGGCTAAGAGGACACACGTTTGATGGGATCATCCAGAGAACTGCGTCGAACAAAGTTGGAAGGAGCCTGACTTCATTGGAAAGTGGCGACCAAAGCACCCGTAGGCGGGCGAGTAATTATCCACTGGACAGGACTATTACGTAAGTTGATTAAGATTAGTTTGTATACCTGTTAGTCTATAGTCGGGCGCGGTAATGGTACTTAGATTTAGAAAGCAATGGCAAGCTACCGTGGATAAATTTACCGAGGAATCGTGAGCGGTCAGTGAAAGCTAGGATTGACTGTGACGTCCTATAATGGACCCGTAACTAGCTAGCTAACTAATATAACAGGCTAAATCATGGAGCATTGGCAAACTACAATGGGCCGATAGCGGGGATTGACTGCGACGTAAACCATACTAGGGGTCATTATTTGCGAACGGGAATAGTAGCCTCAAAAATCTCCGATTTATTTCTCAATAGAAATGTAAACATGACAGGCCAGTTAGGGCGGATACTAGACTCGGCCACTAGGTCAAACCAAACAATGGGACCAGCTGGCTACTGCATTTAAACGGACCCGGAACAAGCCTGTGAAAAAAAAAAGAATGCAGTGTTGTGTAGCAGAGGGGAAATCGGGGTCAGGCTCTGTTATGATTAGCGCGAAAGACAGTATCGCCCTGCGAATTTAAAGTCGCGGGTTCGGATCTTCACGGAAAACCGGGAATAAATGGTTAATAACTATCAGTGTCGGCGTGGGTATTGTATTAATATCACCTGATTATGACACATGGTGCAGTGTTTGGGGTGTTATGGGTTGATGTTGGCATCAGGGGACACTGGTTAGTGGTGTACGACCGCCCAGGCAGTGATGGAATATCACTGACCCGATGTCAATACACGTAGCAGAAGACGAGGGTGAGTAGCAGGTTAATGACACCCGATGATGCTGTTCACATAGTCAAGGGTGTCTTTTTGTTCAATTTTCAGGTTGTCGCTTGATCGATTGCCTGGGTAAACTAGTGGGTGGTCATTTGACGGTGGTAGTTCGTGTGTGTGCATCCTTCTTAGACTTATATACTTTCTTGTCAGGTTTGCGTACTTTTATATTCCTCTGATTGATATGTGACTAGTTATTGGTTTAATTGGAAGTCCTTAGTTTGATGGTATTCTCTTGATGCTAGTTACCTGACAGCATTTTTCCATAATAATTTGAATTGATTTCGCACGACACTTTGTATACTTTGTAATGTCTTTTGAGAAGCAAATAAACTTGATTCAGTGTTAGCTTATTCTTTTGAATGCCTATACTATTGTCGGTTAGAGTAGTGTTGTATTCGTGACCTGCATACCTGTATACTTGTGAGGTTGGTAGATAAAACCAAGGGTAATCAGATTTAGTGGTTATCTCTACGACCGGAAGACGGACAATCTTTATCTATCAATCCTTTATTCTTTACACCTCTCTTCCTTCCTCTCTCTGACCTTTATTCTGCTCCTTCTCTCTCTCATCTCTCATCTTCGTGCTAGCACACTTCAATAAATAAGTGACTTAAATATTAGCATTTTACTTTGCAGTATCAATTCCTATTTAGACATTATTGGGAGCCCCTGCAATGCAGTAGCTAGCCCGATTACCTGACTGCCCAAGCGTCCATGGTGTCGATTTGCCAATGAGATTGCGGATATTTACCATATCTGCCTTTGGCAAGAATGTATGGAACAGAAATATAATAAGTCTGCAAACAAAGTTGAAAGTCTACAAAGCAGTTGTATTATACACACTGCTATATGCTTGTGAAGCCTGGACTGTTTATCAGCGACACGCTAGGAAATTAAACCACTTCCACATAGTCTGCCTTAGGAAACTATTGAGGATTAAATGGCAAGACAAGATCCCAGACACTGAAGTTCTAGAAAGAGCGTCCATTCCCAGTATCCACACTCTACTAATGAAGAATCAGATTCGCTGAACTGGTCACTTAACTAGCATGCCAGATCACAGGCTCATAAAACGATTTTTTTTACGGCGAGCTGCGTTGTGGTAAACGGTCCCAAGGCGGTCAGAGTAAATGCTTTAAAGACATTCTGAAAATCTCACTGAAATCTTTTGGAATTCATCTTGACACCTGGGAGACTGCTGCCAAAGATCGAA
The DNA here is from genome assembly GCA_963921405.1 of Cepaea hortensis. Lineage (NCBI taxonomy): Eukaryota > Metazoa > Mollusca > Gastropoda > Stylommatophora > Helicidae > Cepaea > Cepaea hortensis. The sequence goes on along the minus strand of OY992876.1, from coordinate 148,755,917 downwards.
ATTCGTGGGGTACATCATTACGCAAGGGTGCAGTCACACGTGAAGCAACCAGGACTGCAAGAGCTGTGAAGAAAAGGCTGGGGGAAAAACAAAAACAAAAAACCACTGCAGGAGATCCTCCTCCTTGAACGTCAAGTATTCTTTGCCCACATTGTCACAGAACATTTCGAGCCAACATAGGCCTTATCAGCCATCTTAGGACTCACGGCTCCATACTTTCAACCCCACTGGATGAAATGAATGGTCATCATCATTCTTGATGGACAAACAACACAACAACCATATTATCCATTGAGAACATGGATGGGGCTAGTAACATATTTACCAAATAACCTCATGGCGTTTATAAGAGGCTTTTCTATTTTAATGTTATAAGAATATATGTTCTTGTGATATATTATGTAACCTTTCTTTGCAATTTCCGATCGTCTGTTTCATAGTTTCATCATTGGGGTGAATTTGACTGATTCAACCGAAGTATCGTCAAATGTGACTTGCGTTTTGGGCAGAAAGGCGATATATAATCATACTAGAGCAGTGGTTCTCAACCGGTGGGGAATTCTCCTGTAATGAGGAATTTTAAGGTTTCCAGACGGGGAGGGGGGGGGGGATTTAAGATTATTTCAAGATCGCGTTAATACAATAACTGATTACTTTATATTGTTTTTCCCTCCATACTTTACGATTCTGTACTTCTCGCCCTCCTGATATTCGTTTTATAACGGGTATAGACCCGCAAATCACGTTTTATGAAGACGTCTAGACTTGTTCTAGTATGTGTTATTACATTTAGCTTCCATTTGTATGTATACTGTGTAAGGGGAAGGGGGGGGGGTTATATGGAGGAAATGCGAAAAAGGGGGGGGGAAGGAGGTGTGACGTTCTGAACATATAGTGAAGGGGTGCATGCCCCCCCCCCCCAAAGGCTGAGAACTATTGTACTAAAGTCATCGTGTTACTTGTTTTGTTTCGTGGTATCTTCCACAATTTTAATGCTGAGAGAATGGCCACTTACCTTGTACTATTTATTGATTTGATTGTGTACTATGTTTGGTCCAAACCTGCTTTTTTCTGTTTGATACAGCATCTGTTAAAAACAGATTTCATAATCACCGGAACTATTATCGGGTATTACAAAAATAACTTTCACAGCAACTGAGACCAGTTACGCAACTCTTACACGAAAAAACTTCCCTACGCCACAAGCATGTAAGAACCAGTAGATACCCCATAAAGCTGTCGTCAGTCATCGGGTGGATAGACAAGACAAGACAAGACAAAACATGCAAGACAAAACCAGGCTAGATAAGACATTACAAGGTAAGATAAGACAATACAAAGCAATGATAAGACATATCAAGGCAACTATAAGACATATCAACGCAACATAAACCTATGCAGGAAAAAACAAGATAACACAAGGCAAGATAAGACACGTCAAGCCAATATAAAACACCGCAGGACAGGACAAAGCAATGTAGGGCAAGACAGTTCATTAGTCATTAGTCGCGGTTCTAACTTCACGGCACCGGTTCTCTCCCCCCCCCCCCCCCATTATGCTCTGTTCCTGTGCCAGTGAATATCACACAAAATACTCCTCACGGCCCCATATCAAAAGTGAAACACACAGGAGTCTCGACAACCGACAGTCCGCACAGGTCAATCAATCATGTGCCATGCCGGAAAGCGTGGGCGGACATGACTCGCCATTTCACTCGATCACCAGTGTCGTGGATCAGCTCAGTGTTCCTGTCTCGTCCATGCCATGTGGCCAAGCCATCCAGGTATTTTCTTCTCGGCCTTCCTCTTGGTCTGTTCCCTTCGATCTTGCCAGTTGTCACTAAGTTCTCCAATCCATTTCTTCTCATAACATGTCCAAAAAATTTTGACTGTCTACGTCTAATTTCTCTAATCAGTTTACGATGTTCATTTGTCTCCTGTAGTACTTGGTCATTGGTTTTTCTGTCTGTCCATGGTATTCTTTGCATTTTCCTCAGAAAACACATTTCTGCAACCATCAGATGCTTTTCAGCTTGACTGCTCATTGTCCAAGTTTCACATCCATACAAAAGAACAGGCTCTATGTATCCCCTCAACACTCTTTTTCTCGTTTCAATTGACATCTTTTTATTGGTCAGAATGTTTTTCATCTTGCTAAAGGCTATTTTCGCCATGGCGATTCTTGTTCTAATCTCTTCAAGGCATCTCCAATAAGATGTTATGACTGTTCTGAGATAATTGTACCGATTAACTTGTTGAAGAATATTTCCATTTACTTGTATATTACATTGTGGCACTTCTTCCTTCCTAGTGACGACCATAACCTGAGTCTTTTTACAATTTAATTCTAACCTCAGTTGCTCACTGTGTACAACAACCGCATCTACTAATTGTTGCAGGTCCTGCGCATTGTCTGCAATTAATACTGTATCATCTGCATATCTAATGTTATTGATGTTTCGTCCTCCAATGCTCATTCCATTTATATCCTCTACATTTCTGAAAATATTTTCACTGTATAGGGAAAAAAGATCTGGAGACATCACACATCCCTGCCTAACACCTCTCTTAATTGGCTGATACTGTCCCACTTCATTATCAATCCTTATTGCAGCTTGTTGTTTCCAATATATGTTTTTTATAAGTCTAATGTCTTTCCCATCAATTTGTAGATCTGCAAGCATATCTACCATGTTGACATGTCTAACTCTATCAAAAGCCTTTGTATAGTCAATAAAGCAAAGATGTATATCCTTGTTTACTTCTATAGCACTTTCAATAACTGTTCGCAGCATATACACAGCATTTACTGTACCCTTTCCTTCTACAAACCCACATTGTTCTTCCCCTATTTCAGGTTGTATCTTCTTCCTCACTCTTTGCATGATAATTCTTAGCAAAATCTTTGTGATGTGACTCATTATACTAATTGTTCTATGTTGACCACATTCCAAGGTTCCTGATTTCTTTGGGATTGCAATAAATACAGAGTTACATAATTCAGGAAGTATATCTCCAGTATCATATAATGTGTTCATCAGTCTGGTGACTTGCTCTAGTCCAAATTCTTCTAATGCTTTAAACATTTCTGTTGTGATGTTATCTGCACCGGGGGCCTTGCCAGCTTTCATATGCTTAAGAACATTTCGAACCTCCATCTCCAAAATTGGCGGTCCTTCATTATTAAATCTAATATCATACTGTTCGTCTCTGTTATCATCATAACAGTGTTTCACATAATCTGTCCATACATGTAGAATCTGGTCTTTTTCTATTATGATTTTGCCATCTTCAGTTTTTAGACACCCTGTTGATGTACTTGTTCTTTTATTAGTAAGTTCCTGAATTCTTTTGTGCACTAATTTGGTATTTTGACTATTGTGTTGGTTTTCAATTTCTAAGCACTTTTCCTCAAGCCATGCTTCTTTTGCCTCCTTACATAATATTCTGACTTGTCTGTGAATTTCTTCATATTTGACAGAATTATTTTTGTTGAGACTTCTTGTTTCCATGAGGTGTAAAATTTCTTCAGTCATCCATTTCTTACGACCCACCTTCTTTAATTTTGGAATAGTTGTTTCTGCAGCCACATTGATTGAATTCTTCAACGTTTCCCATTGATCATCCACATCCTGGAATAGGATCTCTAGATCAGACAAAATTTCAAATCTGTTCTGTACTTCTATGTTGAATTTGTTTTGTATTTCCTTGTCATTACTCAATGTACACAAATCATATTTAGTGTTTCCTGTTATATACTTGACTTTCTTCAACTTTATCCTCAATGTTCCTGTGAGTAATCTGTGGTCACTATAACAATCAGCACTGGGAACTGTTTTTGCTAGTGTTAATGCGTTTCTAAATCTTCTGCTAATCAGAATGTAGTCAATCTGGTTTCTAATCCTGCTATCAGGACTCCTCCATATCCATAATCTTCTAGGGTGTTGTTTGAACCAGGTGTTTTCTACAATCATTTCCTGTTCTTTTGCCCACTCTACGAGTCTGTATCCTCTTTCATTTCTCTCTCCTAAACCATAGTTTCCTACTGTGTATCTATCCCCTTGATTTCCTACTTTTGCATTGAAGTCCCCTATTATGATGTTTATTTCTGAATTTTTACATTTCTTTAAGGCAGACTCTATGTCATTATAAAATTCTTCTACACCATCTTCACTGGATTCTCCTGTTGGGGAATATACTTGAATAATATTTATGCTAAAAGGTCTGCCACTTAATTTAACTAGTAGAACTCTGTCCGACACGGCCCAATATCCCTGAACAGATTTTGCTGTTTTCCGGTCCAAAATAATTGCCACTCCTCTATGACGATCTTCATCTCCAGAATAAATAATCCTGAAATCTTCCTCTATCTTAATGCCTGCTCTTGTCCATCTCGTTTCGCACATTTTTTTTTTTTTTTTTTTTTTTTTCCCCCGCGTTTCCATCCTGTTTCAGGATATTGCGGTCAACACCAGCATCTTTCAGCTGTATGTTGATTCCTAGGCTAGATTACGCTCATCAGCACGCCACGACTTTCTGAGCGACCGGCTCCATACTCTCATAAGTCACTTTTGCAATTCGAACCACTGCTAATTCTCGTCGCGTCACGTGACGAGAGTATTCGGGGTTAGCGGAGAAAGCTGCTAACCCCTCGGCCATGGAGCCGGCAAGCAGCCCAAAGTATGAAAGACAAACTACAAGCTACACCATAAACACCCCAACATAGCCAAGTCGAAGACTCGAAAGCTGAAAAGGGGTACTCTTACCAAAAATTGGATTGGATTAGATATATATAAACTGGCAGAGTTATCTTTTCGTGAGTTAGACAGCGGCAGTGTTAATTACTTTGACGACAGTATAATCAACAGTTGTGTGAGGGTGTAGGTAGGGTCACAAAAAGTCAAAAGGTCAAAACCGTTTTCTTCTGTATGTTCCATTTAAATGATAAACTGACACACAAACTGTAATATCTCGGCTTAAAAATTTACGGGTTAAAGATCAGAGGATCGACTTTATTGCATTGGGTTTAACCACAATCCGCGCAGTATTTTAAACAAGCAACAGATTCTTCAGAACAGAATCCAACTACATTTCTATCTAACAACCTACCTATCGACCCATCTGTCTACACGATGAACTGTCCCTGGCATGGATCAAATGGCACTCTTCCGAATTCCGGTCCCAAATAGTTCTGCAGTGAATAAGTGATTAGGGTTAGGGTTAGGGTTAGGGTTAGCTATATAAAATTTTTCACTGCAGAACTATTTGGGACCGGAATTCAGAAGATCAAATATACTATACAATTCTATGCGATACTGTAGTGTGTTTATTCATTTCATATTATATATAACTCTGCAGTGAGTATATACCTACAGACGCAGCGAAATATATCAGGCAATAAATGTATCAGGTCTTAGTCAGATATGACCGAGCTGACGTATGATAGTAAATGGTACTATCTGCTTTGTGTTAGCGCCGAATGTTGGGCGGCGCTTACCAAACCCGACATCCCACATTGTGCCAACGGCTTCGGGGGGAGGAGCGCAGTTGGGAAGTTACAAGCCTTATCCTGGTGCGAGGAAATTACTACTTAAAGACAAAATGTCATGGCAGGACAGACCAGGCCCTAAGCCTTGGTTGGCAACTGTTCTAGGATCGAAGCTCCGACAGTTTGAGCATTGCTTTGCTGATCCGGCATCTTCCACAGTTTGTCTTGTTCCAGATGTATTGGTGTTACCTTTCCTCTGGAGTAAATTAGGCAGGCCGAAAGAGGGATCATGCTGCATGGACAACACATAGTCTCTGTATTTCAGCCCAGGCTTTGTGCTATGGAGAAGTATAACCCCATCCCCGATCTTAACAAGCCTCGGAATCAAAGCGAGAGGTAGCTGTTACGGATTATAAGTCCTTGTCAATTGCCGTAAACATGGGGCGCCACAGGTTGCCTCTGATGGTGGGAGACACCTAGAGGTGTCACTGATCAGCTACCGACCGCTTCAAACTGGGAAGCCTCAGGCCAATTGGGTGCTGATCCGTCAGAGCCTGCCTGCTTCAATGGGCTAGGACAAAATCTGTATCGCAAGCTGTAAAAAAATAAACCAGGTACTACTAAAAAGACAAATAGAAACCTCAAGCTACGGCTTGCAACCTAGAACTTAAGAACCATGTATCCAGGATTTTCCACTGACCTGACAATATTGACGATGTGAGAAAAACGGCTGTGATTGATGCTAAACTCAATAGTCTCAACATTGATAATGCTGGCCCGCAGGAGACTCGCCTTGCTGAGGAAGGGTCACTCAAGGAACACTGTTACATCTTTTTTTTTTTTTGTGGAAAGGTAGATGGCAGGAAGTAAACAGACAACATGGAGTGGGCTTTGCAGTGACGAATTCACTACTGGAAATGATTGAAATTCCAGCTGGCGAAAATGAAAGATTATTATCACTGTGCTTGGCAACCACTTGTTGTTTTGCCACCATTATCACTGCATATGCACCGACACTCACTTCGTCTGATGAAGTGAAGGATTCATTCTATGAAGAGTTAGACTCTGTGATCAAGGTAGTACCAAAATCTGACTACGTGTAAATGCTCGGTGATTTAAATGCTCGTGTGGGCAAGGACTCGAGTTCATGGCCAGTGTGCCTTGGAAAATAAACATCGATCACATGGATGACAAAGCATAGGCTGCTGGAGCATTGCACCAAAAATGACCTATGCATTACAAACTCCTTTTTCAAAACAAAATAGCGGAATAAGGTCACATGTAAGCGCCCAAGATCCGGCCATTGGCATCAGCTAGACTTTATCATCACACGGAGACAACATTTGAATCAAACATCATTAACTCGAAGTTACCACAGTGCTGATTGTGATACTGATCATTCTTTAGTTGTGGCAAGGGTTAGACTGAGACCGAAGAGAACCTATACTGCTAAACACAAATCTAGCCCCAGGATTAATATTATTAACACCTAAGATCCTGATAAGTGTTTTGAGATCCAACAGCAACTTGAAGACGCTTTCCCTGATACATTAGAACATTGTACATCAAGTGAAAAGTGGGGTAAACTTAAAGCAACTCTTTGGTAGGGGTTTGTGGCACTATGGATCATAAGAGGCAGGACTGGTTTGCGGCAAACAGCCTGTAACAAAATTGGATCGGGTCTTCAGTTTTTGTCGCTATAGGCCTACTGTTTCGGGCTATAGTGTATCTTCTGTCTACCTATGTGTATTGCCTCGGTTCTGGGTCTTGAACGCTAACTTTTCTATCAGACGACTAATGACACAAACAGACACCTAATTGACAATAAAGATAACAATCTTATAACACGAGAACCGAGTATCTTTAATGGAGATTCAGATTCTGAACAAACAGACATTGGGACCGGAACAATTAGTTGGATGAGAGTAGTCTGGAGGCCATTCTCATCATCCCACGAGAGTCACGTCAGTAGACGATTGGGTGTCAGATATGTAGATACGGGTGGTAGGATATCAGTCACCTGATCCCGCATGACGCCTTCTGAACCCTCTGGACTTGAGCCTGGTAGGTACTAACTCTTATCTGCCACTTGGCCTTCTTCAATCTAGACTTGGACCTACTTCAGATAGCATAGGCTTCTTCTGAGTATTTCGGTTTGATAGCCCAGTTTCTGTCTCCTGGCTGGCTGGAGGTGAGATGTCTATTCTTGGCTACTTAAAACCATAAAGAGGTTCCTATTAGTAAGAACAAGCCAGACGCACAAATCCATAATTCCATTTAATAGTATGCCAATATTATCCACGGATTGCCTCTTTCCTGTGGTCAATTCCTTGAGGTTCCGACCAATATCTTAAGTCTGACCTCCCAGACATATCTCAAATAGACAGGTGTAAATCAGCAGAATGACAGAATCCTTTACCTCCGGCGGAGATCAATGGTGATAGGCATAGCTCCTCTGGGCCAACACAGTCTGTCTTGTCGGAAAGAGTAGGTAGGTATCAGAATATCATGGACCAGCATTCTCTGTCACCTCAACGGTTGCTTGAAGATGTACCGGCTGCGCTGGTAACCTTCTCTGAAATACCTAATAAAGACAGACAAACCAAAGAAGAGTTTGTGTTCTTGTGTATATCGCTTCCCACCCATCTCCCTTATGTAAGTGGCCCGGTGTGTATATCGACAATAGACACAGGTGGTTGGATTCGTTTGTTGGCAAAGGACGTGTGTAGGGTCAAACTCCCAGAACGATCAGGTTCCGATGATATTACAGGCATTGTAGAAAGTTATACAACACGGACACGATTATTTCTTTGTTAGCAAAGGAGGTGTCGTGTAAGACTTCCAACTGGACAGGAAATGCAGACTAGAAAATCCAGCTGCTGTGGAGGCGGAAAACAGGCTCTGATCTTCGAGAATTCCTTAGTGGGTGAAGCTGTAATTTACACGGATATGTCGGTCGTTCGACGTGTGAGAAGTTCATGGACCTTTACGGCTCAGGCCGGAGGGAGAATTGTGAAGGAAAAGTCTGGTGCTTTTTCTTTGACCACAAGTAGACTGACTAAGGAAGTCATGGCAGTAAGTAAAGCAATAACATGGCTCGAGACACAGACATTCACTAGGGCATGTGTCCTTAGTGACTCAATGAGTATGCTCAGGAAGATAGAGATGGGGAGGGTCCGAAGAGAGTGGTTGCTGTCTCTGGAGCTGTCTTGGCTGGCAAAGATTAGTTTCATTTTCGTGCCAGGGCATGCGGGTGTAAAAGGAAATGAGCAGGCTGACAGGCTTGCCGGTAAGGCTACTGTGGAAGGCGGACGAGCCATGGACCAGGCGGACATTCTGAATGCTCTACGGGAAGTAAGTCGATTACGAGAACCAAGTGATGACTGTGAATCTACAAGCAAGGTCAGGCTGGGAGAACAGCAAGTTAAAACAGGTGTGGCCAAACATGAATACTACGCAGGAAGCCAAAGAAGATTAATAAACTAACACAGAACTTGTGTCGTTAGCCGCTACACGCTGTGGGATTTGCTGAGGAGGGGATCCGAGCACTTATGGACTGAATGTTTCGATACGCAATGAGGATGATCTGTCGAATAACTAACTAACTAACTAACCAACCAACCAACCAACCAACCAACTGTCAGAGTGTTGGGGAATAGAGACAGGACATATAGAGAGGACAAGAGACAGAATAGAGTCAGGACATAGGCAGGGATGCAGGGATGTCATTAACAGGACATCTACAGGACCACAGAGATACGATAGACAGGACATAGATAAGGGCGCAGAGATGTAATAAGAAGGACATCTACAGCACTATAGAGATATTAGAGACAGCACATAGGCGGGGACACAGAGATGTCATAAGACAGGACATAGACAGGACAATACCTAGTTATAAAAGGGGACACAAGTCTACGGGACTCTGCACTGAATGACCCGACACAACACGGGCGGATAGCAGTACGACGTGACTGTTGAGACAGCCCGGTTGTCACGAGAGACACGGGGTCCAGCACCACGAGACCAACTGACAAGCGTGAGGACAGGCAGACTGGGACCTCGACGGTTTAGGGGAAGGACGGTTGTATTTCTGGAGCGAGTGTATAGATTTTGCGAGAGTGCTAGCTGGCGTTGCCATGTTTTGAGATAGCGAGTATTTGAGTGCAGGGTTTGTGTAATTGCCTGGGTGCTATAATGGTGTGTTAGCCAGCATTTGTGTATATAATGATTTCACCGCTTTGTGTGTGCATTTTGGCAATAATCAGGTTCTCCTGAATAAACAATTGATACCACATGTACGACTGATATTTTCTTGAATGCATGTGAAGAATTTAAGAATACCTGTGTACCAGTGAGACCCTTGACACCAACCAACCAACCAACCAACCAACCAACCAACCAACCAACTTACTAACTAAATAACTAGCTAGCTAGCTAGCTAACTAACTAACTAACTAACTAACTAACTAACTAACTAACAACACTGCATGTGGAAAGTAGGTGTTGCATGTGTGGGTGTCACATGACCGCTTATAATCGCCAAAGGTTGTGTAGTCCTACTAGTTGTGAAGATATCTATAACACCCTTACCAACCAACCAACCAACCAACCAACCAACCAACCAACCAACCAACCAACCAACCAACCAACCAACCAACCAACCCAACCAACCAACCAACCAACCAACCAACTAACTAACTAACTAGCTAGCTAACTAACTAACTAACTAACAACACTGCATGTGGAAAGTAGGTGTTGCATGTGTGGGTGTCACCTGACCGCTTATAATCGCCAAAGGATGTGTAGTCCTACTAGTTGTGAAGATATCTATAACACCCTTGAATACACCCGGTTAGATGACGACAGGCCTGGGTGTTGATAATCACTTCACAGCTCATAGCTCTCCTTTATATATATGGGTTTGCACCTTGATCTGAAACACACGTTGTTCTCTTTCGCGCCACCTAATGATGATTGAAGAGTACTGGTTTCAAACATATCCATTAGGGTAGTCAAATTATAACTTTATTCTTTATGAATTACTATTTGGGAAAAACAGTTCCTTAAGATGCTTCTTCATTGTGACAAGCTTCGAACTAATTTGCAAACCCGAATCACCCAGACTACCCACAGAGATGGCGAGCCACGTTTTATTATTACCACTCCGCTAGAAACAGGCCGTTCGGTTAGTTGATAACCCACAGCCGAAAGGCGTAGTTTAATCGACGCAAATGTAAATAGCGCCTTACATTTTACTTTGGAAATAATAGCCAAAAGTATTTGAAACGATAACTTCAAAGGACCATTTTACAGGACTACTGTTGTAGATCATTATCCGGTTTCCCAGATGAAGCTTGAAGATACAGATAGAAGCGGCCTCTAAGCCTCAGTGATAGACTATCGAATGGCTTCTGATCGGGTCCGGAAGTATTAGCACATGATGTCGAACCCCCCGAAAGCCTCCGAGATACCTACACGAAGTGTTAGTAGCTCACGGTTCCCGAATTCCTTCCGAATGTTCGACTTTCAGTTAGTGAAGTTTCTACGCACATTCAGACAGTAAAGATCTCTTTTTTTTTTTTCGGGACTAGTGAAGTTAACTAAAGCCCCCGATATAGAGCTCTCGAGAACCAAGGGAACGGTCCTAACTCTTTCTAGTCGCGTAGAACTCCGCACACACGCATTAAGACGTGGTAAAGCCACCAAAAAGTGTAAGTCAAAGTGGGCAGTGTGTTGACCCGCCTGAGGCCTACTTCGGTAACCAGACACAGCGGCCCTGGATTGATAAAAAGAAGAAAGCTCTCTTAAGAAACAAGGAAAGAACAACGCAAATAACTCTTAGTGAGCTGAAGCAAGCTGGGAAGGATGTGAAAAAGGCTGCCAGACAGTGTGAAAATGACTATTGGATCAAGTTATGCGAGTACATTCAAAATGCAAATGATAAGGGAAACATCAGATGCATGTATGAAGGCATAGAGAAGGTCTGTGGTCCAATGATCAACAGAAATGCACCACTGAAAACCTTGAGTGGATAAATAATCACTGATAAGAAACAGCAGATGGATAGATGGGTAGAGCACTATTTGGAGCTTTACTAAGTGAAAGCAAACTAGCGGATGATGCCCTCAACGCCATAGAGGCCCTGCCAACTCTTGACCACCTGGACACACTTCCCACCATAAAAGAAGTTAAATGTGTTATTAATGAACTTTCATCTGGCAAGGCTCCAGGTAGGGATGGCACTCCAATAGAGGTTATCGGGAGTGGGTAGGACACACTCACACTTCAGATCCACCATCTAATAGAGTTATGCTGGTGAGAAGGACAAGTCCCACATGATTTCAAAGATTTAAGCATCATAACACTGTACAAGAACAGGGAAAGGGGGGGGGGGGTGTCGGAGCGACTGTAACATCTATAGGGGTATCTCACTTCTGCGTATTGTTGAGAAAGTATTTGCCAGAATTGTTCTGCGCAGGCTTCAAGTCCTGGAAGATCAAGTCTACCCCGAATCACAGTGTTGCTTTCGACGGAACCGATCTACCATTGATATGATATTCTCATTGCGACAAATGCAAGAAAAATGCCGTGAACAGAATCAACCGCTGTTTATTACATTCATCGACCTCACAAAGGCATTTGATTTGGTCAGTCGTGAGGGTCTATTCAAGGTACTAAAGAAGATTGGCTCTTCTGTCCATTGTGGAATCGTTCCACACAGGCATGAAGGGTATAATCAAGCTTGATGGTGCAACTTCAGAAAAGTTTGAAATCAAGAGTGGAGTTAAGCAAAGTTGTGTACTAGCTCCCACCCTCTTTGGAATATAATTTTCACTTCTATTGAAATAGCCTTTCGTGATCAGGATGGTGGTATATACATTCACTCACGCCCATAAGGAGGACTCTATAATGCTCACAGATTAAAGGCCAAGACTAAAATTAGGAGGGTACTGATCAGAGAGTTGCTGTTTGCAGATGATGATGCAATTACGACCCACTTTGAGTAAGAATTACAAAGTCACTCTCTCCATTCTCCAATGCTTGTTCTGAATTTGGCTTAACAATTAGCAAAATGAAGACACAGATTATGTCACAAGGTGCACATAGGGTACCATCAATCTTTATTGACGACGCCGAACTGGAGATAGTAGACCATTTTACATATTTAGGACCAGAGGTAAATAGTAAATTATCCCTAGATCAGGAAATCAACATCAGGATTGGTAAGGCAGCAATAACAATGAACAGGTTAACAAACAGAGTGGGAGAGTAGGGAGCTTACTGCCAAAACAAAAGTCCTGGTTTATCAAGCCTGTATCCTTAGTAATCTTCTTTATTGTAGTGAAGCCTGGTAAACTTACTCACACCAAAAGAAATGTTTAAATCGCTATTATATGCGGTGTCTGTGAAGAATACTTGTTATTAAATGGCAAGATAAAATCACACATACTGAAGTATTAGAAAGAGCAGGTTGTGTGGCGGTTTGTTCCATGCTCAGTCTTAGTAGACTTAGATGGATAGGACACGTTAGGAGGATGAAGATGGTAGAATACCAACAGATATCTTTTTTTTTTTTTTTTTTTTTTGTGAACTACAGATGGGTACAAGACCTCGGGGTCAGCCTCTACTACGATTTAAAGATGTGTATAAGCTGGCCATGATTGATACAAGCATTGATAATGCACACTGGGAGCAAGTCGCCACCGAACGTGTTGCATTAAAGGCAAATATCAGAAATGAAATAAAGACAAAGGAGAATATGATTGCACACTGAGCGCGCGAGACGTAAGATGGTGCGTGATGGTGAAAATGACCATGCGTTTACATGCATCCATTGTGGACTAAGATTTACAGCGTGAATTTATCTGATCAGTCACATTCTCTACCGCCATGGGTTGTAGTTATTATGTCGTTTTGAAGCACAATACAACAAACTGTCAAGACGGCAAGGTGCCAATGAATGAATGAACGAACGAATGAATGAATGAATGAATGAATGAATGAAAATAGCACGAAGAATCTATGGCACAGCACTAACAAACAAATATAACAAACAATATTGAGAACATACATCTTTCCCTTGGCAACAAATGGGCCCCTATCATGACCACTTTCACAATCACTAAATGACTAACTTCAATGTTACAGAAACATTCTCAGCCCACCGCGAATCAAGTCGGGACAAATATTGACATCATGAAGAAATGTGTCCAGTGAATCAAGTCCGGACAAATATTGACATCATGAAGAAATGTGTCCCGAGGAAGTTTTCAATTATGAGACTGTGATGTGATAGGGACTTCACCTGAGCGTTTGCAGGAGTATGTGGCCAGTCCTTCCCTCACTTAGCCAGACGACGAACGAGGCGTGGAACCCACATCGTACCTCAGTCATGACATTACTAGCGCAGCTACTTATCGACTACGTTAACACGACCCCTAGTAACCTAATACAAGATCTGAAAATCCAAGAAGATTGGCTCATGAGCGGTAGCTTGAGTCGTCGTCATCATCATGAGGTCAGCATGGCCGAATAGATAAGAACGCTCGATCTTAAACATCCGGTATGCTGATGCCGAGGTGGCGGGTTGAACCCCTACACCGGTCAATGGACTAAAATGTTGACTTGGGGACGTAAATTACAAGTATCTCTGAAATCAGAGTGGGTTTGCCTGATGGCGAGAGACACTGGTAATAGGGAAAGCTAATCCACATGCAAAACTCTTGTCCAGTACACTAGAAGTAGTAGCACGCGTATGGACTAGGCTTAGGTTTAAAATCACGAGCGTGTGAGGGGCGGGGGGGGGGGGGGAATCATCATCTAAAACTAAAATACTATGACGATAGCAAACGTTTAGAAGACAGTAATGACAGAATAAATTAATTAGTCACACAAATAAGTAAATAAATAAATAATACGTAAATAAATAAGAAAAACGTGAAGTAGAATCGGTAAACTTGACTAAAACACGATCACAAGTAACAAAATGCGGCCACAGCCTTCGTCAGGACACAAACAACAAACACACACCCACAGGACAACGTTATATAAATCTACAAAAGCTGATCACTCCCCCGAGGGTGTTTCCACCTTGTCGTGGTGGGGGAGCTTATGTTTCTCAATGACCCTGAGAGCTATGCCGGCGGTAGCGTAGCTACCAGCAGGGCCTCCCAAGCCGGACAGGTCAAAGGGTAGAGAACAGACAAAGAGAAACACCCTGGTCCTCCAGGTTGGGGGTTGAAGCGTGAGGTTAACATCCCCACCTTTGTAAAAACCTTTCTCTGTTACGAAACAAATACATGAGCCTCGATATCGGACTGACTTATCTGGACAACGACCTTGGAACGTTAAAGGACTTTTGAGATTTGGAACATGGAATGTACGGACACTATATCGAGCTGGAGCGGCCGAAGAACTAACCCGGGAGCTGGTTGAATATCAAATGGATATAACAGCAATTCAAGAAATAAGGTGGCCAGGAGAGGGTACTTTAGAGCAAAATGGAATGATTATAATATATGGAGGAAACACCCAAAATAAACATGAATTAGGAACAGGATTTGTCATCAAAAAAGAGTTATGGGGGAACGTTTTAAACTTTAAAGCTTTTAATGACAGGATTAGTAAATTACGAATAAATGGTAAATGGAAAAATATAACGATGATTAATGTACATGCACCTACTGAAGAGAAAGAAGATGATATTAAAGAAGACTTTTATAATGATCTGGAAGATGTCATAGAAGAAACCCCCAAACAGGACATCCTGATTGTGCTGGGAGACTTCAATGCAAAAATAGGTAGAGAGCAAACTAATAAAAAAGTTGCCGGTATGGGAAGCCTACATACAACTTCAAATGATAATGGATGGAGAGTCATCAACCTGGCAGAAGCCAAAGGACTGCAGATTAGCAGTACCAGACTACAAAGAAAGGATATACACAAACAAACTTGGAAATCATGTGACAAGAGAACCTATAATCAAATAGATCACATTTTAATTAACAACAGAAATGCATCAAACATACAGCAAGTCAGAAGTTATAGAGGAGCTGAGTGCCACAGTGACCACTTCCTCGTTGGAGCAAAATTTAAAATAAAACTTAAGAGAGCTTTCTATACTAAATTACAAAGATTACACCCAACATATAACAGAGAAAAACTACAAGACATTACAGTCAAAGAGAAATTTACAGATGAAATAAAATGTAAACTTGAAACTCTGCAAAACCCTTTGGAGGAAAACGTTGACCAAACTTGGTTTAACATCAAGAATACAATTCAATCTACCGCAGAAGAATGTCTCGGTGTGTTAACCACGCATAGAAAGAACAGATGGTTCAATCAAAAACGTGAAGAAGCAGTCATTAGGAAGAAGAATGCCAGACATGTATGGTTAAATGACATCAATAACATCCAAAAGGAAGAGCATTATAGAAATGAATGTAAAGAGGCTACAAAAATAGTCAGACAGCAGAAGCGAGAATATATGAGTAATATAATCAAAGATATGGAAACTAATCACCAGAAAAATGAATCCAGAAATTTTTTTAAAGAACTGAAGTCAATGAAACGAGGGCACCACAAAACACATATGGTTTAAAAGACAAAAATGGGAATATGATAAATACCAATGAGGAAATGTGCGACACATGGAAAGAATATTTTATTGAATTACTAAATTGTGAAGCTCCAAGTCACATTTTCCCACAGGAAGAGGTTCTAACATGCGAACCACAAATTGAAGAACCTACATTTGAAGAAATCCTATATGTAATCACACGACTTAAAAACAATAAGGCAACTGGGACTGATGGAATTGCTGCTGAATTTATAAAGGCAGGTGGCCATGCATTACATCTAAAGCTATACGAACTAATAATAAAGATCTGGAGGACAGAAGAATTACCCCATGACTGGAAAGAGTCATTATTGATACCTATCTTTAAGAAAGGAGACAAGTTCCAATGTGGAAATTATAGAGGAATATCACTACTGTCCACAAGCTATAAGATACTATCCGCAGTATTACTAAATAGACTAAAACCATATTCAGAAGACATATTAGGTGACTACCAGGCGGGTTTTAGACAAAACAGATCAACAAGAGATCTCCATAACATTTTTGTGGATTATAAAAAGGCTTATGATAGTGTCCATAGGAATAGTCTATGGAATGCTATGCAGGAATTTGGAATACCAAGGAAGTTAATCAACATGACCAGACTATGCATGGAAGATACTTATAATATAGTAACATATAAAGGCAGGAAATCAGACCCCTTCCAAATAACATCTGGCTTGAAACAGGGTGATGCACTATCGCCGCTACTCTTCAATCTGGCTCTAGAGAAAGTTGTAAGGAAGGTAAAGGAGGAATGTGATATTGGAGGAACATCCAAGCTGCTTGGTTATGCAGATGATATAGATATTATAGGGCAAAGTGAACAAAAGACATTGGAAATATTGACTCACTTAAATGAAAAAGCCCAACAGATGGGGCTGGTTATCAACCAAGATAAGACAGAATATATGGTAATTTCAAGAGACGGAATGGCTAAAAACTCTGGCCACATACAAATAGATAATATGACCATTAAAAGAACGGAAACATACAAATACCTGGGTACAATCTTCAACTGGTCCAACATCATAAGGGAAGAAATACAAACTAGAATCAACTCTGGAAATAAGATATACTATGCACTACAACATCTACTAAAATCAAAGGCGCTATCTCGTAACACCAAAATCACAATATACAAAACACTGATCAGACCAGTTGTGCTGTATGGCTCTGAAACCTGGAGTACAACGAAAAGAGACGAAGCCTTGTTACAAACCTTTGAGAACAAAATTTTAAGACGCATCTTTGGACCCTTTAGGGATACACATAGTGGAGAGTGGAAAATAAGAAGTAACAAAGACATTTATGATCTGTTTAAGTCCCCGCTAATCACTGGTATCATGAAGGCTAATAGACTACAATGGCTGGGGCATATAGAAAGAATGGAAGATAATAGGGAAACAAAACTCGCTTACACTCAGGAAATAAATGACCGCAGACCCCGAGGTAGACCAAGAAGACGGTGGAGAGATAATACATGTACAGACCTACAAGCACTTGGAATTAACGACTGGCAAGAGAAGGTCCACCAGAGAGACGAATGGAGACGGATTGTATTTGCAGCAAAGAACCTCAATGGCTCGGAACGCTGAAGAAGAAGAAAAGCTGATCAGACTACAAAGACGAAACCGGAAACAATTAGTAACAGTTCAAGGGAGGGTGAATTAAAGCTGAAATTAGTGGAACTGCAGTAAAGCTTTAAAAAAAAACCCATTCCTTGACGGCAGAAGTGAAAGATGATGATGATGATGATGGCAGTTATTCGAATGTTGAGACTGAACTTACTTTCTGAGTCTAGGGAATAATATAACCTTTCAGTCACGGCTCTTCCAAGTATCTGATGTTGATGCCATTCAGTAGGGTTTTCTCGTGTATATATGTATATATTATGTAACTGTTTAGTCAGGTCTTGGATATAACATAACAACCCTTCCAATTTTCACTTTTGCCAGCGCACTGTTGATTCAATGTCCATGTTTTTATTCGCACATTGATGTTTAAATTAGTAACAAACAGTATATAGACATGTGCTGTGTATGAACTATTTGCACTAGCTCCATCCATCCATCATGTGCCATGCCGGTAAGCGTGGGCGGTCATGTTCTGCCATCTCACTCGATCAACAGAGTCGTGGATCAGTTCCGTGTTTCTGTCTCGACCATGCCACAAGGCCAAGCCATCCAGATACTTGTTTCTAGGTCTTCCCCTTGGTCTGTTCCCCTCGATCTTACCAGTTGTCACCAAGTTCTCCAAATCATTTCTTCTCATAACATGCCCAAAAAATTGTGACTGTCTACGTCTAATGTCTCTGATCAGTTTACGATCTTCATTTGTTTCTTGAAGGACTTGTTCATTGGTCTTTCTGGCTGTCCATGGTATTCTTTGCATTTTCCTCAGAAACCACATTTCTACAGCCATCAGATGTTTTTCAGCCTGGCTGCTCATTGTCCAAGCTTCACATCCATATAAAAGTACAGGTTCTATGTAGCATCTCAACACTCTTTTTCTCGTTTCAATTGACATCTTTTTATTGGTCAGTATGTTTTTCATCTTGCTAAAGGCTACTTTTGCCATGGCGATCCTTGTTCTAATCTCTTCAAGGCATCTCCCATCAGATGTTATTACTGTTCCGAGATAATTGTACCTATTCACTTGTTGAAGAATATTCCCATTTACTTGTATATTACACTGTGGTATTTCGTTCTTCCTAGAATCAACTAGCTCAGCAACCACATAAGATTGTTAGAGGGCACGCCAGACATGAATGACGCCGTTGTCTAATTTTAGCACTGCTTCAATGAAACCTTGACAGTGACGATTTGAATTTGTAGCAACACGAGGTCATGAGAACACACACACACGCGCGCGTACACACACGCGCGCGTACACACACACGCGCGCGTACACACACACACACACACACACGCACATGCCCATATGTGTTTCACGTATGAACGTACGTATATGTATATGTGTGTACTACTGAAGTACAAAGAAACAGGGAAACAACTAGGTAGGCGGGTTGAGTAGTTGGTTGGTAGGTAGGTAATCATCATCATCATGCGCCATACCGATAAGCGTGGGTGGTCATGTTTCGCCATCTCACACGATCATCAGTCGTGGATCAGCTCTGTGTTTTTGTCTTGACCATACCACGTGGTCAAGGCACCCGGGTATTTACCTCTATGCTTTCCTCTTGTTCTTTTCCCCTCATTCGTGCCGGTTGTCACCAAGTTCTCCAATTTATTTCTTCTCATAACATGTCCAAAAATTGTGACTGTCTACATCTAATTTCTCTATTTGGGAAATCTTAGGTAATCAGGTAAACTTAGGTAATCGGGTAAACTTAGGTAATCGGGTAAACTTAGGTAATCGGGTAAACTTAAGTAATCGGGTAAACTTAAGAAATCGGGTAAACTTAAGAAATCGGGTAAACTTAAGAAATCGGGTAAACTTAAGTAATCGGGTAAACTTAAGAAATCGGGTAAACTTAAGTAATCGGGTGGGGGTTAAAAAAAAAAAGTAAAAAAAAAAAAGGGCAAGCACAAAAAAGTTGGGGGGTGGGGGGGGGGGGGAGGTGGGGGTGAGGGAGGACTGAAAGAAAAAAATTAAAAATTGAAAAAAGAAAGAAAGAAATTCCATGTTGAAATAATAAATATATATATATCAACAGAGAATGGCAATAATGCTGGTTTGGTTTTATATGTGGGAATAAATACAATGTGCAAAGTCGAGCAATGAAGGGAAGAAGATAGATCTGTTTGTGATATCTTGACCACTCAAAACATACCATACTGTGTAGTAAGATCATTGAGAAAACTTGAAGCTCGGATCAAACAAACCTGTTCTTAAAACGTGTTAGTTGCGGACAGGTGAACAGACATGTCAAGGGGTCCAAAGTTCCGTTAGTCGAGTTCTTGCCTGAAACCCCGCCGTGACTTGCGTTCATATTGTCAGCTTACTGAGTGTTATCGCCGTTTGCCTTATCGCTGTAGTTCAGTGTATTTGACGTTTGCGAGTGCGTTTCCTTATTTCTTTCTTTCTTTCTTTCTTTCTTTCTTTCTTTCTTTCTTTCTTTCTTTCTTTCTTTCTTTCTTTCTTTACTGTCTTTCTTTCTTTCTTTCTTTCTTTCTTTCTTTCTTTCTTTCTTTCTATGTCTCTCCGTCTATCTGTCTATCCATACTCGTCTGTCTGTCTGTCTGCCTGCCTGCCAGCCTGTCTGTCTGTCTGTCTGTCTGTCTGTCTGTCTGTCTGTCTGTCTGTCTGTCTCCCCCCCCCCTTTACACCCTTTCTCATTTTTCGTCTTTATTTATTAATTTCTAATCTTGTATGTCATCCTCCTCTTCTTCCGTCTCCTTCCGTCTCCTTCTCTCCCCTTCCCTCATCTTCTTCTTTCTCTTCTTCTTGCTTTAGTTATTTTGGTTTGTGTATTTTCTTCTTCTTCTTCTTCTTCTTCTTCTTCTTCTTCTTCTTCTTCTTCTTCTTCTTCTTCTTCTTCTTCTTCTTCTTCTTCTTCTTCTTCTTCTTCTTCTTCTTCTTCGCCTCCTCCCCCTCCTTCCTTCCTTCCTTCCTTCCTTCCTTCCTTCCTTCCTTCCTTCCTTCCTTCCTTCCTTCCTTCCTTATTCGCCATGTGTAGAAGATAAGTACGTCCCAGACAACTATGACTCTTCACAGTACGAAGTCCACCAATGCAGAGACTTCTGTGAAAGTGTCAGCTTTGATACCCCGAAGTATCATCCACCCCTGGGTCCCTCTACGATATCGGGTGGAAAATGAAAAAGGAAGAATGGATGTACATTTGTGAATGAATAAACATAATATTAAAGACTGAATTGGTGAATGAATGATGGCTTTGGACGGGGGGGGGGGGGGCATTAACGCTTGAACGAAAGAATTAATGAATTATCTAAATTAATAAGTGCATCATTATAACATCAATGGCGATGATATTGAATTAAAATGTAAACACCTATACAGCCATACTGACCCAGTTATATACAATGAATGAATCACCAACAACACGAGATTATGACTGTAAGCGTGACTAGAACACAACCATAAGTAACAAAAGAAAGTCTCGAGTCTCTGTGGCGAGGTGGTCAAGCTGTTTGACTCATGCTCCGAGGATGTGGGTTTGATTCCGGGCCGCAACCTTCGGTTTACGAGTTAAATGTTTCGGAGACACTTGTGGGCCGTCGCTAAAAGCTACGGAGTTCGTGCTTTGTGTGACGCTTTCCGTGCTGCGGAAAGAGATCGAGCCATATGGGATAAAACCCGGTGCAATTAAGTATGAAGTCGACCCTTTCGACTATTAAGCGACTGTTAAATAAGTAACAAAATGGCCAGAACACAAACAGCTAACACACACGGATACAACTACATGAACAACAATAAAGAAACGGGCTGTAAACATCGACAAAAAACTGGACAAACTACGAAGACGAAACGGGAAACAGTAAGAGCTCAGGGTAAAGAATGATGATTAAAACTGGAATCAATGAACTGTAGGTAGTAAAGCTATAAAATACAATGAAGAAAACACACACAAAAGGAGAAGTAAAGGGTATGATCTACTAGAACACGTGATACGAGGTCACGTGATGGTATAATGTCGAGTGTTACGTGCACACACGGGTTGCTGTTTTGCCAAACGACAACGCCCAGTCGAACACACGGCCACAAAATCTATAGTTAACATTGAATCGTCACATGGGGCTCGGTGGCCATGGGATACAACAGGCGAAGCTAATCGCGTGAAATATTCATATACATTTTATAATCTTGCCACGTGATGCCGACTGAGGCGTAAGGACTAAGGGAGGAACCATGGCTGAGAGGTAAGGTTCCCTCCCGCCTCAGATTCAGAAAGTACGGAGTTAGGCCGGAGAAGTATTACAAAAGCCATTGTATCTAATGATATCACAAGTCCCATGTAACTAATTTTTTTTTTTTTTACCGGATCTTCACATTTGTGAAAGATTACAGTAGGATGTAACCTTATCGTGTTTCAGCACATCATACACGGAGTGCCCGGGTTCAAGCATAGATTTGCATTTCATTCACGGGTTTTAGGTATCACTATCTGATCGTCAGAAATATTCAACCCTATTCCCAGGTTCTGGCATAAATCTGTAGTTTCATTCACGGGTGTAGGTATTTGATCGTCAGACGACACCAACCAAATTCCCAGTGGGCAATAAAATAAATTGAAGGACCCTTTTTACACACATTTGAGATGTGATGGGTAAATGGTGCTAGCCTCATTGAGGTGAGTTGAGTTAAATCAATAACCGACATAGAACACGGGCTGTTCCCATGCGTGCTCGGTCATTATCTTCAACGGCCAGCAAAGAGTCCCAATACTAATGGTACCAGTAGCAGTCTGATTATGTGTCCGTCTGACTTTGCCTCGGAGTACCGAGTGTTGCCAGACCCTCTTGCCACTCCCTGCAGCACCATTCTCTCCAGAGCTATCTGTTTTTCGGCACTATACACTCGACCCTAAAGGCTGCGACCCCTTATCATGCATCAATACCCCTATATTTGTATAGATCAATCGGCACTCGTGAAGTGGTGTGGTCAATATAACCACGGCCATCCTTATTTTCAAGACATTGTCTGGTATTTATTTTAGCCAGGGTTAGAATTACATTGTAAGAAGACAGAAAACGATTACGGTCGTCTCTAATAATGAAGAAATATCATAATGTTATATACGGGTAAAGAGGAGTGTTCTTAAACGGGTGAATCGGTATGAATATCTTGGAACAGACATATCTCAAGAAAGGTACCTTGTAGTGATTAGAACATGGATCGCTATGGCAAAGGAGGCCTTTTGCAAGATTGATTGATTGATTGATTGATTGATTAATTGATTTAGGAACCGACATCACAGCATTCGTGGCATTCCCATAAGCGCTCCGTCCCCATCCTCAGAAACCAGCGAAGAGTTCCAACCCCAATAGTACCAGTAGCAATCTGATTATATGTGCGTCTCGCTTTTCCTCTAAGCGTCGAGTATCGGCCAGATCCCCTCGTCACTTCACGCTGTCGCATTCTTGCCAGACCATGGTGATCCATTTGCTCCTCCGAGGTGTACACGTGCTCCCACAAGGCCGCAACCACGTCTGCCTTATCATGCATCAATACTCCACCAAGTTTCGCAGAGCCAGCCAGTCTGTCTGCCTGTTCATTCCCCAGCACACCAGCATGCCCCGGAGAAAAGATCCAGACGATGCTTGCCACCAGTGACTTCCGAAGCCACTCGGCACGAAGCTTGCCTGTCCTCATTCTACTCAGCATGCTTTCTGAGTCAGTTACAATCACGATGTGTATGTGTATCGTATTCTCCACCCAGCGGAAAGCTGCACTGACTGCATCCACCTCCATTCTTAAGCTAGATGTAGTGGTATCATATGCCAAGCTCTCCTGCACCAAACGTCGACCATTAGCCTTTGCCAGGAAACCCCAGGCACTTCTACTAGCTCTCAACACCGAACCATCTATGTAGATAATCACATCACCCGGGCGAGCATTATCCTGAATTAGTTGCTAGATTTCCACTTCCGTGGCCTCTGCTGGCCACTCCCTGCACTCCCGGCTCAATGTGATTATAACTCTGCACAAGTCTGACTGCTCCGCTGGCACTCTGACCCACTCCTCTCCTCGCCTAATGTTCTCCAAGGGGCACACCTGTCTGATCGTATCCTCCGCCCGAGCCATCCATGATTTCCCTCTTATCAGTCGCTGGCCCTTAACTGCGTCCAGCGCCTCATGCAACGGGTAATCTGTGTCAGCAGCTACTCTGAGGTATGCCTTCGCCTGCATCGCCTTGAGCCTACCAGCAACAGTCGGCAAACCAAGGATGTACCGCATACACACCACTGGGGTGTCTCTGGTGCAACCCAGAATGACCCGCATAGCCTCGTTCTGTATGCGCTCCAATCTCACCAGCTGACTCTTTGAGACAGTGAGCAGTCCTAGTCCATAATCAATCGCTGAGAGGATCAAGTGCTGGTATAGTCTGAAAAGCATTCTCTGCTCTATGTCCATTGCAGCCATAGTTTTAAGTGCGTTGAGTCCCTTTTGCGATGTTGTCACAACCGTCTCCACATGATCCTTGAAGGACAGGCTCCTGTCAAATGTGATTCCCAGATACTTCAGTTTGTTCTCTCTGTTGACGCTTTCACCATCTATCGTGAGGCTTGGAACATCAGCTCTCACAATTCTGTTGTCCAGAGAGCACTACAAAACAGCTGCCTTTTCCGGGTGGATGACAGCACCCATTTCAGTGCACCAGTCAATCACTTTGTCTACTGTCGCCTGTAGCTCCTGGGCTGTTTGCTCCCTATATCTCCCCTGCCTATATGCAAGAATATCATCTTTTGCAAGATTAAAATCATATTGACCAATAACAAAATGTCACTTGCAACGAGAATAAAAAATATTTTGAAGTGCTACATAGAACCTGTACATTTGTATGGATGTGAAGCATGGACAATGTGCAGACAAGGTGAAAAACATCTGATGGCTGTGGAAATGTGGTTTCTGAGGAATACCATGGACAGACAGAAAAACCAATGAGTAAGTCCTATAAGAAACTTATGAAAACCGTAAACTGATTAGAGAAATTAGTTGTAGATGATTAAATGATATTTATTTTTTGGGCACGATATGAGAAGAAATAAACTAGAGAACTTGGTGACAACTGGCAAGACTGAGGGGAAATAAACAAGGGAAAGGCAGCAAGGTAAATATCTGGGTGGCTTGGCTACAAGGCATAATGGAGACAAAAACACAGATCTGATCCATGACTCTAGTGATCGTATGAGATGACGAAACATGACCTTCCATGCTTATGTGCATGGCACACGATGATGATTTAAACTGATTCAGTGCCAACGGATTATATATCGGCAAATGTGAAAACCGATTTTCACAGAAAAAAAAAAAAACAATACATCGCAATACTAGGGCCACCGTCTTATTTGATTTGTTTCGTGGTATCTTCCGCAATTTCAATGCTCTGAGAACGGAAATGAACACTGTAATACTTGTTCATTTTATTGTGATCCAGGTTTGGTCCAAACTTACTTTTTGCTTGGCACTGAATCCGTTCGCAACATTCGTCTTAGGAACCTCATATCTGTTGCCTCCAAGTTCTTCCTAATTTGTTCATTTCCAATCTAAGATTCACTGCCATACAACAAACCAGGCTCTAAATAGCACTTCAGCACTCTCTCTTTTTCACATCCAATGATAATGACTTACTGCATTAGAGATACTTTTCATTTTCTAAACTGCAGCTTTTGTATGCTCTATTCTGCTCTTAATCTCTTTTGTGGATCTTCCATCTGATGTTATAAATGCCCTGGGACGCAGAGGTGTTTCCAAAGCACCAGGGCTGGGTTCTATACTGGCCAAGACCTATTGACGCGTCCTCGCTGAGCGTCCTGGGCAAAAGATCCCTTCAGGGTCCTGGCTAAAGTCAGTAGGATCGTTGATTTCTCCGAAGTCAGAGAGTGTCTGCCTGCACGGCGAGGAACCACCAGTCTGCACACCAATTAGCCAGACATGGGACAACGGATATTCACGCAAACCTCAGGTCCTGTGTGACATCACACTGATGTTGGACAACAGGATGTCTTCATCCGGCATACAGGACTTTGCGCTGGAGATCACAGCCAGCGAACACAAGCAAGCAAGCAATAAATACCCCTTGGTATTTATAACTATCCACTTGATTCCAAAGCTAGCGTATGAAAATTTAAACAAATAAACAAACAAACAGACGTGGTAGAAGCTATGATTCCTTATCTGTTAGAGACATTCGAAGGCCGTCGCTGAAAGACCTACACAGCAGGGGTAATAGTACTAATACTAATACATCCAGTCACCCGGTTAAAAATTCTGCTTGTTTAGTTTTTTTGTTTTTTTAGTCTCGGTGCCAAAGTTGTTTAGCCGCTACCTTGCACTCCGAAGGTTGTGGGTTCAATACCAGACTCCGTCATTCGGTCCACGAACACACTTTTCTCGGAGACTCCTGAGAGTCGGCGCTGGAACTACGGAGTTCGTACTTTGTGCGACGCTAGCGGCAGGCCGCCCTGAGGAAAGAAACCGAGCCATATGGGATAAAACCAGGCGCAAAGAAGTCGACCCTCTCGCCTTTAAATCTGATGTTTGTTTAGTTATAAATATGTTTATATTTTGAAGTTTTCCGTGCGCACTGACCCAACCCGCAATGTTATAAACTAAACCGATAAACGCCAGCAGTAGAAGAAAAACTCCAGTTCTACAATATGTTTTGCTTATTTGAACGTACAAGTGCATCTCTTGATCTTCGTGTTGTTGTTCTGTGTCTTGTCGGTGTCAGACGGCACAGAACTTCATTGTCTGTGTGATATATGTGACATACATGAGTTATGCAGCTTGCACGGCTGTGGTACACATGACTGCACTTCTCTTCGTGCCATATATTACAATATGTTAATAACGGACACTCTTCAGCCCCGATACGCGTGCATCTTGTCCCTTCAATGCATACAATTGTAATTGATGTAGTTGGTTGTTGTTGTTGTTGTTGTTGTTCTTTTTTGTTGATAATGTTGTTGTTGTTGTTGTTGTTGTTGTTGTTGTTGTTGTTGTTGTTGTTGTTGTTGTTCTTCTTCTTCTTCTTCTTCTTCTTCTTCTTCTTCTTCTTCTTCTTCTTCTTCTTCTTCTTCTTCTTCTTCTTCTTCTTCTTCTTCTTCTTCTTCTGCTCCCCCTCCATCTCCTTCCTACCCCTCCTTCCCCACCTCCTCATCATTCACCTCCTCCTCGGTCTTCCTTTCATCTCCCAGTGAAACATAGACCCCCAGCCAACTCACGCCCAGCCCCTCGAAGACTTGTTCGGTTGATTTGATCTTGCAGATAGTTTTCCTCGGGATGAAGCAGTCCATCGCATACCCAGTCTCCCTCATCGCCTCCTATGACATGCATGCGAGGCTATAGTGGTACTGTTTTTTGCTTCCATTATCGTGGGAGTCTCAGATTCGAAGTGTTTACGCCACCTGCCTCGTGCTCCGAAAGTTGTGGGTTTGATTCCGGGCTACGTCGTTCGGTTCACGAGTGCAATTTACAAGGCAACTAAGATGAATTCCACCTCTGTGTTACCGGGACCCGCAAGGGAAGTAAAGAGTGGTAAGACTGCAGCCTAGCAGGTATGCCCCAAGAATGGTTGTGCTACGGGTAGGCTCCGGAGGGGCATATTGCCTGTGATACTGAAGCACCTCTCTGAGGGGAGGTTTGGGATTTGAGAAACTTTATATAATTGTGTATATGTGATTTAGTCAGAATTATGCCGGCGGCTTTTACTATCCAAAGAATTTCGTGTACCCATTTTAGGTTGGGTCGATCTAGGAGAGTAGGACAATTAGAAAATAATATCTTCCTATGTGCGGATTTGAACCCACGAACACCGATAGATAAGCAGGTGTTTAGTCACTATACTACCGCGGTTCCCGCGATCTGGTCTGCATAGCAACAACTATTATTGGCGAAGGTACACGTATTAACATCTCAGAATTATTGTTACGGCATATGAGATTCTCTGTTAAATTAGCCAATAAAAAGATGTCAATTGCAACGAGAAAACGAGTGTTGAAGTGCTGCATCTGTGCTTTTGTTGGATGTGAAACGTGGACAATGAATAGACAAGTTGAACAACATCTAATGGCAGTAGAAATGTGGTTTCTGAGGAAAATGCAAAGAATATCATGGACAGATAGAAAAACCAATGAGCAAGTCCTGCAAGAAGCAAATGAAAACCGTAAACTAATTGTAGTAATTGGAGACATTAGACGCAGACAGTCACAATTAAACAATGTTTTGGGTACGTTATGAGAAGAAGTAAATTAGAGAACTTGGTGATAACTGGCAAGATTGAGGGGAAAAGAAAAAATGGAAGGCAGATAAGTATATATCTGGATGGCTTGACCATAAGGCATCGAGACAAGAATACAGAGCTGATCCACGGCTCTGGTGATCGTGTGAGAAGGCGAAACATAACTGCCCATGTTTATCGGTATGGCACATGATGATGCTGATATGAGATTCATTCAACACCGCGGTTAATATAACCCAAGTGACGTACTTGGAGGCGATATACACGTCTGATCTGGGTAATGTCATTGGGTGGGACATTTAGTCGCCCCCTGGACTTCAGTGGTGTCCCCTTTCAGCTGACCAGGGTCTGCCAGGTGTGTTGTTACAGCGCCGTTATACTAGAGTTCTGTAGTGTATCATAAAGACACTAGGTCATCTGACAGTTGACAGTGATCATTCATCATTTCGGAGGCCTCATTTGTGTTGAGGTGATTTCCCTCTACATGCTAACAAGCATGCAGCGTGCTGGAGATTGGCTTTCCGCTTTCTTAGAATGACAGCTAATTGCTATAACTATTATAGTAGATATAGACCTTTATTAGACAAATGTAATGCCAATGTGAGACCTAAAAACACGGTGAAGAAAGTGAGAGGAAAGGCAAGAGTTGAAAGAGATCTCAGGTAGCAAGATAGTCAAAATATATCATAACTTGATCATCTTGATATGAGTTGGTTGAGAACCTATGTTCTATTTACGATAGAAGATAGAAGAAGAAAAAGGAGAAGAAGAAGTCGGCCTATTCGAAAAGTAAAGACAGAATCCATCCATCATGTGCCATGCCGATAAGAGTGGGCGGTCATGTTCTGCCATTCCACTCGATCACCAGAGTCGTGGATCAGCTCCGTGTTCCTGTCTCGACCGTGCCATGTGGCCAAGCCATCCAGGTATTTACCTCTCGGTCTTCCCCTTGGTCTCTTCCCGTAGATCTTGCCAGTTGTCACCAAGTTCTCCAAGTCATTTCTTCTCATAACATGTCCAAAAAATTTTGACTGTCTACGTCTAATGACTCTAATCAGTTTACGATCTTCATTTGTTTCTTGAAGGACTTGTTCATTGATTTTTCTGTCTCTCCATGGTATTCTTATTTATAAACATAAATCGTTGCGAAATGAAACGAAACAGCTGGACAACTGAACTTTGACAGACGACAACATTAGAGTAGCGGTTCCTGACCGCTATGAAGAATACATGTTTTATTTATTATACTTTTAACCAGATGGGGGGTTGGGAGATAGAAACATTTACTACAGAACTAGAATGATTTATTCTATAGCATTCTCTTAGAATTAAACCTAGATTAATCATGCTGTTCCAGTGTCTTTCTTCATCAGCTTGTTTTCATGCAAAACGGAAGACTTTTCATATTGCTGCGAGTTGGGTGACAGTGACACGGACGACGGGCCGACCATTCGTTCTTGACAAGCTAGCAACAAGGTCAGTCATTTGGCTATCTTGAGTCTGTGTGTTTGAGATATAGATCATGTTACCGCCACACAACAGCCTGGCTGTACATGCAGCACCTACACAGCACCCTAATTCATTTACTCCTTTGCTGGAGGTGGAGGTAAGGTTGAATTTAACACAATGGGAGATGAGAGGGTGAGTCAAACAGACATGATGCAGCACTCGGGACATTCACATATCTGCATATCACATAGTGATAGTGCTCCGTGCTCATAATCAACAGCCAGCGAAGAGTCCCAATACACATGGTATCAGTAGTAGTCTGATTATGTGTCCGTCTGACCTTTCCTCATAGTATTGATTGCTGGCCAGATCCCCTGGTCACACCCTGCCACTCAATTCTCTCCAGTCAATGAGAATTGATCTGCTCTTCCACGTTATACACCTGATCCCAAAGGGCCCTGAACACATCTGCCTTATCATAGACTAGTGAGGATGATAACCTACCACTGCCAAACATGATTTGATTGGAATGAACTTTCTCTGAAAAGTTAGTTGCATATTCTTTACAGGAGATCACAGTCAACCCCAGCCTTTTTTGGGCTGTTTGTGATCTCTTGGCAAGTATACGTTCAGTAGTTTGCCATTGCTTTCTGAAAAGCCGGCACCCATTCAATCATATAAAAACCCAGCACAAGGCAGTCTGCTGTCAAGTGGCCCGCAACTGTGTTTCAAACGTGGTATGTGGGCTTACGAACTGTGTCCGTAACCCCTTCGTCATGGAGCTGGACTTTCTCTAGTGTTTCACAAAGTTTATTATACAAATCTACTGTACAGAGTTGGCAACTTGAATTCCAGTAATACCCGATTTAAGTCTCTGTGCCATTTACATTTTAAATTATTAATGTGTCATTTCTTATAAATTAAACACAGGAGCCACAAACAATAGGCTGTGTGATATATTGCATGTCGTATATTGTTTCAGCTCGTCAAGTGCATACTGCAGAGTTGTATATCATATAAAGTGAATAAATATATTATTCTTTGGCTGAAATATTTAAAACACATTGTCACTTATATTATTTTACTATGGAGCATTTGTTATCCCCACGGTAATCACAAATTTAAAACACAGTTTTTCTACCCTGAAGAAAACTCTGCAGCATGCGAGAAACAGCAAAATATGCCAGTCAGTACATTGTGCAAGCTATTATGTGTGGCTTCTGTATTTAAGTTAACTAAGGGAAAACATTGTTTTGAATCTTATGAATTAATTATCCATTCACTGTCATTAACTCTTAAAGACTGGAAAGCCAGTATTTGGGGCCGATAATGGCAAGTTGTAGCTGCGGTGTCAGTGATTAGTGCGTTTGGCTGCCATGACTGTGATCCAGGTTCAGTCTGCAGTTTGACTTTCAGGTCTACCCAGCCTCATAAAAATTAGGTACGAGGCAATTTTCGGGAAATTGTCTGGGCATGAAAGGTGTTGAGGAATGGAACTGCTCACCCCAGCTCATATGCCTGGCCTGTAATATCTTAAGGCCTAAAATTGCACACCTCAATGACAGTATCTTGGGATTAGGTTCTGTGCAGCCTGGATTGAAATCTGGCTGAGGATTCTCAGTGAGTGTCATTGGGCTGTTGTTGCTGACAAAATCGAGCCTTTGGAGCTACTACCTGAAGTATGAGGATGGAATGGCTGTTATCACTGATGCTTTGAAGTGAATAACATATGCTTGAGTCACCAAGGCAACCTTAGTGCTATGATTACTAAAGCTATGAAGTGAATAATATATGTCTGAGTCACCAAGGCAACCTTAGTGCCTGTTTCTCAATCTGTATTACATAAAGTTAAGAATGGACATACATGACTTGAATGGATACCAGGCATAGATAACTCTCTCTTGGAGAGACTAAAAATGGATATAATGTCGTGACTATACTGGAGTGTAAGGTAGTGAGCAAGCTGATCAGCTGGCTTAAAAAACATCAGCAGTTGAAACACTTATGGATGAGGTAGATGTACTGAAGACTATCAATAGATGAGGTAGATGTACTGAAGACTATCAATGAATGATTAATAGTTAAAGGCACAGTAACAAATAAAACAAATATTCATGTGTGCTCAAATAAGGTGAAGTGTGGATCTGGTAGGGAGGGATGTATAAGAGAATAAGTTGATGTATTTACAACTAGTGTTTCAGTGATGTATTTACAACTAGTGTTTCAGTGATGTATTTACAACTAGTGTTTCAGTGGAATTGTTAGTATCTGCGACATCTGCTGCAGGAGACAGAGCATTTATGGGTTTGCTTGGAATCAGTAATTCAGCCAATCAATCAATCAATCAATCAACCAACCAACCAATCAATCAATCAATCAATCAATCAATCAATCAATGGCTGGGTTCTGAGGAATTAAGAAAAAATATATCACGTATGGTGTTGCCAGTAAGTCAGAGGTAGAACAAATATGAATATGATTCAGGAGCCAGCTGATTTTCTCGGAGCCAGCATATCATTTTTAAAAAATACCGACTATGGAACAGAACGAAAAGTCAGACTTCAGGTAAAATAATAATAATAATAATAATAAGTCTTTATTTTCAAAGGGTTAAAAATTGGGCACGCAGGCCCGTCTGACATTCTGCCCTTCTTCTCTATTTCCTCTCATACATTCTTTCATTCAACATCACTTATGAAGCAACTTTTGACAACAAAAGAACATTAAAACGCATGAAAAATAATCAATAACAAATGACTCACTGAGGCAGTGTTTAACATGGGCATTATAAATACCTAAGGAGGGTGTAACGTGCCATACATAAGGGAATGTTTTTTGGCTAGTTGTCGTTTGAGATAAGTTACCATTATTGTCTTTTTTGTGTTGTTTGTTATGGGGGCATGTAGTCTGTACTAAGGTAGTGTTCAAACAGGTTGCGAATGTATGTATCATGATTGGTGGTGTCTTTGATTTCTTGTGGAAGATTGTTCCACAACTGAGCAGCAGAGTATGCTAAGCTTGTTTTATATAAGTCTATCCTAGGTTTAGGGACATGAAGTATATTTAGTCGTTCGCTATGTCTAGCGTTATATTTAAACAATGGCCAAAGGTAGCTTGGAGCATTTTGAAATAGGATTTTGTGAATTAGTTTGGTCTTATTAAAAAGCAGGCGCTTGTGGAGTGGCAGTAACCGGAGACGTTTATATAGGTTAGAATTGTCGGTAAGCTTTTCACCATTAATTAAACGCACTGCCCTTTTCTGGAGTGAATATAGGCGTTTTGTTATTGATTTGGAGCATCCATCCCAGACTGTGGAGCAGTAATCAATATGTGTTTGTATATGAGAAGTATAGAATATCTTTCTTGTGTTTTCGTCAAGGAAATTTTTAATTTTGGCAAGTTGGTATACTTTTTTGGCTATTTGTTTAACTAGAGCATGAACATGTGAGTTAAAAGTTAGATTTTGATCTATGATAACACCCAGTGTCTTGTGCTCGGTGACACTTTCTACAGGCGTGCTGCCAATGTGCAGCTGAAGAGTTCTCTGCGAGTTTAGAGTGTGAAGTCTTTGCCTGGTTCCTATTAACATAGACTTTGTTTTAGTAATGTTAATTTGCATGCGGTTTGCATGACTCCAGTTAACTACACTATTTATTTTCTGTTGCAAGGATAATTCTAGCACATTACGATCAACAGCGTTTGTATATACTGTGCAGTCATCAGCAAATAGATCGCAGGACGACGACAGATTTAATGGAAGATCATTTATATAAATGGCAAATAATAGAGGGCCAAGAATAGACCCCTGAGGTACTCCAATATTAATGGTAATGGCTTGAGATAAAACTTTATTGTGTGATACTACTTGCTTTCTGTCTAATAAGAATGATTTTATTAATGTCACTATATTAAAACTTACTTTCATTGTTTCTAGTTTTTTAATTAGAATAGTATGATCTATCATATCGAATGCTTTCCTAAAGTCTATAAACACCGCTCCACATAGAGTATTGTTGTTAATATTTTGATGCCAGTTTTCTATCATGTTTGTTAGTGCCGTATGGCAAGAATATTTTGGCCGAAATCCTGACTGACTGTCAACTATCAGTTTATGGCGAACTAAGTGATCTAGTGTTGTTTTGTGGATGTGCTTTTCTAGCGGTTTGGATAATGAGGATAATATGGAAATTGGTCTATAATTACTCATGAGACGATCGTCTAGAGGACCAGCTTTTAAATGAGGATACACTTTAGCGATTTTAAAGGCTGATGGGAAGTGACCTCTGGTTAGACATTGATTATATATAAAAGTTAGTGACTCGCAGATCGCCGGTGCAGCATGGCGAAGGATCCAACTACTAATTCCATCTAGTCCTGATGAGTTATTGTTTTTTAGATTACGGAGATGAGTAAATACTTCAGTTGTCGTCATTAGCGGTATGTTGGAGGAAATGTGTCCATAGCATTTGTTCTCACAGAATGATGATAATAAAGATATGTCATGAGGCGCATCTGGTATTGCAGCCTTCAGTTGGTTTATGTCGGACTGAAAGTATCTACTGAATTGATCACATGTAACCTGATTTGATGGTAATGATTGTGATGATTTGTGTTTGTTTGTCAAGGTATTAATTGCTTTCCATATATCTTTAGTGTTGGTTTTATCTATTACTATGTTCTTAAAATAGTTTTTCTTTTCCTTCCGAATAACATATTGAACTTTGTTTCTCAGACTACGGTACATAGTTAGATCTCTATTTTTGTGAGCCCTGTCGCGATGTCTCATAAGTTCAACTACCTCCTGTGTGATCCACAGGGGCTTTGTGTGATGTTTAACACGAACTTCCTTAAATGGAACATGTTTATCAAATATACTTAGAAAGGTCTTTAGCCAGTGGTCCAGAGCATCGTCTGGGTCAGGAAGCTGGTAAACATAATCTAGAGATGAGTTGACCAAATCTTGTAAGAAGACGTCTCGATTGAAATTTTTGTAATTTCTATATTTTATGCTTATATGTTTGTATATTTTTACATATATTTACTATAATTTTATAGACCAGACAGCATAAGATGGATAATGTGGTCGATGTCACATCGACTGCCCATGCTTCCCAGGGCTACCATTGTTATTACTGACCTTAGATAATTTAACTGATCTACTTGTTTTAATATCCACTCAGGTGGCTTTTCTTTTCATGATCATACTGATATTTGTTTTTGTGTTGTTTAGTGTTCTTGTTATGGGCACTACATCATCAACTTGGTGCAGATGATTTATGTTTAGTCCTTAACTTTCACATCTGGTTTAGTTCTTATAGATCTCATTATGTGCTCAATGTAGAAAGAAAACATATTTGGTGAGAGAATGCAATCCTTTCTCATGCTGCATTTCATTTTAATAGGTAAAAGTTTCCAGATGCCATGTCGACTGTTCACCTACATTTTTCAACCTCTGCAATAAGTGTATAATGAATTACTTGGTTATGAATGATTAAAAGTAATCATTAGAATAATCATGATTTTGTTTATTCTCAGGCTACATGCCAGCAAGATCCACTCAGCAAGACTCCCTACAAGTGAACCACAATGCTTGTTTAGAACACGTAATATAAACAAAGTGGTCAGACAGTTTAGTTCATTTGTTCTTAAAGACAGCCAAGTGTATAGTTCTAAAGTCATTAAGTGGCTGACCTCCAGGCCTCACCATTTACCATTTTCCTTACCTTTTGTACCTGGATTTGTACTGGGCTCTGCTGGAGCCTACCTTGTGTGGAAGAACACTGGTCATCTATTTGTTACTGCTCAGTGTAAAGCAAAACATGGCCACAGAAATCGTTTATCACACCACGATGATGAGGATACAGATCAGAAGTCACCTGAGCCAAAGTTCCAGTGGGATTTGTTTCTGCAGCTTATCTGGGCAGATGTGTTCCTCCTCCTGGGAGCTATCCTGGTATGTAGTTTATCTAAATCCTGCCAGTTTGAATGGTTTTGCTTTTATTGTTAAATATATGTATTTCCGTTTGTAAGTAAAGGATCCTTTTCCATAAATTTAGGTATATTTAACATGTGGTCGACGCTGTGACGAAGGAGTTACAAATTCAGTTTGTAATCCTGTATTCTGCTTTCGAAAGACAGCTGCAGGTGATTTGGAAGCAGACCGCCCTGCGCTGATTTTCATAACAATAGTATGAGTTCCGGTCATTCAGAAAGCAGTAACAAACTACTGAAAGTAAACTTGCCAAAAAATCACAAACAGTAAAAAAAAAAATGCTGGGGCTGACTGTGACATCCTGTAAAGGATATACAACTAACTTTATTTAGAAATAAAACACCCTATATTTTATAGACCAGACAGCATAAGATGGATAATGTGGTCGATGTCACATCGACTGCCCATGCTTCCCAGGGCTACCATTGTTATTACTGACCTTAGATAATTTAACTGATCTACTTGTTTTAATATCCACTCAGGTGGCTTTTCTTTTCATGATCATACTGATATTTGTTTTTGTGTTGTTTAGTGTTCTTGTTATGGGCACTACATCATCAACTTGGTGCAGATGATTTATGTTTAGTCCTTAACTTTCACATCTGGTTTAGTTCTTATAGATCTCATTATGTGCTCAATGTAGAAAGAAAAGATATTTGGTGAGAGAATGCAATCCTTTCTCATGCTGCATTTCATTTTAATAGGTCCTTTGAATACATGTATATGCTGTCTACTAAAAATGCATTAAAATGCTTTCTGAAAATTGATGCCACTCTGGAGACTATCAGAAGTAAAATAAAACAACAATATACTCGGTACGCTGCATGATAATAAACAGTTAAGCACTCTTTGCATCTTAGTCCTCTAAAACCTTTCAGTGGACCCCAGCAATGGTAAAAACATTTCTGTGAACTGTTTGCCACACATAACCAGTGGTTGGTAAAATTTGCAAATGCCACTGTACTACACATAGTTAAACCACAACTATGTAAACAATAAGACATGATAGTCTCTGTAAAAGTACAGTGGTAATGCTGACAGGGAACATATGACAGAGTATTTTGTTAGTTAGTCATGGTTCCAACTTCACAGCAAATGGTCACTACATAATACTCCATTCCAGTGAAAATTAAAAAAAAATGCTCCTCACTGTCGCATGTGCAAAGTGAAACGGACAGCAGTCCCGAAAAACCAACAGCACGCACAGGCATACATGCACAAGGCTGCTGCCAGAATCCCAACACAACAGTCTGCCACAAAATTACGGTTCATTGTTGATGGAAGCGACAGTCACTAGAAAACCAGCAGTTGCACATATATTACTGCATAAGGCAAAACCAGCTAGTTCAGCAAGCGGCCGTCCGCCATTTTCCTGACCACGTAGTTCACAATATAAACAACCAAGGACAGATGTAAAAACATTCCACAATAAGTGTTGTGTATTTCAGCAACGAGGATTCATTACATTGCTTTAGTATATGTTGATTTATTTCAGTGTCTGTAGCATGCAACCACAATGTAATATACACGTAAATGGGGATATTCTTCAACAAGTGAATCGGTACAATTATCCCGGAACAGTCATAACATCTGATGGGAGATGCCTTGAAGAGATTAGAACAAGAATCGCCATGGCGAAGGTAGCCTTTAGCAAGATGAAAAATATTCTGACCAATAAAAAGATGTAAATTGAAATGAGAAAGAGAGTGTTGAGGGGATACATAGAACCTGTTCTTTTGTATGGATGTGAAACTTGCACAATTTGCAGTCAAGCTGAAAAACATCTGATGGCTGCAGAAATGTGTTTTCTGAGGAAAATGCAAAGAATACCATGGACAGATAGAAAAACCAATGACCAAGTACTACAGGAGACAAATGAAAATCGTAAATTGATTAGAGAAATTAGACGTAGACAGTCAACATTTTTTGGGCATGTTATGAGAAGAAATGGACTGGAGAACTTAGTGACAACTGGCAAGATCGAGGGGAACAGACCAAGAGGAAGACCGAGAGGAAAATATCTGGATGGCTTGGCCACATGGCATGGATGAGACAGGAACACTGAGCTGATCCACGACTCTGGTGATCGAGTGAAATGGCGAGTCATGACCGCCCACGCTTTCCGGCATGGCGCATGATTGATTGATTGATTGAGCATGCAACTGAAATGATGCAGCAAAATGGGCCAGGCAATAAATTGTGCAGTATATTGTGCCTTCATTATTCAAGTTCACAATGGGAAAATATTGTTTTGAATGTAAAACATATAGTTGCACTGTGCCTCCACATGTTTATTATTATACTCTTGTTTCAGACTGCCATGGGAGCTGCAATGGTCAACATTCAGATTCCTTTGATGCTGGGGGAGTTAACAAACATTGTCACCAAGTTTGCAACTGATGCCACGTCAGATGTGGCTCAGTTCATCTCCGAGATCAAACTGCCTGCGGCCAGGCTGCTGGGCATATATTGTCTTCAGGTTGGTGCAGTCTTCACTATACATCATTATCATGTGCCCTGCCTGCTGGCGTAGGTGCTCATGTCTCTTCACAGATCTCGGTCTTTGGTGTTGTGGATCAACTCTGTTCATGATATTCCTTCATGCCACCATCCCAATCCATCCAGCACAATTTCTCTTGGTCGGCCTCTGCCTCTTTTCCAATTGATATTTCCAGTTGTCACAATGTTTTCCAATGCCTCTCTTTTCATCACATGACCAAAGAATGCTGTTTGTCTCTTTCTGATAGTTGTATATAATTTTATAGCTTCATTAGTCTATTCCAGGCAATTATTGTTAGTTATTCCGGCAGTCGATGGTATTCACATCATTCGTCTCAGGAACCACATCTTTGTTGCTTCTAAGCTCTTCTTAATTTGTTAATTTACGTCCCAAGAGTCACTGCCGTCCAGCAAAGCAAGTT
The DNA here is from genome assembly GCA_963921405.1 of Cepaea hortensis. NCBI lineage: Eukaryota > Metazoa > Mollusca > Gastropoda > Stylommatophora > Helicidae > Cepaea > Cepaea hortensis. The sequence goes on along the minus strand of OY992876.1, from coordinate 148,717,556 downwards.
CTGTATAATATTTCAGCACTCTCTTTCTTACATTCAGTGAAAGTGACTTGATACTGAATGGAATGTGATGCCGAAAGGATTCTGCTAGAAGAAGTATGATGTGATGCCAAAAGGATTCTGCTAGAAGAATGATGTGGTGCTGAAAAGAATCTGCTAGAAGTATGATGTGGTGCTGAAAGGATTCTGCTAGAAGTATGATGTGATGCTGAAAGGACTGTGCTAGAAGTATGATATGATGCCAAAAGGACTCTACTAGAAGAAGTATGATGTGATGCCATAAGGATTCTGTAGAAGAAGTATGATATGATGCTGAAAGGACTGTTAGAAGAAGTATGAGTGATGCCGAAAGGATTCTGCTAGAAGAAGTATGATGTGATGCTGAAAGAAGTCTGGATCATCAACTTGTTTTCTTTCACATAGAAAAATCTCCGTAATAGGCACCTGGTATATTAGAACTATGTAAGAATCGGGCAAGGCAGCACATGTGGTAGAAGAAATAGCATTCTGGGATTATGCAAAACAAGATGATACGGAGCAGACAAAACGTTACTGAGCACAGTCGAAACAGTTCTGTTCAGAGGCCATACAGAGGAAAATTAATATGGGGAGGTCATGGAGGCAGCTGCAGGAGGCAGCAAAAGATAGGACAGGATGTCTTTATTTGGTTGAGGGCCTATGCTGCAGTGAGGGAAAAGGCCGAAAATGAAGAATAGTTTTCAGTTATGTAACTATGGTTGCTGTCTTTTTCATCAGGGCTTACTAACTTTCAGCTACATCAGCTTGCTATCTGTGGTCGGAGAGAACTTGGCAACTCGACTGAGGAAGCAGCTGTTTCACTCCCTGCTGCAGCAGGACATTGCATTCTTTGACACTCACAAGACTGGAGAGCTTGTCGACAGGTTGGTCTTGTCATGTATTTGCTAGTGGGGTCCATTTGGGCATATCAAAAGGCATAATAAGTTAATTGATTGTCTTTTAAAGGACGTCACAGTCAGCGCCAGCATGTATTTGGCTGTCTGTGATTTTCTAGGCAATTTTACTTTCATTCATTTGCCATTGCTTTCTCAATGGCTGATGCTCATACCAGTTTGAAATCAAAGCATAGCAATCTGCTAAAGGTATAATACTTTGAATTATTATGCTATGTGACAGTCTTAGCTGACACTGAGTTTAAACTCTTTTAAGTCCGATACACTGGCATCCAGGTCATCTGAGCATTGAAAACTTCAACAGCCAGCAAAGAGTCCCAATACTAGTGGTACCAATAGCAGTCTGATCATGTGTCTATCTGGCCTTTCCTCATAGTAATGAGTGTCAGCCAGGTTCTCATGTCGCACCCTCCAGCACCAATCTCCCCAGGTTGTGATTATCTATCTGTTCTGCTGCACTGTACACCTGATTCGAATGGGCCCTGAACATGTGTGCCTTATCATGCACTAGTATCCTACAGAGTGGTGCAGACCCAGCCAATATGTCCGCCTGCTCGTTTCCCATCACACCAGCATGTCCTGGAGAAAAAATCCAACAGATGCTGTCTAGTTTTGATTGTTGAATTGAAGCTAGAACACTATATACAACAATAAGAAAGAGACAAACAGATTTCTTTGGTCATATGATGAGAAGAGAGGCATTGGAGAACAATGTTATGACTGGAAAGATTGAGGAAAAGAGAGGCAGAGGCTGACTAAGGGAAATAATGCCGAATGGATTGAGACCTTTGCATAGAAGAATACCATCAGCAGAGTTGATCCAAAACACTAAAGACCGAGATCTGTGGAGAGAGATGAATGCCTACTCCTGCTGGCAGGGCACTTGATAATGATGATGATGAATTGAAGCCTACTGTTCTGACTAAAGCATGCCTGTTTTCACCTTTCTCATTATAGTTTGTGAGTCTGTTACAATCACGACATGAGTGTGCTGTTTGTCCTCCAGCCAGCAAAATGCTGCTGTGACTGCCTCCACCTCCATTCTCAGAATAGATGTTGTGGTATCATATGCCAGGCTCTCCTGAAGAGAGTTTGTGTCTATTGAAGTGATATTAGTGTACAGACTTTTCTCCTTTTCCGGTACCAAGGTACTTTCCTCTTCTTCTGCAATCAACATTTGCTGCGCGTGGTGCATAGCATCCATTGTAGTTCACAGATGTCCACTTTCTAGTCCCGTGCCACTTAGGTCAACATCTTCCATTGCTTGTGCAACAAGGTACCTTCTTTATAGAGATTGTTGCAAAACTTTCCTTACTCTGGTCCAGTTCAGAAACCTGAGTGGTGTAAGACCAGTACAGGAACTTCACATCTGGGAGAGGCAAATAAGAATGTGACCAGATTATGCTTATACACAGCACATACAGCTGGCTGGGATCAGACCTAGGCTGGTCATGTTTGCTGCATGTATTTGAGGTATCTTATTGTTAACAGACTCCGACTCAATGCTCGGAGTGACTGTTGGAGATAAGTTAGTGTAGAAAGGAGTTTTAGTGCATTGTTTCTCCGTTAGTGACATTCTCAGCTCTGTAGTCAGAATGAGGCTTTTCATGCTAGAAGGTGTCCACAGTCTTGAGGTATCGCATTGTCAACAGAATCCAACCCAAATCCCAGAGCTAGAAATTGTCATGCTCTCAGAACATGCCAATATGGGCTCCGTCTCCCAGAGAATGTCGATAAGTATGAAAACGTATAGTTTCATTGGTCAGTTGGTTGTGTACACTTCTGCTTCATTGTATACCATGATCTTTCCTGTTAGCCATTGATTTGTGTTTTCTTTCGCAACATTTGATCATGTGCTCAGCCTCAGTGTTCCCTTTGGAGGCTTGCCAGTCGGCCATTTCATCTCTACATACACCAGCATGACCTGGGCGGTAGAGCTTCAACTTTTGCAGCTGTGATGAATGTTGTGTCAAACATTCATGACAGAAATATCCAGATTCGGCCTTCTGGAGCATTCACTGAGAGTTAGTTATGATGACTGCCTTATTGAATGGAGTGCTGGGGAATGAACAGGCGGACAGATTGGCTGGCTCTGCGAAATTTGGTGGAGTACTGATGCATGACAAGGCAGACGTGGTTGTGGCCTTGTGGGAGCACGTGTACACCTTGGAGGAGCAAATGGATCATCATGGTCTGGCAAGAATGAGGCAGCAAGGAGTGACGAGGGGATCTGGCCGATGCACGACGCTCAGAGGAAACGCGAGACGGACATATAATCAAATTGCTACTGGTACTATTGGGGTTGGAACTCTTCGCTGGCTGCTGAGGATGGGGACAGAGCGCCTATGGGAATGCCCCGAATGCTGTGATGTCGGTTCCTAGATCAATCAATCAATCAATCATTGAAAGGAGTTTCAGAAAGCCATCTCAGTGACCACCTCCACTTCCATTCCCATACTGCATGTCTTCTCTGTGATGATTTTGCCTCTCCATCTGGCTGTGACGCTCCACCCTGATCTCTGACCTCGGTGCACTGATCCTTCAGCATGTATTAAATCATTCTCCCCAGAATATCCTCAGTCACCTTCATCATTTCCAACTCTGTTCTCCCATTGCACAACTCCATACATTTTCTATCAAAGGAGAGCCCCTTGTCACCTTAACAGTCTCCCTCAGGTGTGTTAACTCAAGCATGGTTACTAATTCATAAGAGTTACTGCATGATAATTGCCATTCATAAAAATATATTAAGTAGTTACAGAAAATCTAAGCATGTCTATATCTTTGAATTTCAGACTTACCTCTGATGTTCAGGACTTCAAGAGTTCCTTCAAGATCACCATTTCACAAGGCTTAAGAGCATCTACTCAGGTATCTGACTGTTGGTTTTACTTTTCTGTAGTCAGTTAGATCTTTAGTCTGAGAGGCAGCCATTGCAGACTTAAATACCATCCACTCAGCAGAATGAAAAACCTGCTACCTCAGCATCAGCACACCGGAAGTTTAAGAGCGAGTTCTCTTATCCATTCAGCCATGCTGACCTATTGAAACTATTGATCTGTTTGATTTATTTTAGGTGCCTTTACTAAATCACAAGGTGGATGTTTAAAATTCGCACACACATACACACACACCCCCTCCCCCCAGTTCAACCCGGCCTAAAATGGGTACTAAGAAATGTCTTGGGAAATAAAAGACAGCCAGCATGATACCAGGCACATCAGCCCTCAAGTACCGATTGGTCTATACAAATATGGGGCTAGCACCATATGCCCAAAACATCCCAGAGCTGATTAAAAGAGTCCTTTACTTTACTATAAGGCACGAAAGCCTGGACATTGAACAAGCAATTAATAAGTCGAATAGAAGCCCTGGAGATGTTGATTATACAGAAGAATATGTCGTATTTCATGGAAACAAAACCAGTCAAATAAAGAGGTTCTGGAAAAACTGGGAATGAAAAGAGAGTTGATCAAAGAAATAAAAAAGAGACAAGTGAAATATTTCGACCAGGTTAAAAGACTTAAAAAGAAACATACTGGAGGGCAAGGTTGAGGGCCAGCAAGCAAGAGGTAGACAATGATACAAGTGGGAAGATAACATCAAGAGATTGACGAACAGCAATCTGACAGAATGTACAGTCAGGGTGAGAGACAGACATTGTTGGAGATCCATTGCAGCCAACCTTCATTGTGGAGATGGCACCTGATTGATTGATATAAAGCATGCTGGTATTTGTGCTTTTGTGGCAGCTACCACTCATGAAGTTTTGTTAAAGTGTGTAGTTGTAATTTTGTTAGTGATCAGTGTTGTTTTTGATTTGCAGATAATTGGATGTGTCCTGTCTTTGTTCATGATCTCTGCCAAACTGACAGCTGTCATGTTGGGCGTGCTTCCTGTTGTGATCATAGGCGGCACCACTCTGGGCATGTGGTTGCGGGAACTGTCCAGAGATGCCCAGGAGCAAATAGCTAAGTCTACAGCCATCGCTGATGAGGCTCTGGGCAATGTTCGGACTGTCCGAGCTTTTGCTATGGAGCAGAAGGAATTTGAGTAAGCATGTTTTTTCTCATTTTGCAAACATTTATTCATAGGTTTTCCTCTTCTACTTTGCAATGAAAAGGTAGCTTTTAGTCTGGATTAGTTTTTCCTCTTCTACCCTGGTGTATAGATGTACTATTTTATTTGAATTAGTCTTTCCTCTTTTACGCTGGAATATAGAAGTGTCATTTAATGTGATTTAATCTCTACTCTTCTACGAGGGAGTATAGATGTGTCATTTAATGTAGTTTAATCTCTCCTCTTCAACTATGGAATATCGATGTGCCATTTAATGGGGTTTAGTCTCTCCTCTTCAGCCATGGAGTAAAGATGTGCCACTTAATATGGTTTAGTCTCTCCTCTTCAACCATGTATATCTTCTACCTGGAGTGACGATTTGCCATTTCGTCTGGTTTAGTCGTTCCTCTTCTACCCTGGAGTATTGATGTGTCATTTAGTTCTCTTCAGTGTTTCCTCTTCTGGAAATGGAAGGGACAATTCTTAACCAAGTGGATAATTTTAAATACCTAGGGGCAATTATAACATCAAATGGAAGATGCACAACAGAGATTAAGAACAGAATAGGGCAAGTAAATGTTGCATTTCAGAAAATGAAAGCTATCTTATTCAATAAGTCACTATCTTTGAATGTAAGAAAGAGAGTGCTGAAATGTTTTATAGAACTTGTTTTACAGTATGGCAGTGAATCTTGGAATGTAAATGAACTTGGAACTTGGAAGTAACAGAGATGTTATTACTGAGATAAATGTTGCAAATTCCTTGGACTGCCAGAGTAACTAACGACTGCCTAAAAGAGGCTAATGAAACTAGAACATGATATCTAACAATAAAAATAAGATAAACAGCTATCTTTGGTCATTTGATGAGAAGAGAGGCATTGTGATGAGTGGAAAGATCAAGGGGAAGAGAGACAGGGGAAGCCCAGGAGAAATGATACTGGATGGACTAAGATGGTGGTATGAGGAATATCATCAGCAAGTTTATCCTGAACACCATAGACTGAAATCTGCGGAGAGACATGAACGCCTATGCCTTAAACAAGGCACTTGATGATGCTGAAGATGTATCCACTAATCCTGGTAATTTCTTATCTTGATCTTGGCTAAAATGATTTGCCATTCTTGACAGACTGTATGAGCAGCAAGTGGAGAAGTCAAGTTTGATGAATGTGAAACTAGGGATTGGTGTTGGTGCCTTTCAGGGCGCAACAAACATCTTTCTCAACGGTAAGTCAGTTGTTTGTTCTTTTGACTGCTGTGTCATTTATGTGACTGATTTGTGTTTCATTTATAGTAGTGTGGTTACACTGTGATCAACTGCTCTGTCATTGATATGATGGATATGTGTTTCATTTATAGTAGTGTGGTTACACTCTGATCAACTGCTCTGTCATTGATATGATGGATATGTGTTTCATTTATAGCAGTGTGGTTACACTCTGATCAACTGCTGTGTCATTGATGTGACCAATATGTTTCATTTATAGCAGTGTTGTTACACTCTGATAAAATGCTGTGTCATTTATAGCAGTGTGGTTACACTCTGATCAACTGCTATGTCATTGATGTGACTGATATGTTTCATTTATAGCCGAGTTGTTACACTATGATAAAATGCTGTGTCGTTTATAGCAGTTTGGTTACATTCTGATCAAATGCTGTGTCGTTTATAGCAGTTTGGTTACATTCTGATCAACTGCAGTGTCGTTGATGTGACTGGTATCAGATATGTCTGGATGTTATTTTAGATGGGGAAGAACAAAATAACAGTAAGGTAGCTCAGCTCCCAAGAATAGAAGAGGGAAGACTAAATAAGATTATAATATATAACTCCACCACAGAGTTGAATAAGGGTACTTTGGGTACCTCTCTACACCCAGAGTAGAAAAGGAAAGATAACAAAATTGAGTACCTCTACACTCCAGAGTAGAATAAGAGAGATTAAACAAGACTTTGGATTCCCTCTACACCCCAGAGTAGTGGAGAGATTAAACAAATCCTCAGGTGCCTCTACACCCCAGACAGAGTAGAAGAGGAGAGATTAAACAAGTCCTCAGGCACCTCTACACCCCAGAGTAGAAGAGGAGAGATTAAACAAGTCCTTAGGAGCCGCCAGACCCCAGGGTAGAAGAGGAGAGATTAAACAAGTCTTTGGGTACTTCTACATCACAGAGTAGAAGAGGAGAGATTAAACAAGTCTTCGGGTACCTCTACACCCCAGAGTAGAAGAGGAGAGATTAAACAAGTCTTCGGGTACTTCTACATCCCAGAGTAGAAGAGGAGAGATTAAACAAGTCTTCGGGTACTTCTACACCCCAGAGTAGAAGAGGAGAGATTAAACAAGTCTTCGGGTACCTCTACACCCCAGAGTAGAAGAGGAGAGATTAAACAAGTCTTCGGGTACTTCTACACCCCAGAGTAGAAGAGGAGAGATTAAACAAGTCCCCATGTACCTCTACATCCCAGAGTAGAAGAGTAGAGATGAAATAAATCTTCGGGTACTTCTACACCCCAGAGTAGAAGAGGAGAGATTAAACAAGTCTTCGGGTACTTCTACACCCCAGAGTAGAAGAGGAGAGATTAAACAAGTCTTCGGGTACCTCTACACCCCAGAGTAGAAGAGGAGAGATTAAACAAGTCTTCGGGTACTTCTACACCCCAGAGTAGAAGAGGAGAGATTAAACAAGTCCCCATGTACCTCTACATCCCAGAGTAGAAGAGTAGAGATGAAATAAATCTTCGGGTACTTCTACACCCCAGAGTAGAAGAGGAGAGATTAAACAAGTCTTCGGGTACCTCTACACCCCAGAGTAGAAGAGGAGAGATTAAACAAGTCTTCGGGTACTTCTACATCCCAGAGTAGAAGAGGAGAGATTAAACAAGTCTTCGGGTACTTCTACACCCCAGAGTAGAAGAGGAGAGATTAAACAAGTCTTCGGGTACTTCTACATCCCAGAGTAGAAGAGGAGAGATTAAACAAGTCTTCGGGTACTTCTACACCCCAGAGTAGAAGAGGAGAGATTAAACAAGTCTTCGGGTACTTCTACACCCCAGAGTAGAAAGCTGAAGATAGTGCCATAGCAGACATTACCACTGGGGTGTGAAGATTTAGCCTGCATGTAGTCTAAGGCATGGCATAGTGACCCAGAGGAGGAGGAGGAGGTATGAGGGGGGCACTTCCCTTCCCCAAGCCTCTCTTTCTCAGAGTGATCCATGACAATTGTCGGGTCCCCATTTTATGATGCTGGATCCACCCAAGAGCTCTACTCATCACTATCATATGCCCAAACAATTGTCTTTGACGTTAATGCATCTCCACAGATCATGATCATTGTTGACCTGGATCTTTTTATAATATCCTCCAAGCCACCGTCTCTTTCCATCCAGCATACTATCTCATCATCTGCCCTTGTCTCATCAGCCTCTGATCCTTCCAGTTGTCACAATGTTTTTCAGTGTCTCTCTTCTCATCACATGACCAAAAAACATTGTCTCCTTCTTATATGTGCATATAATGTTCTTCTTTCTGTGGCCTAATTCAGGCACCACTTGGCTGCTCTAGGGAAGTTGAAGAAAGGCAACCTCAGTCCCAAAAATAGGGTGCCTACGTTGGATGTGCTGGCCAAAATATCATACCTTTAATCAATCAACCAATCTTCTCCAAGCCTTCTCCACAGTGAAGGTTGGCTGCATTGGATCTCCAACACTCCCTTGCAGACCAGAGCATTCACAACATCCATCTCACAAATCACATATTCATTGCTCCAAGATCTATTCCAGTGTAGATTAGGGAAAATAACTGCAGTAAAGTACATCTATATATTTGTGACGAAACGCATAAAGAACGGCAGATCTCTGCATAATATCCCTTTGAAGGGAGTGCGATGCGTTGGTCTCCCTTGAATTAATATCAATTAATAGGGGATTCCCCATCGAAAAATAGTGCGGGGCGGAGCTATTCTAGTTATTTATGGAAAATCTAGAATGTTCTCCCAAGTGCGTACCTGGTAGAGATCTCTAAGTTCACTAGTGCTTCATGCAGCACGGGGTGGGGAAACTTATCGTGACTCTGGTTTTCTTCATGTATCATGAAAGTCACGCGGCCCGTGTAGGCGAGTGGAAGGCGCACTGACTTTGTCGTGAGCAGTCGCCCACCAAACCTCAGCGTAGACAGATCGCAGCCAAGAGGCTGATGTAAGTTTGATGTCAATATTCGCGGCCAGTGCGGACATCTACAGTCAAGGGTTGTGATTCTTCAATCACAGGTTAGTTGAGTACTTATTCTATTATTTAATTGTTGTCGTAATGCCGTGCTGAGTTCCCGGAATGAATTAATTGCCATCGCAAAATTGAGTTGTCACGTAGAGTTATCCGTTACAGTTGGCGGTTGCATTTTTAAGTAGGCTTTATCGATCAGCAATGTAATGTGTTACCTGACGGAACAAGCCGTGTTCCACCGCGAGTGGTGTGTAAATAAAATAGGCCGAACGATGTGCGTTACTGTGTGTAGCAGTTACGCGTTTGGTTTATTCATTACGCAGGCAAGGCGACAGTTTGTCCGTCATGACATCAACATGCTAGACGCTGTAAATGATAAGGTATAGCTTATTATTAGAGATGTGTAATGTGCTTCGTGACATTAGAATGGTAACGTAATTGTTCTATCAGTGATGGTGATTTTTCGGGGAATCAAGGTGAAATCAGCAGTGGTGTATTTGCTGTGTGCAGATAGCAGTGTTATTCCGCGTAAGCCGAATGACGTTGCATCGGTAGGATAACAATTGATAAGAAGTATTCATGATACTATTGTTACTGCTTGTTGTCATGTCCGTACGCAAGGATGACCGTGCGTGTTCCATCTTACGTTTGTCTAGGCAGCGGGAGGTAGGCCGGTAACCCCAACCCGATCGGTAATAGGTCCGACCCCATGCAATCGTGCATATCCGATGAATGCACATACCCGATCGAGAGTGATGCGGCACTCCGTAATTCGAGGCCGAGGTGTCTAGATAGATCGAGGTTTGAACCTAACCGTTTCTGTCTCTAATATTCTACTCTTCTGGAACCCTGACTCGGTTCATGGAGTACTTGGAGTACTGCCGTGAGGTAGTAGTTGGGAGGGGCATAACCCCCCCCCCCCCCCCCCCCCCCCCAAAAAAAAAAGGTGGAGCCAGAGTTTGGTAGTGGAGTCTGGAGGTTTGCTACATTGGATGACGTGACTTAAGTCGTCACGGGACAAGGTACACGGGACCCACAGTAGCTGTGGGAAAGTGTTATGGTGGATGGCCACCACTGCTGTGCTCGACCGGCACAGGTATGACTGACCTGAAAGATAGTCAGTGAATACAAGGGCAACTCAGGATCTGGGGCAGGGATCCCAGACCTGACACTATGGCTGTGATATGATTTTGTGATTTAAGTGTAACAAGTCATGAGTTCTCCTTAGTTAATGCTATAGTAATGAATTATCAGGAGTGTAATTCATTATGGACATATAGTTATTAAGGTGTGTAATTCATCAGTCCATGGGTTAAGGGATTGATGAATTGATGAGTCTGTCAGGAAGGAGATGTCCGGCTGGACACCTTCTAGATACAGTAATCCCTACACTGAAAGGAAAGTAAGTGTATATGTTGATTGATGATGGGAGATGAAACCGGATTGGACTGGCACCAGGCGAAGGATGCTTGACAGAGTCATACAGTCGACTCTGGTGCTAGGGGTTATATGTAGCCCAGAAGTGTTACTTGACTGAACAGGTGTGCTATTGCTTTTTCTACCATCATTATGCCTATATATTATAGTGACTAGGTAGATCTATGATGTGATGATTTCATACTCATGTTGGTAGACATGAGGAATGTCTGAGAGGCAGGTGACAGGGTGGAGATGCTGGTAGTCTTTGTTGTAGTTGAGTACTCACACCAACCTCTCCGTGTTTCAGGATCTGTTATTACTATACAGTAGAAGATTCAAGAGCTGCACCATGAGCTCTATGGGCCCACTCATTCCAGTGCCTATCCAGAAGTTGATTGAGGCCATACTGGGAGTGGTTGTCTGATTCTGCGAGATCAATGTTGGAAGGAGCTGAGTGCTGAATAAGTCGGTAGGTCTAGGTTAGGACCTCCGTCAAGAGTCCGACGAGTGTCATCCGATCCTGAGAGGATCCAACACTGAAACGTCTGGTGATTCAAGCCAGTGAAGCACTGGTAACATTCAGTCTCTGGGTAAACCTTGGTAATTGCAAGGGAGTGACCTTTCAAGTTGTGCAGAGTGATCATTGTTACCGGTCACCATGACCTGTGTTATATGCTTCTGGCCCGGCTGGGTTATGGGACACCATGTATCAGTTGATGCTTACATAGTGGTTTTACATTGGTTACCTTTATGAAGCCAACATGTGGTCCAGTAAACTAGGACATTGATTACAACATTGGTGGAAACACCTGAGTGACATGGTTGTTAAGGTAGGGAGTTACCTCATGCCAACGTTATGAACTGTTGACAATGTTTGTGAAGGTAGGGAGCTACCTCAGGCCAACGTGATGAACTGTTGACAGTGTATGCTAGGTTGTGATTACTACCCATGGATCAGGGTAGGTACCTGATACTGTGTGAAGATCTATTGTCCAAGGACATGGAAATAAGGTGAAGTGTTTAGTCACCTGATAGACTTTACCAGTGACATTGTGTGTTCGTGTGGAGCAACCGCTTATTGTGTAAGTGACATATCAGTGTGTGGGTCACTGATGAGATAGAAGAGTGACCTGGCTCTTGTGTATTTTGAGACGGTGCTACATGTATATTTTCTGCAAGTGGGAGGCCGCTAATGTTATAGGGTCGGCCCAGACTTCATCAAGAGTGTGACGAGGGAAATAGTACGACAGCAAGGAAGGATCCTTGTTCATCAGTGCAGTGTCCGTCAGGCAGTGGTACGGCGCTTGATCAGCCCTTGCTTGGTTCTCTGGGTGAAGAGGGAACTTTGGAGAGGCAGCAGACCTTGGAGTTCCAGTCCACTGGAGGAGCCTGGGTGAGTCGCTACCACGACTGGACAACCGCACGAGCTATCGTCCGCCTCCATGATGAATACTCATCTGCGTCTTTGATCTTGTACATAGTTCTTCTAGTCTGGCTTCCAGCCATCCTTCTCTGTGTTGTGGGTGACGTAGTTCAGAATTAAATTTTGTTCTCTTAGCTATGACTTTGTGCAGTGATATGACTGGTGTCTGGTCCGAGCCCCCTTGGGGTTTGGAACCCTAGGTGAGGGAGGGAAGGTTAAGCTGTCCCGGCTTGTGTGGGGCCTGGTAGATGTAGAGTGCTATTGAGGTGGTTGGAGCAAAGGCAGGGGATAGTAACTATCGTGGCAAACCAGTCCAAGCCCCGGCGGTCTTGTCACAAGATAGAGTGGGGGCTCGTCCGGGATCTTCTCTTTGTTCTGACATCTCGTAGGAATAGGTTATAGTGTCATCTGTCCTATACCTATTATCTACTTGACGAGTAGGGCTACTGAAACCTTTCTCTTCGACGTGGACAGACATTTAGTTAAGTTAGTATAGATACATAGTTACAGTGTTGGTTGGAGTACAGTTAGCATTGTGAGTGGGTATTGCATATCTATACTGATACTAAGTTACACTAAGCATGGCTACTCGTACTTTAGATTTAGCTAAGGTGCGGGCATCTGCAACTGAGATGGGATTGGAAGGTGAGGAGTTTAAAGCCTATGTACTGGAAGTAGAGAGAGACTTCAGAGCAGAAGAGAGGGAGAGAAGAAAGTCAGAAATTGAGCTGGAAGCTCGAAAGGTAGCACTTGAAGAGCAAAAGTTGGTGGCAGACCAACAGGCACAAAAACTGGCAGCTGACCTAGAGTCTAAGAAATTAGATGCTAGGAAGTTGGAAATGGAACATGAGTTCCGTATGAAGCAACTTGAGGTAGAGGCTAAATCGGTTGGTGAGTCTGAGGGAGCAGTAGGTGGAGTAGCTTTACCTAGCTCATCAGTAGCCAGCAGACCAGCTTACCATGCTATGAAATGGCCGTTTCCACCATTTGAACCGGACCAAGAGAAGATAGATCAATTCTTAGAGAAGTTCGAGGCAATGTGTAAAGCTATGGGTTTAGAGCCTGAGCGTTGGAATCTTAAGCTTTCACAAGGACTCCCTGGCACCGCGTACGAAGTGTATGCGCGTCTTCCCCCAGGGATGGAAAATGATTATCCAACCCTGAAATCGGCTCTTTTGAAAAGATTCGAAATGACAGCCCATGCGTACAGGCGGAGGTTCAGAACTTCCAAGAGAGAACCAGGTGAGATGTTCTCGGCCTATAGTGTGAGGTTGAACTCATACCTGTTGAAGTGGATGGCATTGGCCAATTTCAAAGAGGATTATGAGAGTCTGAAAGAGTTGATGGTGGTGGATCAAATGAAAATGCAGATGTCCAAGCCTTTAAGGAATTTCTTAGGGGAAAATGGGGCGGAAAGGCTAGACATAGTAAATAAGTTAGCTGAAAGGTATGTGGAAGTCTATGGTGAGACTGGGGATTCCAGTCAGACTGATTCACAGAAAAGGCAGAAGGGGCTTGATCAGAAGCCCAAGACCAAAGGTCCCAAAGAATCATCCAATGTAGCAGATCCTGTGGTAAAAGACTCTGGTAAGAAACCCGATAAGCAAAGCCCTCCCGCCTCCCCAAAACGGAAGTGGAGTAAGAGGTGGTGTAAGCACTGTAAGTCTCCTTCCCATAATACTGTAGATTGTCTGAGGAAGCCAAAGGACTTGCACTTTGCGTGTCTCGCCTCTACTAGAGGTAGACCTAGCGAGACCACACCTAAGGGTCGGGAGAAACCAAAGTCTGAGAAATCACCTGTGATCGAAACGATAGAGGTGAATGGGAAGCAGGTGGAATGTCTATACGATACAGGATTGCAGTTTGAAGCTGTAATCTCATCCCACCTTGTGAGCCCAGGGCAGCTCACCGGCGAGACAAGAGAATTTCAGCTGGCCATGAGGAGCTCCGTAGCTATGGACTTGCCGATTGCTCGGATTGACATTCGGTGCAGGTACGTTACGGGTAGCATCCAGGCGGCTGTGCTGCCTGATCCTATTTACCCTTTGATCCTCGGTCGTCCGCATGTATTCCTGGGGGACCCCAGGGAACATTGTCTAGTGAGCGCTAGGCAGGCCAGGGCTAAGGATGGAGAAAGGCAGTGTGGTCAGGAAATAGACCATTCTCTTGCGAGGTTAGTGAGCAGTGCTCAAAGTGGGGACCAGACTTTGCGTCCTTACTTACTGGAGGTGTCCCAAAGTTCTGTCCCGCCAAATCCGGGTCAGTTCTATGTAGAAAACCGGTTGCTTTATCGTAGAGCCGGGCAAGGGGATAGCCAGTACGGTCAGATGGTAGTCCCTACTGACATGAGATCCCGCTTGATACATAGAGTGCATACCTTATCCTTAACCGGACATAAGGATGTGGGGACAACAGTCCAGTGTCTTTCCAGCCACTACCACTGGCCTGGAATGACAGGCGACGTGCGGAGATATATCCGGTCGTGCCCAACGTGTTGTCTGGCAGCACCAAAGGAGAAGACCAAAAACGGTTTATCTCTGCAGATTGGAGATAGGGTTCGCGCGCTTCTCCCAATCGAGGGGGCGGAATTCGAACTCGGATGGCAGGGCCCTTTTCCTGTGGAGCGGATAATGTCCCGATCCACGTATGAGGTGAAGGTCCGCGGGGAATTGCGTAAGTTCCATTGTACTCTCCTTCAGAATTTGGAGAGGTCCGAGGTAGTTTCTCCACAAGATAGTGCGACTACCATCGCGCTAGATTCGGTTCTGGGTCCAGACGAGGGCGAGGAAGACTCAGTCCTACGCAGTACATCCTGTGGGGAGGGTCTGCGGTCTCCTGAGCGTTCAACCGTAGATAGGGCGAACGGGCTCCGTCGGGAAGAGGCCCATGGTGTTAAGCACACTGGGAATCGAGGTCGGACAGGCGAAGTCACAACTGGCACGACGGGATCGTCGGGTGACTCGATACGCCGACAGGCTCACTGTCCTTACTCGCGGGAGAGAAGGCAGGAGCAAGGGTACTCCAGACGAACCTGGAGTAAGCGACCATTCATTTCGGTCGACATCCGCGAACAGTCCACGAAGGTGATGCCTAGTCGGGATAGGAAATATCCTATTGTCGGAAGGGACGAGCGAACCTTCAGTAAAGTAACCGATGGCCTGCAACAGGTGGATGCGGAACGGTCCAGTGTAGACAGATCCTGTAAGCCAATCACCAGGCCGTTACGTTTCGGGCCTAATCGCTGGAGATAACGTATGTTTGAGGCGGTGGTGGGTGATCCAGCATCCATACCATTCTGGTGGATCTCCGCAGGGAAAGTGAATGTTATGGAACGTCTTTTCCTGGGAATCCAATCTTGATAGAGTAGAGGTTCAGAGTTCAGACCGATCTTTGTCTAGTGAGTTCGACCGGGTCGACCATCTTAAGTGGGGGCCTATGTGACGAAACGCATAAAGAACGGCAGATCTCTGCATAATATCCCTTTGAAGGGAGTGCGATGCGTTGGTCTCCCTTGAATTAATATCAATTAATAGGGGATTCCCCATCGAAAAATAGTGCGGGGCGGAGCTATTCTAGTTATTTATGGAAAATCTAGAATGTTCTCCCAAGTGCGTACCTGGTAGAGATCTCTAAGTTCACTAGTGCTTCATGCAGCACGGGGTGGGGAAACTTATCGTGACTCTGGTTTTCTTCATGTATCATGAAAGTCACGCGGCCCGTGTAGGCGAGTGGAAGGCGCACTGACTTTGTCGTGAGCAGTCGCCCACCAAACCTCAGCGTAGACAGATCGCAGCCAAGAGGCTGATGTAAGTTTGATGTCAATATTCGCGGCCAGTGCGGACATCTACAGTCAAGGGTTGTGATTCTTCAATCACAGGTTAGTTGAGTACTTATTCTATTATTTAATTGTTGTCGTAATGCCGTGCTGAGTTCCCGGAATGAATTAATTGCCATCGCAAAATTGAGTTGTCACGTAGAGTTATCCGTTACAGTTGGCGGTTGCATTTTTAAGTAGGCTTTATCGATCAGCAATGTAATGTGTTACCTGACGGAACAAGCCGTGTTCCACCGCGAGTGGTGTGTAAATAAAATAGGCCGAACGATGTGCGTTACTGTGTGTAGCAGTTACGCGTTTGGTTTATTCATTACGCAGGCAAGGCGACAGTTTGTCCGTCATGACATCAACATGCTAGACGCTGTAAATGATAAGGTATAGCTTATTATTAGAGATGTGTAATGTGCTTCGTGACATTAGAATGGTAACGTAATTGTTCTATCAGTGATGGTGATTTTTCGGGGAATCAAGGTGAAATCAGCAGTGGTGTATTTGCTGTGTGCAGATAGCAGTGTTATTCCGCGTAAGCCGAATGACGTTGCATCGGTAGGATAACAATTGATAAGAAGTATTCATGATACTATTGTTACTGCTTGTTGTCATGTCCGTACGCAAGGATGACCGTGCGTGTTCCATCTTACGTTTGTCTAGGCAGCGGGAGGTAGGCCGGTAACCCCAACCCGATCGGTAATAGGTCCGACCCCATGCAATCGTGCATATCCGATGAATGCACATACCCGATCGAGAGTGATGCGGCACTCCGTAATTCGAGGCCGAGGTGTCTAGATAGATCGAGGTTTGAACCTAACCGTTTCTGTCTCTAATATTCTACTCTTCTGGAACCCTGACTCGGTTCATGGAGTACTTGGAGTACTGCCGTGAGGTAGTAGTTGGGAGGGGCATAACCCCCCCCCCCCCCCCCCCCCCCCCAAAAAAAAAAGGTGGAGCCAGAGTTTGGTA
Source organism: Cepaea hortensis (assembly GCA_963921405.1). Taxonomy (NCBI): domain Eukaryota; kingdom Metazoa; phylum Mollusca; class Gastropoda; order Stylommatophora; family Helicidae; genus Cepaea; species Cepaea hortensis. The sequence continues at coordinate 148,700,711 of OY992876.1, read as the reverse complement.
GTGGAGTCTGGAGGTTTGCTACATTGGATGACGTGACTTAAGTCGTCACGGGACAAGGTACACGGGACCCACAGTAGCTGTGGGAAAGTGTTATGGTGGATGGCCACCACTGCTGTGCTCGACCGGCACAGGTATGACTGACCTGAAAGATAGTCAGTGAATACAAGGGCAACTCAGGATCTGGGGCAGGGATCCCAGACCTGACACTATGGCTGTGATATGATTTTGTGATTTAAGTGTAACAAGTCATGAGTTCTCCTTAGTTAATGCTATAGTAATGAATTATCAGGAGTGTAATTCATTATGGACATATAGTTATTAAGGTGTGTAATTCATCAGTCCATGGGTTAAGGGATTGATGAATTGATGAGTCTGTCAGGAAGGAGATGTCCGGCTGGACACCTTCTAGATACAGTAATCCCTACACTGAAAGGAAAGTAAGTGTATATGTTGATTGATGATGGGAGATGAAACCGGATTGGACTGGCACCAGGCGAAGGATGCTTGACAGAGTCATACAGTCGACTCTGGTGCTAGGGGTTATATGTAGCCCAGAAGTGTTACTTGACTGAACAGGTGTGCTATTGCTTTTTCTACCATCATTATGCCTATATATTATAGTGACTAGGTAGATCTATGATGTGATGATTTCATACTCATGTTGGTAGACATGAGGAATGTCTGAGAGGCAGGTGACAGGGTGGAGATGCTGGTAGTCTTTGTTGTAGTTGAGTACTCACACCAACCTCTCCGTGTTTCAGGATCTGTTATTACTATACAGTAGAAGATTCAAGAGCTGCACCATGAGCTCTATGGGCCCACTCATTCCAGTGCCTATCCAGAAGTTGATTGAGGCCATACTGGGAGTGGTTGTCTGATTCTGCGAGATCAATGTTGGAAGGAGCTGAGTGCTGAATAAGTCGGTAGGTCTAGGTTAGGACCTCCGTCAAGAGTCCGACGAGTGTCATCCGATCCTGAGAGGATCCAACACTGAAACGTCTGGTGATTCAAGCCAGTGAAGCACTGGTAACATTCAGTCTCTGGGTAAACCTTGGTAATTGCAAGGGAGTGACCTTTCAAGTTGTGCAGAGTGATCATTGTTACCGGTCACCATGACCTGTGTTATATGCTTCTGGCCCGGCTGGGTTATGGGACACCATGTATCAGTTGATGCTTACATAGTGGTTTTACATTGGTTACCTTTATGAAGCCAACATGTGGTCCAGTAAACTAGGACATTGATTACAACATTGGTGGAAACACCTGAGTGACATGGTTGTTAAGGTAGGGAGTTACCTCATGCCAACGTTATGAACTGTTGACAATGTTTGTGAAGGTAGGGAGCTACCTCAGGCCAACGTGATGAACTGTTGACAGTGTATGCTAGGTTGTGATTACTACCCATGGATCAGGGTAGGTACCTGATACTGTGTGAAGATCTATTGTCCAAGGACATGGAAATAAGGTGAAGTGTTTAGTCACCTGATAGACTTTACCAGTGACATTGTGTGTTCGTGTGGAGCAACCGCTTATTGTGTAAGTGACATATCAGTGTGTGGGTCACTGATGAGATAGAAGAGTGACCTGGCTCTTGTGTATTTTGAGACGGTGCTACATGTATATTTTCTGCAAGTGGGAGGCCGCTAATGTTATAGGGTCGGCCCAGACTTCATCAAGAGTGTGACGAGGGAAATAGTACGACAGCAAGGAAGGATCCTTGTTCATCAGTGCAGTGTCCGTCAGGCAGTGGTACGGCGCTTGATCAGCCCTTGCTTGGTTCTCTGGGTGAAGAGGGAACTTTGGAGAGGCAGCAGACCTTGGAGTTCCAGTCCACTGGAGGAGCCTGGGTGAGTCGCTACCACGACTGGACAACCGCACGAGCTATCGTCCGCCTCCATGATGAATACTCATCTGCGTCTTTGATCTTGTACATAGTTCTTCTAGTCTGGCTTCCAGCCATCCTTCTCTGTGTTGTGGGTGACGTAGTTCAGAATTAAATTTTGTTCTCTTAGCTATGACTTTGTGCAGTGATATGACTGGTGTCTGGTCCGAGCCCCCTTGGGGTTTGGAACCCTAGGTGAGGGAGGGAAGGTTAAGCTGTCCCGGCTTGTGTGGGGCCTGGTAGATGTAGAGTGCTATTGAGGTGGTTGGAGCAAAGGCAGGGGATAGTAACTATCGTGGCAAACCAGTCCAAGCCCCGGCGGTCTTGTCACAATATTAGAGAAGAGAGGGACGATTAAACAGTTTTGCAACTGGTCGCCTAACCTCATAGTGCTGAGAGAGAGAGAGAGAGAGAGAGACTCATTTCAGAAAAGAGGCAATTGACTAAACCGTATTGCAATTCGTCACTTCACCTAATAATGCTGAGACTTAATGTCTTATCAGTTCATTCCCCTGCTGTAGCAGCTATCATGAGATGACTTTTTTGTTGTGAATGTCTCTTACGCAGGTATTGTGTTGGGGTCTCTGTTCACTGGTGGCTGGCTTATCTCGACACATGAGCTCAGAGCTGGAGACCTGATCTCCTTCCTCGTGGCAACACAGATGGTTGAGAGGTGAGTCCTCCTCCTATTCCTATTTCTAATTCTTCAGTGTTCATACAGGTAGAAGATGTGTTGTATTTGTTTGCAGCTAAGGAATTGTCAAACATGTTTTCAACATCATGAAATTAGTACTAACATCTAGAGAAATTAACAACGCATTTACAATGAGAATTGTCAAGTTATATCCAACACTACTATATGACACGGAAGCCTGGATAATGAACAAGCAATTAGAAAGTCGAATAGGGGTGCTGGAGATGTGGAAATACAGAAGAATGTTGTATTTCATGGAAACAAAAACAATCAAATACAGAGGTTCTAGAAAAACTGAGAATGAAAAGAAAGTTGATGAAAGAAATAAAAAAAGAGGCAAGTGAAATATTTCGACCACATTAAAAAACATAACACTATAAAAACCACACTGGAGGGTAAAATTGAAGGCAGGAAAGCAAGAGGGTAGACAATGAGACAAGTGGGAAGACATCATCAAGAGATGGACGAACATCAGTCTGACAGGATGTACAATCAAGACAAGAGACAGACAGTGGTGGAGATCCATTGCAACCAACCTTCATTGTGGAGACAGCACTGACTGATTGATTGATTGAAGGTATGATATTTTGGACTAGGTAAGGGGTTCATCCCGTACACTGGACAGTTGGACTAAAATGCTGACCTCTTGTCCTTGACTTGGGATGTAAATTACAAGTACCTCTGAAGTCAGAGTGGGTTCGCCTGAATGCGAGGGACACTGTTAATAGGGAAAGCTCAACCTCACGCAAAATTCAGTCCAGCAGTACTAGAAGTAGTGTGTATGGACTACGTTTGAGTTCAAGGTGAGCGCAACAAAAAATATTTTGGCCAGCACATCCAACTTCAGCACCATTTATTTGACTGGGGTTGCCTCTCTTTAACTTCCCTAATGCTGTAATTACTGTGTTGTAGATTGGTGTTTCTACTTCAAGGAACATTTCCTAGTTTACAAGTCAAATAACAGAACCTCAGATGTGTTGGGTATATGGTGCTAGCTCCCATCTTTTGTTTAGACCAATCTGCACTATATGGGTGTTGTTGTGGCTGTCATGTCAATCACCTTGTCCGCACTACATGGGTGTTGTGGTGGCTGTCATGTCAATCACCTTGTCCGCACTACATGGGTGTTGTGCTCGCTGTCATGTCAATCACCTTGTCTTTTCAAGACATGTACTGGTACCAGTTTTATGCTGAGTTGACCTGGAAGTGCAGGTCAGGTTAAACACATCCACCTTGATGGGATATACACACTTGACAACTGGGCCGGCAGGCAAACATGCTAGCCACTGCACTACTGACAAATGTTCTAGGGCTGTATACATTTGGGCCTGCTCTATACAACATGTTACTGTCGAGGAATAGCCAATTTGCAAAATGTGCACACTGGATTTTCTGTCCTTCAAGCCTCACCTGAGAGTGCTAGTGATTCCACCCACATGGTCGGGGGTGGAAGGTGTCATCAGTTTTTTTTTAAATTATTAGAGTACCAGTGATTCGACTCACAAGGCCAGGGTGAAAGGTGACATCAGTTTGTCTTTAAATTGTTCTTCAAGTGAACATGAAACTGGCACTTCTTGAGTATGAAGTGTGAGTGGCATGAAGTGATTAGCTGACGATGTTTCTATTGTTCATTGTTTGATATAAAAATTTAATGAGTCAGATATATTGATGTGTTTGTTGTTCATGAAAAAATTAAAGTTATTTGCCACAGTTAATTTGGATCATGAAAATGAATAGAGTTCATGGATCATGATCATCAAGTGGTGTAACAATGAGAAATAACAGACCTAGTGTAACAGTGAAAATACTGGAAACTTGCAATCTCTCAGCCTTTACTCTTCTACTCTAGGGTGCAAGAGTACACTGTATAACTGTTTTTATTTTTAGCACAATGATAGATATAATTACAACAGAAAGTCAAAACAAAATGATTTAGTCTGAATAACAGAAAAACAGAAGTAATGATAATTACAAAGAAAGATTGTATACCCACGTGCTACATAAAAGTGAATGGAACCAGTCTGAAAAAAGTCAATATATTTATATATAGCTTAACACTGAGGACGGAATTAGAGAGACAAACATGATGGGAAAGTTAGCAGGAATTGGCAGAGATAGCAACAGACAGGAGGGCTTGAAAGGATGTGGTTGAGGAACTATGCTGCACTGGGAGCTGAACAGAAGTAATAATGTGTGAGTTGCTTGCTTGCTTGTGTTCGTTGGCTTGAGCTCCAATGCGAAGTCCTGTATGTTGGATGAAGGCATTCTGTTGTCCAACATCAGTGTGATGTCATACCGGACCTGAGGTTTGCATGAGTATCTGTTGTCCCATGTCTGGCTTATTGGTGTGCAGACTGGTGGTTCCTCACTGTACAGGCAGACACTCTCCGACTTCGGAGGAATCGGCGATCCTACTGACTTTAGCCAGGACCCCGAAGGGACCTGTTGCCCAGGACGCTCGACGAGGACACGTCAATAGGTCTTGGCCAGAATATAACCCGGCCCTGGTGCCTTGGAAACACCTCTGCGTCCCAATGTGTGATTAATAATGCTAGCTATGTGTATATTAAATAGTATAGTTAACTGGAGTTATGCAAGACATATGCAAATTAACATTCCTAAAACAAAATCTATGTTAATAGCAACCAGGCAAAGACTTCACATTCTAAACTCACAGAGAACTCTTCAGCTGCACATTGGCAGCATGTCTATAGAAAGTATAACCGAGTACAAAGCACTGGGTCTTATCATTGAAGAAATCTAACCTTTTTTAAATTCCCATGCTCATGCTCTCGTTAAACAAATAGCAAAACAGTATACCAACTTATCAAAATTAAAAATTTCCTTCATGAAAACACAAGAAAGATATTCTATACTTCCCACATACAAAATATTCTATACTTCCCACATACAAACACATATTGACTATTGCTCCACAATCTGGGATGGATGCTCCAAATCAATAACAAAATGCCTTTATTCTCTCCAGAAATGGGTAGTGGGTTTAATTAATGGTAAAAAGCTTACCGACAATTCTAACCTACATGAACGTCTTCAGTCACTGCCACTCCACAAACACTTACTTTTTAATAAGGCCAAACTAATTCATAAAATCCTATTTCAAAATGCTCCATGTTACCTTTGGCCATAGCGGACGACTAAACATACTTCATGTCCCTAAACCTAGGATAGACTTATACAAAACAAAGCTTAGCGTACTCAGCCGCTTAGTTGTGGAACAATCTTCCACCAGAAATCAAAGACACCTATGCATACAGTCGCAACCTGTTTGTTTTCAGTACAGATTACATGCCCCCCTAAAAAGATTTAAAAAAAATATTAATAAGAATGATCTTAAATGACAACTAGCATAATATTCTCATATGTATAGTACGTTACACCAACATTAGGTATTTATAATGGCCACGTTAACAATTGCTTTAGTGAGTCACGAATTATTAATTATTTTCCATACGTTTTAATGCATTTAGTTCTGTAGTTGTCTAAGATTAGCTTCATAAGGTATGTATGAATGAAATAACATATGATAGAAAAGATATAAGAAGGACAGAATGTCAAACAGGCCTTTGTACCCAATTCTTAACCCTTTGAAAATAAAGTCTGTTCGTTCATTTTTTATATTCAACAGGTCTATGGCACAGCTGTCCCTGCTGTTTGGACATGTGGTCAGTGGGTTATCAGCCGGGGCTCGTGTGTTTGAGGTTAGTGGTCATTTGTGTATATGTGTTTTCTCAAATATTTATACTGTATATAGTATCTCTTAATATCTTGTAATATGGGAATGTGAATAATTGACAATTATAATATGGCAGTATTATCTATACTGAATGTCAAGCTCAAGTTCAGGTGGATAATGTCTCGTGACCTAATCATGCTTTCTGTTAAACCTAGGGATAGTTTAATCTCTGGAGGAATCATTTGTATCATGTGTTAGAAGATTGTGAAAAAAAAGCAGAATGTGATTGTGTTGCACAGAGCAGGATCTGGACACATAAAAATAGTATACATGGAAAGTCCTTCTGGAACACACAGGGCAAACAAGATTAGAGGAGACCTAATAATAGTATATTGCAGACAATGAGCAGGATCTGCAACATTTAGTAGATGCGGTTGTTGCACACAGCTAACAACTAGGGTTAGAATTAAATTGTAAGAAGACACATATTATGGTCGTTACTATGAAGAACAAAATACCACAATGTAATATACAAGTAAATGGGAATCTTCAACAAGTGAATCGATACAATTATCTCGGAACAGTAATATCTTATGGGAGATGCCTTTAAGAGATTAGAACAAGAATCGCCATGGCGAAAGTAGCCTTTAGCAAGATGAAAAACATACTGACCAATAAAAAGATGCCGATTGAAATGAGAAAAAGAGTGTTGAGGTGTTACATAGAGCCTGTACTTTTTGTATGGATGTGAAGCTTGGACAATAAGCAGTCAAGATGAAAAACATCTTATGGCTGTGGAAATGTGATTTCTGAGGAGAATGCAAATACCACGGACAGACAGAAAAACCAATGACCAAGTACTACAAGAAACAAATTAAAATCATAAATTAATTAGAGAAATTAGAAGTAGACAGTCAAAATTGTTTGGACATGTTATGAGAAGAAATTAAATTGGAGAACTTGTTGACAACTGGCAAGAACACGGCGAAAACAGAGAAGTTAATACCTGGATGACTTGACCAAGTGGCATGGTAGAGACAAGAACACTGAGCTGATCCATGACTCTGGTGATCAAATAAAATGGCGAATCATGACCGCCCACGCTTACCGGCATGGCACATGATTGATGGAAAAACACACACAGTAAAGAATTAGAAGAGATTAATAATATGAGGAAAACATTGTGGGAGCTGCTTGATACAGAAACATAAGATGACATGGCATGAGTTGACTGAGGGCCTGTGCTCTGATAGGAGGTAGAGGGCAGAAGATGACGAAGAAGTTGTAGAGTGAGTTAGGTTGTGGTTCATTAGACCATTTAGAGCCCAGAAACATCTGTTACCATGAGGGCAGAGGTGTGTCTGCTTTTGATTATACTTAGTCAATCAGTTAATCAGGTGCCATCTCCACAATGAAGGTTGGCTGCAATCGATCTCCAACATTGTCTGACTCTTGCCCTGGCTGTATATTCTGTCAGATTGCTGTTCATACATCTCTTGATGTTATTTTCCCACTTGTATTGTTATCTACCTCTTGCTGACTTGCCTTAACCTTACCCTGTCATTGTGGAAGAGATTGGGACCTCACCACATAATATCCCAAAGACAGCAATGAGACTACAACTCAATGTTCAAAGGAAAACATATTTAGTAGCGTGACCTTTAATTTTCGTAGAACAGTCCACTGTGTATCTTCTTTGATTCTTAACTATTTTATGGTGATCATACCAACAATTTCATGTTTTTATTTTGATTTGTTTGTGTTCCTGATGAAGATTACTGTAATCAAAACAACAATTTGTTGGGTCGTGGTAATACTTATTTTTATCTTATTTTTTGTTATTATCATTGCTATTGTTACCTTGTGATTTATGCTTGCCAGATTTGAGTTCATTGTAAGGTATGTACACTGTGTTTCTGTTTATTATCTCTCACATGTTCGCTGGAGTCAACATATCTAACTGATGTTATTTTGTATTCCGATCTGACATGCATGTTTATCAAACACTGGAATTATACAGTTATATGGGTATTTGCTAATAAAAACTAACATTTGAGTTTTTTGTTTATTGGCCTAAAATCTTGATAATGAACACTAAGATGGACACCGGACATTGCAGACCCCTTGGGCATGAAAGTGCATGAGGTCGGAGAATTGGCAGAAGATATAGAGACTTTTTGGAGTGCCGTGATGAGAGCGATGTTCTGCGTAGAAACTGCAGCATGATGGCAACAATCTTGCACCTAGGAAAGGACACCGCAGCCTCACATACCAGCTGATGTTACAGTGTCATTATTTGGAAGGAACATGAGGCTAAGCAGTTATACAGTTTTTGTCTCAATGTTGAAAGACAACATGAAGTTGTGAAATTATAAAGTTCTGTTCTCAGTGTTGAAAGAAAATATCAATCTGTGCAGCTATAAAGTTCTGTTCTCAATGTTGAAAGACAACATGAGCATGTGCAGTTATTAAGTTCTGTTCTCAATGTTGAATGAAAATACCAGGCTGTGCAGCTATAAAGTTCTGTTCTCAATGTTGATGAAAATACCAGGCTGTGCAGCTATAAAGTTCTGTTCTCAATGTTGAATGAAAATACCAGGCTGTGCAGCTATAAAGTTCTGTTCTCAATGTTGAATGAAAATACCAGGCTGTGCAGCTATAAAGTTCTGTTCTCAATGTTGAATGAAAATACCAGGCTGTGCAGCTATAAAGTTCTGTTCACAGTTTTGAAAGAAAATATGAGGTTGTGCAGCCAAAGGTTTGTTTTTCCAATCAATCAATCAATCAATCAATCAATCAATCATGTGCCATGCTGGAAAGTGTGGGCGGTCATGACTCGCCATTTCACTATGATCACCAGAGTCGTGGATCAGCTCAGTGTTCCTGTCTCGTCCATGCCATGTGGCCAAGCCATCCAGATATTTTCCTCTCGGTCTTCCTCTTGGTCTGTTCCCCTCAATCTTGCCAGTTGTCACTAAGTTCTCCAGTCCATTTCTTCTCATAACATGTCCAAAAAAATTTTGACTGTCTACGTCTAATTTCTCTAATCAATCTATGATTTTCATTTGTCTCCTGTAGTACTTGGTCATTGGTTTTTCTATCTGTCCATGGTATTCTTTGCATTTTCCTCAGAAACCACATTTCTGCAGCCATCAGATGTTTTTCAGTTTGACTGCACATTGTCCAAGTTTCACATCCATACAAAAGAACAGGCTCTATGTACCCCCTCAAGACTCTTTTTCTCGTTTCAATTGACATCTTTTTATTGGTCAGAATGTTTTTCATCTTGCTAAAGGCTACTTTCGCCATGGCGATTCTTGTTCTAATCTCTTAAAGGCATCTCCCATCAGATGTTATGACTGTTCCGAGATAATTGTACCGATTCACTTGTTGAAGAATATTCCCATTTACTTGTATATTACATTGTGGTACTTTGTTCTTCCTAGTGACGACCATAACCTGTGTCTTCTTACAATTTAATTCCAACCCCAGCTGCTCACTGTGGACAACAACCGCATCTTCTAATTGTTGCAGATCCTGTGCATTGTCTGCAATCAATACTGTATCTTCTGCATATCTAATGTTATTTATGTTTCGTCCTCCAATGCTGATTCCATTTATGTCTTCTACATTTCTGAAAATATTTTCAATGTATAGGGAAAAAAGATCTGGAGACATTACACATCCCTGCCTAACACCTCTCTTAATAGGTTGATATTGTCCCATTAACAATCCTTATGGCAGCTTGTTGTTTCCAATATATGTTTTTTGTAAGTCTAATGTCTTTCCCATCAATTTGTAGATCTGCAAGCATATCCACCATGTTGACATGTCTAACTCTATCAAAAGCCTTTGTGTAGTCAATAAAGCAAAGATGTATATCCTTGTTTACTTCTATAGCACGTTCAATAACTGTTCGCAGCATATACACAGCATTTACTGTACCCTTTCCTTCTACAAACCCACATTGTTCTTCCCCTATTTCAGGTTGTATTCTCTTCCTCACTCTTTGCATGATAATTCGTAACAAGATCTTTGTGATGTGACTCATTATACTAATTGTTCTATGTTGATCACATTCCAAGGTTTCTGATTTCTTTGGGATTGCAATAAATACACAATTACATAATTCAGAAGGTATATCTCCAGTATCATATAGTGTGTTCAGCAGTCTGGTGACTTGCTCTAGTCCGAATTCTTCTAAAGCTTTAATCATTTCTGTTGTGATGTTATCTGCACCGGGGGCCTTGCCAGCTTTCATATGCTTAAGAACATTTTGAACCTCCATCTTTAAAATTGGTGGTCCTTCATTATTAAATCTAATATCATACTGTTCCTCTCTGTTATCATTATACAGGTTTTTCACATAATCTATCCATACATGTAGAATCTGATATTTTTCTATTATGATTTTGCCATCTTTAGTTTTTAGACAGCCTGTTGATGTACTTGTTCTTTTATTAGTAAGTTCTTGAATTCTTTTGTGCACTAATTTGGTATTTTGACTGTTGTGTTGTTTTTAATTTCTAAACACTTTTCCTCAAGCCATGATTCTTTTGCCTTCCTACATAATATTCTGACTTGTCTGTGAATTTCTTCATATTTGGCAGGATTATTTTTGTTGAGTCTTCTTGTTTCCATTAGGTGTAAAATTTCTTCAGTCATCCATTTCTTATGACCCACCTTCTTTAATTTTGGAATAGTTGTTTCTGCAGCCAAACTGATTGAATTTTTTAACATTTCCCATTGATCATCCACATCCTGGAATAAAATCTCTAGATCAGACAATATATCAAATCTGTTCTGTACTTCTATGTTAAATTTGTTTTGTATTTCCTTGTCATTACTCAATGTACACAAATCATATTTAGTGTTTCCTGTTATACACTTGACTTTCTTCAGCTTTATCCTCAATGTTCCTGTGAGTAGTCTGTGGTCACTATAACAATCAGCACTGGGAACTGTTTTTGCTACTGTTAGTGCGTTTCTAAATCTTCTGCTAATGAGAATGTAGTCAATCTGGTTTCTGATCCTGCTATCAGGACTCCTCCATGTCCATAATCTTCTAGAGTGTTGCTTAAACCAGGTGTTTCCTACAATTATTTCCTTTTCTTTAGCCCACTCTATGAGTCTGTATCCTCTTTCATTTCTCTGTCCTAAACCATAGTTTCCTACTGTATATCTATCACCTTGATTTCCTACTTTTGCATTGAAGTCCCCTATTATGATGTTTATTTCTGAATGTTTACATTTCTTTAAGGCAGACTCTATGTCATTATAGAATTCCTCTACACTATCTTCACTGGATTCTCCTGTTGGGGCATATACTTGAATAACATTTATGCTAAAAGGTCTGCCACTCAATTTAACCAGTAGAAATGAAAAAAAAAAAGAACCACTGGTTGTGTAGCGTGAACATTCTTTTCTTCACTATTGAAAAGAACAGAACACAATGCTGTGCACTTGAACATTTTTTTCTTCCCAATGTTTTCTCATTGTTGAAAAGAACAGAAAATGATGCTGGTTAGCTTTGAACATTATTTTTTAATGTTAAAATGAACAGAACATGAGGCCGTTCCGCTAGAACAATCTTTTTTTAAATGTTGAAAAATACAGCTGAGGCTGTGCAGATGGAATGTCCTCTTTTCAATGTTAAAAAGAACAGAACATAAGGCTGTGCAGCTAGAACAATCTTTTTTTAAATGTTGAAAAGAACAACTGAGGCTTTGCAGATGGAATGTTCTCTTTTCAATGTTGAAAAGAACAAAACGTGAGGCTGTGCAGCCATAATGTTCTTTTTCAATGTTGAAAAGAACAGAATATGAGGCTGTGCAGTTAGAAGTTTCTTTTTTCAATGTTGAAAAGAGCAGAACATGATGTCTTTAAGTCTAGGTGGTTCTTTGTTTTCAGTGTCACTTGAACCCCTAATCAACAATGACTTGATGGAGCAACTAATATGTATTTGGTTATAATGAACTTTTTCTTTTTGAAGTGATAAGATTAGCTGGAGTAGAAATGATTTTTGACTGTGATGATTATATTGGTTATTTGTCAAGTATATCTGATTTGTCACTGTGATGATTATGTTGGCTAATTGTCAAGTATATCTGATTTGTGACTGATAATTATGTTGGCTGTTTGTCAAGTATATCTGAATTGTGACTGTGATGATTATTTTGGCTATTTGTCAAGTATATCTGATTTGTGACTGTGATAATTATGTTGGCTATTTGTCAAGTATATCTGAATTGTGACTGTGATAATTATGTTGGCTATTTGTTAAGTATATCTGATTTGTGACTGTGATAATTATGTTGGTTATTTGTCAAGTATATCTGATTTGTGACTGATGATTATGTTGGCTGTTTGTCAAGTATATCCAATTTGTCACTGTGGTGATTAAGTTGGTTATTTGTCAAGTATATCTGATTAGTCACTGTGATGATTATGTTGGCTATTTATCAAATTTATCTGATTTGTCACAGTGACGATTGTTTGCTATTTGTCAAGTATATCTAATTTGTCACTGTGATGATTATGTTTGATATTTGTCAAGTATATCTGATTTGTGACTGTGATGATTATGTTTGCTATTTGTCAAGTATATCTGATTTGTGACTGTGATGATTATATTTGCTATTTGTCAAGTATATTCAATTTGTCACTGTGATGATTATGTTTGATATTTGTCAAGTATATCCAATTTGTCACTGTGATGATTATGTTTGATATTTGTCAAGTATATCTGATTTGTGATTGCGATGATTATGTTTGATATTTGTCAAGTATATCTGATTTGTTACTGTGATGATTATATTTGCTATTTGTCAAGTATATCTGATTTGTGACTGTGATGATTATGTTTGCTATTTGTCAAGTATATCTGATTTGTGACTGTGATGATTATGTTTGCTATTTGTCAAGTACATCTGATTTGTCACTGTGATGATTATGTTGGCTATTTATCAAATTTATCTGATTTGTCACAGCGACGATTGTTTGCTATTTGTCAAGTATATCCAATTTGTCACTGTGATGATTATGTTTGCTATTTGTCAAGTATATCTGATTTGTCACAGTGACGATTGTTTGCTATTTGTCAAGTATATCTGATTTGTCACAGTGACGATTGTTTGCTATTTGTTAAGTATATCTGATTTGTCACTGTGATGACTGTGTTTGCTATTTTTCTAGTACATCAACCTGAAACCAACAGTGCCTCTCGTGGGAGGACGCAAGATTCCATTCCATGCATTTCTTGGAGATATTGAGTTTTCTGGCGTTCACTTCCACTACCCCTCAAGGAAACAGGTATTGGAATCATCATTGTTTTCTAAGAAGAAAGAAATACCATATTGTAATATACAGGTAAATGGGAATATTCTTTAACAAGTGAATCTGTACTAGTGTCTCATAACATCTGATCGGTGATGCCTTTAAGAGATTAGAACCAGAATCGCCATGGCAAAGGTAGCCTTTTGCAAGATGAAAAACATATTGACCAATAAAAAGATGTTAATTCCAATGAGAAAAAGAGAGTTGAAGTACTACATAGAACCTGTACTTTTATATGGATGTGAATCTTGGACAATGAGCAGGCAAGCTGAAAAACATCTAATGGCAGTGGAAATGGCTTCTGAGGAAAAGTAAAAGAATAGCATGGACTTACAAACAAATCAGTGAGCAAAGTTCTACAAGAAACAAATAAAAACCATAAACTGATTTGTGAAATTATACGTAGACAGTAAACATTTTTTGGGCATGTTATGAGAAGAAATAAACTAGAGAACTTGATGACAACAGGCAAGATTGAGGGGAAAAGAATAAGTGGAAGGTAGAGAGGTAAATATCTGATTGGCTGGACCACATGGCTTGGTTGAGACAACACAGAGCTGATCCTGACTGGTGATAATGTGAGATGACAAAATATGAATGCCTACACTTATCAGCACGGAACATGATGATGATGATTATCTTAGGCAGTGGCCCTGATTTATTTACTGAGTGATTGTTTGGTTGTTGTTGATCTGAGTAGATTCAGTGGCTATAGAAAGTGAGAAAATGGGCCTTAGCATGAATAATAGGAAGACCGAAGTCATGGTGATGTCAAAGAAACAGATTGTGCCTAAATGTACAATTAAAGTAAATGATGTTGTTTTGGGGCAGGTGCAGAAATTCAGATATCTAGGCACATGGATAATATCGGATGGAAGAAGTATTACAGAGATATAGAACAGAATATGATGAGCAAAAACTGCATTGTATCAAATGAAAAAAATTTATACAATAAGTCCATGTCATTGGTGGTTAGAAAAAATAATTCTTGCATTTACATAGAACCAGTTCTAACTTATGGCTACAAATCCTGGACAGTTAATAAACAAGTGAAAAAACCCATTAAGTCTTTTGAGATGTGGTTTTATAGAAGAATGCTGAAAATTCATAGGACAACCAAAATGAGCAATCTGAACATTTTGATGGAGGCTTAGTTGCAAAGACAACTTATCACAGGAGTTGGGACTTCCGGTCCCCAATATGGCAGATAGGCATTTGAACCGTTAAGCCTCTGGAGTGTTTATGCTTCTAGCTACGGTTTGCAGTAATATTTTCCTCATGTTGGACTGGTGGTGCATGGTTCTGTTGTCCTGCTAATGAGTTGAGTGCGTGGCGCAACACTGAGCTGTGAATTTTATTTGGAATGTTTTTACATCTGTCTACGGTTGTTGTAGCATGAACTACATGTTTGGAATGATGGCAGTGGCCTGTCGCTTGAATTGACTGGATTTCCTTTTCGGTTCACGAGTGCATACTTTCTCAGAGACTCTTGGGGGTCGTTGCTGGAGCTACAGTGTTCGTGCTTTGTCTGATGTTTTCAGCGGGCCATCCTGCTGAAAGGGACCGAGCCATATGGGATAAATCAAGAGGTAATGAAGTCAATCCTCTCAACTTTTAATGCAGTAATGAGTGGCTGCTGGTTTTCTAATGACTGCCGCTTCCGTTGACGATGAACTGTAATTTCCATGGAGGACTTTTGTGTTGGCATTCTGATGGCGGCATTATGCACAGTGTACCTGTGCAGGCTGTTGGTTTGTTGAGACTCCTGTCTATTCCACTTTTCACATGTGGCAGTGAGGAGCATTTCATGTGATATTCACTGGCACAGGAATGGAGCATAATGGGGACGACCTGTTGTCTAACTAACTAACGTATCACAAACACCAAAAAGAGACAGTCATCATTTTTTGGTCACATAATGAGAAGACAAAAACTGGAACATGTGACATCTGGAGAGATTTGTGGAAAAAGAGATAAAGACAGCAAGTGAAAATTCTTGACAGTCTTGTATCATGGCATAGAAGGGAATCAGCACATAAATTGATGGATACCATTGAAGATGGGAAGATGTGAAGAGCATGATTGCCCATGCCGGACGGAAAGGCATTAATGATGATGATGATTTGAATGGTTACTGTGTTCAGTAATAAAGGTGGCTTGAACAGGTTCCAGGAATAGTTGACTCCTGCTTATATGATTTATCCTGTTGTGGAAATTAAAGTTTATTGTAAAGGCAGAAGTGACCTTGATGAAGCAACATTGGTGTTGTAACCTTCTCATGTACTCTAAAACCAAAATGACAGAAGTTTCTCTGTGTGTACATGTAGCATCTCTGGAAATGTCTGATTAGTCAGCATCAGTAAAGGACCCATTGACACATCTCTGAGATGTATTGGTTATATGGTACTAGAGCAGCAACCACTTGATGGGTGATGTAGTCATGCAAGCCATGTTTACTTCCCAGAAGATCTCGCACATTTTAAACTGGATTGATCTGGAATTCCAGGTCGTTAAAAAGATACACCTTGATGGGGAATTCGAACACATGACAGCCAGACTGACAGACAAACATGCTTGCCTCTGTTCTATCATGCTCCCTTGAACAAGACAAATGATACATTTGTGTGTTTTGTTTGAGAAATCATGATCAGGAATTATTCTTGCTACAGAAAGCATCAAGTCAAACTAATAAAGAAATGGTCAGTTATTGAGTGGCACAAGTGCATCCATGAAAAATGTGGAACAGTTAGATTCTGCTGTATGACCATGTGGGAGCACATCAATCCTATTTTGATGAAGCAGTACCTAGAAGTGACAATGTGACTGCCCTGGTATATCTTCTGTATTCTATTGACTTGCAGCTGCCAGATTTGATTCTTGCTGGCTTGCTTCAGATTGGCACTGACAGTGCAGCTATTCTAGGATGCTGAGAAGGTTATTAGTTAGATAGTCAAGTGTATCTGTTGGGGTATCAATCAGCCTTGCACTGTGGAGTTGTCCATAGCTGCTGAGATTCTTGGGCATGAAAATTCATGAAGCAGAACTGGTCAAGGATGCAGTTGATGCCAGTTCATAGTGAGAGCGACCTTCTCCAAACTTCCGGTGTGCTGATGTCAAAGTAGCTGGTTCAGCCTGTACACCGGTCTACAATGTGATTTGGGGACATAAATTACAAGTACTTCAGAAGTTGGAGTGGGTTCACCTGATGGCGAGGGACCCTGGTAATTGGGAAAACTAATCCACACACAAAAAACAGTCCTGTGCATTAGAAGTAGTAGCACATGTGTGGACTACGCTTGATTTTAAAGTGACCCAAAAAAAAAAAAACACACACACTTGCACATGCGTACGCATGCATGCACGCGCGTGCGTGTATACACACACACACTCTCTCTCTCTCTCTCTCTCTCTCTCTCTCTCTCTCTCTCTCTCTCTCTCTCTCTCTCACACACACACACAGAGGAGAAGAAGAAAACAAAAAGAAATGATGATTACTATATCGTCTGTGGGAATAACTTAACTTTTAACCCCAGAAAAAAGAAAATGAAGTCAACTAACAATGAGTTGGGTGGGGGATGGACAGAGGCTGCAGTAGACATTATGTATAACTTTTACACCAAAAAAAACATTATCTTGGACTGTCTGAAGTAGTTAGTTCTTTGCTGTCCTATATCACTATGTCTCAAGGTGTCTCTATGACCCTTTGTTTGTCAGCTACTTAGAGCAGTTAATGAGTTGGCTGGAAAGATTGAATGAAACATGCAGAAGAGGCTATGGATTCTGAAGAATGAAGTTTCTGGAGATCTTCACATAGCTTGGGAAGGCTGCATGAAAAGGTGCTGAGGGAACTGTCACCCAACCTCATGGCCGTAGTCTAGTATTTGAAGGTCTGTCACTTCACATGATAGTATCCACCATGTATATGTACCTTGTATTGTCTTCTATGCTGTGTTGTAATGTTTACAAAGAATATGGTTATATTTCCATAGGATGTGTTGAACAACTTCAGCTTGCATATTCCTGGCGGGAAGATGGTAGCGCTGGTTGGGCTTTCAGGCGGAGGTTGGTGGTTAATGTGGTTCTTTGATATGTTGTTGGTGCTGTTATTCATCCATAAATATCATTTGGATATATTCCATATTTCATAGTTGTGGGTTTATGTGGATGATAGACCTGGCTAGTGGAGACACCTTTTTGGGTGTCTAGCTGGTCATGCATCGAAATACATTTGTTTCTGCAGCGAGGCGCCATCATCATGTGGAGGTGAGAGGTTCAAATCCCAGTCGCTAACCATAGCTTTCAATTTTGATGTTGTCTAGTGCATCCTCTAGTTTTTGAATATGTCCGCGGTTGTTTGTAGCATGAACTGCATGTTCGGAAAGATGGCGGTCGGCCTGTTGCAGAATTGACTGGATTGGCTTTTTCGGTTCATGAGTGCATTTTTCTCGGAGACTCCTGGGAATCGTCGCTGGAGCTATGGTGTTCATGCTTTGTGTGAGATTTTCAGAGGGCCGCCCTGCAGAAAGGGACTGAGCCATATGGCATAAAACCTGGGGCAATGAAGTAATTGTTTAGGCTGCTGGTTTTCTAGAGACTGCCACTTCCATCGACAATGAACTGTAGTTTTTGTGGAGGACTTTTGTGTAGGCATTCTGGTGGCGGCATTATGCACAGTCTACCTGTGCTGGCTGTTGGTTTGTCGAGACTCCTGTCTGTTCCACTTTTTACATGGGGCAGTGAAGAGCATTTTGTGTGATTTTCACTGGCACAGGAACAGAGCATAATGGGGACGACCTGTTGCGGTGATGTTGGAACCACGACTAATGACTAATCCTCTGGTCTGTACTTCTTTCTTCTACTGTGAGTGCCACACAATACATGTGTATTTATTGATCGGAGCTTCTACACATTGGCCAGTGCCATACGGTCATACATGCAAGTTCCATGTAAAAGTTCCTTGTGTCTGGCTTTGGTGGAAGTGTCATCATCACCTAGGTACTTGCCCTGTGCACAACTCTGCCCCATAACAGTCTTTCACACTGTCTCTCTATTGTTGGTCCCTGTTGCTGTCATGTCTCAATGATCTTTTGTCTTAAAACCATCTGTTGTGATCTTCCTCTTCCCCACTTCCCCAGTACACCTCCCTCCATAGTTATCTTGTCCAGATGATCATGTCTTATCAGTTAGTTGCATGTTCTTTACAGGAAGTCACAGTCAACCCAGCATTTTTTACTGTGATTTCTTGGCAAGTTTACTTCCGGTAGTTTGCCATTGCTTTCTAAATAACCAGCACTCATACCACTGCATGAAAACCAATGCAAGGCCGGTCTGCTGCCAAATCGCCGCAGCTGTTTTGACCACAGTATGCATGGTTATGAATTGTGTCCCTAGAGCCATTCTTATTACAATCCCATTTTCAACAAGTTTATTTTTCTTAATTATCAGTCTTCTTCAATATTAAAATTCTTGTCTGGAATATCTGATTATGGTCTCTTTTTCATCCAATGAATTTTTAATATTTTTCTGTAACACTTTTTCTATGTCTCATGTGTGCTTCTAAATTGATTTGTTGCCCCCTCTTGAATGCCCATTATCCTTTGTGTGAAAGTAACAATGTCCTGATATCTGGGACAGCTGAGCATGCAGAGACTGGCACTTGCTGTCTTGACAGCTGATAGTTTGTAAAATGGAGTTACACCTCTCTATAGCACAAAGCCTGGGCTGAATTGTAGAGATCATGTGTTGCCCATGCAGCATGATCCCACTCTCGGCTTGCCTTGTTTACTCCAGAGGAAAGGTAACACCAATACGTCTGGAACAAGACAAGCTGCAGATGCTGCCAGATCAGCAATGTAATGCTCTAACTTTCCACCTGTCAGAGCTTTGATCTTAGACCAGTTGTCGATCGAGGCTTAGGGTCGAGGCTTAGGGCCTGGTCTGCCCTGCCATGACATTTAGCCTTTAGGGTGCATTTCCTAGCACTAGGGTAAGGTTTGCACCCTCCCATTGGTGCTCCTCTGCCAGAAGCCGTTGGCACAATGGTGGGTGTTGAGTTTGGTGAGTGCCGCCCAACACTCGGTGCTAACAGAAAGCAGGTAATACCGTCTACTGTCATATGGTAGCTCAGTCTTATCTAAGACCTCAGAGAGGATCATTGATAATGGTTGTAGATAAAGGCCAGAGTATTGGAGTGCTTAGAGTGATGTCTGCTTCTGGCTCAAGAAGTGATGGATTTGGATCAGGTTAAGGAGTACCTTTTCTTAACAAAGTTTTTTGTTTGGAGGAATCTAATAATGCTGAACTCTGCTGATCCTGATCTTTGGCTAGTGGATCTGCTACCAAGTCTTCCTGAAGAATCTGATAATGCTGAATTCCCTGCTGATCTTTGGCTAGTGGATCTGCTACCAAGTCTTCCTGAAGAATCTGATAATGCTGAATTCCTGCTGATCTTTGGCTAGTGGATCTGCTACCAAGTCTTCCTGAAGAATCTGATAATGCTGAACTCCCTGTTGATCTTTGGCTAGTGGATCCGCTGCCAAAGCTTCCTGGGCAAGTCTGGATAAAGGAGATGCCATGAGCATGTACTGCAGCATGTTAAAAATCCCTTGCCACCCTGGTAGCATAATCAGTAGGCTGTAAAGGCAGATGCTGGGGCAAGATGTCAAAATTGCCAGATTTATTTACAATATTTGCTTATAATAGTATTTTTATAATGATTTATTTACTTGTCCTACACCGCAAGGTACTTAGGCAGTAGATGACAGTTTAATTAAAAAAATAAATTTACAACAAATTACTTATAGGATGTGTGATACTGGCTTTTGTTCTGAGTTAGGTAAAGAAAAGACAGTACTAGGGGGAAATGGTCACATCATACATAATGCCATGATCTGTTACATGTGAAATTCTTTGCATTCTACACGTTCAGTGTTGTACTCTATGAATAACAGAGTATAAGTATTAAGTCAGTGTGGGTCTCCCAACAGGCAAATCAACGCTGGCTGGTCTGTTAGAGAGGTTCTATGATGTGACTTCAGGACGCATCACTATTGATGGCATTGACATCCAAGAGCTTGACCCTTCCTGGCTGAGAGGTCGGGCTATTGGCTTCATTAACCAGGTCAGTAAGCACAGTCTTAGAATATCAGTCGTTATTTTACTTTCTGTTACAATATTCTGTTATCGTCTACAGGACTCAAGTTTGTTTTTGTTTCTGCGTGTCCTTGGTGAGCTCGCTGTCATTTATAATACCTGGCTTCTTTAGATCTAGTTCCGTGTACAGTTCACTTTGTTATGTTTAGATATTTTTATATCATATGTTGGCATGGTAAGTTAGAAAAAGGATTCTTGCAAGTTACATAGAACCAGTTCTAACCTATGTCTGCAAATCCTGGCCAATTAGTAAATAAGCAAAATAATCCCTGGAGACTTTGGAGAGGTGGTTTTATAGAAAAAGCTGACAATTAATTGAACAGCTATAATGAGTAATCTGGACATTTGGAGGAAGGCAATTATAACTAATCACAAATATCAAAAAGAGAAAATTTTCATTTTTGGGCCACAGTATGAGAAGACAAAAACTGGAACATATTGTGACAGCTAGAAAGATCTGTGGCAAGAGAAATAGAGGAAGACATCGAGAGAAAATGTTTGACAATCTTCTGCCATGGCATGGAAGGGAGGCAACACATGAATTGATCCATGCTGTCAGAGATGGCAAGATGTGGTGAGGCATGGTTTCCCACACCAGTTGGCAAGACACTTGATGATGATGATTGGCATAGTACTATTATGCCTTAATGAGTGTCATCTTCATGTTTGTTGTTGTTTCTTGATGAAGCCTTGTCACAGCGGTGTCCTCTGTTTTTGTTGTATTGTGATTGTATTCTCGATGTTTTCCCATCTCTCTCATTAGTTGGTGTTATAAGGCCTACTGAACCAAAGCATTAATTTGTTTGTGAAATGTACAATATTTTATTAGTATCTGGTTTACTGTTCTTGTGTCTTTGCACACATTTGTCTTGCCTGTCAGAAGGTAGATAGTAAGGCATATGGTGCTAGTTCCATCTTTTCTATTACCATCTGGCGCTGGAGGGCTGATGTGGTAAAAACAATGAGTCTGTGCTCCCAGGCGGACCCAGGGTGCCAGGAAGTGTTCAGGGAAGTAAAGGCAGTTGGTGTGATATTGACTGGGTGCTGATTGGTCCATGAACATATAAGACTAGCACCATATATCCAAGATACCTCAAGGGGAGCAAGAGAGGCCTTATTGTATCAGGTCCAGGGATTTGTATCTTGCCATCACGCATGGAGTTTTTGTTATAACTCACAAGAATCAACCATCATCATCACCACAAAAAGGTTTACAAGGCAAGAGGATAAACTTCATTGCACCGGGTTTTATTCCATATACCTCAGTCTCTTTCCGCAGGGCAGCCTACCAAAAGCATCGCACAAAGCACGAACTCCATAGCTTCTGTGATGACCACCAGGAGTGTCCGAGAAAATTGCACTCGTGAACTGAAAGACGTAGGCCAGGAATTGCACCCATGATCTGTGGAGCGTGAGGCAACTGGTGTAACATATTTGCTATTGAGACTCACCCAGCATCACTAAATAATCAGTAGACACAACGCTATGATAACAAGGTTGATTGTTTATGTTTTGTTTGTGTCTTCTCTTCAGCTACTCTTTAATCCCACATTGGAAGACGGCCCTCAACCAACTCACACCAAGCCTCCTAGCTTTTTTTTGCTATCTCCTGCAGCTGCCTCCTTGTCCTCCTCATGTCATCCATTTGATTCTCTAATTCTCATTCTCCGCGTGATTTTAGATCTTCCTCTTTTTTGTTGGAATAAAATTAGTGGAACTGTGGTCAAGCTGTGAAAATGTAAACATTTTACAATATAAAATAGTGTAATACAGTTTTACTGAACACAGTTATGGGAAACAAAGGACGCTGCAACGACTAGACTTCATCAGCAATCAAATACACCAAACACAACATATAAACATAGGGAAAGACGCTACAATGACTAGACTTCATCAGCAATCAAATACACCAAACACAACATATAAACATAGGGAAAGATGCTACAATGACTACATTAAGAGATAATAACCAAATTAGAAGAATGAAAAGATGAACAAAAATGAGAAGAATGAAAAGAAAATGACTACATGTGCTACTGATCTCAGAATGCCAGGCTGTGAAACTAACTGTGTTTTGATTGCCCTATGGGTTGCATGCATTGTTTATGTACAGCAGTTGTCTGTGTATTTCAGGAACCAGTTTTATTTGCAACAACGGTTATGGAAAATATTCGATATGGCAGACCGGAAGCCACAGATCAGGAGGTATAGTGTGTGTCTGAAAATTGTTAGTGCTGTAAATAAGAACAGATTTCCTTGCACTCTACAACATCTACAGGTTCTTAGTCTTTCTGAGGAGCTGTCAAATAGTATATATGCTGATTGTATAGTAACATTGTAGCTAACCAAACCTGTTGTAAGAGGCAGTAAAGAGATTAAACTGTTGCAGGTGATCGCTGGCTTGGTGTGTCTCAAAAACGGGCCTTCTCAATAAAGGAAAGGTAGCGGGGCAAATGTCTTTCTGGACGACAGGTGGAGTTGGGATACAGTGATCTCTCCTCAACTCCCTCAGTGTCATGGTCTCCATAGTGATGAAGATTATAGATGACCACATATCTTGCAGACTTTGAGACTGAAAGAGAATCACGGGAAATCCTCGCGGTGATGGTAGACATTCAGCACCCAAGCAGTGCACTTACACTTGGAGAAGGAGGTTAGTTTGGCTGAATGGATAAGAGCGCTCACTCTTAAACTTCTGGTGAGCTGATGCCGAGATAGCGGGTTCAACCCCTACACCGGTCAGTTGGACTAAAATGTTGAATTTTCATCCTTGACTTGGGACATAAATTACAAGTACCTCAGAAGTCAGAGTGGGTTGGCCTGATGGCGAAGGACACAGGTAATAGGGAAAGCTAATCCACACGCAAAAATCAGTCCAGTGTACTAGAAGTAGTAGCATGTGTATGGACTATGCTTTAGTTAAAGCCAGCGGATGCACACACACACACACACACACACACACACACAAACTCTTAAAGATCTCATGTGCATGATTGAAGTGAGTGATGCTTTCCTACTGGGGTGGAAACAAAGTCTTTCCACTCCCAAAATTCTTCATATCTTTTATGAGTGAACATCTTGGACTGGACTACCGGGTTCATATGACAGCTTGTACATTACAATACAATTATGTTGGACTGATTGATATATCATAAATAATTTGCACAACATTGCTCTCATCATGCCCTGCTGAATAGATTCTTGATCCTTCACCATGTCTACTGCCTCATGCTTTTTCATGCTCAAGGTGTCTGGAATCTCCCGTGTCCATCTCTGTGCTGGTCGAATCCTGTCCTATCTCTTTTTAGAGGGAGCCATGCCTTCCATCAATCTCATCACTTGTTTGTCTTGTACCTTGCTGTATTGAGGTGAAGCATAAACAGCGGGACAGTGCCAGTTTATGGGCTTCATGTATTAATATTCCCGTGGAGTCTGCTATTCCCTCTGTCCGTCATTTACGTGGTCAGCCTCTTCCTCTGCTTCCATCTGGCCTGTACATCATTGCTTGTTGTGGTATACTGTTAGTTGGTAGCCTAGTTACATGGCCAAACCATTTTACTTTTTGCCTTCTACTAAAATCTAGCACTGCTATATCAATGAAATATTAGGACTGTCACATTTGGTAGGCATGAGTGCACGGATGAATAGATGGCCAGTCTTTCTCTTGCATAGTGAAAGTTGAGAGCTGGCAGCAAACCCTCGTCCGACTATGTTCATAGCATTCTCAGTGCAATTTTCTAACCATTACATCAATGCACTCTTAATTTTTCTTCTTCCTGGTCTAACAACTTTTCTGTAACATTGAAGTTAAAAAAACAACAGATATTCAGATATATTTCATATGTATACAGTAAATTATGCTACCTATTTTTGTATCTGATGCATCTTGTGATTTTACAGGTAATTGAAGCTGCCAAACTGGCAAATGCTCATCAGTTTATTGAAGGGTTTCCCAACGGTTACAGAACCGTTCTCGGAGAAAGAGGTGTGACTGTATCTGGGGGTCAGAAACAGAGGATTGCCATAGCCAGAGCCCTCATTAAGAACCCCTCTATTCTCATTTTGGATGAGGCGACAAGGTATGGTTGAAGTGACCAGTGCTGTTCTGATTTTTTGGCTGTTGAGTTTATTCTCATGGTGCTTCTTATGCATGTATTATTTTTTCATTTTTTTCATATGTTTATTATCAACCAACATAAATAGTTTGGTGTATGTTTTTTTTATTGCAGCTACTACTCCAGTAATTGAATGTATATTTCTTCATGATATTGAAAGGTATTACTTCAGTGAGCATATATTTCTTTACGATATTGACAGTTTTTGCTCCAATGGCTGAGTATTTTCCACTTTATTGAAGTCACCTGGTGCACATGACTATCCCTACCGGGCGAGGTTGCTCCAATGGAGCACCCATTTACGCCGTTTCTCTGAATGTCGATGATATTGCAAAACATATGAAAACAATTGCTTTATTATTTGAGCAAATATTTCTTCATGCTAGTGAAAGATATAAATGTATATGTAAAAGTAAAGTGAAAAATTAAGTAACCCTGTTTGCAGTCCAGAAAGGCACTTTGAGAATATGATGTTAAGTCTACATTTTCTGTAACTGTTTGGGATACACAGGTTGTACAATGTAACAGCAGAATGGAAAGAATACCATCGCAACTTACACAGCAGTGATTAGTGCATTTGTAACATTTCACAGACCTCCAAGAGCATATGAGTACTATGGTAGGATTATCAACAGCCTGTTGTTCCAACACTGAACTGTTCTTTATTTGAACCATGAAAGTATGTTGTTGGACTGACCCAAATGGAAACAGACCTGGCAATGTTAAAGGACAATGAGGCACATCAGTGATTCAAAAAATAGGAGAATGTTTAATGTATCAAGAAGAGAGAAAATCAGAAATGTTGAAATCAGGACTAAAGTGTGGGTTATAGAAGCCTTAGATTTCAATAGAAAACAGCAAGTTAAATGGTTCAGCCCCATAACTAGGCTACCAACTGACAGTATACCACAACAAGCAATCATGGGCAGACCAAATGGTGCCAAGTTGTCATTCACTATCTTCATTGGCAGTATTACCTCGTTTTCTCAATTGAATATGAACGGACCAACTGGTCAACTCTAACAGTGTCTATCAATAACGCCGGACAAGCGATTCCTATTCTGTTTTAGTTTTATTTAGAATACAGTCTTCAACGATCCTTACAACATGCTCAAGGATTCGAATCATCCATACTCGCATTCCCGTTGTACCTGTCGTTCTGCTCTAATAACTAAATACGAATTAGCATCACTCTTGCCATAATTACTTTGCACTCACCTAGGTTGACTTGTATCCATTAATATTACCTGTGCAGCAGCTGTTTATCGGGCGATTCCCTATAGTCTATACTTCTTCTGAGTCGTTGGTTATCTTCAATAATGGCGCATCAGCCCTACTTGCCCTTCGTGTCCACCTTCTCAACTATCAAATCGTGCCTCGTTGTCCATATTCTCTCTGTTGGTTTTCTTTCAATATCTTCCTTCGTCCTGTAACCAACCATCTCTTCCTGATGTTCACATTTCCACATAAGCTCTTCGAATTCTCTTGTGATGATCTAACTTCTTGTGTCCTTTGTTGATCTCCTCCTGTTCCTATCTCTCGCTCACTGACGTACTCATCACCAAGTCAGTTATAGTGCGTTCAATGTGTGCTGTATTTTCCTATTTCCCGATTATCGCATTCTTTGTCCTGCGACACATGGCAAATGGAACCAGAAGAAGAGGTCGACCATGTAAACAATGGACAGAGGGACTAGAAGAGTCCATGGCAATCTCGATATATGAAGCCCATAAATGGGCACTCACCCACAGTTTATGCTTCACCTCGACACCACAAGGTACAAGAGGAACAAGATGAGATGAGATAATGAGAGGCATGGTGGTTAGAGCTCTGGGTTACTAACTTGTTTTAAGTGCATAGCAGAGAATTCCTTGTCTACTTACTGGTAAACTTCTGTTGGCATAGTGATGACTGAGGCTATGCTGGCCACACATGGAAGTATTCTTTTGCAACAGTAGCATTGGTTATTGCTTCTCATGACTTGACACAAAATGTTGCAAGTCTTTTGCTGGACACTGCGATCAACCACAACTCCAGGTTGATTTTCTTGGTAGTTTTACTCTCAGTAGTTTACCATTGCTTTCTGAATGAAAAGTCATTTGAGTCCGACTGACCCTACAGGGAATAATCACAACACCCTAATCTCAGTGCACCAGAAGTTTAATAGTGAGCACTTTTATCTATTCGGCCATGCTGACATATCTCATTACTTTAGTATAAAGACTTTGTGTTCCTTGAGTGTTTTGTTTGTGTGATTATGCCATTGTCCCTTGTCACGCATGGTTATGTAATGTTGTATGTACATGTTTAATTTCATGTCTGTCTGTGTGATTATGTCTGGAGTCATGCATGGTTATGTAGTGTTGTGTGTACATGTTTGATTTTATCATGTCTGTCTGTTTGATTATGCCTGTAGTCAGGCATGTTTATGTAGTGTTGTGTGTGTTTGTACATGTTTGATTTCATTATGTCTGTCTCCTTCATGTTTCCCAGTGCCCTGGATGCTGAGTCTGAGAGGTTGGTGCAGGAAGCCTTGGATCATGTTGTCAAGGGTTAGTTTGAAGTTTCCTGTTGAACTGATCTCTTGCATCTTCTTGACTTCAACTACATCTAAATCTTGACTAAAATGTATCTGACAACCTAATTGTTGGGTCTAGCTTGTTCATATACACAGAAACTATGCCTGTATTTTACCAGCGTATATTGCTATTTTTATATACTTGTGCCCAATTTGTGACTCGTTGAAAAAACAGTTTGTTCATTCTATCTGTTCGTCTGTCTACTAATCTACCTACTGACTCCCTCTTTTCCTGCGTGCCTGCCTGCCTGCCTGTCAGTCGGGCAGTCATGCTGTCTGTCTATTGGCCTATCTGTCCGTCCATCAATCTGAAATAAAGGTGGTATGTGATAAATGTGAAGTTTGTTCCATTTGACAATGTTTATTTTTCCTATGTGAATGCATCATGCACTGTTGATGAACGAAAGATGTGATTGGAAGGGCCGAATGTAAGACAGGCCTACGCGCCCAATTTGTTACCCTTTGAAAATAAAGATCAATTCAATTAAATTCAATACTTGTAAGGGAGTTGCGGTAGAGTAGCGACTAGATGCTCACCTGCCATACCGGTGGTCTTGGATGTTACCAGTTCATGGTGGTTTCATATTTTACCAATTGACTTGAGCTTCCAGGTCAACCCAGCCTAAGATGGGTACCAGAAATTACCTTGAGAGGTAAAGGTGGGCGGCACAATGTGAACCACATCACCCACTGAGTGACGTTTGGTCTATACAATTATGGGTCTAGCTTCATATTCCCAGTGCACTTTAGTTGTGTAAAAGGAATCTTGTATTTACTCGTATATCTTCTCCAGGTCTGGGGCAGACAAGACTCTCGCACTCCTCTCTGTTGTCTGATGTGTTCTTGCAGTTGGTGTTGCTCATACTATTATTTGTTGCCCAGCTGATGAAGCATCCCACCTACATCTTTCTGTCTTCCTCTGCCTCTCTGGTCTGATATGTTCCCACATACGGCTAGTTTCTCTGTTCAACTTTATTTATTGATATGCCCTAGAAATGTCATTTGTCTTTTCCTTCCTCTGTTGATGAGTGCTTGTGTCACACCTCAGTGTTTGTTTTCTTCTGTGTCTATGATATTCTCAACATTCTTCTCTGCCCATGATATTCTCAATATTCTTTTCTGTCAGTGATATCCTTAACATTCTCTGCAACAACCACATCTCCACTGCTTCCGGTTTCTCCATTACTTGCCGTCTGCCTTGCGCTCTGAAGGTTGGCGTTCAGTTCCGGGCTACGTCTTGGTTCGCAAGTGCATATTCTCTGAGACTTCAGGGGTCATCGCTAGAGCTACAGAGTTTGTGCTTTGCGCGACACTTTCACTGCAGGCCACCATGTGGAAAGAGACTGAGCCATATGGGATAACATCTGGTGCAATGAAGTCGATCCTCTCGACTTTTAAAGACTTTTTTTTTCATTCTCTAACATTCATATTCATTCTTGTAAACACACAGACAAGGTGAAAAACATCAAATGGTCTCGGAAATTGGTTTCTGAGGAAACTACAAAGCATTCAATGGACCAGAAGAAAAACAAATGAGGTAGTCCTTCAAGAAGCAGAAACAAGTCGTACATTAATTAGAGAAATTAAGTGTAGACAGTGATCTTTTGTGCATGTTGTGAGGACAAATAAACTGGAAATCTTAGTGACAAATGATAAACTGGATGGGAAAAGAGTAAGGGATGACAAAGAGTTCAATACCTGGATGGCTTGGCCATATTGCATGGTCAGGACAGGAACACAGACCTGATGTGAGACTAACAATCATGTGATATGGTGAATCATGACACCCACGTTTATCAGCATGGCGCATGATCATGACATACTTGAATCATACATTTTACCCTGCATTCTTTTTTTGTATCATTTCTTCTGTTATGTTGTGATGTTTTATTTCATCCTAAGTATCATATATAACTTTATATAATTTTATCTTGCATTTTCTCATTTTATAATATCTTGTTAAACTGGTAAATGTAAAATATCCTAAGTATCATATATAATGCTTTACTTTATCTTGTATTTTCTCATTTTACAATATCTTGTTCGAATGTGAGATATGTTGCTTGAGAAAACTGGCCATATTGTTTTGTATTCTTGTATTGTACAGGAAGGACAACTCTTGTGATTGCCCACAGACTCAGTACAATTCGGGATGCAGATTTGATCGCAGTTATCTCCAAAGGAAGACTCATGGAGGTACACAGTTCATTGTATACTCATTGGGTTGGAGTCTGTTGAATAGGACATAACTGAAGCCTCAGGCTGAAATATTCCCAGCCAGTTCATCTGTGCTGTGCTGAAACATGATCTAGTAGCGGGCTTGTTAGTGTCATCGCTAGGAGATTACGCTGGTGTCATGAGCACGTTCACACAGGAGTTTACACCTGCTTTCCTTGACCACTAACAGAGGCCACCTATTCCTCTGTGCCTTCAGGCCTACAGTGTGTGGTAGTGCCAGCACTTCACAGATCTATAGCTGGTGTTTACTTTAAGTCATGACCTGGTCACATGCTAATATGCCTGTCTGCAAATGTGAAGTCAGTACAGGTCTTGCTCACTCAACGGGTTTCTGGACTTGGAGAAGAACAGGAGAGTTCAGCAATACAGAACCTGTGGGGATGTTGCTTTGGTGCCAGATTGGGAGAAACATCTCCACGCCGATCTCATCCCTGAGGGGATGTTGCTTTGGTGCCAGGTTGGGAGAAATATATCCACACCACTCTCATCCTGATAGATACAGGTACTTTTCAGGGACTAGGCGACCTGAACTCTGATGCATGGACGAGTTCAGGCTCACACTCTACCAGAGGATTAATAACTAACCAGCTGCTTGATATCAGACAGTTGAACTCTAGTTTAATTTGACATTGATGGGTATTAACTGATTCACTACCAAACGAAAAGTGGATTTGGACCCAACAGAAATTTGTGGCAGAAAATAGCAAGTAGGGGTGTGTCACAGTAATGATGTAAAAATTGTTAAAATAGTAGTAGCTATATTGTATTATTTATCAAACTAAAGGAGATTGCACAATGAACACGTAAGCATTGCTAGAGGTTAGAAATATAATAATAATAATCATAGATTTTATTTTAAAAATGTTGAAAAGCAATGACAATTACTAAAAAATTGCGGAAGATAAAATAAATAACGCACTGTCAGCATTGAGCTGATTAATGGGCTCATGGCAGCTTAGAATGGTTCAATTCAGGTGATACAGTGGCTCACGGCAGTGAAGCAGTTAATGACCATTTATGTAATGGAACAACAGCCAAAGTTGGGAGAAGAAGGTATTAGAGGACGCACACACATGCTACATTTGTATGATTTTCTTTTGACTATGTATGTGCACCAATTAACTGGCCTTATTACTTTGTACCATGCGTGCGTGTGCCTATCTGTCTGTCTGTGTGTGTGTGTGTGTGTGTATGATCATCATCAAAGTCCTTGCTGACTGGTGTGGGTGATCATGCTTCTCCATATCTTAAATTTCCAAAGGTATGTATCAGTACCTGCTTCCATACTATCACACAAGACTGTCAAGAATGTTCTCTCAGTCTTCCTCTGTCTCTCGTTCCACAAATCTTTCCAGTTGTCACATGTTCCAGTTTTTATCTTCTTATAATCTGGCCCCAAAAATGCAGACTGCCTCTTTCTGATATTTTTGATAAATTGTCTTTGCGACTTAGCCACCCTCAAAATGTCCAGATTGCTCATTTTCAATGTTTAAATAAATTTCAGCATTCTTCTATAAAACACATCTCTAAAACTTCCAGGGACATATTTTGCTTGTTTATTAATTGTCTGGGCGCACGCACACACACACACACACACACATCATGCATGCACACGCGCGTGAGCAATGAAATGTATCCATTATATCAATAATGGGGGTAGAATTGAGAAATTTTCCTCGTATAGAAATATAGTAGGCAAAGAGATGCAGAGGAACACATAGAGAGAGATCATGAGGAGCAGTGGTTCTCAACCAGTGGGGAATTCCCCCCCAGGGGGGGAATGAAGACCATTTCAAGATCATGTTAATACAAGAACCGATTACTTGATATTGTTTTTCCCTTCATACTTTACAGTTTAGTACATCTCATCCTTCTAAAATTCATTTTATAAAGTCAGTAGACCCACAAATCATGTTTTATGTGGATGTCTAGACTTGTTTTAGTATGTGCTATTAAATTTACCTTACATTTTTACGCATACTGTGTAGGGGTGGGGGGATTTTTAGATAGGAAATATGAAAGGGGGGGAATGATGTTCTGAAAATATAGTGAAAGGGGGGGGGGGGGGGGGGACGGGCCAAATTTTTGATAGGAAGGGGGGAATTGACGTTCTGAAAATATGGTGAAGGGGGGCACGGGCCAAAAAAGGTTGAGAACCACTGAATTGTAGAGGTTTAACTGATACAGTGTTGAAGGAATGCTTACATTCTTGTTTGTCTCTTGTCCTACACCAGCTGGGAACTCATCATGAACTGAAGTCCAAGAAAGGCATTTACTGGGAGCTCATCAAGAAGCAAGAACTGGAAGAGGAGTTAGAAAAGAGCTAACCATGAACAACACATAACAGCGGTTTTATTTTGTCTTACCAAGTTGAACAGCACAACCATGTCTTTTAT
Source organism: Cepaea hortensis (assembly GCA_963921405.1). Taxonomy (NCBI): domain Eukaryota; kingdom Metazoa; phylum Mollusca; class Gastropoda; order Stylommatophora; family Helicidae; genus Cepaea; species Cepaea hortensis. The sequence goes on along the minus strand of OY992876.1, from coordinate 148,668,624 downwards.
ATATGGTATAGTCTTTAATATATGGTATAAATGTTGGCTGATTGTATACACAGAATTAATTTTTATCATCCATTACACTTGATTATTACTGATTACATTATAATTGTGATTCTCTTGCTATTTCTTGTTGTCGTCGTCTTCTTCATCTCTTCCTCCTATTTTGCTTCTTCTTCTTCCCGCTCCTCCTCTTTCTTCTTCTTCATCTTCTTCTTTTGGTACTATGAGTACCTCTTTTCTCCTCCATCTCATGGTCAGCTTCTCATCTTCTTTCTTCAATGATCACCATATGCTGTGCATGTATTCCAGCAGGAGTAACAAACAGGATGGTGGACTTGAGGTGTTCACTGGTCCCCCCCCACAATCTACCATGTAAAGTGTTCCTGTGGCCAGATTTCTATTCTCTGTCTGGACAATTCTGTGCAGTCTTATAGAGTGTGCTCTGAAGTTTGCTGTGGTGCTCTGCAACTGTAATTTGCAGAGACTCTGAGACTCATTTGGTGCTCTGAGTTCACAGTGCCCTGTTCTGGGCCTGAAGATTCTGATCTGTTGGTTTCTGCCAAGTTGTTTGATGCTATATTGCTATGGTCTGCTAGTTCCTGCCAAGCTTTTTGATGCTATATTGCTCTGGTCTGCTGGTTTCTGCCAAGTTGTACGATGCTGTATTGCTCCGGTATTCTTGTTCCTGCCAAACTGTTTGATGCTATATTGCTGTGGGCTGTAATCCTCAGTGTGTTGTCTATGATTAAATATAGCTGTGTGTTAGAAACATGAAGAAGAAACAGAGGTCAGCCAGCACAAAGATCGACACAGGACATTGCAGACATCTTTGGGCATGAGTGCATGAGGCAGAGGAGATGGCAAGAGACTGCAAGACTTCTTGGACATGAGTGCATGAGGCAGAGGAGATGGCAAGAGACTGAGGACTTCTTGGACATGAGTGCATGTGGCAGAGGAGATGGCAAGAGACTGCAAGACTTCTTAGACATGAGTGCATGAGACAGAGGAATAGAAAGAAAAAGCAGCGGCTGCAGCAGGATATAACAATATGAATTGGAAACAAATAGGTATATTAAACTCCTGCGAGAAGAAACGTACTAAACATCAACAACGTTGCACATACCTTACAAGGAGATCCATCGTATCGCGAAATACAGGTGAAAATCCAAAATCAGCACTCAATAAATATATAAAATGAATAATAAAATAAAATAAACTACACACAAACACGTACAATACGACACACAGGACTACCGACGTTTCGATTCTCAGAATCTTTGTCAAGGACATCACAGATAGCTAACACAACGAAATACAGCAAACAAAGGAAATAAAACACGAACTATCCCTATGCCATGTGGGGCAGAAAAAGAGATGAGAAAATGAGACAGAGGAGATGGCAAGAGACTGCAAGACTTCTTGGACATGAGTGCATGAGGAATTGGAGATGGCAAGAGACTGCATAACTTCTTGGACATGAGACAGAGGAGATATGAAGAGACTGCAAGACTTCTTGGACATGAGTGCATGAGACAGAGGAGATATGAAGAGACTGCAAGACTTCTTGGATGTGAGTGCATGAGACAGAGGAGATATGAAGAGACTGCAAGACTTCTTGTGCATGAGACAGAGGAGATATGAAGAGACTACAAGACATCTTGGACAAGAGTGCATGAGACAGAGGAGATATGAAGAGACTACAAGACATCTTGGACATGAGTGCATGAGACAGAGGAGATGGCAAGAGACTGCAAGACTTTTTCAGCAGACATGATGATAAGAGCAAAGTTCTGCAAAGGATCCTTTACTTGATGATGTTGGCAACAATGATAGTTGATGGTGCTTGGTTGGTGGTGAACCTTGTTGCGCAGAGTTCAGTCTTTAATGAACTGATACAACTAGCGACTGCTGATGGCATAGTTTCATCACAGTAGGTCAGCAGCATCTCTTTGTGCGCACACACGTGTGAGTTCACCACTTGAGGTGTACAAGGGATTGAGTGTTCCTTTCTACAATCTTGCATTATAAACAATTGTAGTCCTTGGCTTTCTTACAGTGAAGATAATCCATTCATTCCCCCAGGGAGTACAAGCATATGAAATTGCTCACTTTGAGGTGCTATATTGGTGTAGTCGTGAGCACACTCACCTAAAGATACAGTGATTCTAAATGTTGTCTCTGGTGGAGAGTTACAGGGAATAATAAAGATAGGGAAAGATTGGGTGGGAATAATAATGACAGGGAAAGATAAGGTGGGAAAAATAAAGGCAGAGGGAAAGGTTGTGATGGGGATAATAAAGACAGAGGGAGAAGTGGGTGGGAAAATAAAAGCAAACATAAAGGTTGAGTGGGAAAAATAAAGACAGAGGTCCTGGGAAGATTAACCGGATCAACAAATGCCCACAGAAGTCGGATGTATCGGCCTAATGGCACAAGAACGTAGCTCTGCTGTAAACAGGCACAACGCGACTATGTCCGAAAACACACTCCGGATGAACGAAGAAGAAGGTGGGAATAATAAAGGCAGAGGGAAAGGTTGTGATGGGGATAATAAAGACAGAGGGAGAAGTGGGTGGGAAAATAAAAGCAAACATAAAGGTTGAGTGGGAATAATAAAGACAGAGGCAAAGATTGGATGGGATTAATAAAGACAGAGGCAAAGATTGGGTGCGAATAATACAGACAGAGAAATAGGTGGGAATAATAAAAACAGGGAAAGAGTGAAAGGAAATAACAAAGACAGAGGGAAAGATGGGATGGGAATAATAACGACAGAGGGAAAGATTTGGTGGGATAACACTGCCACAGACGACCGGCAATCATCTAATAAACAGACTGAACTTACCCAAGGACACACAGATGAATGTTTGGGTAGGACCATGATCTCCCGGGCAGCTCGGCATGGTAAGTGTCAGGTGTGGAAAATTTAGACAAGGAGATACCTAATGAGATCCCAGTTAGAAAGGGCTATCAACCTCATATGCCTTCGTTGGGAAGCCTTTAATTGGCTCGCCCCACAAGTGAAATTCCCTTCACAAAAAATGATAATAAAGATAAGGAATGTAGGTCCCCTTGGAAGGCGCGGGGATCACAGAATTTTACTACTGATCACGGGGAATGAGGTACCCTTTGTAATCTAGATAAAGGTGGGCCAGTATGTAGGCCTCCGTAACCACATAATCCCCAACAGTCTATCAATGTATCATGTATGCACCAGAGATCTAGGACTGACAGGACATTATTGTACAACCACTGTATGCACATAACTAACAAGGTTGTCATATAACAGTGTGCACTTTGTATACATAACAAACATATTTACCACAGAACATTGTGTGGACAAAGAATCAATCAGTCTTTGGATTTATTAAAGTCTATCCAATAACATTCAAAAATGCATGGACAGGTGGTATTGCATTAATTCAGTTACAATCACATGACATGGTCAAACACAACAGATGAACCATTATATGAAACATAATCATAGCAGCATCATAAATCGATAGCATAATAACTTTACTATGTGTGGCTGAGGACTATAAGAATGGTCCTTGTTAGTGCAGGTCATGCTAAGCAATACGAATAGTCTTTTGGAAGATCCCCATCTCATGGATTTTCCCTGTGGTACTGCGCCTTGGTTTCCAGGATTCACAAAGTGTTTAGGATGTTGAGGAATGGGCTGGTTGATAATAGCTGCTGGATTTTGAGAATAGCCATAATGTCCCCAGGGAGTATAACAAAATGGTATAGTTCTCCCTGATGCCAGCGGTCCCAACAAAGGTAAGAGGCTGAGGGCTGGCATCTCTGCACGGTCAGGATTCACCTTCACCAGAATATGTCAGCATCCGCTCCTATAGGCAGGCCAACAACATACCCTTCTGGAAAAATGCAAACAAAGCCGGCCCGTGTAAGAATCTCATACATATATATCCATTATTCACAAATATACATTCATTATTTACACAACATACATGGAATGGAAAAAAAAGGGGGGGGGGGGGCGTGTTGATATTAGGGGGAGGCTAAGATATGGTTCCACTCACAGGTGAGATCACAACTCTCCTCTCTCCCAAATGTAAGGTATTAAAACATGATGGGGTAAGGCCAGTATCTACTGATAAGTCAACATTTTTTTCTCCATTGATGTTTTAGTTTTCATATGAGATAAACTCAGAATGATACAATGACATTAAAATGAGAAGAAGTTATCAAGATGTGCTCAAGTCCAGTTGAGAAGAAGGTATGGTCAGATCAAGATAATTGTAACAAAGCATTTTATGACAGATATCTGTTAGAGCACTGCCTGTTGAACTACTGCATGTTAAGATGGATGCAGGCTGTGACATTTGCAGTTTAAAGCAAAGCAAGTTTAAATGTGTGTAGATTAAGATGAGACATGGCCTTGTCTATAACATTTCAGCATGCCACTTCTGTCATATGAGATCTGTCCTTCATTTCTCAGGAGTTAGACCTGACTCTCAAGTGCCTTTCTCATCTTTCATTATTATCAGTATTATTTCGAGTGCCTTTCATGTGGCGGGGGGGGGGGGGGGGGGGGGTTGATTCGACACTCCTCCATCAGGGAAAGTAACCAATATGAATAAACATTTAATGTAAAACACTCACAACGAAAATACACAATTTCTCCCATGAATAATAGAAAAGCCATTACATAGACATGCATCTAATATGTGCCTTGACTCGAATACAAGGACATGTGTCTCCCCCAACTTTCCTCTCTTGAACAAAGACGATGGTATTTAACCCATCCATTGTTGCAAGCAAGTATCGTCCACACCCGTCAGGTACAATCTGCTGTATGGCCATTTATCAGAACACATTTTGGCAGATGCTGAACGTAATAATGACTTAACCATCAGCCCTACTGGGGTGATGCTATCATTGAGTGCAACATCTGACAAGATTTGAGTACTTAGTGCATCTATGTTACCCCATCAGTGAGCAGTCATTCTCACGAAAATAACATGGCAATTTTACATAGCATTCTCACGAAAGAAGTGTACAAATGATTTACATGATATCTTAAGAAATATGTGGGTCTTTGCACAAGAAGTTTAAGAAATAGACAAGTAGAATCATTTTCTCTTGTAAAAACATCAATGCATAAAATGTTCATTTTACATGTGCATTAAAAGTGCATTGAGAAAAGGGCATCTATTGCATTTATTATTTAAGACGGAATACCATACTTTTGTATTAAAGCGAATTTGCATTCTTATGAGAAAGGTTCTAACATGGTAAGTGCAGAAATGAAACCAGCATGGCGCCGTGCATGATTTTTCTTTCGAACAGGAGCCTTTTTATGAAGGATAAATAGCAAGATTACACAATTGCACATAAACACTGCGTTATCTTTATGCTTTGTAACAAAAATACATATACGCCAATTAAGGACTTGTGGTGTGTGAGCCCACCTGGGAATAGCCAGACACTGGTCACCGCACCTCCTACAGAAAGTTAATGTTGACACATTGAAAGCTTGACCCGGACTGAGCTGGAAGGTACCGCCAATTTCGGTCTTAGGGACTTGCGTAGGCAGTTCAAATCCAACCAATCCAAGTCGCCCGTTCAACTCCCACACTTTTTCCTGTTATCTTATTCTTATGGTGTCCCGTTTTATTGTTTATTCTATTTATGTCGGTAAATTGCTGACGTCTGGACAATATGTCATAGTAAGTGATGATAATGAATCATGTTGTTTCATTTTTGACAAGACAATATCACAAATTGCAGTTAAGGCACACATGTAGCTCTCAAATATACATTATCGGTCACGGCATGAATTGTAATCTCGCAAATAAGGAGTTAATTCACCGCATTAAGAAAAATGCCGTGAACAGAATCAACCACTGTTTATTGCCTTCATCGACCTCACAAAGGCATTTGATTTGGTCAGTCGTGAGGGTCTGTTCAATGCACTAAAGAAGATTGGCTGCCCACCAACTCTTCTGTCCATTGTGGAATCGTTCCACATAGGCATGAAGGCTATAATCAAGTTTGATGGTGCAACTTCTGAAGAGTTTGAAATCAAGAGTGGAGTTAAGCAAGGTTGTGTACTATAGTCTGTCCGGAAATTAATGCCGTCATTCACGATCAATTATTTTGAAAACTGTCTGTTGCATCGTTATGAATTTTTTCCAGCCGTCTTATATTTACCCCCACCCAAGGAATATGTCTTTGAAAGGTCCAAAAACAACTTAAATCATTGAAATCGGCGACATTCCTTTGATCTTTTGCTGAACAACTAGTGATTTCTCGCTAACGAAGTTATTTTTACGGTAATGTGAGACATGTCAATTATGTTGACACACAAAGGCGTATCCGGATCCGTATGAGAGTGGGTGCAATTAAAGAATTAGCTTAAAATCGACAGGGTCGGCTGCATTGCACCGGGTGTTTATCCCATATGGCTCAGTTTCTTTCCTCAGCGCGGAAAGCGTCGCACAAAGCACGAACTCCTTAGCTCCAGCGACGACCCTCGGGAGTCTCCGAAAAAATGCACTCGTGAAATGAAGGACGCGGCCCGGAATCGAACATAGACCTTCGGAGCCCGAGTCAGACGGCTTGACCACTTCACCACGGAGAATCCCGAGAGGGGTGCAATGTGTAATATTAGTAAAGACAGAGAATTTACAGAGGCACGGGGTAAATAATTTGTAAATTAACAGGAAAGTAGAAGGAATATATTTCTTACCTTATTTTTCATTGCCTTCTTGTTTCTTCAGCTGATGCTGATGCTGTAATGTTTAGGGCCTGCAATTCGTCTGAATAGTTGGAGCAAAATATCCCAGTAAGTGTGTACGTAGATTAAGGTCTGCGATCTGCTCATACCTTAATCTGTGTCGGACGATTCCAGTAGGTTGATGATTGCTCTCGGTTGCATAAAATTCAATCCATCCTTTCTCCAATAGTCCTCTTCCTCTTTCAACACATGGTCCTGACGTTTTTTCCAGTAACTTTTATCAATATTTAATAGCGCGGACAGACAGACAGACAGAAAGGTAGGTAGGTAGGCAGAAAGGTGGGTGGCTGGCTGACTGGGTGGGTGGGTGAGTCGGTCGGTCGGCCGGCAGGCAGGCAGGTAGGTAGATTAGATAGATATATAGATAGCCAGATAGATAGATAGATGTCGGTCGGTCGGCCGGCAGGCAGGTAGATAGATTAGATAGATAGATAGATAGATAGATAGATAGATAGATAGATATCGGTAGGTCGGCATTCAGGCAGGTAGATAGATTAGATAGATAGATAGATAGCCAGCCAGATAGATAGATAGATAGATATCGGTAGGTCGGTCGGTCGGCCTGCCGGCAGGCAGGCAGTCTGGCAGGTAGATAGATTAGATAGATAGATAGATAGGGAGGGAGAGACGGAGAGAGAGACGGACGGGCAGGCAGGCAGGCAGATAGATAGATAGATAGATAGATAGATAGATAGATAGATCCCCGCCAGGAGCCGGGCCGAGCCAACTAATTTATTTATATAATCACGTTTCATGAAAGAACCCACAGTTTGACGACACCTCTGAACCTACCCCATATAAATTCCCTCAGTCTGCCAAAAGCAAAACCGCGCAGACAAATTTCAAAAATTTGGGGGTGTGTCTTGTTGAAACGGTAATACTCTTAAAATGATGGAATGAGTGCGGGGGCAAAAAAATATATACCGCATATAACCAAACATTGAAATCTGCTGTACAATCTCCAGAACAAAAAAATTTTTGTTGGGTGGACATAATTATAAGGTTATATACTAAATCTCATCATTTTCCCTCAATTGGTTACTGAGATATTGAATTTTATATTGAGGCAACAAAAAAAAAAAACACACACACACACACTATAGCTCCCACCTCCTTTGGAATATACTTTTCACTTCTACTGAAATATGCCTTTCGTAATCAGGATGGTGGTATATACATTCACGCACGCTCAGATGGCGGCCTCTACAATGCTCAGAGATTGAAGGCCTAGACCAAAATTAGGAGGGTACGAACGAACGAACGAACAAACTTTATTTTCGAAGGGTAACAAATTGGGCACGCAGGCCCGTCTTACATTCGGCCCTTCCAATCATTCATCTTCCCTTCATCAGTGCATAGTGCATTCACATAGGAAATAAAAACATTGTCATGTTTTGAGACAAATCCCCCACCCACCCATCTCCTATCCATCCGCGTGTCTCCCCCCCCCCACACACACACACATACCCACAGGCACATACATGACCCCATCTATCCACCCATCCCCCAACCCACACATCCCCACATCATCTCACCACCCACACACACACACATATCCCACCCACCACACACACAAACCCAGGCACACATGCATGCAACCATCCATCCATACCCACCCACACATCCCCCACCTTCACACATCTCTCCACTCACACGCACACATCCTCCACCCATCCCATAACCTACCAACACTCACCCACCCACATATCCTCCACCACCCACTCACATCCCCCAACCACATATGCAACACCCACACCAGGGGCGTCACTAGGGGGGTGCGGGCCGCACCGGGTGACACCATCAAGGGGTGACACCAAAATAAAAAAATTGCAAATTTGACAAAGCAGACATAGCAAAATAACAAAAATTTAACTTTGTCCGAGTTTGTCGAAGTTCTTTATTTATGTTTTACCTGAAGTATTGAAGTTATATTGTTCAATTTGTTTTCTTTCTTATGTCCTTATTAACTTTTTGACTTATTTTACAAACATTACTATATGCGATTATATATGGTACAGGAACACTCGGAAGAAGACCATGGTGAAAGTCTAGAGGGGTGACACCAAGAGTTTACCGCACTGGGTGACACCAACCCCAGTGACGCCACTGACCCACACACATATATTCCCGCCAACTCACATATCCTACACTTACCCACACACAAAACCCGCACCCACCCACACATCCTCCACTTACACACATATCACCCACCCACACAATCTCCCCACCTACACATCCCGCACCCACACACACATATCCCTTCCCACCCTCAACCTACACACATCCTCCACCCACCCACTCGCCAACTGATACTGGGTACTGATCAGAGAGTTGCTTTTTGCAGATGATGCTGCAGTTACGACCCACTCTGAGGAAGAATTGCAATGTCTACTATCTGCATTCTCCAATGTGTGTTCCGAATTTGGTTTAACAATTATCTAAAAGAAGACACAGATTATGTCACAAGGTGCACATGGTGTACCATCAATCTTTATTGACGACGCTGAACTAGAGATGGTAGACCATTTTACATATCTAGGATCAGTGGTAAATAGCAAATTATCCCTAGATCAGGAAATCAACATCCGGATTGGTAAGTCAGCAACAACAATGAACAGGTTAAGAAAAAGAGTCTGGGAGAACAGGAAGCTTACTGCCAAAATAAAAGTCCTTGTCTATCAAGCCTGTGTTCTTAGTACTCTTCTTTATGGCAGTGAAACCTGGACAACTTACTCACACCAAAAGAAACGTTTAAACAGCTTTCATATGCGGTGCCTGCGAAGAATTCTTGGTATTAAGTGGCAAGACAAAATTACAAATACTGAAGTATTGGAAAGATCAGGTTGTGTGACGGTTTATTCCATGTTCAGTCTTCGTAGACGTAGATGGATAGGACATGTTAGGAGGATGGATGATGGTAGAATACCAAAGGACATCTGTTTTGGTGAATTACAGATGGGTAAGAGATCTCAGGTCCGACCTCTACTACGATACAAAGATGTGTGTAAGCGGGACATGATTGATACAGGCATTGATAATGAACATTGGGAGCAAGTCGCCGCTGAACGTGTTGCATGGAGGGCAAACATCAGAAATGGAATAAAGACACAAAGGAGAAAATTATTGCAGATAAGTTACACACCGAGCGTGTGAGACGTAAGATGATGCATGATGGTGGAAATGACCACGTGTTCACATGCACCCACTGTGAACGAACATTTACAGCGCGAATTGGCCTTATCAGTCACATTCGTTACCGCCATGGGTAAAAGTTATTATGCCTTTTTGAAGCACAAACTATCGTCTGTCAAGACGGCAAGGTGCCAATGAATATTTTGACACATACTGGGCAATCTGGTTATTCCGTGGCAAAGTTTCGCTGTTTTGTCTGTATTACATTTCTGACATTTGTTTTGTTTTACACCTCCCTTCTTCTTTGTCTTCTTCATCTTTTTCTTTCTGCTCATTTTCTCTTCTTCCTTTCCTCATCGGCCTGCTGCTGTTGTGTCTTCTTCTTTCTGCGTGTCTGCCTTCCTTCCTTTCTGAACTGGCTTATAGATCGCATCATGTCTCACAAACCGACATACTCCGTCCACATTAAACGGCACAGTGGTTGAGCAAGAACCGCTATGGAAGCCAGGTCCCTCGAAAACCAATCATGGGTTGACCAAGTCGCGGCTGGACCTAAGACACCAAGGACCCCACAGGGATGAAAAAGCATAAGGCAGCGGAACTTGTCAGGGAGTCTTTTCGTCAGGTAATATGAGAGTGACGTTCTGCTAAATTCTGACAAAGGTTTGTTGGAGTGATTGAGTAAAAGAAACAATTAGGTTACAATGGAAGAGCCGAGCGTTAAGAAAAATAATTCTTCATGATAGCAAAAATCAATTTTTGGCTTTGAAAAAATAATTCACTCATATGAAGTGAACACACAAAAGCTTTTAGTTTCACCGGTAGCCAAGTTGAGTCAACATTCAGCAGACGAGAGGTAGCCAACACGGATAGAAAGACGATCAATACCGAGCCAGTCCAGAGATCTGTGTTATTTTGTGGCTGACTTATTTTGTGGCTAAGTTCTCAGAACTCATATTTTAACATCATAATTTTCGTATTCTTGTTTTAGACTGTAGAATGTGCCAGTTGGTTATTTTCTTTCCTTATTAATTGTAATTTTCAATTAGAAAACCAATTACTTATTCTTTCCAGGACGTTGCAATCTCTTTCCTCCCCCTTCTCCCCCCCCCCCCCCCCCATCCCAAAATAGAGATAGAAACAGTGTATGCAGCGAGATATTAACAAACGAACGAACGAACAGACTTTATTTTCAAAGGGTAACACATTTAAGATAGAAGGAGTGTGTGCAGAGAGATATAGAGATATAAAAAGTGTATGCAATGAGATATAGAGATATAAACATTGTATGCAATAAGATAAAGAGATATAAACAGTGTATGCAATGAGATATAGAGATATAAACAGGGTATGCAATGAGATATAGAGATATAAACAGTGTATGCAATGAGATAAAGAGATATAAACAGTGTATGCAATGAGATATAGAGATAGAAACAGTGTATGCAATGAGATATAGAGATATAAACAGTGTATGCAATGAGATATAGAGATATAAACAGTGTATGCAATGAGATATAGAGATAGAAACAGTGTATGCAATGAGATATAGAGATTGAAACAGTGTATGCAATGAGGTATAGAGATAGAAACAGTGTATGCAGTGAGATATAGAGATAGAAACAGTGTATGCAGTGAGATATAGAGATAGAAACAGTATATGCAATGAGATATAGAAATAGAAACAGTGTATGCAATGAGATATAGAGATTGAAACAGTGTATGCAATGAGATAAAGAGATATAAACAGTGTATGCAATGAGATATAGAGATAGAAACAGTATATGCAATGAGATATAGAGATAGAAACAGTGTATGCAATGAGATATAGAGATTGAAACGGAAACGATGTGTGCAATGAGACATAGAGACAGAAACTGTATGCAGCGAGTTATAGAGATAGACACAGTGTGTGCAGGGAGATATAGAGACAGAAGCAGTGTGTGCAATGAGATGTAGAGGCAGAAGCAGTGTGTGCAATGAGATATAGAGGCAGAAACAGTGTATGCAATGAGATGTAGAGGTAGAAACAACTTGTGTATGCCATAATCCAGTTTATAGAGGTAAAGATCATGGCATAGTTGGGTTAAAGTGCGGTCTAGACGAGGAGAGCCGGTCTCCCTGGTCTAGGAGTTACACGACTTTTCCCGTAATCCCATATACTCTCGTGAGTAGCGTGACGTGCGCGAGAATCGGTAGCGGTTCTCTCCGCGTCGTTAACTTACGGGGTATGTGAGCCGGTCGCTCAGAAAGCAATGGCAAACTACTGAGTGTAATCTTGTCAAGAAATCAACAATCAGCTGAAAGATGCTGATGTTGACAGCGATGTCATGTAAAGGGTATGCGAACCACACACACAAAAAAGTCTCTAAATATTGTGTTCTAGTGAAATGTGGTGTAACTGATAATGTAATGTGGACAGTATTTGGAGACAAGAGATTCATAAAACGGCACCGGTGTCTTGTTGTTCGAAACGCGTTGAGTTTGTTCCAAACAGTTGGCTGTGGTGATTTGTGTAGAGTGGAAGAGTTGCAACAGAATTAAGAGAATAATAGAAACAGCTGCAGTGAGAAGATTACAGCACAGGCACGGCCAGAAAGGCATTGGTCCTGAAGTGCGCCCATCAGTCTCACCTGGGTTGTGACCTCGCCATGAGGCATAAGACCATGGGCATCAACCAAGTTTTGGTGAGGCCAATATATCATCAAGTAGCCAATTAACCACGTATCAGCCATGGGCGTAACAACCAACTTCATTTCGCCTATGGCTGTGTACAGGAGATATAGATATGTATTTCTTCTTCTTCTTCTTCTTCTTCTTCTTCTTCTTCTTCTTCTTCTTCTTCTTCTTCTTCTTCTTCTTCTTCTTCTTCTTCTTCTTCTTCTTCTTCTTCTCCTCCTCCTCGACCTCCCCTTTGATGTTGGGAGAACACGGTGATTCTAACCTATCATCTCCAAATACAACAGCACCTGCATGACCAAACAAAGCCTACAGGAGCAGAACGACATCGTGCAAGCAAGTTCGCCGTTATTCAGTCTTTTGCAGTATGAGACGTTATTTCTTGCTGTGCTGTATAATCATATGAGAGAGAGAGAGAGAGCCCGTCAGCTGAGGTCATTGGATACACCACCTTGACTACTGGTCGCTATTGATTATCACAACTGTATAACGGTTCCATTAGTTTACACTGGATAGCCTGGTCTTAGACTACGTACGTCTGTACTCGAAGAAGATGATAGAAACAGTATCGGCACGTTGGTTGTAAGTATAAGGATATGTTTCAAATAATCGTGACCAAGTTTCTGGTTTTCTAGTAAGTATTCTCTGGTGTTGGAATCCCCAGCGAGGGAAATATTTTAAATACACGGTGACCACATTTCTGGTTTTCCAGCAACTATTCTGTGGGATTGGAATCCCCAGCGAGGGAAATGTTTGAAGAAACTGGCCTGGGCTCTCACGTGGACCCAGTCTAAGATGAACACCAGAAAATGTCATGGAAAGCCCAGTCGACCGGCGGGATGTTTGTCACATGACCATGACGTGAAGGTCTCCGTGTGTCGGCGACTTCTGGGGGATGGGGGAGTGATGGAATCATTTATGTAATGAATATAAGTGGCATCGGGCACTTTCGGTTGTGAAATTTGTGCAACTCCAAACTGTGCGTGGTGTCATATGATCGTGGTGTGGGTTTCCTCTCAGTGTGTGAGTCTTATAACCTGGAGTTAAGATTTGAGAAACTTTTGGTTTCTCGGAGCTAAAATAGGAGACTGTATTTAAAATCATGCCTTGATTTTACTCTTACCCATTTTCAATTAGGCGAAGGACGTGATGTAGTCGAGTCTCATCATATTAACCCTTATCTTCAGCGTTCCTTCTTGTCGCTTAAAAAGTCGCTAGGGTCGACTTCATTGCACCTAGTTTTTATCCCATATGACTCAGAGCACGAACTCCGTAGCTCCTGTGACTACCCTCAGGAGTCTCACTCTTCCGGACGCGAGTCCGGAATCGAACCCACAACCTTCGGAGCCCGAGTCAGACGGCTTGACCACTTCGCCACGGAGATTTCCTTCTTGTCATGGACAGAAATGGGATACATGATGAGAGAACAGTAGAGCGGTAGTCACTCACTACATCCCGCAAGACAGGAACAGTAAGAATTAAGAACAGAACAAAGTAAGAAGTCAGTAAGAGTTAAGAGTGGAACAAAGACAGAAGTTAGTAATGTTCATAGGTTCACGGGAAAGTTAGGGGTCGTATGTGACAACTCGAACGGTCAAGATAGCTGGACTGGTCATTCGAGACCATGACAGCTTAGGGGATACACGCACGCACACACACACACACACACACACATACGCACGCACGCACGCGCGCACACACACACACACACACACACACAGAGAGAGAGAGAGAGTGAGGGAGAGATAGATACCCCAGTGATACTTCAATACAAGTCATCTACACAATTATTGAGGAGTTTACAACATTAAGACAACAGTCACCGTAAGTCTTTGCCTAGACGGTTTAATTCACCAATAGCATCGATTTGTGATGAGCAGTGAAGACCGCACCAACACCAGTATAATACAGGAAACAGGCAGCCATTGAACGGACGGTCATGAGTGAAACGGTCGACTGGCATCAGTACACTGAATGTGAGACATTGTAACGACCGCACCAACACCTGTATAATACAGGCAGCCATTGAAGGGACGGTCATTAGTAAAACGGTCGATTGACATCAGTACACTGAATGTGAGAAATTGTAACGCCCGCACCAGCACCTGTATAATACAGGAGACAGGCAGCCATTGAACGGACGGTCATTAGTGAAACAGTGGACAAGCGTCAGCACACTGAATGTGAGAAAGGCTTGACAGGCTAATGTCGACCACTATGGTGTGGGTTGTGGAATTAAACTGTTGAGCTGCTGCAGTGCGCCCTGTTCACTATGTCATGAGCATCTGTATGCAACGTGTATGTAAGAGCCAAGTGACGGGAATCGTCACAGTCAATGCATCTGCCATAACAAATAACCTAGACAACAATAATCTTATTGCCTGCAAGCAGCAATATCCCAAAGTAACATCATGTCACTTCTCGTTACTTTATATCTTCTCTGTCTATCCTTCATGTGTATTCGGAGATCCCTGGAGGTCGTCACTGTAGCTACGGAGTTCCTGCTCAATGTGAAGATTTTGGCAGGCCGCCTAGCGGAAAGAGATGTAGTCATATAGGTTAAAACCCGATGGAATAAAGTCGACACTTTTGACTTTAAACCTTGTTTTTAATAATATGAATGCATGCACCCGGTGCGTCGTGATCTGTTTGCTTGTCACCACATTACAGACTTCACCGGGAGAAAACCAGCTTCTTTCCCCACCGTGCTGTTTATGTCGTCGTTACTGCGCTTGCTGTTAGCAATGCAACGTTGGACGCTCTTGTTACTGTGTTGCCTTCTTTGCACCTCTTTCACAGATCAAGGATCCGCATTTCTGCACGTGACCAGGAGAAAGCAGCTCTTTCTCTAGGCCAGTAGTTCTCAACCGGTGGGGGATTTTAGGGATTGGGGGGGGGGGGGGAAATTAAGATTATTTCAAGATCGCGTTAATACAAAAACCGATTGCTTGATATTGGTTTTCCCTCCATACTTTACGGTTCTGTACTTCTCGCCCTTCTGAAATTCGTTTTATAACGTAAGTTTTTTTTTTTTTTTTTTTTTTAGCCTATCCTTTACAGGACTTAGCTGTCAACACCAGCATCTTTCAGCTGTATGTTGATCTCTTGGCAAGATTACGCTCAGTAGTTTGCCATTGCTTTCTGAGCGGCCGGCTCAGTACCCCGCAAGTCACGAGCGGGGGTCGAACCGCCTCAGCTCTCGCTCCGCTACGAGACTCTGCGTGATAAACGGGATTACAGAGAGAAAGTGTTGTAACCCCACAGCCAGAGAGACCGGCATAACGTAAGTAGACCTGCAAATTATGTGAAAGACCTGTATAATGATAACAGAGAGGAACAGTATGCTGTTAGATTTAATAATGAAGGACCAGCAATTTTAAAGATGGAGGTTCAAAATGTTCTTAAGCATATGAAAGCTGACAAGGCCCCCGGTGCAGATAACATCACAACAGAAATGATTAAAGCTTTAGAAGAATTTGGACTAGAGCAAGTCACTAGACTGCTGAACACATTATATGATACTGGAGATATACCTTCTGAATTATGTAATTCTGTATTTATTGCAATCCCAAAGAAATCAGAACAGAACAAAGTAAGGAGTCAGTAAGAGTTAAGAGTGGAACAAAGACAGAAGTTAGTAATGTTCATAGGTTCACGGGAAATGATTAAAGCTTTAGAAGAATTTGGACTAGAGCAAGTCACTAGACTGCTGAACACATTATATGATACTGGAGATATACCTTCTGAATTATGTAATTCTGTATTTATTGCAATCCCAAAGAAATCAGGAACCTTAGAATGTGATCAACATAGAACAATTAGTATAATGAGTCACATCACAAAGATTTTGTTACAAATTATCATGCAAAGAGTGAGGAAGAAAATACAACCTGAAATAGGGAAAGAACAATGTGGGTTTGTAGAAGGAAAGGGTACAGTAAATGCTGTGTATATGCTGCGAACAGTTATTGAACGTGCTTTAGAAGTAAACAAGGATATACATCTTTGCTTTATTGACTACACAAAGGCTTTTGATAGAGTTAGACATGTCAACATTGTGGATATGCTTGCAGATCTACAAATTGATGGGAAAGACATTAGACTTATAAAAAACGTATATTGGAAACAACAAGCTGCCATAAGGATTGATAATGAAGTAGGACAATATCAACCTATTAAGAGAGGTGTTAGGCAGGGATGTGTAATGTCTCCAGATCTTTTTTCCCTATACAGTGAAAATATTTTCAGAAATGTAGAAGACCTAAATGGAATCAGTATTGGAGGACGAAACATAAATAACATTAGATATGCAGATGATACAGTATTGATTGCAGACAATGCACAGGATCTGCAGCAATTGTTGGACGCTGTTGTTGTACACAGTGAGCAGCTGGGGTTGGAATTAAATTGTAGGAAGACACAGGTTATGGTCGTCACTAGGAAGAACGAAGTACCACAATGTGATATACAAGTAAATGGGAATATTCTTCAACGAGTGAATCGGTTCGGTTATCTCGGAACGGTCATGACATCTGGTGGCAGATGCCTTGAAGAGATTAGAACAGGAATCGCCATGGCGAAGGTGGCCTTTAGCAAGATGAAAGACATTCTGACCAATAAAATGATGTCAATTGAGACGAGAAAAAGAGTGTTGAGGGGATACATAGAGCCTGTTCTTTTGTATGGATGTGAAGCTTGGACAATGTGCAGTCAAGCTGAACGACATCTGATGGCTGCAGAAATGTCGTTTCTGAGGAGAATGCAAAGAATACCATGGACGGATAGAAAAACCAATGACCAAGTACTACAGGAGACAAATGAAAATCGTAGATTGATTGGAGAGGTTGGACGTAGACGGTCAAAATTTTTTGGACATGTTATGAGAAGAAATGGATTTGAGAACTTAGTGACAACTGGCAAGATCGAAGGGAACAGACCAAGGGGAAGACCGAGAAGTAAATACCTGGATGGCTTGGCCACATGGCATGGTCGAGACAGGAACACTGAGCTGATCCACGACTCTGGTGATCGAGTGAAATGGCGAATCATGACCGCCCACGCTTTCCGGCATGGCACATGATTGATTGATTGAGACCTGCAAATCACGTTTTATGTAGACGTCTAGACTTGTTCTTCTACTTCTTCTTCGTTCGTCCGGATTTTTTTCCCGGACGTGATTGCGTTGTGCCTGTTTACAGCAGAACTGCGTTCTTGCGCCGTTAGGCCGACACATCCGACTTCTGCGGGCATTTGTTGACCGGTTTAACCTTCCCGGGGACTTGTTCTAGTATGTGTTATTAAATTTACCTTCCGTTTTTACGTATACTGTATGGAAAAAATGGGGGGGGGGTATAGGGAGGAAATACGAAAGGTGGGGGGGGGGTGACATTCTGAACATATGGTAAAGGGGTACATGGGCCAAAAAAGGTTGAGAACCAATACCCTAGACCAGGGGTGGCCAACACGAGGCCCGCGGGCCGCATGCGGCCCACCGGAAGTCATATTGTGGCCCGCGGAGTGGGAAACGACGATGTAGTCGAAGCTGTAGCACGCTTGCTTGGTTACTTTATTTACAAAAAAATTTTAAAAATTAGGTGCGTGGCCCGGCAGGAAATATTATTTCTGAAATTTGGCCCGCCTGCTGAAAATGTTGGCCACCCCTGCCCTAGACTATTCCAGTTTGGGCTTAGCCCTTCCTTCCCGAATAGCGTCTTGTTCTACCGTCAGCTACTGCCGTCACCGCTTGGCTGCGGTTGTGATCTTCAGACATTTCACCATACGTTGCGGTGGTGTATCGACCTGGTGAGTGCAGAAAGAGGTGACGTAGTGTGGAAGAGAATAGACGTGTCGTCAATCGCCGGGGGTGTCAAAATAAAGTAATAAAGACATGTTGTGGGATTATTTACACTAATAATAATTTGTGTGCTTGTGAGCAAAGACAGTAGTCATCTTATTGGGTGATTGTGAGCAAAAACAGTAATTATCCTATTTGATTACTATTGCCTCTATAATATATTACCCAACTAAGTCACCTGCCTTTTATGGTTGTTTTAAAGTGTTATTAAAGTAATTAAAGGGGTGTTAGATTAAACAGCCAGCTATGTGACAAACAAATTAACCTACATTGTTGAAACTCGTACCAAACATGCAAATACATCCTGGGTGATTGACACTTCATTGTGTGCCCAGGGTGACTGACACTTGATCGACACTTGAACTAGTACGAACTCTACATACTTCCTTCTTACCGCCAGTCACGTGGACACAGTCACGATCCCCTCGATCCACAGCGTCAGTAACTACACGCTCCCGCGGTCTCCATCGCCACTCATGGCCTACCCATAGCTATTTTAAAATGTGGCTGACAACAGTGCGCGGACCGCGGCGACATTTACGTCAGCAATGTCACACACACTTAATTTGGAAGGGAAGATTGCGGATGTAATAACTGTACACATTTTGTTATAGTCCGCTGCACACAATTTGTCATAGCCCGCTGTACACATTTTGCCATATTTCGAGAATGCTGCTTATCATCATCATCATCATCATCATCATCATCATCATCATCATCATCATCATCATCATCATCATCATCATCGTCATCATCATCATTATCATCATCTTCTTCATCATCATCATCATCCACTTCTGCCGTCAAGCGTCCTGTGGAGGAATAATTTGCGCTCCAGCGCATGATGGGCAGCACTGGATAGTGTCATTCTGTGTGATTATACAATGTCTTTGATGTCGTCAATCCATTGTCTTCTTGGGCGCAGATGATCTTTGATGTAAGGCCAGTGATGGTAGTTGTTGGTGTTGCATTCTAACAACATGGCCAAACCACGTGATCTTCTGTCTTTCAGTAAATGTGGCACAAGGTGTTGATCCCACTGACTGTCTGATAACAGCATTTCTTACTCGGTCTCGGATTGTTAAGTTGGCAGCTCTCCTCAGGCATCTCATCTCGCAGGTGTTGATTTTACGAATGTGTGATTAGGATAAAGTCCAAGTTTGAGATTGGTAGCATAGGGTTGGTGTAAATATGCTGTTTATTATCTGTCGCTTTGCAGACATGGGTATATTTCGATGTTTCAGTAAGGGTGATAGTTGATATGTATGGATGCTGTTTGTATTTCCCTTAAATTATGTCGCTGAATGTGAGAGCAAGAACATTGCATTTAACTGATACAGCCACAAACAGAAAGTAGGTTAGGACCTAACATGGCAAACAATCAAATGAGCAAGTATTATAATGTACATTTCTGTTCACTGAGCTTTAAAATTGCTGAAGATACCACCAAACAAAACAAATATAACACGATGACTCTAATATGGCGATATATCGTCCTTCTGTCCAAATGGGAGGTCATAGTTGGCGATATATTAACCTTCGGAAAGACTCAGTGGCTGGTTCCGTGGCGAAGAAGTTACGGACACAGTTCGTGATCCCGCATTCTCGCATACCCGTGTTCGAAACACAGATGCGCGTGATATGGCAGGAGATCGCGTTGCATTTGTTTTTTTTTTTTTTACGAAATAGTATGGGTGCCGGTCGTTCAGAAAACAATTGCAAACTACTGAACGTAAACTTGCTAAGAGATCACAGCAGCAACGTCCTGTAAGGATATGCAACTAATTCTTTTTTAGCTGAATCAGTTAGTTGCTATCTCTTTCAGTGACCACTTGTGGGGTACACGCGAAGCTGAGTCAGCGAGGCTGTCGTCATTTGTAGGTGACAGGTTCAAATCATGATGTTATAACCAATGAAGAAATTGTAGACGCCACACACTTTGAATGTCTGAGCTTAATAACCAGAAGTTCGTTTCCTGAACAACGGCTTGGGCGCGGCCATTCGAGGGTTCGATGCCAGCTCTCGAGGTTCGCTAAGAGGGGGAGATGTCTGGTAGCATGGGAATATGGGAATACAATGTATGGTAGCATGGGAATACAATGTCTGGTAGCATAGGAATATGGGTATACAATATATGGTAGCATATTCACATAGGAGCTCTGTGCTGATTTAGAATGTAAATATTGGAATCCAGCATCTTTGAGCATGCACATGAAAGGGAAGTTGATAGGGAACTCCGCTGATAATTCAAGAGCTTGGTCGGATGCGGGTTCTACTCCTGGACTCGTCGCTGGCCAAGGTGAGGTAAAGATGGGTCAACTATTCTTCCTTGCTGCCAGGCCTACACAATGTGAAGATGCTATCACAGCACAGACCTATAGCAGGAAAATACTTCTGGACACACAAACGTATAAATAAGGGCCCCTATCCATGCTAGTTTTGCATAGTGTTATATACTTGTGTGTGTATATATATATACGAGTATATATATATATATATATATATATATATATATATATATATATATATATATATATATATATAGAATGTAAATATTGGAATCCAGCATCTTTGAACATATGTAATTATATATTTATTGCAATCCCGAAGAAATCAGGAGCCTTGGAATGCGATCAACATCGAACAATTAGTATAATGAGCCACATCACGAAGATTCTGATGAGAATTATCATGCAAAGAGTCAGGAAGAAAATACAACCCGAAATAGGAGAAGAACAATGTGGGTTTGTACAAGGCAAGAAGGGTACAGTAAATCCTATGAATACACTGAGAACAATAATTGAACGTTCTGTAGAAGTAAACAAAGATCTATATCTTTGTTGTATTGACTACACAAAGGCTTTCGATAAAGTGAGACATGTCAACATGATAAGAATGCTTGAAGATCTACAAATTAGACTTGTAAAAAACATATATAGGAAACAACAAGCTGCCATCAGAATTGATAACAATGTAGGTCAATATCAGCCTATTAAAAGAGGTG
The DNA here is from genome assembly GCA_963921405.1 of Cepaea hortensis. Taxonomy (NCBI): domain Eukaryota; kingdom Metazoa; phylum Mollusca; class Gastropoda; order Stylommatophora; family Helicidae; genus Cepaea; species Cepaea hortensis. The sequence continues at coordinate 148,647,195 of OY992876.1, read as the reverse complement.
TGAGACAGGGATGTGTAATGTCTCCAGATCTTTTTTCCGTGTCCAGTGAAAATATTTTCAGAAATATATAAGATATGGAATGAATCAACATTAAGGGACGATAGATCAATAACATTAGATATGCAGATGATACAGTCTTGATTGCAGACAATGAACAGGACCTGCAAAATTTAGTAGATGCGGTTGTTGCACACAGTGTTGTATGAATATTAAGAAGATACAGATTATGGTCGTCACTGGGAAGAAGGAAATACCACAATGTGATATACGAGTAAATGGGAATATTCTTAAGCAAGTGAATCGATACAGTTATCTCGGTACAGTCATAACATCTGATGGGAGATGCCTTGAAGAGATTAGAACAAGAATTGCCATCGCAAAGGTAGCCTTTTGCAAGATGAAAAACATACTGACCAATAAAAAGATATAAACGAGAAAAAGAGTGTTCAGGGGATACATAGAGCCTGTTCTTTTGTATTGATATGAAACTTGGACAATGTGCAGTCAAGCTGAAAAACATATGATGGCTGCAGAAATGTGGTTTCTGAGGAAAATGCAAAGAATACCATGGACAGACAGAAAAACCAATGAACAAGTACTACAGGAGACAAATGAAAATCGTAAATTGATTAGAGAAATTAGACGTAGATAGTCTCTCTCTCTCTCTCTCTCTCTCTCTCTCTCTCTCTCTCTCTCTCTTTCTCTCTCTCTCTCTCTCTATCTTTCTCTCTCTCTCTCTTTCTCTCTTTCTCTCTTTCTCTCTCTTTCTCTCTCTCTCTTTCTCTTTCTCTCTCTCTTTCTCTCTCTCTCTCTCTCTCTCTCTCTCTCTCTCTCTCTCTCTCTCTCTCTCTCTCTACTTGGTACGGCCCAGCAGATCAATAGATTATCTGATATACTTAATGTATATCATGTAAAGAATACAAAGAATACCATGGACAGACAGAAAGACCAATAAACAAGTCCTTTAAGAAACAAATGAAGATCGTAAACTGATTAGAGAAATTAGACGTAGACAGTCACAATTTTTTGGGCATGTTATGAGAAGAAATGGATTGGAGAACTTGGTGACAACTGGCAAGATCGAAGGGAACAGACCAAGAGGAAGACCGAGAGGAAAATACCTGGATTGCTTGGCCACGTGGGCGAGACAGGAACACTGAGCTGATCCACGACGCTGGTGATCGAGTGAAATGGCGAGTCATGACCGCCCACGCTTTCTGGCATGGCACATGATATATGTGTGTGTGTGTGTGTGTGTGTGTGTGTGTGTGTGTGTGTGTGTGTGTGTGTGTGAAAGTCAGATTTTAATCAGATATGACTGAGCTACCGTATAACAGTAGACGGTACTACCTGCTTTCTGTTAGCGCCGAACGTTGGGCGGCGCTTACCAAACCCGACACCCCACATTGTGCCAACGGCTTCGGGCGGAAGAGCGCAATTGGGAGGGTACAAGCATTACCCTCCTGCGAGGAAATGCAACCTAAAGACAAAATGTCATGGCAGGGCAGACCAGGCCCTAAAGCTTGGTTGGCGGCTGGTCTAGGATCGAAGCTCCGACAGGCGGAAGTTAGGGCATTGCTTTGCTGATCCGGCAGCTTCTGCAGCTTGTCTTGTTCCAGATGTAGAGGTGTTACCTTTCCTCTGGAGTGAACTAGGCAGGCAGAGAGAGGGATCATGCTGCATGGGCAGGGCAGACCAGGCCTTAAGCCTTGGTTGGCGGCTGGTCTAGAATCGAAGCTCCGACAGGCGGACAGTTAGGGCATTGCTTTGCTGATCAGGCAGCTTCTGCAGCTTGTCTTGTTCCAGATGTAGAGGTGTTACCTTTCCTCTGGAGTGAACTAGACAGGCAGAGAGAGGGATCATGCTGCATGGGGAACACATGATCTCTATATTTTAGCCCAGGCTTTGTGCTATGGAGAGGCAATAACTCTATCCCTGATTTTATCCGATCTCGGAATCAAAGCGAGAGGCAACTGTTACGGGTTATAAGTCCCTGTCAATTGGTGTAGACATGGGGCGCCACTTGTTGCCTCTGACGGTGGGAGACACCTACAGGTATCACTGATCAGCTACCGCCCGCCTCAAGCTGGGCAGCCCCCGGCCAATTGGGTGCTGATCCGCCACAGCCTGCCTGCTTCAATGGGTGCTTGGGGCTAGGACAAAATCTGAATCGTAGGCTGTAAAACCAATGCACCAGGTACTAATAAAAAGAAAAATAGAAACCTCAAGCTACGGTTTGCAACCTGGAACGTGAGAACCATGTGTCCAGGATTTTCCACTGACTTGACCAATATTGACGATGTGAGAAACACGGTTGTGAATGATGCCGAACTCAATCGTCTTAACATTGATATTGCTGGCCTGCAGGAGACTCGCCTTGCCGAGGAAGGGTCACTCAGGGAAAACAATGACACCATTTTTGGAAGGTTAGAGGGCAGGCAGAAAAAAAAAGCAACACGGTGTGGGATTTGAAATGAAGAATTCGCTACTGGGAATGATAAAATTCCAGCAGGAGGAAATGACAGACTATTATCCCTGCGCTTGGCAACCTCTTGTGGTTTTGCCACCATTATGACTGCATATGCACCGACACTCGAATCCTCTGATGATGTAAAGGATTCGTTCTAGGAGAAGTTAGACAGAACTTAACAGAAGTTAATTGTGCTATAAATGAACTTGCATCTGGCAAGGCTCCAGGTAAGGATGGGATTCCAATAGAGGTTATCAGGAGTGGGCAAGACACACTCACTCTATAGATCCACCAGCTAATAGGGCTATGCTGGCGAGAAGGACAAGTTCCACAGGATTTCAAAGATTCAAGCATCATAACACTGTACAAGAACAAGGGCGACCGGAGCGACTGCAACAACTATAGGGGTATCTCACTTCTGTGTATTGTTGGAAAAGTATTTGCCAGAATTGTTCTGCGCAGACTTCAAGTCCTAGGAGATCAAGTCTACCCCGAATCTCAGTGTGGCTTTCGACAGAACAGGTCTACCATTGATATGATATTCTCATTGCGACAAATGCAAGAAAAATGCCGTGAACAGAATCAACCACTGTTTATTGCCTTCATCAACCTCACAAAGGCATTTGATTTGGTCAGTCGTGAGGGTCTGTTCAAGGCAATAAAGAAGATTGGCTGTCCACCAACTCTTCTGTCCATTGTGGAATCGTTCCACACAGACATGAAGGGTATCATCAAGTTTGATGGTGCAACTTCTGAAGAGTTTGAAATCAAGAGTGGAGTTAAGCAAGGTTATGTACTAGCTCCCACCCTCTTTGGAATACACTTTTCACTTCTACTGAAATATGCCTTTGGTGATCAGGATGGTGGTATATACATTCACTCACGCTCAGATGGCGGCCTCTACAATGCTTAGAGATTGAAGGCCAAGACCAAAATTAGGAGGGTACTGATCAGAGAGTTGCTTTTTGCAGATGATGCTGCAGTTTCGACCCACTCTGAGGAAGAATTACAATGTCTACTATCTGAATTCTCCAATGCTTGTTCCGAATTTAGTTTAACAATTAGCAAAAAGAAGACACAGATTATGTCACAAGGTGCACATGGGGAACCATCAATCTTTATTGGCGACGCCGAACTAGAGATGGTAGACCATTTTACATATCTAGGATCAGTGGTAAATAGCAAACTATCCCTAGATCAGGAAATCAACATCCGGATTGGTAAGGCAGCAACAACAATGAACATGTTAAGAAAAAGAGTCTGAGAGAACAGGAAGCTTACTGCCAAAATAAAAGTCCTTGTCTATCAAGCCTGTGTCCTTAGTACTCTTCTTTATGGCAGTGAAACCTGGACAACTTACTCACACCAAGAGAAACGTTTAACGAGCTTTCATATGCGGTGTCTGCGAAAAATTCTTGGTATTTAGTGGCAAGACAAAATCACAAATACTGAAGTATTGGATAGATCAGGTTGTGTTACGGTTTGTTCCATGCTCAGTCTTCGTAGACTTAGATGGATAGGACACGTTAGGAGGATGGGTGATGGTAGAATACCAAAGAACATCTTTTTTGGTGAATTACAGATGGGTAAGAGATCTCAGGGTCGGCCTCTACTACGATACAAAGATGTCTGTAAGCGGGGCATGATTGATACAGGCATTGATAATGCACATTGGGAGCAAGTCGCCGCTGAACGTGTTGCATGGAGGGCAAACATCAGAAATGGAATAAAGACAAAGGAGAAAATTATTGCAGATAAGTCACACACCAAGCGTATGAGACGTAAGATTGTGCATGATGGTGGAAATAACCACGTGTTCACATGCACCCACTGTGAACGAACATTTACAACGCGAATTGACCTTATCAGTCACATTCGCTACCGCCATAGGTAAAAGTTATTATGCCTTTTTGAAGTACAAACTATCGTCTACTATTACCAAGACGGCAAGGTGCCAATGGTGTGTGTGTGTGTGCGCGCGCACGCGTGTGTGTGTGTGTGTGTGTGTGTGTGTGTTGTGAGGATATAAAGAATAGTAAGAGAATATGACTAGGGTATCCCGGATGGGATGGGTTATCTTCAACAGCCTTCTTAAGGCCTAGAAATGTTTCCGAACCCCAAATTGAGGACCTAGACAGAAAGTTTATGTTCCTACACTAATTTTTTAAAGAAAAGGGCCTCCTTTTAAAAGGCGAGGTGATCATGGAAATTTACCACAGACACAAGAGGAAAGCAACTCACTCCTTAAAGAAAATGTGTCTATGTGTAGTTATCCACCCTCATGGTGATCACAGTTTAAATTGTAAACAGTAATATATATCAACTGCAATAAACAACTGCTGAGCAACACGTTAACAATGAAGCAACTCAACCACCATGAATAAATTAAACTATATTGGGAAAAATGATGGGTTTTGGGAAAATCTATGATCTGTATTGTGATACTATATACACGCCCAATTATTACAAACACATGGATCACAGAATCAGTGAAAAGAACAATAAATGATTCCCCAAAACAAACCAACAGATTCCTAAACTATTTACTTATTAAACTCCACTCCTTGATTAATAATATCACTAAGGGTTTTCTCTTTAAAAAATCATAACATAAACTATATCCACATATGTCAAGAAAACTAAAAACAACTCAATGTTCAGACATTGATGACTCAATCCATCTCAAAAGATCCATCTCCAAATCTATCGAGTTTATGATGATAAAAGTCTCTTACTAGTAAATTCAACTAAAGTGTCTGATCAAAATGATATATTCTCCCACTTTGCACTGGGGATACTTCTTCTTCTGCACCACTTCACTGCAACTGATATGTGATTTATCTAAGTTCCTTCGTAATGCTATCAATCTTGGTTAAGGAATGTCATAGGATTCTCCATAGATGCACGGTAGACACAACTAGGACCTAGTATCAAACCTTCCTGTACATGCTTGGGGAAGCCGAGGCCAGGGGATCCATCAATATAAAGGGCATCACTCATCGCGGTTTCTTGAAGGTAGATCCTCATGGCATTGTAACCAATGTCGAACCTCCCGGTGTTCATGTTCAGAGACCAGAACAGCCCAGCTGCCATCAGCAAAGCAATAACGTATGACGAAGGTTCAGGCTGATAAATCCAATCTGTATGTTCCGTGGCATCACTAGAGATCTCACGACATACCTACTTGAAGGACATATACAGGAACAGATACTTCTCCATCCATGAATATGCTTGGTGACTTTGATGCCGAGGTCATTCAAGATGGTAGGCATTCCTGAACTCATTGTCCCGTAGTTCAGGTTCAACAGATCCGAACATCTCAATAGCCATCCATTAGCAAATCAGTATGACCACATGTCCTAACTGCAAGGCCAATACACACCAACCATCTCTCTCTGGAGATACAAATGCAAACACCCATTGATATACATTAGAAAGAAAACTAAATGTCATCATAACCAAAATATCAACAAACAGAAAAGAAACTATCGGAAAAGGGAGGAGAAGGGAGGGTGTTACTAATTCACCAATCACTTTTCTCTGGTGGTGGAGTTTAATCCAACTCTGATGGAGTGTGATAAGTATTCTCCGTGGATGCTATAATGTCACGATGGATAAACTCATGATGAGACAAGGACAGTAAGACAAAATGTCACGATAAGACAATACGAAATGATAAGGCAAAATGTCTGGATGAGATAACTCTCATAATGAGATAAGAGCAGTAAGATAAGACAAAATGTCATTAGGATGAGACTAAAGCATGTTGAGACGAAGGCATCATGTTGTTAAGACGAATTCGTCATGATAACATCTCATCATTCCACGTCTGTAAAGCAAATCTGGTCTTCATCCCTCCCGTGTTAGACTCGGTTCTCAAGTGCCATTTTCATCCTCAATTTTCATTAATTCATTTGACTTTTCCCACTGGGGTAAAACTTTGAACGTCTCCTACAGCAGTAAAAGTAATAATCATGAACCAACATTAAATGTAAAACATTCACAAATGAAAACACACAAATCACCCCACGAAACAACGCATCCAGCACAAGCAATGGTTCTAACGGAAGGGCATATTGCCCCTCCTAACCTGTCTTCTCTGAGAAAAGGGGGTTTGAAAATCCACCCACTATTGCAAGCAATTTCCTTGCACACATTTCAGTAACTGATTACTTTATGGCCATCTTTTAGAACGCATTTGGCAGAGCACTGAATGTAATAAATCACCAAGTCATCAGCAACATTTGTGCGCTGGTCGCATGGATTGCAACGTCTGGCAAACATTTGAGTACATGGTGCGTCTATCTTCCCTTATCAATGAGCATTAATTCTCATAAAAAGAACATGGCAATTCACAGAGCATATCCATGAAAGATGTGAACAGAAAAATCGCATACTATATTCAGGAGGACATGAATATGTGCACACGTTTTTCTTTTTTATTAGATAGACTCTTAGCAATATTTTCTCTGCAGAAGCAATAATGCGTAATATGTGCATTTATAGTAATCATTTCCATTGCATAGAGAAAAGTGGTTATCATTTGCATTTAGGATGTGATAGCGCTCTATAGCATATAGAAAATGCAGATGATATGCACTGATAGTGAGATATCATTCACAAAGCATATAGTAAGTCACTCATAGCAGATGAAACTGTAAACATGGCTGAAAATATCAGTGGGATAGGCATGTCAGTTTTTCAGAAAGCGAATATTCAGGTTATCTTCTCAAGGAAGCGCTGATCTCACAGTTTCACAATCCACACACAGAAACAATGATACCTGTACCCTTTTCATCAGGAAGCACGGTTATGATATGTCAAATGAAATTCTGGGCCTACCTCTGGTAAAGAGAGCACAATTAGGCGCTAAAAACTACCACTAAACCAAACAGCGACAACTCCAGAGGACTACATTGCAAGTGAAATGCTATCGCCCCGGGGGTTCCAGGAACCTGGCCGATACCTAGAGCCTAACCAACCAATCGTTGAACACACACACACACACACACACACACACACACACACACACACACACACACACACACGCACACACACACATGCATACACATACACACACATGCATACACACACACATACACACACGCATGCACGCACGCATGCACGCACGCACGCACATTAGTTGAACGTTCTATAGAAGTAATCAAAGACATACATTTTTGCTTTATTGACTACATAAAGGATTTCGATAAAGTAAAACATGTCAACATGCTAAAGATGCTTGCAGATTTGCAGATTTATGGAAAGGACCTTATACTTCTTTAAAAAAAACAACAAAAAAACAACATATATTGGAAACGATAACAAGCGGCCATAAAGATTGATAATGAAGTAGGTGAATATCAGCCTATTAAGAGAGGTGTGAGACAGGGCTGTGTAATGTCTCCAGATCTTTTTCCCCGTGAACATCTTTTTTACAGTGAACATATAAGAATAGTTTCAGGAAAGTAGAAGGTATTAAATGAATTGTTATTGAGGGATAATTGTTAAACCAAATTCAGAACAAGCACTGGAGAATGCAGATAGTAGACATTGTAATTCTTCCTCAGAGTGGGTCATAACTGCAGCATCATCTGCAAAAATCAACTCTCTGATCAGTACCCTCCTAATTTTGGTCTTGGCCTTCAATCTCTGAGCATTGTAGAGGCCGCCATCTGAGCGTGAGTGAATGTATATACCACCATCCTGATCACCAAAGGCATATTTCAGTATAAGTGAAAAGTACATTCCAAAGAGGGTGGGAGCTAGTACACAACCTTGCTTAACTCCACTCTTGATTTCAAACTCTTCAGAAGTTGCACCATCAAATTTGATTATACCCTTCATGCCTGTGTGGAACGATTCCACAATGGACAGAAGAGTTGGTGGGCAGCCAGTCTTCTTTAGTACCTTGAACAGACCCTCACGACTGACCAAATCAAATGCCATTGTGAGGTCGATGAAGGCAATAAACAGTGGTTGATTCTGTTCACGGCATTTTTCTTGCATTTGTCGCAATGAGAATATCATATCAATGGTAGACCGGTTCTGTCGAAAGCCACACTGTGATTCGGGGTAGACTTGATCTTCTAGCACTTGAAATCTGCGCAGAACAATTCTGGCAAATACTTTTCCAACAACACACAGAAGTGAGATACCCCTATAGTTGTTGCAGTCGCTCCGATCACCCTTGTTCCTGTACAGTGGTATGATGCTTGAATCTTTGAAATCCTGTGGGACTTGTCCTTCTCGCCATCATGTCTCTATTAGCTGGTGGATCTGTAGAGTGAGTGTGTCTTGCCCACTCCTGATAACCTCTATTGGAGTCCCATCCTTACCTGGAGCCTTGCCAGATGCAAGTTCATTTATAGCACACTTAACGTCTGTTATGGTGGGAAGTGTGTCCAGGTGGTCAAGAGTTAGTAGAGCCTCTATGGCCTTGAGGGCATCATCCGCTTGTTTGGTCTCATTTGAGTAAAGTTCCAATTAGTGCTCTACCCATCTGTCCATCTGCTGTTTCTTATCAGTTATGATTTCTCCAGTCAAGGTTTTCAATGGTGCACTTCTTTTGATCAATGGACCACAGGCATTCTTTATTCCTTCATACATGCTTCTGATGTTTCCCTTATCACTTGCAATTTGAATGGACTCACATAACTTGGTCCAATAATCATTTGCACACTGCCTGGCAGCCTTTTGCACATCCCTCCTAGCTTGCTTTAGCTCACTCAGAGTGTTACGCGTTGGTCTTTCCTTGTTTTTTAAGAGAGCTATCTTCTTCTTATCAATCAAGGGCTGAAGAGTATGACTGTTTAGTGAACAATAGGGTTAGAATTAAATTGTAAGAAGGCACAGATTATGGTCGTCACTACGAAGAAGGAAATACCACAATCTAATATACAAGTAAATGGGACTATTCTTAAACAAATGAATCGGTACAATTATCTCAGAACATTCATAGCATCTGATGGGAGATGCCTTGAGGAAATTAGAACAAGAATCGCCATGGCGAAAGTAGCCTTTTGCAAGATGGAAAACACACTGATCAATACAAAGGAGTCATTTGTAACGAGAATAAGAGTGTTGAGGTGCTACATAGAACCTGTAGTTGTGTATGGATGTGAAGCGTGGACAATACGCAGACAAGCTTAAAAAAAAATATCTGATGGCTGTGGAAATGTGGTTTCTAATGAAAATGCAAAGAATACCATGGAGAGACAGACAAACCAACGAGCAAGTCCCACAAGAAACACATGAAAACATAAACTGATTAGAGAATTAAATGTAGACAGTCACAATTCTTTGGCCATGTTATGAGAAGAAATAAATTGGAGAAATTGAAAACTGGCATGATTGAGGGAAAGATAACAAGGGGAAGGCAGCGGTGCAAATACCTGGATGGCTTTGTCTTGTGGTATGGTCGAAACAAGCACACTAAGCTGATCCACGAGTCTTGTGATCGCGTGAGATGGCAAAACATAACCACCCACGCTTATCGGTATGGAACATACTGACACACAAACACATCACACACACACACACACGCACACACATTATATATATATATATATAGAACATGGTAATAAGGAAAGCTAATCCACACGCAGACAACAGTCCAGTGCACTAGAAGTAGTAGCACCTGTTAGTAGTGGGTTACGTTGTAACTAAGTATATTTTCAGGATTGACCTCTAAGGATTGACCCCAATCCTTTTCGGGACCTGGGCGGGTAGGGTAGGGTAGGGTATTTAGGTCATATGTAAGGGTCGATAATTCTAATAAAAGACATGTTTCTAAGGGCAGATAACTGAGTGTGTGTATAATATTTTAAATAATTAAAAAAAAATAAAAATAAAAAGACAATCAGAGGCGCGGGCGGCGGGCACGGGCGCGGGCTGTCGCGGGCGCGCGGTCGCGGGTTCGAATCCAGTAAAACAGAGTCTTGTAGTAGCCACTTGGCCAGTCATTTCTGAGTGACCACAAGCCGGTCAGTGACGAGTGTGGGTGGTGGGGCTAGACGGTTCGAACCTTCGAGGCGCACCGGGTGTGATATGAAAATTGTAATAAGTAAAAAGGTAAATATGGCGTGTATATGAGCTGTAGTGGGTCGTAGTGGCTTATAAAACTATCATCATATAGATTACACCTCTTCAAATGAAAACCTTAAAAAAGTAAAGATGGCCTGTAGTAACGGTTGTAAGGGGGCGTGGCTTCGTGGTATTCGTTGTTAAGGGGTTGGTGAGTGGTGATGTACCTATATAACAGCTTCCGAACAATTTAAAGGGATGGGCGAGTGGCGAAGTGGCTAAGTAAATGCGTCGGTTCCTTGCTAAGAGACAGAGGAGTTGCTAGATAAAGGCTCCAGGTTGTTGTCAAGGGGTTGGTGAGTGTACAAATAGCTAAATAACTGCTTCTGATCCTTGTTAAGAGGTGGGCGAGGGGCGGATTGGTTGGATAATTACGCCCGTTCCTTGGTAAGAGCCAGGGTGATCGAGTGGAGAAGTGGGTAAATATAGGCATGGAGGTATACCATCGACACATTCAACGCATAATTTCGGCGTCGGTCGTCAGAAGACCAAGGATATTTTCATTATATGTCTATTGTAAAGGGGTCGACTGTTTGTTATAACGGGGTTACTATTATCTATAGTGGCTGGGACTTAAATACTATCAGCATACCGGTTACAGCTCTTCAAATGAAAACTTTGAAAGTGTAAAGATGGCCGATGGTTTTAGTGGGTATGACTTTGTGATATTCGTTGTTAAGGGGTGGGGTGAGTGGCTGGGTAACTAGATAAACGCTTCTGAACACTATCATCGGGTTCGAATCCCAGTGGGGTGGTCTAGTGGTAGAAGAAATATTGATAATATTTGGTTCCTTAGTTGTGATGTCGAGCTCGGTTGTTATTAACCCGGTTATGTTTAGAAATGTAGAGGGGTGTGCTGGTTGCGGAGTATGTTTAGGGGGTACCCCAGACACCGTGGAAGTGATAGGTTCGAATCTCAGAACTTTGTCGTGGGTAAGATTTCCAGTCATCAAGGTGTGGGTGTCTAGTTGATTATTGGGTTAGGGTCGCTTTGTCCAGCCTTGTCGCCGCGGCCACAAGTCCCACCGCTGATGAAAAACACAGGCAGCAGATTTCACCATTGTACCTACGAGTCACAAAATATAAGCTAACTTAACATTCAGAATATGACCTCAACAGGTGTTGCCAAAAATCAATACTTATTCTTATAACGGCTAATCCAGGGGATTATCGGCATCGTAATGACCAAGTCAGGTTAACAATATTTCTGATATCTCCGCCATTGCAAATAGTTCGCGATATTAATAAATGTTCATATAAAGGTTGGAAGGGGATTAAAAGATTAGCACCTATTGTCGGGACATCCAATAAAAATCAATAACACTACCCTCGATTTTTCTCATAATTGCCGATTGGAGATTATGGGCTAGGTGTATGTGTCCTTATTTAGTTAAAACAGGTGGTATGAGTAGGAGATATCACAAACAGTATCAGCATGTGCCACTCTGATCTTAAATATCCATCCATCCATCCATCATGTGCCATGCCGGTAAGCGTGGGCGGTCATGTTCTGCCATCTCACTCGATCAACAGAGTCGTGGATCAGTTCCGTGTTTTTGTCTCGACCATGCCACAAGGCCAAGCCATCCAGATACTTGTTTCTAGGTCTTCCCCTTGGTCTGTTCCCCTCGATCTTACCAGTTGTCACCAAGTTCTCCAAATCATTTCTTCTCATAACATGCCCAAAAAATCGTGACTGTCTACGTCTAATGTCTCTGATCAGTTTACGATCTTCATTTGTTTCTTGAAGGACTTGTTCATTGGTCTTTCTGGCTGTCCATGGTATTCTTTGCATTTTCCTCAGAAACCACATTTCTACAGCCATCAGATGTTTTTCAGCCTGGCTGCTCATTGTCCAAGCTTCACATCCATATAAAAGTGCAGGTTCTATGTAGCATCTCAACACTCTTTTTCTCGTTTCAATTGACATCTTTTTATTGGTCAGTATGTTTTTCATCTTGCTAAAGGCTACTTTTGCCATGGCGATTCTTGTTCTAATCTCTTCAAGGCATCTCCCATCAGATGTTATTACTGTTCCGAGGTAATTGTACCTATTCACTTGTTGAAGAATATTCCCATTTCTCTTAAATATCAGTAGTTCGTTATTCTTGTGACATTGAAAACGCTTGTGGCTTGAAGACAGATGGTGTACTATGTTCTTGGGTGGTGTATATAGATTGACCAGTATGTGAAGTTGATAAGGTCACCCCTGCCAGCGCATCGTAGCTGTGTTGTGACTTGTCGCCTATTACATCCGGGTGTAAAAATAACCAAAAATATTTCACATCAACTCAGACAAGAAAAAATGTTAGCCAAATTATTGAAATGTTGGCCAAATATAGAAATATAGCGACCTGACGTATAAAGTATAGTAAAATATGTTAGCCAAACTTATAAAACTCGTGGTCAAAATAAGAAATATCTCAACCAAGCGTATAAGAAATAGGAAAAATGTTAGCCAAACTGACAAAAATGTTGGCCAAATATAGAAATATATCGACCAAACGTATAAAATATAGTAAAATTTGTTAGCCAAACTTATAAAACTCGGGGTCAAAATAAGAAATATCTCGACCAACTTATAAAATGTAGGAAAAATTGTTAGCCAAACTGACAAAACTGTTAGCCAAAATAAGAAACGTCTCGACCAACTTATAAAATGTAGGAAAAATTGTTAGCCAAACTGACAAAACTGTTAGCCAAAATAAGTAACGTCTCGGCCAACTTATAAAATGTAGGAAAAATTGTTAGCTAAACTGACAAAACAGTTGGTCAAAATAAGAAACGTCTCGACTAACATTATAAAAAGTAGGAACAATTGTAACCAAATTAATTTAAAAAGGTGACCAAAATAGGAAATATCTCATCCATTCTTATAAAACTTAGGAAAATGTGTTAACCTAATGAGAAAAATATCGCCCAATTGAAGAAAAAAGTTACACAAAACTTATAAAACTTAGGAAAATGTGTTAACCTAATGAGAAAAATATCGACCAATTGAAGAAAAAACTTACACAAAACTTATAAAACTTAGGAAAATGTGTTAACCTAATGAGAAAAATATCGCCCAATTGAAGAAAAAAGTTACACAAAACTTATAAAACTTAGGAAAATGTGTTAACCTAATGAGAAAAATATCGCCCAATTGAAGAAAAAAGTTACACAAAACTTATAAAACTTAGGAAAATGTGTTAACCTAATGAGAAAAATATCGACCAATTGAAGAAAAAAGTTACACAAAACTTATAAAACTTAGGAAAATGTGTTAACCTAATGAGAAAAATATCGCCCAATTGAAGAAAAAAGTTACACAAAACTTATAAAACTTAGGAAAATGTGTTAACCTAATGAGAAAAATATCGCCCAATTGAAGAAAAAAGTTACACAAAACTTATAAAACTTAGGAAAATGTGTTAACCTAATGAGAAAAATATTGACCAAGTAAAGAAAAACGTACACCAAAATTCTGAAAAGTAAGAAAATTTGTTAACCAAAGGGGAAAAATATTGGCCAAGTGGAGAAATATCTCAACCATACTTATGAAAAGGAGGAAAATGTGTTAACCAAATGGGAAAAATATTGGCCAAGTGGAGAAATATCGCAACCATACTTATGAAACTTAGGAATATGTGTTAACCTAATGAGAAAAATATCGCCCAAGTGAAGAAAAAAGTTACACAAAACTTATAAAACTTAGGAAAAAATGTTAACCTAATGAGAAAAATATCGCCCAATTGAAGAAAAAAGTTACACAAAACTTATAAAACTTAGGAAAATGTGTTAACCTAATGAGGAAAAAATATTGACCAAGTAAAGAAAAACGTACACCAAACTTCTGAAAAGTAAGAAAAATTTGTTAACCAAAAGGGAAAAAATATATGGGCTAAACTATGAAATATATTGTCCGAACTAAGAAAGTGTGTTAACCAAAGGGGGAAAAATGTTGGTCAAAACATGAAACATCTCGACCAAACTTATAAATATCTCGTGTAAACTTATAAAAAAAAGTAGGAACAAATATTGCTCTGTAGTTATGTCAAACGTGTCTTGAACTTTTATCTGAACAGACATTTCACAAGACATAATCATCAACGTCAACACTTTCCCTCTTTTACATTACCGAAAGTTTCAACTTATCAGTCCAGAGTATCCACTAAAGAAGCACTTATGCATACTAATCACCCAGCTCTTCACACTCTTGTTTTTTTTTTTTTTCTTTTCTAACGCAAAGTGTCTCTGTCTTTCATAGATAGCTTCACAACTTTTCTGTGTAGCACCACTAACAACTCCAAACCTTCGTTTCACATGCGCTCTAATGAAACAGTCATAACAACATTTAGGGCAATCTGTGGCTCCACCTGGGATAGTTTCAATATCATCTGAGTATTCGTCAGCAAAGATCCACTTCCCATGGCTGATATCTTCAACTTTCTATACCACAATGTCTGCTACACTAACCTTCCATTGGTCCATCTTTCAACAATACAAAGAGTGTTCTCGAAGCTAACATAACATTGCTTACTTTGTCCACCTCTATCACACTTTGTCATTTCACAGCTGCAATAGCGGCAAGTCTGCAACCAACCAACAGTGTCTGTTATGAAGTCGACCTTTCTTAAAGCCACGTCTGCCTTACTGAACCCTTGAATACCCTCTACCACATCGTCTAACCGACTTTCAACATTTCATACCAAATAACATTAACATTCTCTTTGATTACAGAACAACTGATTTTCTGCTGACTAAGCAGATTTTCCAACCCCGTGGAGATAAATCATATTCCCCCTAACCTACTAGGCGCTATTCTAGACAACGAATATGGTCATCGACCAGCACCCCTAGGCAGAACTTGAAAAAACAACAGAGCTTGGGTTATTGAGACGAATGAGTTGCATTCCTTGGACTACCAGAAAGACATCAAACACAACAAACTCTTTCTTACTAACCCTAACCCTAAGTATACATCAACTAACCCTAACCCTAAACCTAAGTATACATCAACTAACCCTAACCCTAACTATACAACAAACTCTTTCTTAAGAGACATAGATACAAACCAGTGTTAGAAATGAAAAAGTTAAATTTATGTGATTACATTTTAATTAAAATTTAAAACTAATAAATCGCACTTTTATTGCGCGCTTCACTTAATATACAGATATAGGGTAAGTATAGGTATAGGTTAGGTATAGGACATATATCAAGCTTACATCTTGCGCAATAAAAGTGCGATTTATTAGTTTTAAATTTTAATTAAAATGTAATCACATAAATTTAACTTTTTCATTTCTAACACTGGTTTGTATCTATGTCTCTTAAGAAAGAGTTTGTTGTATAGTTAGGGTTAGGGTTAGTTGATGTATACTTAGGTTTAGGGTTAGGGTTAGTTGATGTATACTTAGGGTTAGGGTTAGTAAGAAAGAGTTTGTTGTGTTTGATGTCTTTCTGGTAGTCCAAGGAATGCAACTCATTCGTCTCAATAACCCAAGCTCTGTTGTTTTTTCAAGTTCTGCCTAGGGGTGCTGGTCGATGACCATATTCGTTGTCTAGAATAGCGCCTAGTAGGTTAGGGGGAATATGATTTATCTCCACGGGGTTGGAAAATCTGCTTAGTCAGCAGAAAATCAGTTGTTCTGTAATCAAAGAGAATGTTAATGTTATTTGGTATGAAATGTTGAAAGTCGGTTAGACGATGTGGTAGAGGGTATTCAAGGGTTCAGTAAGGCAGACGTGGCTTTAAGAAAGGTCGACTTCATAACAGACACTGTTGGTTGGTTGCAGACTTGCCGCTATTGCAGCTGTGAAATGACAAAGTGTGATAGAGGTGGACAAAGTAAGCAATGTTATGTTAGCTTCGAGAACACTCTTTGTATTGTTGAAAGATGGACCAATGGAAGGTTAGTGTAGCAGACATTGTGGTATAGAAAGTTGAAGATATCAGCCATGGGAAGTGGATCTTTGCTGACGAATACTCAGATGATATTGAAACTATCCCAGGTGGAGCCACAGATTGCCCTAAATGTTGTTATGACTGTTTCATTAGAGCGCATGTGAAACGAAGGTTTGGAGTTGTTAGTGGTGCTACACAGAAAAGTTGTGAAGCTATCTATGAAAGACAGAGACACTTTGCGTTAGAAAAGAAAAAAAAAAAAAAAACAAGAGTGTGAAGAGCTGGGTGATTAGTATGCATAAGTGCTTCTTTAGTGGATACTCTGGACTGATAAGTTGAAACTTTCGGTAATGTAAAAGAGGGAAAGTGTTGACGTTGATGATTATGTCTTGTGAAATGTCTGTTCAGATAAAAGTTCAAGACACGTTTGACATAACTACAGAGCAATATTTGTTCCTACTTTTTTTTATAAGTTTACACGAGATATTTATAAGTTTGGTCGAGATGTTTCATGTTTTGACCAACATTTTTCCCCCTTTGGTTAACACACTTTCTTAGTTCGGACAATATATTTCATAGTTTAGCCCATATATTTTTTCCCTTTTGGTTAACAAATTTTTCTTACTTTTCAGAAGTTTGGTGTACGTTTTTCTTTACTTGGTCAATATTTTTTCCTCATTAGGTTAACACATTTTCCTAAGTTTTATAAGTTTTGTGTAACTTTTTTCTTCAATTGGGCGATATTTTTCTCATTAGGTTAACATTTTTTCCTAAGTTTTATAAGTTTTGTGTAACTTTTTTCTTCACTTGGGCGATATTTTTCTCATTAGGTTAACACATATTCCTAAGTTTCATAAGTATGGTTGCGATATTTCTCCACTTGGCCAATATTTTTCCCATTTGGTTAACACATTTTCCTCCTTTTCATAAGTATGGTTGAGATATTTCTCCACTTGGCCAATATTTTTCCCCTTTGGTTAACAAATTTTCTTACTTTTCAGAAGTTTGGTGTACGTTTTTCTTTACTTGGTCAATATTTTTCTCATTAGGTTAACACATTTTCCTAAGTTTTATAAGTTTTGTGTAACTTTTTTCTTCAATTGGGCGATATTTTTCTCATTAGGTTAACACATTTTCCCAAGTTTTATAAGTTTTGTGTAACTTTTTTCTTCAATTGGGCGATATTTTTCTCATTAGGTTAACACATTTTCCTAAGTTTTATAAGTTTTGTGTAACTTTTTTCTTCAATTGGTCGATATTTTTCTCATTAGGTTAACACATTTTCCTAAGTTTTATAAGTTTTGTGTAACTTTTTTCTTCAATTGGGCGATATTTTTCTCATTAGGTTAACACATTTTCCTAAGTTTTATAAGTTTTGTGTAACTTTTTTCTTCAATTGGGCGATATTTTTCTCATTAGGTTAACACATTTTCCTAAGTTTTATAAGTTTTGTGTAAGTTTTTTCTTCAATTGGTCGATATTTTTCTCATTAGGTTAACACATTTTCCTAAGTTTTATAAGTTTTGTGTAACTTTTTTCTTCAATTGGGCGATATTTTTCTCATTAGGTTAACACATTTTCCTAAGTTTTATAAGAATGGATGAGATATTTCCTATTTTGGTCACCTTTTTAAATTAATTTGGTTACAATTGTTCCTACTTTTTATAATGTTAGTCGAGACGTTTCTTATTTTGACCAACTGTTTTGTCAGTTTAGCTAACAATTTTTCCTACATTTTATAAGTTGGCCGAGACGTTACTTATTTTGGCTAACAGTTTTGTCAGTTTGGCTAACAATTTTTCCTACATTTTATAAGTTGGTCGAGACGTTTCTTATTTTGGCTAACAGTTTTGTCAGTTTGGCTAACAATTTTTCCTACATTTTATAAGTTGGTCGAGATATTTCTTATTTTGACCCCGAGTTTTATAAGTTTGGCTAACAAATTTTACTATATTTTATACGTTTGGTCGATATATTTCTATATTTGGCCAACATTTTTGTCAGTTTGGCTAACATTTTTCCTATTTCTTATACGCTTGGTTGAGATATTTCTTATTTTGACCACGAGTTTTATAAGTTTGGCTAACATATTTTACTATACTTTATACGTCAGGTCGCTATATTTCTATATTTGGCCAACATTTCAATAATTTGGCTAACATTTTTTCTTGTCTGAGTTGATGTGAAATATTTTTGGTTATTTTTACACCCGGATGTAATAGGCGACAAGTCACAACACAGCTACGATGCGCTGGCAGGGGTGACCTTATCAACTTCACATACTGGTCAATCTATATACACCACCCAAGAACATAGTACACCATCTGTCTTCAAGCCACAAGCGTTTTCAATGTCACAAGAATAACGAACTACTGATATTTAAGATCAGAGTGGCACATGCTGATACTGTTTGTGATATCTCCTACTCATACCACCTGTTTTAACTAAATAAGGACACGTACACCTAGCCCATAATCTCCAATCGGCAATTATGAGAAAAATCGAGGGTAGTGTTATTGATTTTTATTGGATGTCCCGACAATAGGTGCTAATCTTTTAATCCCCTTCCAACCTTTATATGAACATTTATTAATATCGCGAACTATTTGCAATGGCGGAGATATCAGAAATATTATTAACCTGACTTGGTCATTACGATGCCGATAATCCCCTGGATTAGCCGTTATAAGAATTAGTATTGATTTTTGGCAACACCTGTTGAGGTCATATTCTGAATGTTAAGTTAGCTTATATTTTGTGACTCGTAGGTACAATGGTGAAATCTGCTGCCTGTGTTTTTCATCAGCGGTGGGACTTGTGGCCGCGGCGACAAGGCTGGACAAAGCGACCCTAACCCAATAATCAACTAGACACCCACACCTTGATGACTGGAAATCTTACCCACGACAAAGTTCTGAGATTCGAACCTATCACTTCCACAGTGTCTGGGGTACCCCCTAAACATACTCCGCAACCAGCACACCCCTCTACATTTCTAAACATAACCGGGTTAATAACAACCGAGCTCGACATCACAACTAAGGAACCAAATATTATCAATATTTCTTCTACCACTAGACCACCCCACTGGGATTCGAACCCGATGATAGTGTTCAGAAGCGTTTATCTAGTTACCCAGCCACTCACCCCACCCCTTAACAACGAATATCACAAAGTCATACCCACTAAAACCATCGGCCATCTTTACACTTTCAAAGTTTTCATTTGAAGAGCTGTAACCGGTATGCTGATAGTATTTAAGTCCCAGCCACTATAGATAATAGTAACCCCGTTATAACAAACAGTCGACCCCTTTACAATAGACATATAATGAAAATATCCTTGGTCTTCTGACGACCGACGCCGAAATTATGCGTTGAATGTGTCGATGGTATACCTCCATGCCTATATTTACCCACTTCTCCACTCGATCACCCTGGCTCTTACCAAGGAACGGGCGTAATTATCCAACCAATCCGCCCCTCGCCCACCTCTTAACAAGGATCAGAAGCAGTTATTTAGCTATTTGTACACTCACCAACCCCTTGACAACAACCTGGAGCCTTTATCTAGCAACTCCTCTGTCTCTTAGCAAGGAACCGACGCATTTACTTAGCCACTTCGCCACTCGCCCATCCCTTTAAATTGTTCGGAAGCTGTTATATAGGTACATCACCACTCACCAACCCCTTAACAACGAATACCACGAAGCCACGCCCCCTTACAACCGTTACTACAGGCCATCTTTACTTTTTTAAGGTTTTCATTTGAAGAGGTGTAATCTATATGATGATAGTTTTATAAGCCACTACGACCCACTACAGCTCATATACACGCCATATTTACCTTTTTACTTATTACAATTTTCATATCACACCCGGTGCGCCTCGAAGGTTCGAACCGTCTAGCCCCACCACCCACACTCGTCACTGACCGGCTTGTGGTCACTCAGAAATGACTGGCCAAGTGGCTACTACAAGACTCTGTTTTACTGGATTCGAACCCGCGACCGCGCGCCCGCGACAGCCCGCGCCCGTGCCCGCCGCCCGCGCCTCTGATTGTCTTTTTATTTTTATTTTTTTTTAATTATTTAAAATATTATACACACACTCAGTTATCTGCCCTTAGAAACATGTCTTTTATTAGAATTATCGACCCTTACATATGACCTAAATACCCTACCCTACCCTACCCGCCCAGGTCCCGAAAAGGATTGGGGTCAATCCTTAGAGGTCAATCCTGAAAATATACTTAGTTACAACGTAACCCACTACTCCTGTTTGGACTTCCCTTGAGTTCAAAAGAGAGAACGCAAGAAACAGTTTTCTCATATTTTCTAAATATGGTTTGATGTTTAGTTTTAGTTTAGTCGATGGATCAACATCACAGCACACGGGTGTAACCCATAAGTGCTCTGTTCTCCTAACTCAAACATGAGTCTAGAGAATCTCACCTCAGTGCACGAACTTTGTATCACCGGCGAGGATCCTGAAATACTTTGGGTAGATTTTTAACTCGAAACTTTGCCCAGGCAGCGCCTTTAGGCTACTCTTTTTCATTTCCAACTGCCAAGGGATTTATTTTTGCGTACGCAATAATACATACGGGCGTCCGGTCTCACTACCCAGAAGTCCACGTGAAATGAATCCAGGGCCTCACCGGGGCTTGAACCCGGGACCTCCAGCACTCGAGGCGGACACCATACCTCGAGACCACGCAGTCCCCCTTGTATATGGTTTGATCATACTAAAGACATCTGACTTCCACAGACTCTATCTTTATTGTGTATTTAATTCCCCTGAAAGTCGTGAATTAGTGACGTTTCATTAAAAGTTCCCTCTTCGGCACCTGCTATGAAAACTTATCACTGCAACGTCCTATTTGTTTTTATTGTATACTAGCTGACCCGGCCCGGCTTCGCCCAGTCCTTGGTGGGGATCATCTCATTTAATTCATATAAGTAGTCATATAAGCTCACGTTCCCGTTACCGACTGTCTGTCTGTCTGTCTGTCTGTCTGTCTGTCTGACCCGGCATCGCCCAGTCCTTGGTGGGGAGCATCTCATTTAATTCATATAAGTAGTCATATAAGTTCCCGTTCCCGTTACCGACTATCTGTCTGTCTGTCTGTCTGTCTGTCTGTCTGTCCGTCCCTCCCTCTCTGTCTGTCTGTCTGTCTAATCATTTATTGGTTGCAGTTAGAACAACCTTAGATAAACGAAGACCAACTTACAAAAAGCATTAGAAAGAGCACTTGAAAGATCTTTACATCTTCCCCCAACAATTAACTTGGGTAAATGGAGCGGCGGCAGCAGCATCAGCAGAAGAAGGAAAAGGAGGAGTAGACAACTGCAGCGAAAAGGTGGGTCTGTCTATCTATCTGACCCGGCGTGACTTCGCCCAGCTCCTGGCGGGTAGCGTCTCATTAAATTCATACAACAAAAAAAGTAACTTAAAAAAATGCCCTTCCACACACCATCCATTATTTTTAATGAAAACTCTTTCTAATCACCTGCATGACTACAGTAACTTCTTAAGCAAAAAAAGATGAGTTACAATGTTATGCATTGTGCATCATTTTTATGAAAACTTTGAAAATGCCTTACAGATTGTATCATTATTTATTATAACTCATATGCCGGTACATAACTATGGACAAAGAGTTTATAAATCTTTGAAAACGATGCCACAATATGACTATAAGTTATACAGAAAAGTTATGCCCCTTGAAATAACTTTTACAGAGTTAGGTCCCCTGCGATATATGAAATTATGATGAAAAATGAAAAATGAAATAATACTGAGTAAGCAGGCGATTTCACACTAACAAAATATCACAGTTGACAGCTCTGGAATGAAAGGAAGGCGTGTAGAAAATTTCATCTCAATCGGATGGGCCGTTCGCGAACAAATAAAGGACATACGGACAGAGATACGGACGCACAAGTCTTTTTTATATATAAGACTAGCTGGCCCGGCCCGGCTTCGCCCAGGCCCTGGAGGGGATCTATCTATCTATCAGTCTGTCTGTCTGCTTGTTTGTCTGTCTGTCTGTCTGGCTGACCCGGCCCGGCTTCACCCAGTCCCTGGTGGGGAGCATCTAATTTAATTCATATAAGTAGTCATATAAGCTCTCCCGTTCCCGACTATCTGTCTGTCTGTCTATCTGTCTGTCTGTCTGTCTGACCCAGCTTCACCCAGTCCCTGGTGGGGAGCATCTCATTTAATTCATATACGTAGTCATATAAGCTCTCCCGTTCCCGACTGTCTGTCTGTCTATCTGTCTGTCTGTCTGACCCGGCCCGGCTTCACCCAGTCCCTGGTGGGGAGCATCTCATTTAATTCATATAAGTAGTCAAATAAGCTCCCGTTCCCGACTATCTGTCTGTCTGTCTATCTACCTGGCCCGGCGTGGTTTCGCCCAGCTCCTGGCGCACAGTAACTTAAAAGAATGTCCTTCCACACACCATTCATTATTTTAAATGAAAACTGTTTTTAATCACCGACATGACAGTTGATAAGTTCTTTAAGCAGAAAAATATGGGTTACAATGTTATGCATTATGCATTATTTTTATGAAAACTTTGAAAATGCCTTAAAGATTATATCATTATTTATTATAACTCATATGCCTGTAAATAACTATAGACAAAGAGTTTATAAATCTTTGGGGGGGGGGGGGAACCCGCATTTTAACAGTATTTTAACAGGCGTGCTGCGTGTAAGGTATGCATAAATTATGAACAACACACACAAAATTAACTTAAGAATGTCCTTCCAGACACCATGTGCTCTCTTTCACTAAAATAGAAAATTAGATTTTTAACTAACTATTGCATTTCATCTGAATCTGATAAAGGGCACACACACAAACAAATATTGTCTACATATATAGTAGAGGATATTGAAATATGGTACATGGCCAAAAGAAAAAGGCCAACCTGAAACTACTAAACGTAAATGCTGGGTACTTCAAAGGATAGGCTTCTTCTTTTTTTAGACAAAAAAACAAACAAAACCACAACCTGCATTTTAACAGGCGTGCTGCGTGTAAGGTATGCATAAGGTATGCACACCCACAACATTGAATGAAAAATGTGATGTTGCCACACACGCGGCCAACTTTTTTTTAAAAACAAAAACAAAATCGAGAATATACCCATTTAATTGTGTACTGACCTTCTCTCTGCCAAGCGAACGAAAAAAACAAATGCTTCGATTACTTCAAAAGTTCCACTTCGAAAAAAAGTAAAATTCTGACGTATCTAAAATAAATCCATTATTTTTAATGAACACTGGTTTCACATAAAAAGATGTGTTAGAAAATTTTCACTATTTAAATAGATGCATTACTTTTATGATAATTATTATGAAAATGCCTTAAAGATTATATCACTATATATTATAACTCATATGCCTGTAAATAACTATAGAAAAGAGTTTATAAATCTGTGAAAACAATGCAACAATCTATACATAAAATAATAGTGATTGTCAACAACTCAACTGACAGGTCTCATTGGGTACTTCTCACACACCCATACAAGACAACTTGCAAGTCGTGTGGGAGGCAAAATGTATGGTCCATTTTATTGCCGTTGGCTCGCTTACAAGCGGTAAACAGTCGCTAATGCAATACACAATATACAGCCACAGAATTATCTAACACAAACTGCTAACCCTATGCTAGTTCTATCTATTAGTGAACACAAAACTCCTAACGCTATTCTAAACGATGTGAACGCCTCAAGTCCAGTCTCCCGTCTACCTAACCTCTCTCCCGTGGTTACACACCACGCGGGGTGACCTTCACCTTCGTGCGTGTTACCTCACATCGCACTCTGCTGGCAAACGTGGCCTGTTGAGTGTCTACTCAACTGTGCTATGGCTTCACGAGGTGTGGTACTATCGAGTCTTTGACACACACCCACCCCTCTTGTGTTGCGTCATCAACTTTCACTCATTGGTTGTGACGCAAGAGGTTCCTAAACAAAAAATTAGTGTCTCTAATTTTTGTCAAAGACTCTAGATAACCTGGCTTTGGGCATTCCAATGAACTATTAATAACTATTGTCACAATGTAGCAAAGCCTTATTTGGCTACTGGCAATCGCCACAAACTTGACTGGTTGGCGTGAGCCCCTTCTCACATGCTATATTATATTTATCAGAGGTATGTCTGAACCGGACCGTTGTCTTATAAGACCTGCCCTCACATAGTAAATTAACTTACTACCCATACAAAGTTGACTTTCTTAGGGTCAACACATGAATTATTTCATGTCCCCCATATAATATTTAACAACCATTCTACAAGAGTGTGTGCGATAGGCTTTACCTCCTTCGCTTCCGCGCGTAAGACTTTATTTCACTGTTAATTTAGTTCTTCGTTGTCCATTATGTCCCCTGGCCCCATAGTTATCTGTCTTTGATTTACAAATAGTGTATGCAATTTATATGTTTGTTTTTCTGTTTGTTTGTGTGTTTGGATGTAATAAATCTACTAATCTAATTTCTATCCTCTATTTATAAATTCTATGTGTATGTATGTTAGTTTTTTGAGTGTCATAATTTGGTTCAATGTGGCCACAAACAGGTGTATAACACTAATTCGTGACTACATTCACTTGTTATGAAACCCAAAATACTGTAATCTAAGTTCTAAACTATATTACAGACAACACATTCACACTAACACAATTTCACTAACGAAAACTTTACATTCTAACATACCATTCTAATTCTATAACTAAGTATTTAATGTGTTACCTAAATTTATTAAATTTGTTATGTTAATTATATGATATGATTATATTACTTCTTATTTTTTTCTAATCTAAGTGATGTAATCTAACTATTTAAATGCAATTGTTGTGATGTGAGTTATGTACCTTAATTAAATGGATTATGTGACCACAATTTATGTACTTTTCTAAATACTATGCTAAATAATGTTTTTAAATGCACAAAGGAATTATATGAGTGATGTTCTTAATCTAACTGGTGTAAATGCTGTATGTTACCTTATCTACTCTTTTTAATCTATTATGATGTAAAATGATGATACTAATAAATGGTAATATTTGAAAGATGGTATGGTTTCATTAAGATGGAATAAACTAACTACAATGAAACTAAGTGAAATATAACAATCTAAATGGTACTATTCATATCATAAATTTAATTTAACTTGTAATAAACTATTCTTATGTCTAAACTAATATTCTAATCTAATTTTAATGGGTTAATTACTGTACTAACTACATTATTAAAATAAATGAGAACTGTTATAGTTCCTAACCTACATCTAATTTATCACTATCTTAAAATATTATATTACATATCACAATAAGTTTATATACATAGTATTCGGTTTCCACAGGTTAGTAGTTGCCTTCATGTATGTGCAATGGTTGTATAGGCATAATATAACCACACATTTTGCCTGGGTATCTGAAATACATTACACAGTCATCTTAATGTTCTCTCGGTAGTGCACGTGTAGAGTTCGCTGGTGTTGTAGCTCTGTCTTTTCGTGTCTGTAATTAAGCACTGTTCTGACACTGTTTTCTGCGGTTCATATATATGATACACCGGAATGGAGCTTAGTTGGAAATGAGCTGTCCTAGTTCACACGGTGGTATCTAAGTATAGCAGCACAGTTCTTAATCTGATGTCCACGGACACATGATAGTTCAGTGTTTTGGTACATGATTACGCCAATAATGTGGATATGTATGTAAGCTATTTTACATCTTATATTATCAGATACCCATGTACCAACCATCACTCTAATTTAACTGTTGGATTTCAGGTATTTCTACCCCAGATGGTCTACTAAGGGTATCAGCTAGGGTGTTGTCTTTCCCCTTAATATGCTCTATACTGAACGTATAGTTTTGAAGGATAAGAGACCACCTGTATATCCTGTCGTTTCGGTGCACACCAGTCTGAATGACCGTAATGGGAGAATTGTCGGTCTGGATAATGAAGTGCACACCCGCCAGAAAGCGGTGGAGCTTTCTCACTGAGTAGATGACGCTCAGGGCCTCCAGTTCTGCTATCGAATATCTGGACTCGGTAGGTGTGATCTTACGGCTCACGTAGCAAATCGGATGGAAGATGCCCTCATAAAATTGGCCTAGGACTGCAGCGATGGAGATCCTGCTGGCATCTGTCCTAAGATAATAAACGAGCCCAGGGTTAGGCAAGCGGAGGATGGGAACATTACTAAAAAGAATTTTCAATTTTGACAATGCAGAAATTAATAATGCATCTTTCACATCCAATTTTACTGATGCTTTTAATACATTCGAAAACACACTAGTTATTTCAGCTAGGTTTGGAATAAATTTACTATAGTAATTAACTAATCCCAAAAGACTTCTAACCTGCTTTTTCGTAGTAGGCATGGTTAGATTCATAATTTTTGTAATAATCCTATTGTCAGTCTTCAGTTGACCTTGAGAGATGACATGACCCAAAAATTCAATTTCTTTTAGGCCTAATTCGACTTTGCTCGGTTTGACTGTGAGACCGAAGAGTCGCAACCTATCAAACACATGTCTCAGTTTCAGTAAGTGTGTAGTCCAGTCTTCAGTATGGACACATATATCGTCTATATAGGTCACAGTATTCGTCACTCCATGTAACAGATCTCTAGTTAAGCGTACGAAAGTGGCAGGAGCATTTCGAAGTCCGAAAGGAAGAAATCGCCACTCGTATAGTCCTAAAGGTGTTGAAAACGCAGTAAGATGCATAGATTGAGCTTGCATCGGGACCTGCCAGTATCCTTTAGTAAGATCTAGTTTTGAAAAGATTTTAGAAGTAGACATGTCCAAGATAAGATCTTCGCAGGAAGGAATAGGTTCTGCGTTGATCTTAGTGATGTTATTGAGTTTCCGGTAGTCCACGCACAGACGAATTGTGGAATCCTTCTTCTTAATTAGGACGATTGGAAAAGAGTACTCTGATGTAGACTTTTGGATAATCCCGCTAGCTTCTAAATTAAGAATTTCCTTATTTAGATTTTCCCTATAGCTGAGTGGGATAGAGTACGGCCTACATTTAATAGGCTTAGAATCCGAAAGAAGAATGGAGTGTTCGATTCTGTCCGTCCTACCTGGGATGTCAGAGAATAAGTCTTTGTATTCAGTAACTAACTCCACTAATTGTCGTCGTTGAATGTCTGTTAGTCCCTGATCTATATGTATGCTGTCCACTGTCGCAGTTTTGTCTACAATGGGAACAGGTAGTTCCATTCCGTCGTCGTCTACCTGATTCAGTACCGTGGTGGTGCTAAGTGTGTATTCTGTTAACTCACTGGGTGTATTGCCATTGTCGGAACTGCCAGTCTCGCTAACTAGTGTAGTTGCGTTGTGTATGTCTGTCGTCTGATCACTGGGTGTTGGTGCACTCTGTTCGTCTGTCACTACTTCTGTTTCTTGTCTTGTATAGTAAGGTTTCAACATGTTGACATGGAATATCTTTAAGTGTCCGTTTATCGATATTTCATAGTCAACATCCGAAATTCTGCGTACCACCTTGAATGGCCCTTGCCATGAGGTTAATAGTAAATTTCTTTTGTCTGGAAGTAGCAAGAGTATGTCTTGATCTGGTTCAAGTTCAATTGTTCTTGTCCCTTTGTTGGCATATTGGCGGTAGATTTGACCCTTCCTCTCCAAAGCTGCCTTAGCTATAACACACGATTTCATGATCTTGTCTCGTGTCTCTGTCACCATTTCATAAGGTGTTTTTGGGGTAGGAATTTCTATCGAATTTGTTAGTACCTGATGGTAAATAGTTAGGGGTCCACGTGGGTTAGCCCCGTAAACTAATTCAAAGGGTGAGAAACCCGTGCTAGAATGGGGAATCTCCCGATAGGCGAACAGCACTGTTGGTAACAGTGTATCCCAATCAGCTGGGTTTTCTGCTGTAACCTTAGCCAGCATGTGCTTTAGGTCCCCATTA
Source organism: Cepaea hortensis (assembly GCA_963921405.1). Lineage (NCBI taxonomy): Eukaryota > Metazoa > Mollusca > Gastropoda > Stylommatophora > Helicidae > Cepaea > Cepaea hortensis. Next base: position 148,618,782 of record OY992876.1, on the reverse strand, counting down.
ATTTTCTCTACTATTCCATTGCTGGCTGGATGGTAAGCTGTCGTAAAATGTTGCTTAATGCCTAACATTTTTGTAAGGGCTTGCGTTGCAGCCGATATGAACTGAGTTCCACGATCGGATAAAATGGTCCGTGGGAATCCGAATCGTGAGAACAGGTGTAGAAATACATTGGCAACGTCTTTGGAGGTGATGTATTTCAAAGCTACTGCCTCAACCCACCTTGTACATAGGTCGACCATTGTCAATATGAAGCGATTTCCTTTGCTGGACACCTGGTTTAGGGGTCCAACAATATCTACCGCCACACTTTCAAATGGCCTAGAAGCCAGTGTAGAAGGCTGTACTTCAGCTGTAGGATGTTTACCTTTACGTACCAATTGTTGACAGACATTACACGAACGACAAAATAATTTTATGTCATTGCAAAAACCTGGCCAATAGAAATGAGCCTGAATTCTGGCCCTGGTCTTATCATATGCAAGATGACCAGCAAACGGTGACTCATGTGCAATCTTTAGCACAGTTAGACGATGTTGTTCAGGTAACACCGTTTGCTGAATCTCATGGTTACCAGTAGTATAATATCTAGTTAAAATACCATTGTTAAGTCTAAAAACCCAAGATGCATTTTTGGTCACTTTGGCTTTATCTTTTAACAATTTTAAGTATGGAGACACACTAGTATCAGCTTTTTGCTGTTCTATAAATTTCTGTCTGCTGGTGTCATCTGTGCCAGTTGGGGAAAGCAACAGTAGTCTCTCATCTTGTAGTGTGTCTTGATGTTTCACACTGTCTGCTCTTGTTGTTGCATTAGCTGCATTTAATTTCTCCCATGCAACTATTTCCTCATTAGTACATTGTTTCAGTTGAGGTAAACACCCCAAAATTAAATCAGTACAAGGGTTGTTAAGTATTGCACAAGTAAAGGTACCAGAAAGAAACGGAGAATCAATACGGGCTTTTGCCAAAGGGTAAGTCTCAATGTTACCCGAAAAGGTTCGGCATCTGACAGTGTCACCTGTGTAATCACCCGGGCTCACTAGTTCTTTCCGAAGACCGATAAGGGTGCTGCCGCTGTCCAGCAAACATTGACATGGTACATCATTGACCATTGCATTGTGGCACACTAACTTGCCTCTGGAGGCTAATGCTGCATTCACACTCACAGATGAGCATGGTACTGTATGTCCACATTCTAGTCTTCCGTCTGCATGGAATTGGTGACATCGTTCACAGCCGTCAAAGCTTAATATATCGTTAGCAGCACACACATCCTCTGCTTGGTTAGTTGGTAAGTCACTTTCAATCTCACACTCATTCTCACTACCACTATCTGAAGAGGTGTTAATCAACATAGCGTTGTTAGCTTTCAAACGTTGGCGGCCAAGGCACTTATTAGAATAATGGCCATAAGAGGAACAAAAAAAAACATTTGATTGCACGCCTGTATGCAGACCGTTTGCTTTGCTGCTTCTTGATCACATTTTCAAGATGCGCCGGATAATTCGGCGATTTGTCGCACATAGCATAAGTGTCGTGCATTAGTTGACAGTACATGCATATGGAAACTTTTCTGTCTTTCTTATCATACTTCTGAAAAGGTTTTCTGTTACCCTGATAGTTTTTTGATTGTTCTTTGACAAAGGAAACTATCTCAGAGTCACTTGAGGTCTTAAAAATCTCTCTGTTAGAAGAAAAATATGCTGAGCCTTTTTTTTCGAACTGCTCGATGTTCTCAATGTCCGACTGCTGCAAAAACTTAGCAAAAGGAGAAGGTATAGTAGATATACACTTGTCCATAGCTATTAGGTTTTTTAATCTATCAAAGTCTTTTCCTATGTTAGCTGCTTTAAGCCACCTGTTTAGTACACTCTGCACATTTGAAAAATAATCTATAAAAGTTTCACTAGGTTTAGGTTTTAAATTTGAGAACTGAACCTGATACCCAGGGGCATCAAGTAAAAAGTGCTGCATAATCCTATCATGGATGTATTGATAGCTAGATCTAAGTTCAATAGGAATAGACTCTATTACTTTAAGGGGCTCACCACTTAGATTCTTCATGTAAATCGGAGCCCACATATCTAAAGGAACTTGGTGATATTTAAATTGATACTCTACATTCTCTGTCCAGGCAGATATGGAGTCCTCTTTACAATATGGTTTGATAATATTTTTGTATTTGTTGAACTTATTTTCCTCTTGTTGACTTCTTAGTTTAGTGGCAGAGATCTCTGCGTGTGAGTCTACATCCATGCTTTTCATCTTTAATTGTGTCTCTGATTCTACCTGAATTTGTTTTTCTTTAACTCTTGCCATTTCATCTATCTCTTTTTGCTTTAGATCTAATTCCTTTTGTTTTAATTCTTTCTCTTGATCTAATTGTTTTTGTTTCATCTCCTTATCATGTTCTCTTTCTCGTGCGCGTTCGTCCCTCTCCGCATTCTCTTTTCGTGTTTGTTCCTCTTTTGTTTCTTTAAATTTCTGATCAGCATATTGTTGTAGTTCTTTTCCTGTTAATTCCAGTTCTTTGCCTGCTTTTATGAAATCTGATAAAGTTGCCATCTTACTTTAGTACTTGGCTAACAGTGATAGGCAATGATGACTTTAATCAGTTATTTATCTTTGATATGTTATGTTTGTTCTTATCTGATCACTATCAGTTGTGCTTTCTGTTTATACCCTGCCCAGATTTATCTTGCAGAAAAACAGAGTATACAAATATGTCAACGCGTTACAAGCTGAACAAGAGATGCACTATTAATCAAATTGCATGACAAAATATATAAGTGTACTCAGCTTAATGTGGGAACGAAGCTCCTTTGACACAGGTCACCTTGTTTGGTACACTGGGGTGGCGACACGTTTCGTACGTAGCACACGGTATTTGGCCCACAGGTGTATGTGCACAGCTGTTGTTTGCCCTCTGATATATAGGGCAGCAGTAAACACGCCTACTAAACGATATGATTTACTCGACAACTAAGGACAATGACTTAGACAATGACAGACTTACGAACACCTAGAATATGTATTAATTAATTTTAATGTCAATGTCCTGTCTTTGTTTTAAACAATAATTGCCTTTCGTTACTAACCTAGTTAATTTCTGTAAACGTTGTGCAGCTAAGTATCAGATGCTTAGCCCGAAAATAGTTCCATCGTGACGATAAGCAAAGAGAAAATAGACCCAAAAATGAATAAATGCTTGTAAAGAAATCAAAATAACATAATAATGTGTCAATAAATAAATATATTCATTTAGTAACTTAAATAAGTAAATAATAAACAATATACAGCACAGATTCAGGCGGGCCGTCGCCAAGCGATCTTGTAAACACTCGACTGCTTTATGCTAATGACGCAGAACAACTGTCTGTCAATCACTCTACGTCATCGCGCAGCGCTATTTTTAGATCTCAAAAATCAATATTGTCGGCTGCCTGTGTATTCCTGCGCCGTGAATCATGTTTGGTGCTTATTCAAGAATAAATTGGTAAATATATGAATAAATATAAGAAAATAAGAATATTAATACTTACAGCTTCGAAGAATACATGATTTCATTCAATAAATATATCATAAACACAATTAAACACTATTTTGTCACGATAGGCATATTTCTAGCTCGCAAATTCTCCTGTCTGCACAAATTATCGTTACTACAAAAATTAATCCCTAGTCTGGAGCCCGTGGATGAGTGGATTAGCTTGAACTTTTCGTTCAAGCTTCACTTCTTGACACCACAATTACCCTTTTACTGTGGGTATTAGCTTGGCGCTTTCGTCCAAGCACCACTTTCTGACACCACAGTTACCCTGGCCTGTCAACAACTCAACTGACAGGTCTCATTGGGTACTTCTCACACACCCATACAAGACAACTTGCAAGTCGTGTGGGAGGCAAAATGTATGGTCCATTTTATTGCCGTTGGCTCGCTTACAAGCGGTAAACAGTCGCTAATGCAATACACAATATACAGCCACAGAATTATCTAACACAAACTGCTAACCCTATGCTAGTTCTATCTATTAGTGAACACAAAACTCCTAACGCTATTCTAAACGATGTGAACGCCTCAAGTCCAGTCTCCCGTCTACCTAACCTCTCTCCCGTGGTTACACACCACGCGGGGTGACCTTCACCTTCGTGCGTGTTACCTCACATCGCACTCTGCTGGCAAACGTGGCCTGTTGAGTGTCTACTCAACTGTGCTATGGCTTCACGAGGTGTGGTACTATCGAGTCTTTGACACACACCCACCCCTCTTGTGTTGCGTCATCAACTTTCACTCATTGGTTGTGACGCAAGAGGTTCCTAAACAAAAAATTAGTGTCTCTAATTTTTGTCAAAGACTCTAGATAACCTGGCTTTGGGCATTCCAATGAACTATTAATAACTATTGTCACAATGTAGCAAAGCCTTATTTGGCTACTGGCAATCGCCACAAACTTGACTGGTTGGCGTGAGCCCCTTCTCACATGCTATATTATATTTATCAGAGGTATGTCTGAACCGGACCGTTGTCTTATAAGACCTGCCCTCACATAGTAAATTAACTTACTACCCATACAAAGTTGACTTTCTTAGGGTCAACACATGAATTATTTCATGTCCCCCATATAATATTTAACAACCATTCTACAAGAGTGTGTGCGATAGGCTTTACCTCCTTCGCTTCCGCGCGTAAGACTTTATTTCACTGTTAATTTAGTTCTTCGTTGTCCATTATGTCCCCTGGCCCCATAGTTATCTGTCTTTGATTTACAAATAGTGTATGCAATTTATATGTTTGTTTTTCTGTTTGTTTGTGTGTTTGGATGTAATAAATCTACTAATCTAATTTCTATCCTCTATTTATAAATTCTATGTGTATGTATGTTAGTTTTTTGAGTGTCATAATTTGGTTCAATGTGGCCACAAACAGGTGTATAACACTAATTCGTGACTACATTCACTTGTTATGAAACCCAAAATACTGTAATCTAAGTTCTAAACTATATTACAGACAACACATTCACACTAACACAATTTCACTAACGAAAACTTTACATTCTAACATACCATTCTAATTCTATAACTAAGTATTTAATGTGTTACCTAAATTTATTAAATTTGTTATGTTAATTATATGATATGATTATATTACTTCTTATTTTTTTCTAATCTAAGTGATGTAATCTAACTATTTAAATGCAATTGTTGTGATGTGAGTTATGTACCTTAATTAAATGGATTATGTGACCACAATTTATGTACTTTTCTAAATACTATGCTAAATAATGTTTTTAAATGCACAAAGGAATTATATGAGTGATGTTCTTAATCTAACTGGTGTAAATGCTGTATGTTACCTTATCTACTCTTTTTAATCTATTATGATGTAAAATGATGATACTAATAAATGGTAATATTTGAAAGATGGTATGGTTTCATTAAGATGGAATAAACTAACTACAATGAAACTAAGTGAAATATAACAATCTAAATGGTACTATTCATATCATAAATTTAATTTAACTTGTAATAAACTATTCTTATGTCTAAACTAATATTCTAATCTAATTTTAATGGGTTAATTACTGTACTAACTACATTATTAAAATAAATGAGAACTGTTATAGTTCCTAACCTACATCTAATTTATCACTATCTTAAAATATTATATTACATATCACAATAAGTTTATATACATAGTATTCGGTTTCCACAGGTTAGTAGTTGCCTTCATGTATGTGCAATGGTTGTATAGGCATAATATAACCACACATTTTGCCTGGGTATCTGAAATACATTACACAGTCATCTTAATGTTCTCTCGGTAGTGCACGTGTAGAGTTCGCTGGTGTTGTAGCTCTGTCTTTTCGTGTCTGTAATTAAGCACTGTTCTGACACTGTTTTCTGCGGTTCATATATATGATACACCGGAATGGAGCTTAGTTGGAAATGAGCTGTCCTAGTTCACACGGTGGTATCTAAGTATAGCAGCACAGTTCTTAATCTGATGTCCACGGACACATGATAGTTCAGTGTTTTGGTACATGATTACGCCAATAATGTGGATATGTATGTAAGCTATTTTACATCTTATATTATCAGATACCCATGTACCAACCATCACTCTAATTTAACTGTTGGATTTCAGGTATTTCTACCCCAGATGGTCTACTAAGGGTATCAGCTAGGGTGTTGTCTTTCCCCTTAATATGCTCTATACTGAACGTATAGTTTTGAAGGATAAGAGACCACCTGTATATCCTGTCGTTTCGGTGCACACCAGTCTGAATGACCGTAATGGGAGAATTGTCGGTCTGGATAATGAAGTGCACACCCGCCAGAAAGCGGTGGAGCTTTCTCACTGAGTAGATGACGCTCAGGGCCTCCAGTTCTGCTATCGAATATCTGGACTCGGTAGGTGTGATCTTACGGCTCACGTAGCAAATCGGATGGAAGATGCCCTCATAAAATTGGCCTAGGACTGCAGCGATGGAGATCCTGCTGGCATCTGTCCTAAGATAATAAACGAGCCCAGGGTTAGGCAAGCGGAGGATGGGAACATTACTAAAAAGAATTTTCAATTTTGACAATGCAGAAATTAATAATGCATCTTTCACATCCAATTTTACTGATGCTTTTAATACATTCGAAAACACACTAGTTATTTCAGCTAGGTTTGGAATAAATTTACTATAGTAATTAACTAATCCCAAAAGACTTCTAACCTGCTTTTTCGTAGTAGGCATGGTTAGATTCATAATTTTTGTAATAATCCTATTGTCAGTCTTCAGTTGACCTTGAGAGATGACATGACCCAAAAATTCAATTTCTTTTAGGCCTAATTCGACTTTGCTCGGTTTGACTGTGAGACCGAAGAGTCGCAACCTATCAAACACATGTCTCAGTTTCAGTAAGTGTGTAGTCCAGTCTTCAGTATGGACACATATATCGTCTATATAGGTCACAGTATTCGTCACTCCATGTAACAGATCTCTAGTTAAGCGTACGAAAGTGGCAGGAGCATTTCGAAGTCCGAAAGGAAGAAATCGCCACTCGTATAGTCCTAAAGGTGTTGAAAACGCAGTAAGATGCATAGATTGAGCTTGCATCGGGACCTGCCAGTATCCTTTAGTAAGATCTAGTTTTGAAAAGATTTTAGAAGTAGACATGTCCAAGATAAGATCTTCGCAGGAAGGAATAGGTTCTGCGTTGATCTTAGTGATGTTATTGAGTTTCCGGTAGTCCACGCACAGACGAATTGTGGAATCCTTCTTCTTAATTAGGACGATTGGAAAAGAGTACTCTGATGTAGACTTTTGGATAATCCCGCTAGCTTCTAAATTAAGAATTTCCTTATTTAGATTTTCCCTATAGCTGAGTGGGATAGAGTACGGCCTACATTTAATAGGCTTAGAATCCGAAAGAAGAATGGAGTGTTCGATTCTGTCCGTCCTACCTGGGATGTCAGAGAATAAGTCTTTGTATTCAGTAACTAACTCCACTAATTGTCGTCGTTGAATGTCTGTTAGTCCCTGATCTATATGTATGCTGTCCACTGTCGCAGTTTTGTCTACAATGGGAACAGGTAGTTCCATTCCGTCGTCGTCTACCTGATTCAGTACCGTGGTGGTGCTAAGTGTGTATTCTGTTAACTCACTGGGTGTATTGCCATTGTCGGAACTGCCAGTCTCGCTAACTAGTGTAGTTGCGTTGTGTATGTCTGTCGTCTGATCACTGGGTGTTGGTGCACTCTGTTCGTCTGTCACTACTTCTGTTTCTTGTCTTGTATAGTAAGGTTTCAACATGTTGACATGGAATATCTTTAAGTGTCCGTTTATCGATATTTCATAGTCAACATCCGAAATTCTGCGTACCACCTTGAATGGCCCTTGCCATGAGGTTAATAGTAAATTTCTTTTGTCTGGAAGTAGCAAGAGTATGTCTTGATCTGGTTCAAGTTCAATTGTTCTTGTCCCTTTGTTGGCATATTGGCGGTAGATTTGACCCTTCCTCTCCAAAGCTGCCTTAGCTATAACACACGATTTCATGATCTTGTCTCGTGTCTCTGTCACCATTTCATAAGGTGTTTTTGGGGTAGGAATTTCTATCGAATTTGTTAGTACCTGATGGTAAATAGTTAGGGGTCCACGTGGGTTAGCCCCGTAAACTAATTCAAAGGGTGAGAAACCCGTGCTAGAATGGGGAATCTCCCGATAGGCGAACAGCACTGTTGGTAACAGTGTATCCCAATCAGCTGGGTTTTCTGCTGTAACCTTAGCCAGCATGTGCTTTAGGTCCCCATTAATTTTCTCTACTATTCCATTGCTGGCTGGATGGTAAGCTGTCGTAAAATGTTGCTTAATGCCTAACATTTTTGTAAGGGCTTGCGTTGCAGCCGATATGAACTGAGTTCCACGATCGGATAAAATGGTCCGTGGGAATCCGAATCGTGAGAACAGGTGTAGAAATACATTGGCAACGTCTTTGGAGGTGATGTATTTCAAAGCTACTGCCTCAACCCACCTTGTACATAGGTCGACCATTGTCAATATGAAGCGATTTCCTTTGCTGGACACCTGGTTTAGGGGTCCAACAATATCTACCGCCACACTTTCAAATGGCCTAGAAGCCAGTGTAGAAGGCTGTACTTCAGCTGTAGGATGTTTACCTTTACGTACCAATTGTTGACAGACATTACACGAACGACAAAATAATTTTATGTCATTGCAAAAACCTGGCCAATAGAAATGAGCCTGAATTCTGGCCCTGGTCTTATCATATGCAAGATGACCAGCAAACGGTGACTCATGTGCAATCTTTAGCACAGTTAGACGATGTTGTTCAGGTAACACCGTTTGCTGAATCTCATGGTTACCAGTAGTATAATATCTAGTTAAAATACCATTGTTAAGTCTAAAAACCCAAGATGCATTTTTGGTCACTTTGGCTTTATCTTTTAACAATTTTAAGTATGGAGACACACTAGTATCAGCTTTTTGCTGTTCTATAAATTTCTGTCTGCTGGTGTCATCTGTGCCAGTTGGGGAAAGCAACAGTAGTCTCTCATCTTGTAGTGTGTCTTGATGTTTCACACTGTCTGCTCTTGTTGTTGCATTAGCTGCATTTAATTTCTCCCATGCAACTATTTCCTCATTAGTACATTGTTTCAGTTGAGGTAAACACCCCAAAATTAAATCAGTACAAGGGTTGTTAAGTATTGCACAAGTAAAGGTACCAGAAAGAAACGGAGAATCAATACGGGCTTTTGCCAAAGGGTAAGTCTCAATGTTACCCGAAAAGGTTCGGCATCTGACAGTGTCACCTGTGTAATCACCCGGGCTCACTAGTTCTTTCCGAAGACCGATAAGGGTGCTGCCGCTGTCCAGCAAACATTGACATGGTACATCATTGACCATTGCATTGTGGCACACTAACTTGCCTCTGGAGGCTAATGCTGCATTCACACTCACAGATGAGCATGGTACTGTATGTCCACATTCTAGTCTTCCGTCTGCATGGAATTGGTGACATCGTTCACAGCCGTCAAAGCTTAATATATCGTTAGCAGCACACACATCCTCTGCTTGGTTAGTTGGTAAGTCACTTTCAATCTCACACTCATTCTCACTACCACTATCTGAAGAGGTGTTAATCAACATAGCGTTGTTAGCTTTCAAACGTTGGCGGCCAAGGCACTTATTAGAATAATGGCCATAAGAGGAACAAAAAAAAACATTTGATTGCACGCCTGTATGCAGACCGTTTGCTTTGCTGCTTCTTGATCACATTTTCAAGATGCGCCGGATAATTCGGCGATTTGTCGCACATAGCATAAGTGTCGTGCATTAGTTGACAGTACATGCATATGGAAACTTTTCTGTCTTTCTTATCATACTTCTGAAAAGGTTTTCTGTTACCCTGATAGTTTTTTGATTGTTCTTTGACAAAGGAAACTATCTCAGAGTCACTTGAGGTCTTAAAAATCTCTCTGTTAGAAGAAAAATATGCTGAGCCTTTTTTTTCGAACTGCTCGATGTTCTCAATGTCCGACTGCTGCAAAAACTTAGCAAAAGGAGAAGGTATAGTAGATATACACTTGTCCATAGCTATTAGGTTTTTTAATCTATCAAAGTCTTTTCCTATGTTAGCTGCTTTAAGCCACCTGTTTAGTACACTCTGCACATTTGAAAAATAATCTATAAAAGTTTCACTAGGTTTAGGTTTTAAATTTGAGAACTGAACCTGATACCCAGGGGCATCAAGTAAAAAGTGCTGCATAATCCTATCATGGATGTATTGATAGCTAGATCTAAGTTCAATAGGAATAGACTCTATTACTTTAAGGGGCTCACCACTTAGATTCTTCATGTAAATCGGAGCCCACATATCTAAAGGAACTTGGTGATATTTAAATTGATACTCTACATTCTCTGTCCAGGCAGATATGGAGTCCTCTTTACAATATGGTTTGATAATATTTTTGTATTTGTTGAACTTATTTTCCTCTTGTTGACTTCTTAGTTTAGTGGCAGAGATCTCTGCGTGTGAGTCTACATCCATGCTTTTCATCTTTAATTGTGTCTCTGATTCTACCTGAATTTGTTTTTCTTTAACTCTTGCCATTTCATCTATCTCTTTTTGCTTTAGATCTAATTCCTTTTGTTTTAATTCTTTCTCTTGATCTAATTGTTTTTGTTTCATCTCCTTATCATGTTCTCTTTCTCGTGCGCGTTCGTCCCTCTCCGCATTCTCTTTTCGTGTTTGTTCCTCTTTTGTTTCTTTAAATTTCTGATCAGCATATTGTTGTAGTTCTTTTCCTGTTAATTCCAGTTCTTTGCCTGCTTTTATGAAATCTGATAAAGTTGCCATCTTACTTTAGTACTTGGCTAACAGTGATAGGCAATGATGACTTTAATCAGTTATTTATCTTTGATATGTTATGTTTGTTCTTATCTGATCACTATCAGTTGTGCTTTCTGTTTATACCCTGCCCAGATTTATCTTGCAGAAAAACAGAGTATACAAATATGTCAACGCGTTACAAGCTGAACAAGAGATGCACTATTAATCAAATTGCATGACAAAATATATAAGTGTACTCAGCTTAATGTGGGAACGAAGCTCCTTTGACACAGGTCACCTTGTTTGGTACACTGGGGTGGCGACACGTTTCGTACGTAGCACACGGTATTTGGCCCACAGGTGTATGTGCACAGCTGTTGTTTGCCCTCTGATATATAGGGCAGCAGTAAACACGCCTACTAAACGATATGATTTACTCGACAACTAAGGACAATGACTTAGACAATGACAGACTTACGAACACCTAGAATATGTATTAATTAATTTTAATGTCAATGTCCTGTCTTTGTTTTAAACAATAATTGCCTTTCGTTACTAACCTAGTTAATTTCTGTAAACGTTGTGCAGCTAAGTATCAGATGCTTAGCCCGAAAATAGTTCCATCGTGACGATAAGCAAAGAGAAAATAGACCCAAAAATGAATAAATGCTTGTAAAGAAATCAAAATAACATAATAATGTGTCAATAAATAAATATATTCATTTAGTAACTTAAATAAGTAAATAATAAACAATATACAGCACAGATTCAGGCGGGCCGTCGCCAAGCGATCTTGTAAACACTCGACTGCTTTATGCTAATGACGCAGAACAACTGTCTGTCAATCACTCTACGTCATCGCGCAGCGCTATTTTTAGATCTCAAAAATCAATATTGTCGGCTGCCTGTGTATTCCTGCGCCGTGAATCATGTTTGGTGCTTATTCAAGAATAAATTGGTAAATATATGAATAAATATAAGAAAATAAGAATATTAATACTTACAGCTTCGAAGAATACATGATTTCATTCAATAAATATATCATAAACACAATTAAACACTATTTTGTCACGATAGGCATATTTCTAGCTCGCAAATTCTCCTGTCTGCACAAATTATCGTTACTACAAAAATTAATCCCTAGTCTGGAGCCCGTGGATGAGTGGATTAGCTTGAACTTTTCGTTCAAGCTTCACTTCTTGACACCACAATTACCCTTTTACTGTGGGTATTAGCTTGGCGCTTTCGTCCAAGCACCACTTTCTGACACCACAGTTACCCTGGCCTGTCAACAACTCAACTGACAGGTCTCATTGGGTACTTCTCACACACCCATACAAGACAACTTGCAAGTCGTGTGGGAGGCAAAATGTATGGTCCATTTTATTGCCGTTGGCTCGCTTACAAGCGGTAAACAGTCGCTAATGCAATACACAATATACAGCCACAGAATTATCTAACACAAACTGCTAACCCTATGCTAGTTCTATCTATTAGTGAACACAAAACTCCTAACGCTATTCTAAACGATGTGAACGCCTCAAGTCCAGTCTCCCGTCTACCTAACCTCTCTCCCGTGGTTACACACCACGCGGGGTGACCTTCACCTTCGTGCGTGTTACCTCACATCGCACTCTGCTGGCAAACGTGGCCTGTTGAGTGTCTACTCAACTGTGCTATGGCTTCACGAGGTGTGGTACTATCGAGTCTTTGACAGTGATGTTATTAAAAGTTATAACCCTTGAAATAACTTTTCTTATGTTAAGTCCCCTTGATAAATATTAGCTGCCCGGCCCGGCTTCGACAAGGCTCTGGTGGGGATCTATGTATGTATGTATGTATGTATGTATGTATGTATGTATGTATGTATGTATGTATGTATGTATGTATGTATGTATGTATGTATGTATGTATGTATGTATGTATGTATGTATGTATGTATGTATGTATGTATGTATGTATGTATGTATGTATGTATGTATGTATGTATGTATGTATGTATGTATGTATGTATGTATGTATGTATGTATGTATGTATGTATGTATGTATGTATGTATGTATGTATGTATGTATGTATGTATGTATGTATGTATGTATGTATGTATGTATGTATGTATGTATGTATGTATGTATGTATGTATGTATGTATGTATGTATGTATGTATGTATGTATGTATGTATGTATGTATGTATGTATGTATGTATGTATGTATGTATGTATGTATGTATGTATGTATGTATGTATGTATGTATGTATGTATGTATGTATGTATGTATGTATGTATGTATGTATGTATGTATGTATGTATGTATGTATGTATGTATGTATGTATGTATGTATGTATGTATGTATGTATGTATGTATGTATGTATGTATGTATGTATGTATGTATGTATGTATGTATGTATGTATGTATGTATGTATGTATGTATGTATGTATGTATGTATGTATGTATGTATGTATGTATGTATGTATGTATGTATGTATGTATGTATGTATGTATGTATGTATGTATGTATGTATGTATGTATGTATGTATGTATGTATGTATGTATGTATGTATGTATGTATGTATGTATGTATGTATGTATGTATGTATGTATGTATGTATGTATGTATGTATGTATGTATGTATGTATGTATGTATGTATGTATGTATGTATGTATGTATGTATGTATGTATGTATGTATGTATGTATGTATGTATGTATGTATGTATGTATGTATGTATGTATGTATGTATGTATGTATGTATGTATGTATGTATGTATGTATGTATGTATGTATGTATGTATGTATGTATGTATGTATGTATGTATGTATGTATGTATGTATGTATGTATGTATGTATGTATGTATGTATGTATGTATGTATGTATGTATGTATGTATGTATGTATGTATGTATGTATGTATGTATGTATGTATGTATGTATGTATGTATGTATGTATGTATGTATGTATGTATGTATGTATGTATGTATGTATGTATGTATGTATGTATGTATGTATGTATGTATGTATGTATGTATGTATGTATGTATGTATGTATGTATGTATGTATGTATGTATGTATGTATGTATGTATGTATGTATGTATGTATGTATGTATGTATGTATGTATGTATGTATGTATGTATGTATGTATGTATGTATGTATGTATGTATGTATGTATGTATGTATGTATGTATGTATGTATGTATGTATGTATGTATGTATGTATGTATGTATGTATGTATGTATGTATGTATGTATGTATGTATGTATGTATGTATGTATGTATGTATGTATGTATGTATGTATGTATGTATGTATGTATGTATGTATGTATGTATGTATGTATGTATGTATGTATGTATGTATGTATGTATGTATGTATGTATGTATGTATGTATGTATGTATGTATGTATGTATGTATGTATGTATGTATGTATGTATGTATGTATGTATGTATGTATGTATGTATGTATGTATGTATGTATGTATGTATGTATGTATGTATGTATGTATGTATGTATGTATGTATGTATGTATGTATGTATGTATGTATGTATGTATGTATGTATGTATGTATGTATGTATGTATGTATGTATGTATGTATGTATGTATGTATGTATGTATGTATGTATGTATGTATGTATGTATGTATGTATGTATGTATGTATGTATGTATGTATGTATGTATGTATGTATGTATGTATGTATCTATCTATCTATCTATCTATCTATCTATCTATCTATCTATCTATCTATCTATCTATCTATCTATCTATCTATCTATCTATCTATCTATCTATCTATCTATCTATCTATCTATGTATCTATCTATCTATGTATCTATCTATGTATCTATGTATCTATCTATCTATCTATCTATCTATCTATCTATCTATCTATCTATCTATCTATCTATCTATCTATCTATCTATCTATGTGGAGCATCTCATTTAATTCATTGTCAATCAACTCATTTAAACTCAGGGGACGTAACTTAAGATATAACAATTATACTAAAAGTTATATCCCTTTTTGTCATATATTTTTATATTTTCTTTTGTTCAGTCATGTAATTACAAAATTAAATTTTAGGAAGATAATAGCTGATAGCTGATAGATAAAACTATCACAGTTGGTTGCACAGGAATGAAAGGAAAACGTGTAGAAAATTTCATCTCAATCGGTTGGACCGTTCGCGAACGCACGAAGGACGGAAATACACACATACATACATACATACATACATACATACATACATACATACATACATACACACAAAGATTTTTATATATATAGACTAGCTGACCCTGTCCGGCTTCGCCCAGTCCCTGGAGGGGATCTATCTATCAGTCTGTCTGTCTGTCTGTCTGTCTGTCTGCTTGTTTGTTTGTCTGTCTGTCTGTCTGCTTGTTTGTTTGCCTGTCTGTCTGTCTGTCTGTCTGGCTGACCCGGCCCGGCTTCACCCAGTCCCTGGTGGGGAGCATCTCATTTAATTCATATAAGTAGTCATATAAGCTCCCGTTCCCGACTATCTGTCTGTCTGTCTGTCTGTCTGTCTGTCTGTCTGTCTGTCTGTCTGACCCGGCCCGGCTTCACCCAGTCCCTGGTGGGGAGCATCTCATTTAATTCATATACGTAGTCATATAAGCTCCCGTTCCCGACTATCTGTCTGTCTGTCTGTCTGTCTGTCTGTCTGTCTGTCTGTCTGTCTGTCTGTCTGTCTGTCTGTCTGTCTGAGCCGGCCCGGCTTCACCCAGTCCCTGGTGGGGAGCATCTCACTTAATTCATATAAATAGTCATATAAGCTCCCGTTCCCGACTATCTGTCTGTCTGTCTGTCTATCTATCTGACCCGGCGTGGCTTCACTCAGCTCCTGGCGCACAGTAACTTAAAAGAATGTCCTTCCACACATCATCCATTATTTTTAATGAAAACTGTTTTTAATCACCTACATGACTGTAGATAACTTCTTTAAGCATAAAAAGATGAGTTACAATGTTATGCATTATGCATTATTTTTATGAAAACTTTGAAAATGCCTTAAAGATGATATCATTATTTATTATAACTCATATGCCTGTATATAATTATAGACAAAGAGTTTATAAATCTTTGAAAACGATGCAACAATATGACTATAAAGTATATAGAAATGTTATTAAAAGTTATTCCCCTTGAAATAACTTTTCTAGAGTTAAGTCCCTTTGATATATAGAAATTATAATGAAAAATGAAATATTAAATTTTAGTAAGTAAGTAGCCGATATTACACTAAAAAACCATGACAGAAAGTTGCACAGGAATGAAAAGAAGACGTGTAGAAAATTTCATCTCAATCGGATGGACCGTTCGCGAACGCATAAAGAACGGACGGACATACACACATCACCTTTTATAGATATAGATTGTACAGCTGCCTTACATTTCATGTTTGTGTTTTTGTCTTTTGTTTAGACTTCCCACAAGAATATTTTAGATACAATTCCACAAAATGCCACTCCCCACAACAATATTTAACGTATAAACCTACAAAATGCCACTTCTCACAAGAATATTGAAAATCATCAACATCATGTGTCATGCCGATAAGCGTGGGCGGTCATGTTTTGCCATCTCACTCAATCACGTGTCGTGGATCAGCTCAGTTTTCTTGTCTCGACCATACAACGTGGCCAAGCCATCCAGGTATTTACTTCTCTGGCCTCCACTTGTTCTCCTCCCCTCGATCCTGCCGGTTGTCACCAAGTTCTCCAATTTATTTCCTCTCATAATGTGACCAAAATATTGTGACTGTGTACATCTAATTTACGGTTTTCATGTTTTGTTTTGTTTTATTTTTTGTAGTACTTGGTCATTGGATTTTCTGTTTGTCCATGGTATTCTTTGCATTCTCCTCAGAACTCACGTTAGTTAGTTAGTTATCAGTTGGGGTATCTTCGTTGCACTCCGGACATGTCCATAGGTGCTCAGATCCTCCCCCCAGCATATGCATCAGCGTCCGGTGGCTAATAGTGCCAGTTCTGTGTTGGTTGACGAGGCGCTTTGTTTTCCCGATGTACCTCTCGCGTCTGGCTGTGCCGATTCTTACTCCCAGGTCTTTCATCCTGGAAAGCGATGTGGAATCACTGGCGTCAAAGTCCTCTGTTCTCGCCATATCTTTAAGGGCGTTAATAACATCGGCACGATCCATGGGCTGGCCATCTACAGGGGGTGCAGAGCCAGCCAATTTATCAGCTCGTTCATTTCCCTCGACTCCCGCATGTCCCGGGACGAAGATGAAGGTGACTTTGCGGACAACAGACTTCCGCAGCGACTCAGTCCACTGTCTACGTACAGATCCAGCTTCGACCTTCTGAATCATGCTCATTGAATCACTTAGT
This sequence comes from Cepaea hortensis, assembly GCA_963921405.1. NCBI lineage: Eukaryota > Metazoa > Mollusca > Gastropoda > Stylommatophora > Helicidae > Cepaea > Cepaea hortensis. The sequence continues at coordinate 148,601,561 of OY992876.1, read as the reverse complement.
ACACACACGTTTCCACAGCCATCAAATGTTTTTCAGCTTGTCTGCTCATTGTCCACGCTTCACATCCACACAAAAGCACCTGTTCTATGTAGCACCCCAACACTCTTTTTCTCGTTGCAAATGACATCTTTTTTTAAATTGAAAATACAAACCCACAAAATGCAACATCCCACTAAAATATTGAAAGTAAAAGCCCTGCCCACACAATGCGACTTTCTATTCAGTGTTTGGAAATTACCGTAGGTCGTTACTTCCCGACGTTTAAAAGCGTTGGATTTTCCCGGCCAACTAATTCTCATTCCCGGACGAATCCATGCATAAACGTAGGCAGAATGTCAATACAAACGTCACAACCCAGTCCCGGAACTACGATGTGTGTCCAGGATATTATTTCTCCGAAGTTGCGACCTAGTTCACTTTTCCCCGTGCACGCATTATTTTTTGAGTCGGGAAAACCTGATGTCGGATACACTTGACCGGTCACGGTGTGGGTATATATTTCGGGCGTGACAATTATTGGTTTCACAGCGCGCTCAACCTTATCCGTTAGTTATAAAAAAAAATCATTCATAAGTTGTTCAGGTAATGTATATTCTTACACACTGGAGTTTACTCAACATATCAATTGATGGATACCATTTTAACTGATATTGTGTAGATTTGCTGACTATATAGATGTGCCCGGAAAATGTGATTGTTATCTTATTAGCTACTCAAGTCGAAACTGTTATATTTCATACAGTTGGACACAAGTAAATATTATATATTCCGCAAATCGTTGACGTACACAACAATATAAGATTAGAAATAGATAGACTACACTTAAATTGATATGTACCTCTGGTTTAAAACAAGCAATTACATCTTTTACAGTACGTTTTTGTGCGGTAGTTAACGAGTTAATTCACTGTTTTCGCAGTCGTACATTCGATTATGGATCAGGTAAAATGATGGGGATGTCCGTCTCCCACTCCCTTCAATTGTCTATTGACACTGAGACCGTTCTGCACTAACTCACAACGTGTTGATCAGTCCCTCCTTGTGTGCTCAAGAGAATTTCAATGTTGACCGAAGCTTGTGGCCTTAGACAGTTATTATTGTCACTAATTGTGTCATGGACACCCGCAGTGGCGCAGCAGCTAACACACTTGCATGTCATGTGTTCGAATCCTCTTTAAGGCTGGAGTTTTTGCAGTCATTGATGTAAGCTCCCAGGTTCACCCAGCCTAACATGGGTACCCGGAGATTTCCTGGGAGGTAAAAGCAGCAGACGTGAATTTGGTCACATGACCCTCAGAGTGAAGGCTGGCCTAAAACTATGGACCTAGCATTGACTGGCACCTGGCCGTCTTGACAGACGATAGATTGTTACATTGTGCTACAACAACAAAAAAAGTATATTAATTACAACCCATGGCCGTACGACCAGGGATGGAGTTATACCTCTCCATAACACAAAACTTGGGCTGAATTATAGAGACCATGTGTTGCCCACGTAGCATGATCCCTCTCTCGGCCTGCCTAGTTTACTCCATTGGAAATGTAATACCAAAATAAATGGGACAAGGCAGGCTGCAGAAGCTGCCGGATCAGGAAAAACTGTCGGGGATTTGATCTTAGACCAGTTGCTGACCAAGGCTTATGGTCTGGTCTGCCCTGCGATGGCATTTTGTCTTTAGGTTGCATTTTCTTGCAATAGGATATGATACTCTCAATTGCGCTCCTCCGCCCGAAGACGTTGGCACAATGTGGAGTGTCGGGTTTGGTGAGCGCCGCTCAACATTCGGCGCTAACAGAAAGCAGGTAGTACCCTCAACTGCCATACGGTAGCTCAGTCATATTTGACTAAGTCCCAACATTCGGAGCTAATAGAAAGCAAGTAGTACCATCTACTGTCATACGGTAGCTCAGTCTTATCTGACTAAGTCCCAACATTCGGCGCTAACAGAAAGCAGGCAGTACCCTCAACTGTCATACGGTAGCTCAGTCATATTTGACTAAGTCCCAACATTCGGAGCTAATAGAAAGCAGGCAGTACCCTCAACTGTCATACGGTAGCTCAGTCATATTTGACTAAGTCCCAACATTCGGAGCTAATAGAAAGCAGGCAGTACCTTCAACTGTCATACGGTAGCTCAGTCATATTTGACTAAGTCCCAACATTCGGCGCTAACAGAAAGCAGGCAGTACCCTCAACTGTCATACGGTAGCTCAGTCATATTTGACTAAGTCCCAACATTCGGAGCTAATAGAAAGCAAGTAGTACCATCTACTGTCATATGGTAGCTCAGTCTTATCTGACTAAGTCCCAGCATTCGGCGCTACCAGAAAGCAGGCAGTACCCTCAACTGTCATACGGTAGCTCAGTCATATTTGACTAAGTCCCAACATTCGGAGCTAATAGAAAGCAGGCAGTACCCTCAACTGTCATACGGTAGCTCAGTCATATTTGACTAAGTCCCAACATTCGGAGCTAATAGAAAGCAGGCAGTACCCTCAACTGTCATACGGTAGCTCAGTCATATTTGACTAAGTCCCAACATTCGGAGCTAACAGAAAGCAGGCAGTACCCTCAACTGTCATACGGTAGCTCAGTCATATTTGACTAAGTCCCAACATTCGGAGCTAATAGAAAGCAGGCAGTACCCTCAACTGTCATACGGTAGCTCAGTCATATTTGACTAAGTCCCAACATTCGGAGCTAACAGAAAGCAAGTAGTACCATCTACTGTCATACGGTAGCTCAGTCTTTTCTGACTAAGTCCCAACATTCGGAGCTAATAGAAAGCAGGCAGTACCCTCAACTGTCATACGGTAGCTCAGTCATATTTGACTAAGTCCCAACATTCGGAGCTAACAGAAAGCAAGTAGTACCATCTACTGTCATACGGTAGCTCAGTCATATTTGACTAAGTCCCAACATTCGGAGCTAACAGAAAGCAGGTAGTACTGTCTACTGTCATACGGTAGCTCAGTCTTATCTGACTAAGTCCCAGCATTCGGTGCTAAATAGAAAGCAGGTAGTACCGTCAACTGTCATACGGTAGCTCAGTAATTTCTGACTAAGACCTGACACCACAATAAACCTAACTGTATAAGTGTAATACGTTGGAAGAGTCTTATACAACACTTATATTTGTATTAACTTGAAACTTTACATGTTTTTATCTTATCTGCTGGTATCAATATTTCTGCCCCGTTTGTTACTTTAAATATTTCTCTCTCAGTTGTTAATTGAAATGTTTCCGTTTCAGTTTTTTTTTCTTTCTAATCTTATTATATGAGCTGTTACTTTAATTGTGTATTTCTTAGTTGTTACTTCAAATGTTTGTCATACAAGTTAGTTGTTACCTTTAATGTTTGCAAATTTCTTTAAATGTTTTTATTGTTTGTTACTTTAAATGTCACTCTCTTAATTGATGCTTTAAATGTTTCTGTCCTGTTGATTTTATCGTAGCTGTTACTTTAAATGTGTTTCCTTTTTACTTGTTACTTTACATATTTCTGGTCTGGTTATTAACTTAATAATTCCACCCTAGTTGTTTCTTTAATACTCTCCATTTCAAGACAATTATTACTTTAACTCTAACCAACTTAGATTGTTATATTTGAAAATAACAACATCCTGGAATGTACGGAGCTCATAATTAATTCGGTACCTATCTGGGTCACACACACACGGCTCTATACCAAGTAGAACTCGGATGTGTAAAGGACCTATTTGCGACAAGCTGGAAAACGTGTGTCCGGGTGTTCAAAGTGAGGTCTTTGTATTATTTGTTTAGGAAGTAGGCTAGGTATATCATATCATTTACAGGCAACTGCGTTGTGCAATATATAGCTCTGGGTAACTATAACTAGGTCTGCTCCATCACAGGATAGAGTTTGTGGGAACAGCGACATATTTACGCTGACGGAGTGGCAACAGCAACATTTGTACTCTGTGGGAACTAAATACATTCACCAACACGGCAGCTGTGTCATTTAGTAGTGAGTCTATCGTACATGTGGTAGCGTTGAGTAGAAGAAAGTCTTTTGTTATTTTTGTTGTTGCTGCTGCTGCTGATGATAATGATGATGCCGCCGCTGCTGCTGCTGCTGCTGCTACTACTACTACTACTACTACTACTACTACTACTACTACTACTACTACTACTACTACTACTACTACTACTACTACTACTACTACTACTGCTGCTGCTGCTGCTGCTGCTGCTACTACTACTACTACTACTACTGCTGCTGCTGCTGCTCCTACCACCACCACCACCACCACTACTACTACTACTACTACTACTACTACTACTACTACCACTACTACTACTACTACTACTACTACTACTACTACTACTACTACTGCTAGTGCTACTACTACTGCTAGTACTGCTGCTACTACTACTACTACTACTACTACTACTACTACTACTACTACTACTACTACTACTACTACTACTACTACTACTACTACTACAACTGTTGCTGCCTCTAGTTTCACATCCACAAGTTGCTGCATAAAATACTCATACTCTTAATAATGAGCGTTTTGTTGCTGTGTCTGTTCCAGTTCATAGCAGTGTTAGTTGCTTTAGTTCCTGGATGTTCAACATTGTTCGTGGCTGTTTTTGGCCACTTTAGTATGTTTTATGGTCTACTAGGTGCAGTCAGAATCCCATTTCTTTCAGTATGTTCCAAACTTCTTATGTTTTACAGAGTCCAAGGCCTTGAGTGTTCTGTACAGCAAGAGTACAGATCTACACCGTATTCTCTGTTCTCTCACCCCCCCCCCCCCACCATGTGTAATTTTATCCTACTTGCTACTTTACATAATTTGGTCTAGTTATTAACTTAATGATTATGAACTTAATGATTTCAGGTCTGTGTGAAATATGTTGTCGCATGAACCTTTGGTTCACCTAAAACCAGTATATACTATGTTTATGTGTTCCTCATTTTTTTTTTTCATAAAGTCTTCCTGCGCTTATTTTTTAATAGGAATGTTGTTTGAGTGACCACCCATAACAACTGTTCTGTAATTAGCTACATAATTCTGTGCGTGCCCTGTATTAGTATTGACACACACACGCACACACGCATGCACGTACGCACGCACGCACCCACCCAACTACAAGTAGACAACACACACACACACACACACACACACACACACACACACACACACGTCACATCTTTGCTTCGTTGACTACACGATAAGGTAAGACATGTCAACATGATGAAGATGTTTGCAGATCTTCACATTGATGGGAACGACCTTAGACTTGTAAAAAAAACATAGATTGAAAACAACAAGCTGCCATAAAGATTGATAATGAAGTAGGTCAATATCAGCCTATTAAGAGAGGTGTGCGGCAGGGTTGTGTCATGTCCCCAAAACATGTTTTCTCTATGCTGTGAAACTAGTTTTAGAAATGTATAAGATATGAGAGGAATCACCATTGGGGTAAATAACACCAATATTAGAAATTCGGATGACACAGTAATGATTGCAGACTATGAACGGGATCTGCAACATATAGTATAGTAGATACTATTATTGTACACAGTGAACAACTAGGATTTTAATTAAATTGTAAGAAGACACTGATTATGGTCGTGACTATCAAGAAAGAAATACCACAATGTAATATATGGGTAAATGAGAATATTCTTAAGTTGGAGTCTTCGTGGCGAAAGAGTCAAGCCGTTTAACTCGGGCTCCGAAGGTTGTGGGTTCGATTCCGGACCGCGTCCCTTGGTTCACGAGTTAAATTTTTCGGAGACTCCTGTGGGTTGTCGCTAGAGCTACGGAGCTCGTGCTTTGTGCGACGCTTTCCGCGCTGCGGAAAGAGACCGAGCCATATGGGATAAAACCCGACGTAATGCAGTCGACCCTTTCGACTTTTAAGCGACTTTAAAAAAAAATTATTAAACAAGTAAACCTGTGCAACTATCTCGGAACATTCATAACATCTGACGGGAGGTGCCTTGAAGAGAATATAACAAGAATCTTCTTCTTCTTCTTCAGCGTTCCGAGCCATTGAGGTTCTTTGCTGCAAATACAATCCGTCTCCATTCGTCTCTCTGGTGGACCTTCTCTTGCCAGTCGTTGATTCCAAGTGCTTGTAGGTCTGTACATGTATTATCTCTCCACCGCCTTCTTGGTCTACCTCGGGGTCTACGGTCATTTATTTCCTGAACAAGAATCAGGATAGCTAAAATAGCCTTGTGCAAGATGGAAAACATATTGACCAATAAAACGATGTCAATTGCAACGAGAACAAGAGTACTGAAGTGCTACATAGAACATTTACAAATGGATGTGAGATGTGGACAATGAGTAGACAAACTGAAAATCATCTAATGGCAGTGGAAATGTGGTTTCTGAGGAAAATGCAAAGAATACAGACAGAAAAACCAACGAGCAAGTTCTACGAGATGCAGTTGAAAACCGTAAACTGATTAAGAGTTATTAAACGTAGACAATATTTTAGACAAGTTATGAGAAGAAATAAATTGGCCAACTTGATGACAGCTGGCAGGATTGAAGGGAAAAGAATAAGGGGAAAGCAGAGAAGTAAATATCTGAATCGCTTGGCAACGTGAGCTTGTTGAGACAAGAATACGGAGCTGATCCACAACTCTGGTGATGGAGTGAGATGGCGAAACATGACTGCCCACGCTTATCGGCATGGCACATGATGATGATGACCAATTAATGAATGTTTTCAGTTTATTTGTAATCGTATTCGTTGTTCTCAGTGTTTCTAATCAATGCAAAAGTAGAGTTTAATTGTCTATTTGTGAATAGTTTACACGGAACTCAATGTGATTTTTTATTTACCTCTGCACAATCCACAGATTTGGTGCAGCAACAAAGTTGTGAACAGAATCATAGATATCTACGTCCCATTAATCAAGCTTCAGTAGTCACAGCGATCGGCTGCCAGTGGCGTCTACAGACAGTGACACTGCCATTGACACTGTACAGACAGTGATTGTCTGCCAGTGTACAGACAGTGACATCCTGTTAGAGACAGTGTGCTTGTCTTGGGATGTATCCGAATATAACACCGTTTCCGGAGGAACACCAGATTGTCATTGCCAGCGTGGCTGCTTTTTGTGATGGCAATCGTGGCATAGGCAAGGACGGGACTTTACCTTGGCCACACCTCAGGTGAGTTACTTTCATGTTTCTTCCTGTTTCCTTAGTAACTGGGCACTTCTGCTAATAGATTCAGTGCTAAACAAAAAGTAGGTTTAGAGTTTAGACCAAACATAAATGGATGGCGAAAAATGGGAAGTAGGGGTGTGGCATAGTTAAACTTAAAAGTTGTTAATGTGGTAGCAGATATGCTGTATTCTAACGCAATGACAACCTTTCAGCGATATATAGGCCCATGGAATATACGGGAAGTCGCTTAATGGTACTTAGTTAAATTTCAGTAGTCGTTTTATTTAATCACAACGTCACCTTTGTTTCAATCTCATGGCACCATTATCCATGAATGTGCATTAATCTGTGTAGGTTTGTTTTGCATTCTTCAACAGCGTGGGTTGTTTTATTTTCTCCTGCACAAGTTTTCCGAAGTACAGGCGGACCTCCGGTCCAATATCTCGGATAGGGAATTGAACTGTTAAGGCATGTGGAGTATTGTTGCTTCTGGCTACGGTTTATTTACGCATTTTCCTCATGTTTGACTGGTAGTACATAATTCCATCGCCCAGCTACTGAGTTAAGTGCGTGGAGCGACATTGTGAGCTGTGGATTTCGTGTGGAACGCTTTTATATCTGTCCGCGGTTATTTGTATTGTGAACTGCAATATCAGAAAAATGGCGGCTGGTTGAACCAGCTGATTTTGCCTTATGCAGTAATGTGTGTGCAACTGCTGGTTTTCTTGTGACTGCCGCTTCCATCGACAATGAACTGTAATTTTAATGGCTGACTGTTGTGTTCGCATTCTGGCAGCGGTCTTACTCATGTATGCTTGTACCTGCTGTTGGTTTATCAGCACTGCTGTCTTTTCGCTGATCACATGGGGTAGTGATGGGGGTGTGATAATTATTGGCACATGAACGAAGCATTATGGGGTGAACCGAGGCCGTGATGTTGGAACTACGACTAACGACTAACTAACAAATTTTCATCTGTTGGTTGGAGTATGTTGACAATTATATATCTGAAACCTGCAGAGGATATACGACCACCCTAGTTTTAATCTCAGTAAGTGTGTATGTGTTTGCGTGTGCTGAATCGTTCATTGTCTGATGGAGTCAGATTATGTTTCTCCGCCAATGAGAAGTTCCAAAACTGTTCCTACATCCCCCGCTGGTATTGTGTGTATGCGTGATTGTGTGTTTGTGTGATTGTATATATGTGTGGGTGTGTGTTCGTGTAGTTGTGTGTATGCGTTCTTGTGTGTATATGTTGTTTTGTGTATGTGTAGATGTGTGATTTTGTTTTTGCGCACCATTTTACAACATACTTAGTCTTTCTGTTAAGAGACTACTCACTCTAGGTTAAATGAACCAGACCCCACCGATAGAAGGCAGGTTGCCGTCTACTCAACCATATTGGCACTTCATACTTACAGAATCTCAGGAGTCTCAGTAGCGAAGTGGTTAAGCCAACTGCGTCACGCTCCGAATATTGTGTCTTCAATTTCTGACTCTTGTCATTCCGTTCTCGGAGACTTTTGGAGGTCGTCGCTGGTGCTAGTCGGGCTTTGTGCGATGCGTTCAACAGGCATCCCTGCGGAAAGAGATCTAACTATAAGGGATACAACTCAGTACAGTGAAGTCGATCCTCTGCTCCTTAACTTGTAGAATCAGTTGGCACACTAATGATATTTTAAAACACGCGAAGAGATGGCAATCTGAAGGTGTCAGATCAAGGCTGTTGGTCGGGTGCTCAAGAATTTTCCGATTCCATCGTCCGAAAATATGTATTCCACTACGATCTGTTGCTTGTCTGGCATTGTCGTGTCGCAATAGCACTCCTGTGGCTGGCGTCTGATGCCTTTAGTGTTGGACAGTACTCGTCTGTTGCTTGTGGGTGTCTAGGTAGATACCTAGACTTTCTTTCTTTCTTTCTTTCTTTCTTTCTTTCTTTCGTTGTTGTTTTACAATTAAGCGACCCATATTGCTTCCATGTCATGAATTGGGCTTTTGTCTCGGGGCATTTATCGAATACCCACGTTTTATCTTCTGTTATGCTTCGCTCTAAGAAACCCATATCACATTCTTTATAGCTGAAAGGATGCACATATATAGGTGTCCCTGATGTCCCCTGCTAGTTGCCGTGGGCCCAGCTTGTCACACGCCTCTGGTAGTAAACAACGAAAAATAACTGTACCGCGAGAAAGTTAATTAAATTACCCTCTTAAAATAGTCGAGTTCAGCTGAGCCAAGAATCTGCATCAATGCACTCGGGGCATTCCCATAAGTGCCCAGTCCCCATCTTCAACAGCCAGCGTAGAGTTCCAATACTAATGATGCACGTAGCAATCTGATTATACATCCGTCTTGCTTTACCTCTGAGTGACGGCTGTCTACCAGATCTCTGACCACCACCTGCTGATACATTCTCTCTGGACCAGATAGTCTATCTGTTCTTCTGCATTATTCACACGTCCCATCTTGGATGAGATCACCCCTCAATAATGCAGCACCAGCCAATAGTTTAGTGATATGCAGTAATCACCAGGCATATATTCCCCACTCGAAGACACAAGAACTGCTGACGTAGAACGACGTCTGCTCCTGTGTTGTTCGTCACCTTAACTTGACCGGCACACAATTAACGACACGACTGTGCAGTAATCACGCTCGAATCCTACACACAATGTTGGACTGGCCCGTGTGTCAGCTTGCCTGATGTTAAGTGGGCCCTTTGTATTCCTGGTGTAGTGGGCTCCCGTACACAAGAGACAATATATTCAAATGGTAATGACCTTTCAGTAACTTTGCCTCCTGGCAACCAGTATCTTTAGACCCACTGCAGAGACAGCTTGGGTTCACTCACAGTTTGAGTCGGTGCTTCTATTCGTGTGTCCTCCCACACAGCTTGGGTTCACTCACAGTTTGAGTCGGTGCTTCTATTCGTGTGTCCTCCCGCACAGCTTGGGTTCACTCACAGTTTGAGTCGGTGCTTCTATTCGTGTGTCCTCCCACACAGCTTGGGTTCACTCACAGGAGTCGGTGCTTCTATTCGTGTGTCCTCCCACACAGCTTGGGTTCACTCACAGTTTGAGTCGGTGCTTCTATTCGTGTGTCCTCCCACACAGCTTGGGTTCACTCACAGTTTGAGTCGGTGCTTCTATTCGTGTGTCCTCCCACACAGCTTGGGTTCACGCACAGTTTTAGTCGGTGCTTCTATTCGTGTGTCCTCCCACACAGCTTGGGTTCACTCACAGTTTGAGTCGGTGCTTCTATTCTTGTGTCCTCCCACACAGCTTGGGTTCACTCACAGTTTGAGTCGGTGCTTCTATTCGTGTGTCCTCCCACACAGCTTGGGTTCACACACAGTTTGAGTCGGTGCTTCTATTCGTGTGTCCTCCCACACAGCTTAGGTTCACTCACAGTTTGAGTCGGTGCTTCTGTTCGTGTGTCCTCCCACACAGCTTGGGTTCACTCACAGTTTGAGTCGGTGCTTTTATTCGTGTGTCCTCCCACACAGCTTGGGTTCACTCACAGTTTGAGTCGGTGCTTCTATTCGTGTGTCCTCCCACACAGCTTGGGTTCACACAGTTTGAGTCGGTGCTTCTATTCTTGTGTCCTCCCACACAGCTTGGGTTCACTCACAGTTTGAGTCGGTGCTTCAATTCGTGTGTCCCCCCACACAGCTTGGGTTCACTCACAGTTTGAGTCGGTGCTTCAATTCGTGTGTCCTTCCACACAGTTTGGGTTCACTCACAGTTTGAGTCGGTGCTTCTATTAGTGTGTCCTCCCACACAGCTTGGGTTCACACACAGTTTGAGTCGGTGCTTCTATTCGTGTGTCCTCCCACACAGCTTAGGTTCACTCACAGTTTGAGTCGGTGCTTCTATTCGTGTGTCCTCCCACACAGCTTGGGTTCACTCACAGTTTGAGTCGGTGCTTCAATTCGTGTGTCCCCCCACACAGCTTGGGTTCACTCACAGTTTGAGTCGGTGCTTCAATTCGTGTGTCCCCCCACACAGCTTGGGTTCACTCACAGTTTGAGTCGGTGCTTCAATTCGTGTGTCCTCCCACACAGCTTGGGTTCACTCACAGTTTGAGTCGGTGCTTCTATTAGTGTGTCCTCCCACACAGCTTGGGTTCACACACAGTTTGAGTCGGTGCTTCTATTCGTGTGTCCTCCCACACAGCTTAGGTTCACTCACAGTTTGAGTCGGTGTTTCTATTCGTGTGTCCGCCCACACAGCACAGTGGTTATTGTTGAACTGGTTAGAACAGGAAATTGAAGGAATTATGGTTTGGTGTGTGCTTCCATCGAACCTTGGAAGCTAGAACTTTCTGTCTCCAAAACGCCATATGTGTTATTTAGTTAGGTAGTTAGATGGTCTCCCTGGCCAAGCATGCTTCTATTCGTGTGTCCTCCCACACAGCTTGGGTTCACACACAGTTTGAGTCGGTGCTTTTTTTCGTGTGTCCTCCCACACAGCTTGGGTTCACTCACAGTTTGAGTCGGTGCTTCTATTCGCGTGTCCTCCCACACAGCTTGGGTTCACACACAGTTTGAGTCGGTGCTTCTATTCGTGTGTCCTCCCACACAGAATGGGTTCACTCACAGTTTGAGTCGGTGCTTCTATTCGTGTGTCCTCCCACACAGCTTGGGTTCACTCACAGTTTGAGTCGGTGCTTCTATTCGTGTGTCCACCCACACAGCACAGTGGTTATTGTTGAACTGGTTAGAACAGGAAAGTGACGGAATTATGGTTTGGTGTGTGCTTCCATCGAACCATGGAAGTTAGAACTTTTTGTCTCCAAAACGCCATATCTGTTATTTAGTTAGGTAGTTAGTTGGCTCCCTGGCCAAGAGTTTAACAACAGTGTTCGTAATCCCGTATATCCACGTGGGGAAAACAGCAGCTGCGAGAATCGGCAGCGGTTCTCGCCACTCTGGTAACTTACCGGGGTATGTGAGCCGGTCGTTCAGAAAGCAATGGCAAACTACTGAACGTAAAACTTGCCTAGTACGTCAACAGCAGCTGAACAATGCTGGTGTTGACTGCGACGTCCTTTAAGGTAGATGGTCACTTGAAACGTCATGAAAATGTGGAGAGAACAATTATGGATGGGTATATCAAGGGGTTAACTACGTTGTTCGTAATCCCGTATATTCCTGTGGGGAAAACAGCTGCGCGAGATTCGGCAGCAGATCGCGCCGCGCTGGTAACTTACGGGAGTATGTGAGCAGGTCGTTCAGAAAGCAATGGCAAACTACTGAACGTAAAACTTGCCTAGTACATCAACAGCAGATGAAAAATATTGGTGTTAACAGCAACGTCCTGTAAGGGATATGCAACATTTAAAAAAAAAATATGTCCGGGAAGAGAGAAAGAAGAAAGCCAAAGGTGCGGGATGTGGCAGATGATCTCCAGATGGGTGTATCTGATGCGGGACATCTTGCTTATGATCGAGAGGTTTACAGGAAGGTTGTTATGGGAGCGAGGCTCTGCAAGGAGCATGCTACTGAATGAATGAATGTTAGATAGTTAGGTATTTAGTTAGAAAAGTCGTTAGATAGTTAGGTAGTTAATTAGATAGATGGATTGATAGAAAGAAAGAAAGATAGACAGACAGACGGACGGGAGGACGGACGGACCGACCATGAAAAACGATATCACCGTGCGCACTATGTCTGTAGTAATTAAAACGGACCCCGTGTGTTAATGGGCCCGTAAGGAAAGCAATACTATCACTGTAACACTGTCATGCATGCCGCAGGAGACGATTAAGAAAGGTTAGGCTTAGGAAGGTTACCCCACCTCATCTTATCTCATTATCATCTCATCTCATTATCATCTCATCTCATTATTATCTCTGCTCAGCTCAGCTCATCTTATCTCAGCTCATCTAATCTTGGTTCCGCTTGTATTTGCGGTGTCGAGGTGAAGCATAAATGGGAGACTGCCCGTTTATGGGCTTCATAAATCGAGATTCCCATAGACTCTGTTATTCCCTCTGTCCATCGTTGACATGGTCGGCCTCTTCCTCTGGTTCCTTTTGGTCTATACATTATTGTTTGTTGTGGTATACTGTCAGTTACTAGCCTACTTATATGGCCGAAGCATTTCACTCGCTGTTTTCTAATAAAATCTGGCGCTGCTATAACTCTCATTTCAGACCTGATTTAATCATTTCTAATCTTCTTTCTACATGATACGTTGAGTATTCTTCTTAGGAATCTCAATTCCTCAATGTTGTAATGTTTCATTTATCTTTTCCTGTCGTTGCCCAGGATTTACATTGGTAGACTGTGTTGTAGAATGTTGTTGTTTTTAGTGTTTACAGATAACCGTTTTTTTTTTTTTAGTAATTGCGCCATTTGTCCAATGAGTTGATTTGCCTGATTGCATCTCGTGGGGAAAACTCAGTCACACAATCCAAGCAACAATGAACAGGTCACATAAAGGGAAACAAGAACAAGAACAATTCGGGTATCCAAAAGGAGATAAAGCTGGTCTTGTTAAAATAAAGTTAGTTGCATTTCCTTTGCATGACGTAGCATTCAACTCCAACATTCTTTTATCTGTTTGTGATCTCTGGGTGAATCAGTAGTTTGCCATTGCTTCCTGAACGACCGGCTTTCATACATCTCATCTCATCTCATCATGTTCCTCTTGTACCTTGCGGTGTCGAGGTGAAGTATAAACTTCGTGAGAGTGCCCGGTTATGGGCTTCGTATATCGACATTCCCATGGATTCTGCTATTCCCTCCGTCCAACGTTTACGTGGTCGGCCTCTTCCTCTGTTTCCATCTGGTCTGTACATCATTGCTTGTTGTGGCATGCTGTTGACTGGTAACCTACTTGCATGGCCAAATCATTTGACTTGCTGCTTTCTAATAAAATCTAGTGCTGCTTTAACCCCCACTTTAGTCCTGATTTCTTCATTTCTGATCTTATCTCTTCTTGATACGTTGGGTATTCTTCTCAGGAACCTCATTTCTGTTGTTGTGATTTTTCTTTTCTCTTTTTCTGTCATTGTCCAGGTTTGGCATTGGTAGCACAGAGTTGGTAGGAAGATTGTGTTGTAAAGTGCTTTCTTAGTAGTTATTGATACATTTTTGTTCTTTAGTATTGGTGCCATTTGTCCAATGAGTTGATTTGCCTTATTGCATCTATTTTCGATCTCGTCTTCTGATCTGCCATTTGATGATATTATACTTCCTAGGTACTTCAAACTCTTTACTTGTTTCAAGGGATGTTCGTTCAGGTGAATTGTTGCTGTTTGTTCTTCTTTAGTTATAGTCATTACCTCTGTTTTGCTTGTGCTAATTTTCATGTTATGTTCCCTACACATTTCGTTTAGACTATTCATGTGATCTTGTAATTCAGCTTCTGATTTTGCTATTAGTGCTTGGTCGTCCGCAAACAGGAGTTCTCTAATGGTTAGATTTGCAGATGGTTCTTCTTCTGTGTTCACGTCATGCGGTATTCTTGCTGTCTCTGCTTGGCTGGTTTCTTTACATATGTTGTCTATATATGTTATGAACAAGAGAGGGGACAGGACACAACCTTGTCGTACTCCAGATCTTATGGTGAAGGGTTCTGAGTGTCCTCCAGTTGCTCTCACTATGCATTCACTGTTGTTGTATAAACTTCTACATAGGTTTGTTAGATGTGTACTTCTTAGTTTTTCTACGAGCAGTATGAAGATCCCCTGCCGGCTTCCTAGGCCAGTCGCAGGTTTAGGACACTACTGACCACAGGGAGTCCATCCCCTATGGCGAGCCATAGCCCCGTTAGCCCATGACCTCGCGGTCATGGTTGCCCGGTCTGCACCACGTGGAGGTGGGGGTTGACTTGTGTAGTCTGCGGGTCATCGGCAGGCTACTAATTTTCGCTCTTCACCCCTCCCGGGAGAGGCTAGCCGATCCTAACCTGCTGGCTGCAGGGCCAGGCGCATTCCACACCTTACAGACCGGCTTTCATACCATTTTCGTAAAAAACCAACGTGAGATGGTCTGCTGTCAAATCGCCCGCAGCTGTGTTTCGAACACGGTGTGCAGGATTACGAACTGTGTCTCTAGCCCCTTCGCCACAGAGCAGGTCTAGTAAACGTATCACGTGGAGCGGAGAAAGAAAGGCGCAAGGAGAATTAAAGACAGATAATGGGGAGAATATGGGGGAGATAGGTAATATGGGAGAACATAGATTGACTGGCAGGAGACAGGATGGGGAGACAGCAGCTGTGCTCTAGGAGGTAGGAAATATGGGGATAACATAGAATGAGCTGCAGGAGATAGGAAATATATGAGCTGCAGAAGATAAAAAATATGGGGAGACAGAGGGCAGTGACAAACTGAACGTTGCCAAGAAATCACAGCCGGAAAAAAATGTCGGGGTTGACTGCGACGTCCTGCAAAGGATATGCAACTAACTTCTGAAATAAGCGTACTTTAATGGACAATATATAAAATACGGTAGTAATGCAAATACCCTGTTTTATTTGTCCACCAGGGAAGATTACGAGTTCTACACTGGCCTCTGCAAGACAACGAAAGATCCAAGTAAGTGCAGTTGATGTGTATATGTTATACTACTTAGGCAAGGGTCACCATGCACTGAGAAGTCAAGGAAGTGTGTATATGTTATACTACTTAGGCAAGGGTCACCATGCACTGAGAAGTCAAGGAAGTGTGTATTTGTTATGCTACTAAGGCAAGGGTCGTGATGTATTGAGAAGTCAAGGAAGTGTGTATTTGTTATGCTACTAAGGCAAGGGTCACGATTTGTTGAGAAGTCAAGGAAGTGTTTATTTGTTATGCTATTAAGGCAGGCGAGCTGAGTGGTCTCGAGGTATGGTGTCCGCCTCGAGTGCTGGAGGTCCCGGGTTCAAGCCCCGGTGAGGACCGGGATTTTTTCACGTGGATTTCTAGCAATAAAATTTCCCCTGGTCTCTGGGTAGTGAGATCGGACGCCCGTGTGTATTGTTGCGCACGTAAACAATCCCTTGGCAGTTGGAAATCGAAAAAGTGTAACCTAAGGGTCAAGTTAAGTGTATTGAGAAGTCAAGTAAGTGTGTTTTCTGACTACATGCTACACTCATATTAACCCATTTTTTATTCTCTGCATCAGAGATTCCCGAGAAAGTAATTACGACGGAAACTGGATACCTCACTTCCTAGTGCCATGGCCTAGAATATATGCAGCATCAATTCATGGACTGAGAGCCGCGGCAGGGCTGTTGCTTGGACGCTGCGCTCGGCGGTCATGCGTTTGAATTCCCCCTCAAAGGGATAGTTTTTTTTTTTTTTTTTTTTAAATGTGCCTGCGTTCCTAAATGGATTCAGCCTAAAATCATCATAATGTGCCATGCCGATAAGTTGGGCTGTCATGTTTCGCCATCTCAAACTGTTGTTTGTCCATCAAGAATGATGATGACCATTCATTTCATCCAGTGGGGTTGAAGGTGTGGAGCCGTGGGTTCTAAGATGGCTGATAAGGCCTATTTTGGCTCGAAATGTTCTTTGACAATGTGGGCAAAGAATGCTTGACGTCTCTGGAGGAGGATTTCCTGCAGTGGTTTTTCTGTCCTGCCTTTTCTTCACAGCTCTTGCAGTCCTGGTTGCCTCACATATGACTGCACCTTTGCGCAATGATGCACGCCACGAATTTCGGTCTTTGGCTGCAGCCTCCCAGGTGTCATGATGAATTCCAAAAGCATTCAGTGAAATTTTCAGAGTGTCTTTAAAACGTTTCCTCTGGCCACCTTGGGAGCGTTTACCACAACGCAGTTCGCTGTAAAAAATTCGTTTAGGGAGCCTGTGATCTGGCATGCGAGTCAAGTGACCAGCCCAGCGAATCTGATTCTTCATCAGTAGAGTGTGGATACTGGGCATGGATGTTCTTTCTAGGACTTCAGTGTCTGGAATCTTGTCTTGCCATTTAATCTTCAGTAGCTTCCTTAGGCAGACTGTGTGGAAGTGGTTTAATTTCCTAGCGTGTCGCTGATAAACAGTCCAGGTTTCACAAGCATATAGCAGTGTGGATAATACAACTGCTTTGTAGACTTTTAGCTTTGTTTGCAGGCTTATTCCAGTTCTGTCCCTTACATTCTTGTACAGTCTGCCAAAGGCTGCACTGGCCTTGGAGATTCTTGCATTCACTTCGTCATCGATTGTGGCAGCTTGTGACACGGTGCTGCCAAGATAGGTGAATTTGTCCACAACACTTAGTCTATGATCATTCACTTTGATATTCGGCACAGTGTGATTATTCCCTGGAGCTGGCTGGTACATAACTACAGTCTTCTCCAAGTTGATATTGAGCCCAAAGTTGGCACAGGCATGTGAGAAAGCTGAAACATTATGTTGCATGTCCGCCTCTGAGTTGGCGTATAGAGCGCAATCATCAGCAAACAGGAGCTCTCTGACGGTGCCGCTGTTAATTTTAGTTTTAGCTTTCAGCCTTCTGAGATTGAATAACTTTCCATCCATACGGTAGTTGATGTCTATTCCAATGTCGTCGTTCTCGAAGGCATTCACCAACATGGCTGAAAACATAAGGCTGAACAGTGTTGGTGCCAGGACACATCCTTGCTTCACTCCATTGGTGACAGGAAAGGGTTCAGACAGTTCACCATTTTCCTGTACTCTTGCCTGCATGCCGTCATGAAATAGCCGCACTATTTGGACAAACTTTCGTGGACAGCCATATTTTGCCATAATCTTCCACAGTCCTTCTCTGCTGACTGTATCAAAAGCCTTGGTAAGGTCAATGAAAGTGGAGAACATTTCGCAGTTCTGTTCCTGACATTTCTCTTGCAGCTGCCTTGCAGCGAAAATCATGTCAACAGTTCCACGTTCTTTTCTGAAGCCACATTGACTCTCAGGAAGAAGACCTTGATCGAGATGGGCTGTGAGGCGATTGAGAAGAATTCTGGCGAGTATCTTCCCTGCAATTGAAAGCAAGGAGATGCCTCGGTGGTTGTCACAGGATTGGCGGTCTCCTTTACGTTTGTAAAGGTGGAATATTGACGCGTCCTTAAAATCTTGTGGCATGGTCTCGTTCATCCATATGTTTGTGAAGACTTGGTGAAGCTGCTCTGTTAGGACCGGCCCACCTGCCTTGTATATCTCTGCTGGGATGGAGTCAGGACCAGGTGCCTTGCCGCTGGAGAGTTGCTGGATGGCTTTGTTTATTTCCACTATGGTTGGCAGGTCATCAAGTGTCTCATTGGTGGGAACTTGAGGAAGGCAGTTGATGGTTTCATCATCGAAGAAGGAAGTTGCATTTAGGATTTTGCTGAAATGCTCTGCCCAGCGTTGGAGGATTTCTTTCTTATCGGTGACCAATGTTCCCCCGTCTGCACTGAGGAGGGGAACTATGCCTGGTGATGAAGGACCATAGACCGCTTTCAGTGAGTCGTAGAAGTTTTTCATATCATGTCTGTCAGCAAAGCCCTGAATTTCATCAGCTTTGCTGCTCAGCCACGAGTCCCGCATGTGCCGAAGTTTCTGCTGCACTACTCTCTGAATGTTCTTGAAAGCATCTTTTTTTGATGTTGACTTTGGGTCATTCAAATGTGCCCTGAGGAGAAGATGTTTCTCGGCCAGCAATTGGTTGATGTCTTCGGAATTTTCATCAAACCAGTCTTTATGCTTTCGGGGGGATGGACCCAGGATTTCCATAGCAGTGTTGTAAATTGTGTCCTTTAGGGCTCTCCATTCTGTTTCTGTATCCTGTTTAGCTTCAGCATTGGGCTTGAGGCGGTCTTCCAGCATATTTTCAAACGACTGCTGCATTTTCTTGCTGTTTAGGGTTGGTGACATTTAGCCTTGTGGTGGCCTGATGTGGATGTTCATTTTCGAGACAATGAGACGATGGTCTGTCCAACATTCGGCACCATTCATGGATTTTGTCACTCGAACGTCTTGTCTGTCACTCCTCCTGGCGATGACATAGTAAATGAGGTGCCAGTGTTTCGAGCGAGGGTGCATCCACGATGTCCTGTTTCTCATGGGGAGACGGAAAATTGTGTTCGTAATCAGGAGATCATGTTCGGCACATGTCTGAAGGAGGTGGAGTCCATTGCTGTTACAATTTCCGACTCTATGCTTTCCAATAATGCCACTCCAAGAGGTGGTGTCCGTGCCTACTCTGGCATTGAAATCCCCAAGGAGTATAAGTTTGTCTCCTTTGGGAACAGATGTTAATACATTGTGCAGGTCCTCATAGAACTTGTTCTTGACATCATCTTCGTTGGTCATAGTTGGTGCGTAGACACTCACAATGGTTGCGTGCTTCCTTCCATTAAGCAGAGGCAACTTCATGGTCATGAGCCTGTCGTTTATAGCCTTTGGAAATCCAGCTAATTTGCCAACCAGGGCCGACTTAATGGCAAATCCCACACCGGATTGGCGTCTTTCCTCGCTTTTCCTTCCACTCCAGAAAAATGTGTAGCCGGCACCAATTTCACAGATTTGGCCTTCTTCTGCAAGTCGTGTCTCGCTCAAGGCTGCAATGTCGATGTTGTACCTGCCCAGCTCTCTCCCAATCAGTGCTGTTCGTCTCTCTGGACCCGACGGGCCGTCTCTGTCAAGTAGGGTGCGTACATTCCAAGTTCCAGTTGTTAAGGGAATATGGTTTACTCTTTTAGCTTTGCTTGTTTTATCTTTCTTTGTATGTCGACCGCAGTTAGGGTACCCACCAACCGCGGCTAGCTGGTTAGGTAGTGATGAAGCAGACAATGTTTAGGGCACCTTTTCTAGCCCCTTCCTCATGCTATGGAGGTGAGCAGTGTGTTCCTATAGAGGGCTGCTCAGTCGCTCAGGATGCTGCCGAATCCCACTGCTGCTCCTGTCAGTAGAAGACGACCATATGGCCTGAGCCGCCTGTGTGCAGGTCTGCGACTACGTCTGCCAGCGTACCCACGCCTGCCGCTTTGCCGCTCGCCCATCGCCACAGGGCTTGAAGGTGATATGTGACGTTGGATGAAGAATGACTTGCGCGATGACTTGGATTAAAGTGAGGAAGAGTTGCGCAATTCGTCGACCTCACTCTCTCGCCTGAGTCCATCTGAGTCCAGTGGCAAGACAAGTCGAGACGATTGGAGACGAATACAGGTGCAGTGGATGACCAGGGCGCTCTACGTGCCTTGCCGTGCTCATTACGTTCCACAACGCTTTGCAGGTAAACGCCGTCTTGCCCGTTGAATCAGGAATGATTTCTTCCGCGCAGTCTGCCGAATCCGGTCTTCACATACTGGGTAGGCATACCCTAGTTTACCTATTGGTTTGACACCAAATCGGATACCCATGCCTGGTTTAGCCAGCCTCTCACAGCTGTTGCCCGGGGGGTGGCCGCTGTCGCATGCTGACAGCTACTAGGAGCCACAGGCACGAGCTGGGTGTCAGACTTGGACCAGTGGGGGATGGGTCCTGAAAGGACACGAGAGCCATCCTTACCAAAGGTGCTACCAATGCCTGACACCCCGCACCCCCCCCCCCCATCTCAAACTATCACCAGAGTCCGGATCAGCTCAGTGTTCTAATTTTTCTAATCAGTTTACGATTTTCATCTGCTTCTTACAGGACTTGGTCATTGGTTATTCTATCTGTCCATTTCATTCTTTGCATTTCCCATAAAAGCCACATTTCAGCTGCCATTAGATGTTTTTCAGCTTGTCTGCACATTTTCGTCCACGTTTCACATCTACACAAAAGTAAAGATTCTATGTATCACCTCAACATTATGTTTCTTATTGCAACTGATATCTCTGTATTGGTCAGTATGGTTTCCATCTTGCAAAAGGCTACCTTCGCCATGGCGATTCTTGCATTAATCTCTTCAAGGCATCTCCCATCAGATGTTATGTCTGTTCCGAGATAATTGTACCGATTCACCTGGGTATCAAGAAATGTTCTGGGAAGCGAATGCGACCGGACTGATATTGACCAAATCACCCATGAGTGCGCATTGGTCTATAAAATAAAGGACTCGCCTCATATACACAATGCACCTTATTGCGTTAGCAAGGGTCATTTCATTTCCGCATTACAGGTTATAGACAGAAAAACTAATTGCTAGGAATACCTTAATGTCGCTGAACTAGCGTGAAAAATACATTCATAGATATTAATGTGCACTTACAGAACTGTAGGAAAGAAATTGAGATAAGAGGACACAGGAGACAATATAACAATAAATAGATATATTGTGGCGGCACGGGGATTGGAACTTGCTGCCTACAGATGACAACAATGCCTTGCTGAAGCAACAAATCTATGTCCAGGCATGGCCACTGTAATACCCTTTACAGTATTTGTGGATGCATGTCTCAGAAGACAGGTGAAATACCCCGATGTGGACGTCGAAGGCAAGAGGAAAACCACCACATCGTCTTTCGAGATTTGATGGAATTCTACTCCGAGAACGATGTTAATGGCTGTCTTTGGACATCCACGTCTGCTAAGAACTGTCAAGCGCCACGGTTGACACCATCATCAAGCTAACGATGGCAAAACTAAAACGAATATGTTGAAAATAGGTCTTTGGTCATTTAATGGAAAGAGAGGCATTTGAAAACATGGTGACGATTGGGAAGATCAGTGGGAAAAGAAGAAGAAGAGGCAGACAAAGAGAAATCATCATTTCACGGAGTTAAATGGTGACGAGTGGGGGGGGGGATATCAGCAGCAGGGTTAACTTAGAATACCAAGGACCGAGATCTGTGGAGTGTCAGGGTCTTAAACCTGGCTCGTTAACCTAACACATGTGAGACAGTACAAGTACAACGTGATTTGACTTGAGACTCAACGACACGAAGTTTCGATGGATTTATTTACAGATCACGATCTAGAGATGATCATCACAATACATAAGTTATAACAATACACTTACAGGCAACCCACAGCTTACAATCAGTCTCACAAGATGTACAAGCACTCGACTTTCGGGCCACAGAACTACACAAGCCTTTCTCCCATCATACGTCCAGTCGAGTCCGAGTCCCAGAGCTGTCTGGCTATTTCTCGCAACGCGCCTGTCAACCTGAAGTGGCTTCACGAGGCCTGCGTGCGTCCTGCTTTGTCCTTGCCTGACCGCTGGCTGTCTCGTCAGCCGGCAACCTCGCAGGCAGGTAACTAATACTCGCCTGGCGGGCGTAACGATGTTACAGCATCCCCGCTAGGGACTATTCGCCTGGCGGGCGTAACGATGTCCCTGCATCTCTGCTGGCAATACATTAGACTCTGACATGCTCCCCCGGGGCTTCTTCATGAAAGATGTCATCTTTCATGTACACTCTATATACAATACTGGGTTAATATTTTTAACCTTGTCAGAGTCAACCCTTCTGTTATATACATTGATGTAGAAATACATAAACACACACATCTTGGCATAGAAACACATAAAAAATGGACATTGTATCTAAAGACATGTGGTGTTCAACCTTTAACACTCGTCAAGCTTCATCCTCTCGATGGCTGATTACCTTAATTGCATTATTGACCCAGTCAGATCGGTAGTAACAGCTTCCCAAGCAACTACCTCGCAGCCTTTCAAAAAAAAGTAATAATATGCTTTTTGAGACAAAAAACAGCTGGCAAGACCGTAATACGGCTTTATATAAGTCGCATTCAACGCTCAAACTCTGACCTCATTTGGCCAGGAGTTCTTGTGTCGGTCTGCAATGTCGGTAATACTCTACCATGCCCAGTAGATGGCTTCTTGGCGTGTTAACAATCTGGCAACAACATGGCTATTTATACACAATACATCATCGTATATATTTCAATTAACGCCCTTGGTGTAATAATGTAATAACAATTAAATGAAAGGGACATAACTTCAAAAATTAAGAAATATAATATCTTGCAATAATTCTTCTATTTCTCAGCGTCATAGCTTGATGTTTTTCCATACTAGCGAAAAAATGTCGGTAGTATGAATAAATTAATCAAGACATGATTCTAAGATTACATTTAATGAAAAATATTAATACACAATTTGTGTATTCGAAATTATTGAATCGTACATAGTTTAGAAGTGTTATAACTTTTTAAGCTTTTGTTTGTCGTCTGCTAGTTTTAAACTAAATTTCTAAATCATCCGGAAGTACACACGAACAGCTGATGTTGAAATTTGTAGAACACACTTGTTCCGGTCTGATGTAGTAAAACGGAATGTGCAATGTTCTGATCGTTCATGTGTTGGTTTCCCTGGAAAAACTTCTGGATTTCGCTTGACTGAAGTGGTGTAGATTTCAATGTTCAGGTCACACTTTCACACACGGAGTTAAAATATCACTGGATAAGTTCCAAATGCAGATACCACGGATAAATTTTAGTTCGCTTGCGGTAAGTTGAGAGCGAATGTGGTACTGTTCTTGTTTCGTAATATATACAATTAATAAAGTTCTCTTTCTACCACACACTACACAATTATTCACGACAATCACTACATTTATATACTACTGTATTTGCAGCAAAGAACCTCAATGGCTCGGAAAGCTGAAGAAGAAGAATCACTACATTAATAATAAAATAAGAAAACTATATATATTGGGAATAAACCCTATCACATCATATAGACATACACAGCTTTCGTGAAAAAAAAACTTCACTGATGCATGGCTGTGTTGGTCCGAGTGTATTTTACACACTGCACTCAGACATTGGTGCTTACTGGGTCGGTCGGACAACGGGACAAAAGATCGGCAATCGTGTTGGTTCTGCCCGCGATGTGTCGAACTTCAAAGCTGTAATCTTGAAGCTTAAGAGACCAGCGAGCTATCATTTGGTTAGAAGGTACACCTGAATTGATAAATCTCAATGGACTACTGTCAGAATCCACAATAAAATGACGTCCTAGGAGGAATCTGGACAATTTAGTTATACCCACCACTAGAGCTAGAGCTTCCAACTGTGGTGTTGACCAAGCACGTTCTCTCGGTTTTAATTTTCGGGAGACGAAGTACACAGGGTGTAGGATGTTATTGTGCTCTTGTAACAAGACTGCTCCAATCGCCACGGAGCTCGCGTCTGTGCGCAATCTGAAATCGATTTGTAAATTGGGCAATTTTAGAATGGGATTGTATAAGCTATTATCAGAAAAATACGATAATACTTTCTGGAATGCAAATTTTAGGCATTCATTGCTTACAATTTTCTCCGGTTGATCTTTTGTTAGTAAGTTAGTAAATACTTCGGTCAGTTCCGCAAAATCTGGTATGAACTGCCTATAATAATTTATAAGTCCCAACAAACTACTGACTTGCTTTTTCGTAGTCGGAAGTGAGAGTTTTAGTATCTTGGACACAATGTTATCGTCTGTCGTGACAAAGCCATTAGATATTTTGTACCCCAAGAAGGATATTTCCTGATAGGCTATGTCTACTTTTGCAGGCTTCACCGTCAGTCCGTGCTGTCTAATGCGTTCAAATGTCTGTTCTAATGTCTTTATGTGGTCTGTCATCGTCTTTGTGTGAACACAAATGTCGTCTATGTAACAGATAATATTCGGAATGTCTACTAGTAGAAGTCGTGTCATACGTACGAATGTTGCTGGGGCATTGACAAGCCCAAATGGAAGTTTGCACCATTCGTACAGTCCCCAAGGTGTGACAAAAGCTGTCAGATGTCTGCTCTGTTCGTCTACTGCTATTTGCCAGTAACCTTTCGTCATGTCTACCTTCGTAAAGAACCTAGCGTCCGTCAGTTCTGTCAATAGATCTTCAGAGTTGGCCATTGGCTCTAGATCTAAAAGAGTTATCTTATTTAATTTCCTATAGTCGACACAGAGTCTTATTGTGTTGTCCTTTTTGCGTACTATGACCATTGGAGATGAGAAATTTGATTGGGATCGTCTAATGATGTTGTTTTTCTCTAAGCTGATGATCTCTTGATGTAAGTGTTCTTTGTAATGCAATGGAATGGTGTATGGTCTGCATTTTATGGGTGTATTTGACGTGAGTGTGATGTGATGTTGTACTAATTCTGTTTGTCCTGGGTGGTTGGAGAAAATGGTGTTGTACTGTTGTATGAGCTGTTTGCAACTGTCTGTTTCTGCTTGAGTTAACTTTGGATTGATTTTAATTTCCTTCAAGCAGTTTGTCGTGTCTAATGCAGGTGTTGGAATTTCGTCACTAGCCTCGTCATCTTCATGGTCTATTATCACTGTACATGCTGTTGTATCGTCTTGTTCGTTGTCTCTGTTGTAATATGGTCTTAGCATATTAACGTGTAACAAATTGTGTGTCTGATATTTCATTTGCATTTTCCATCATGTCGTCATTAAATAATTTCATCGATATGGGGTTGAAGTTAAAGTTAACAGGTGACGAATTAACAAAGTGGAGTGAAACTAAATACTCTGAACACCTGCGTGAGAAAGCCAATGAACGCGATGAAAGAGCAGCTGAAAGAGCATTAAAGCAGGCAGAGACTGACGCAACCTTAAAGCTGGCAGGGCACATGGTGATGAAGATGATATGTCTCATGGCGTACAAAGAACTTGGTGTATTTCTGTTTTCACAGACAACAGGATTGTTTTTCTGTTAGAATGTTTCCCATGTTGAAAAAATACAGCTGTTTTTCTGTTAGAATATTTCCCATGATGGGAAATACAGCTGTTTTTCTGCTAGAATATTTCGTATGTTGGGAAATACAGCCGTTTTTCTGTTAGAATGTTTCCCATGTTCTGTATAGAATATTTCGCATGTTGGGAAATACGGCTGTTTTTCTGTTAGAATATTTCCCATGTTGGGAAATACAGCTGGTTTTGTTTTTGTTTAATGGTTAGAATCTTTCGCATGTTGGGAAATACAATTGTTTTTCTGGTAGAATATTTCGCATGCCGAAAATACAACTTAGGCACTCAAATTGTGTCTTGACTTCAGTCCGACATCAGCCAACTGCTATTATTATGTGACCAAGATAGGAGACACTTGGCATTTGCTCGCGGCCCATTCTTCCTTTATTTTGTGTGTGTTGTTGTTTCTGTTTAATTCCTGTTCACTTCTCCTTTTATATTTGAGTGTAAAAAATTGTTCCAGTTATCATAGTTTTAATGCTCCTATTCCTCTCATGCTATTACGTCTCTTGCTTCAGACAAAAAGAATGGAATCATCATGGGGCGGAATGGCTGGACAAGTTGGGAGATGGACAACAAAACGAACCCGAAGATGTCTACTGTGGTTGTGAGTCAGTCTCTGTAAGTTCAGTTATTGTACCACATTTGTGACATATATACTACATATGTACCAATACATCTTAATTATATCAGTATATAATATTTTTACAAGTACACTCTATCTGTACCAATATATCATATTTGTACCAATACTCCATATTTGTGCCTAAACACCTTTTTTGTAAAAATACACCATATTTGTACCAATGCACTATATTTGTACCAATACATCATATTTGTACCAATACACCATATTTGTACCAATACACCATATATGCACCAGTACACCATTTTTGTACCAAAACATCATAATTGCACCAATATACCATATTTGTACCAATACATCATATTTATACCAATGCATAATATTTGTAACAAAACACTATATCTGTACCAATACACGACACTTTTGTACTAATACACAATTTGTGTACTTGTACAATATGTTTTTAATAAATGTAAACTTTCAGTATATCAGATAATCTATTGATCTGCTGGGCCGTACCAAGTAGAGAGAGAGAGAGAGAGAGAGAGAGAGAGAGAGAGAGAGAGAGAGAGAGAGAGAGAGAGAGTGTACAGCTTGACGAAGGTTGCTACTTCCGGACTGTGTATAAATTATGGAGAGCCATTAAATTCACTGCCCAGAGTTGAAAGATGAACGAGTACGGCTGACTATTGTGGCTAAAAGTATCTCAGCTTGTCGTGGGAGCACATGCGATGTGCATTCTCATGGAATGGATGATATACCAGCTACTGGCCTGTGTTTGTCTTGATGCACTCGACTGAACATCTGCCAGATTCTCGTTGTACGACACCCTGTTTCAAGCAATCATTGACAGCAGTATTACCTTCAAGCCTATACCACCTATAGTCTCGTATGTACGAGCCCCTGTTTCAATCAATCATTGACAGCAGTATTACCCCCCCCCAACCCCCACCCCTATAGAAGCATGACAATCTCGTATGTACGAGCCCCTGTTTCAAGCAATCATTGACAGCAGTATTACCCTCATGTCTATACCCCCACTATAGAAGCATGGCAGTCTCGTGTGTACGAGCCCCTGTTTCAAGCAATCATTGACAGCAGTATTACCTTCAAGCCTATTACCCCCCCCCCCCCCCACCCACTATAGCAGCATGGCAGTCTCGTATGTACGAGCCCCTGTTTCAAGCAATCATTGACAGCAGTATTACCTTCAAGCCTATTACCCCCCCCCCCCCCCCCACTATAGAAGCATGACAGTCTCGTGTGTACGAGCCCCTGTTTCAAGCAATCATTGACAGCAGTATTACCTTCAAGCCTATTACCCCCCCCCCCCCCCACTATAGAAGCATGACAGTCTCGTGTGTACGAGCCCCTGTTTCAAGCAATCATTGACAGCAGTATTACCTTCAAGCCTATACCCCCCTCCCCCCCCCCCCCCACTATAGCAGCATGACAGTCTCGTGTGTACGAGCCCCTGTTTCAAGCAATCATTGTCAGCAGTATTACACTCACGTCTATACCCCCACTGTATTGCAGCATTGCAGTCTTCCTCTATTTCTTCTGCAGCGTATTCCAGACAAATGACCTTCCAGTTATACTATTCTCGGGTTTTGACAATGTATATTGTATTTAGCGCCAGCGTCTTCTTCACTCTTGATTCGTTGGTGTTCATATGGTTCTGTCCAACTGTTCCTCATTTGTGATTCTGTCATACCACTGTAGCTCTTTTTGTAGTTCATTGGTAATCGTTTTAGTCGCTTTCCAATGTAGCTAAAATATATCTGATGTTTTGATTCTTACATTGTCACGTTTTCACAGACGTAAAGACGAGCCTCACTGCCGAGGAGTGGCCAGGAGTTTTGACGAGGCTGTGAGAATGTTTTACGAAGCCTCAGACAGACATGAAATTGAGAACATCTACATTTTAGGAGGGAGACTTAATTACGAGGTAACCAAGTGGTGTCTCTGACCTATGGTTGTCTCTGACCTCTGGTTGTGTCTCTGACCTCTAGCTGTGACTCTGACCTCTGACTATGTCTCTGACCTCTGGTTGTACTCTGACCTCTGGTTGTGTCTCTGAACTCTAGCTGTGTCTCTGACCTCTGACTGCGTCTCTGACCTCTGGTTGTGTCTCTGACCTCTGGTTGTGTCTCTGACTTCTAGCTGTATATATGACTTCTAGCTGTATATATGACTTCTAGCTGTATGTATGACTTATAGCTGTATATATGACTTCTGGCTGTGTCTCTGACCTCTGGTTGTGTCTCTAACCTCTGGTTGTGTCCCTGACCTCTGGTTGTGTCTCTGACCTCTGGTTGTGTCTCTGACCTCTAGCTGTGTCTCTGACCTCTGACTGTGTCTCTGACCTCTGGTTGTTTCTCTGAATATGTTCTCTTGTTTCTGGTTAATAATCGTTTGTGCTTGTATCCTGATAGTTCTACAGGTTGTGCTATAGAAGGTTCTGTCTGAATCTCTAAAACCTAATGATAGACAGCAGCTGACGTAAGCAGTATGTCATTCGTCTAATAAACCCGATAACGGTTATTTAAAAAGTACCTGTTCTAGAATTACTCCACTCCCACACTCACCGCACCCTTCTATGCAACCGTAGTCACATACACAATGTTGTTTGCCCATAAAGAATGATGATGACCATTCAATTCATCCAGTGGGGTTGAAAGTATGGAGCCGTGAGTTCTAAGATGGCTGATAAGGCTTATTTTGGCTCGAAATGTTCTTTGACAATGCGGGCAAAGAATGCTTGACGTTCCAGGAGGAGGATCTCCTGCAGTGGTTTTCCTGTCCAGCCTTTTCTTCACAGCTCTTGCAGTCCTGGTTGCTTCACAAGTGACTGAACCCTTATGTAATTATGTACGCCATGAATTACGGTCTTTAGCAGCAGTCTCCCAGGTGTCAGGATGAATTCCAAAAGCTTTCAGTGAGACTTTCAGAGTGTCTTTAAAACGTTTCCCCTGGCCGCCTTGGGAGCGTTTACACAACGCAGCTCGCCGTAAAAATATGTGTTTAGGGAGCCTGTGATCTGGCATACGACTTAAGTGACCAACCAAGCGAATCTGATTTTTCATTAGTAGAGTGTGGATACTGGGCATGGATGCTTTTTCTAGAACTTCAGTGTCCGGGATCTTGTCTTGCCCTTTAATCTTCAATAGCTTCCTAAGACAGACTGTGTGGAAGTAGTTTAATTTCCTAGCATGTCACTGGTAAACAGTCCATGTTTCACAAGCATATAGCAGTGTGGATAATACAACTGCTTTATAGACTTTCAGCTTTGTTTGCAGGCTTATTCCAGTTCTGTCCCATACATTCTTGTACAGTCTGCCAAAGGCCGCACTGGCCTTGGAGATTCTTGCATTCACTTCGTCATCAATTGTGGCAGCTTGTGACACAGTGCTGCCAAGATAGGTGAATTTGTCCACAACACTTAGTCTATGATCATTCACTTTGATATTCGGCACAGTGTAATTATTCCCTGGAGCTGGCTGGTACATAACTAAAGTCTTCTCTAAAATGATATTGAGCCCAAAGTTGGCACAGGCATGTGAGAAAGCTGTAACATTATGTTGCATGTCCGCCTCTGAGTTGGCATATAGAGCGCAATCATCAGCAAACAGGAGCTCTCTGACGGTGTCGCTGTTAGTTTTGGTTTTGGATTTCAGTCTTCTGGAACATACACATACAATATACATACACATACATACACAATAAAGTCACAAACACACGCACGCACGTACGCACATACACACGCGCGCGCATTCAAAATCCAAAACACACTCACACACACACGTTCATAGTCAC
This sequence comes from Cepaea hortensis, assembly GCA_963921405.1. Classification (NCBI taxonomy): domain Eukaryota; kingdom Metazoa; phylum Mollusca; class Gastropoda; order Stylommatophora; family Helicidae; genus Cepaea; species Cepaea hortensis. Next base: position 148,571,419 of record OY992876.1, on the reverse strand, counting down.
ACAAAACACGGTCATAGTCACACAAATACGGTCACGGTCACACAAATAATTACAGTCCGAGACAGACACACAAGAGTAATACGACTCCCATAAAACAACTCTCACACGTAATACAACCCGAGGCATACACATGCACACATAAGCATTCTGAGTCAGACTCACACATACAATAATATTCATAATAACAATAATAATAATAATAATAATAATAATAAGAAGAAGAAGAAGAAGAAGAAGAAGAAGAAGAAGAAGAAGGATGAGGACGAGAGGAGGAGAAGAAGAAGGAGGAGGTGAAGAATGAGAATGAGGAGGAGGAGAAGGTGGAAAAGGAGGTGGAGAAAGAAAAAGAGACGGTGGAGGTAGAGGAGGATGAAAATTTGAAGGTTGGAGGAGGTGGAGAAAGAAACGGTGGAGGGGAGGGAAATGAGGAGAAGAAGCTGGAAGAGGTGGAGATGGAGATGCGGTGGCCTCAGAGGTAATAACAGAAGCAACATCAGCAGTAGAAATCTGACCTGTTATTGTGTCTTCCTGTTTGGTTTACATAACACAGTATCACGCACATATGAAGAGATTTCATCAACCGTATTTCATACTAATAAGTCAACAGGCAATAATTATTAGCCACGTAACTTTGGTTTGTCGGTCTCCCTGGTGTAGGTGTTAAGGACGTTGTTCGTAATCCCGTATACTCTCGTGCGGAACACAGCTGCGCGAAATTCGGCAGCAGATCGCGTCGAATTGGTTACTTACGGAGGGTATGTGAGCCGGTCGTTCAGAAAGCAAGGGCAAACTACTGAACGTAAAACTTACCAAGACATCAACAACAGCTGAAAAATGCTGGTGTTGACTGCAATGTCCTGTATAGGATATGCGGAAAACAACAACAACGTTGGTTTGGTGTTTAAAGTATCTCTTTTATTGCAGACACCGATAGCTTTGCACGTGGTCAGTCTCCATAGATCACAAAAGAATGTTGTCAGCACCAATCAGGAACTCCGTAGATAAATGAACTGGGTTAATTATTGTTCACCTGTACAATTCTGTAATCAACAAAACCAGAAGGCGTCACGGTTCAGCTTTGAATGCTGACGAAGGCTTTATAGCAACAACGTCCAATCCCTTCCCCTATCATTAGCAAGTACCCTACTTCTCAGCGTGCACCCCAGTGCCTCTAAAGTTTATGAAACAATAATAGACCAGAGAAGCAACGGCTGCAGTAGGATATAACAGTAGGAAATAAAAACAGAAATGTGTAACTCCCGGGAAAAAGTTAGATGTACACAGACACAGTGTACATACCTTACAACGAACTTGACAATGGTGAACATAAATCACACGTGGGGAAAATACCCCCTCCCCCTAAAAAAACAAAAACAAAAACAAACAAACAAACAAACAAACTCCCCCCAAAATAATGATATAAAAATAAGTATACTGCGACACAGCGAATGACGTTTCGATTATAGAAAAATTCATCAGGAATGGAACAACACAAACAGATCTAAAGAACGAAATGGAATTAGACAATTTAATAATATTCAAACACAAGCATGAAACAAACAATTGGTTTTTCGTGGAATAAATACCTTAAACTTGGACATACCAAGGAGATCCGACTAGCTCCCGGCAACAATCGCCAAATCTCTGTTGCGATCTCAAGACTAGCTACGGAAAACAAGACGTTCACGAGAAGGGCATAACACTGAGAACAGCAGAAGAGTCAGCAGAACTGGGAGGGAAATAGTAACATCAATACGAGGGTGTCCGTGGCCAAATGGGTAAGCCGCCTATTCGCGCTCCAAAGGTTATGAGTTCGATTCCAGATTCAACCATTCGATTCACAAGTGTAATTTTCTCGTAGACTCCCAAGGGTCTTCGCTGGAGCTACGAAGTTCGCGCTTTGTACGACGCTGTCTGCAAGCTACCAGACGGAAAGAAACCGTGACGTATGGGACAAAACCCGGTGCAATGAAGTCGATCGTCTCTCCTTTACACCGTTAAACATCAACAACTGACAAAGCATTAACAAGATGACCAGCATATGTTGTATTTCTCCATCCACAGCACGGAGTCACAGACCCCAGATGTACTCGACACATCGTGACCAGAATTTTCCAGAACTTTGATTCGGATATTTTCTTCCCGGTTTTTGAGCACGCCTTCCACCGAGTCAGGTGAGAGAATAGTGGTTGCCATCTGCATGGCCTGGGTTTCTTGCTGCTGATGTTGCTGTATCTGTTGCCTTATTTGAGTGTTTATGTTTTGTTTTGTGTTCGCTGGCTTGGAACTCGAGCGTAGTCCATCCGCGTTCTTCTACTTCTAGTGCACTGTCCTGATTTTTGCGTGTGGATAAGCTTTCCATATTACCAGTGTCCCTTGCCATCAGGGGAACCTTCTCCTACTTCTGAGGTACTTGTAATTTACATCCACAAGTCAAGGACGAGAAGTCAACATTTTAGACCAATTGACCGGTATAAGACCTGGACACTTACTAAACAAGCTGAACAGCGCATAAATGTCTTTGAATATAAATGTTATAGACAGGTTCTAAGAATATCTTGGATACAGAAAAGAACAAATGTATCCATACTTCAAGAGCTGAATATTGAAGAAGATTAGCTATTAAAGACGATAAAACAAAGAAAATTGAAATATTTTTGTCACTTGAAACGTCACGAGAGTTTGGAGAGAACAATAATGGAAGGGCATATGCCTGGGAAGAGAGAAGAGGAAGGCCAAAGAGAAGATGGGTGCAGGATGTGGCGGAGGATCTCCAGATAGGGTATCGGGCGCGGGACATATTGCTTATGATCGAGAGGTTTTCCGAAAAGTTGTTATGGGAGCGAAGTTCTGCAAAGGACATGATACTGAATGAATGAATACCGATGTAAGGGGTTGAATTGGCTACCTGGGCATCATCACACCGGAAGTTTAAAAGCGAACGCTCTTTATTCATTCGACCATGTGGACCTCTCCTTATGTGAGTGATGTCTGTCATGTGCACATGTCAAGATTGTAACACTACAGAGAGGGGCCAGCACTGAGAACATTTCACCCGCCAGCCTGGAGGTCGTGGGTTTGATCTCCATCGGGTTGGATTCAAATTGTTTTCCAGGTGGACCCAACCTATAATTGGTAACAGAAAATGTCTCGAGAGGTAAATAAGGCCGGCCCGACACTGACCATCTACACACCGAGTGCCTGGTAGCCTGTAACAATACAGGTGTAGCACCGTGGCCCGACACTGACCATCTACACACCGAGCGCCTGGTAGCCTGTAACAATACAGGTGTAGCACCGTGGCCCGACACTGACCATCTACACACCGAGTGCCTGGTAGCCTGTAACAATACAGGTGTAGCACCATGGCCCGAAACTGACCATCTACAAACCGAGTGCCTGGTAGCCTGTAACAATACAGGTGTAGCACCATGGCCCGACACTGACCATCTACACACCGAGCGCCTGGTAGCCTGTAACAATACAGGTGTAGCACCATGGCCCGACACTGACCATCTACACACCGAGTGCCTGGTAGCCTGTAACAATACAGGTGTAGCACCATGGCCCGACACTGACCATCTACAAACCGAGTGCCTGGTAGCCTGTAACAATACAGGTGTAGCACCATGGCCCGACACTGACCATCTACACACCGAGTGCCTGGTAGCCTGTAACAATACAGGTGTAGCACCATGGCCCGACACTGACCATCTACACACCGAGTGCCTGGTAGCCTGTAACAATACAGGTGTAGCACCATGGCCCGACACTGACCATCTACACACCGAGTGCCTGGTAGCCTGTAACAATACAGGTGTAGCACCATGGCCCGACACTGACCATCTACACACCGAGTGCCTGGTAGCCTGTAACAATACAGGTGTAGCACCATGGCCCGACACTGACCATCTACACACCGAGTGCCTGGTAGCCTGTAACAATACAGGTGTAGCACCATGGCCCGACACTGACCATCCACACACCGAGTGCCTGGTAGCCTGTAACAATACAGGTGTAGCACCATGGCCCGACACTGACCATCTACACACCGAGTGCCTGGTAGCCTGTAACAATACAGGTGTAGCACCATGGCCCGACACTGACCATCTACACACCGAGTGCCTGGTAGCCTGTAACAATACAGGTGTAGCACCATGGGCCGACACTGACCATCCACACACCGAGTGCCTGGTAGCCTGTAACAATACAGGTGTAGCACCATGGCCCGACACTGACCATCTACACACCGAGTGCCTGGTAGCCTGTAACAATACAGGTGTAGCACCATGGCCTGACACTGACCATCCACACACCGAGTGCCTGGTAGCCTGTAACAATACAGGTGTAGCACCATGGCCCGACACTGACCATCCACACACCGAGTGCCTGGTAGCCTGTAACAATACAGGTGTAGCACCATGGCCCGACACTGACCATCCACACACCGAGTGCCTGGTAGCCTGTAACAATACAGGTGTAGCACCATGGCCCGACACTGACCATCTACACACCGAGTGCCTGGTAGCCTGTAACAATACAGGTGTAGCACCATGGCCCGACACTGACCATCCACACACCGAGTGCCTGGTAGCCTGTAACAATACAGGTGTAGCACCATGGCCCGACACTGACCATCCACACACCGAGTGCCTGGTAGCCTGTAACAATACAGGTGTAGCACCATGGCCCGACACTGACCATCCACACACCGAGTGCCTGGTAGCCTGTAACAATACAGGTGTAGCACCATGGCCCGACACTGACCATCCACACACCGAGTGCCTGGTAGCCTGTAACAATACAGGTGTAGCACCATGGCCCGACACTGACCATCCACACACCGAGTGCCTGGTAGCCTGTAACAATACAGGTGTAGCACCATGGCCCGA
>OY992876.1:148431527-148561527 GCA_963921405.1 Cepaea hortensis | reverse complement strand
ACGAATTAACCTCAGCATTAACAGCGGCAGGGTTCTGCTCTCTGCACCGTCTGTCGAGTGTGATAATGCAGGAGAAAGTGCACTTAAAAGCTGGAGGCACCGGCACCCATTCCTTGCCGGGGTTGATACTGGTAAGACTGCAGACCTGTCTGACGACATCTTCCGCCCGACCCATCCATTATTTGCCCCTCTTGAGCCTGTCACCCTTTTCTCTGAATATAACGTCATGCAGAGGGTGCTGCTCATCTGCACTTATTTTTAAGTATTCACGAGCTTTCCAGATCTTGATCCCGTGTTCCATTGTCGGGAAGTCAAGGAGGTATCTCATTGCTACACAGCTGGTGTCTCTCATGCAGCCCAAAATGATGCGCATGGCTTCGTTTTGTACCTTTTCAAGTCTTCCAATCTGTGTAGGGCTGACAGTGAGGATGGCCAGGGCATACTCGATGCGTGAAAGCACAAGTCCTTGGAACAGAAGTATTAGCAGTCTTTCCTCGATATTGGCAGTCGCCATGACTCTCATTGCTGACAAACCTTTTCGAGCTTTCGTTATGACACAATCGACATGATCTCTGAAGGACAGGCTACGATCAAGCCTCACGCCAAGATATGTCATTGACTGGGTTCTACTCAAAATGCTCCCATCCATTCTTACTGCCGGCATGTCTGTTTTCACAATATGATTGTTACAACCAACAACTGTTACTTCAGAGCAATGTATACCGTAGACAAATGAGTTAATGATCAAAGGCAGCGCGTCGGTAAACTAGAGGTTTTCAACTATAGCACTTGGAACATCAGTAAACTAGAGGTTGTCAACTATAGCACTTGGAACATCAGTAAACTAGAGGTTTTCAACTATAGCTCTTGGAACATCAGTAAACTAGAGGTTGTCAACTATAGCGTTTGGAACATCAGTAAACTAGAGGTTGTCAACTATAGCACTTGGAACATCAGTAAACTAGAGGTTGTCAACTATGCACTTGGAACATCAGTAAACTAGAGGTTGTCAACTATAGCACTTGGAACATCAGTAAACTAGAGGTTGTCAACTATAGCACTTAGAACATCAGTAAACTAGAGGTTGTCAACTATAGCACTTGGAACATCGGTAAACTAGAGGTTGTCAACTATAGCACTTAGAACATCAGTAAACTAGAGGTTGTCAACTATAGCACTTAGAACATCAGTAAACTAGAGGTTGTCAACTATAGCACTTAGAACATCAGTAAACTAGAGGTTGTCAACTATAGCACTTGGAACATCAGTAAACTAGAGGTTGTCAACTATAGCACTTGGAACATCAGTAACCTAGAGGTTGTCAACTATAGCACTTGGAACATCAGTAAACTAGAGGTTGTCAACTATAGCACTTAGAACATCAGTAAACTAGAGGTTGTCAACTATAGCACTTAGAACATCAGTAAACTAGAGGTTGTCAACTATAGCACTTGGAACATCAGTAAACTATAGGTTGTCAACTATAGCACTTGGAACATAGTAAACTAGAGGTTGTCAACTATAGCACTTGGAACATCAGTAAACTAGAGGTTGTCAACTATAGCGTTTGGAACATCAGTAAACTAGAGGTTGTCAACTATAGCGTTTGGAACAACAGTAAACTAGAGGTTGTCAACTATAGCGTTTGGAACATCAGTAAACTAGAGGTTGTCAACTATAGCACTTGGAACATCAGTAAACTAGAGGTTGTCAACTATAGCACTTGGAACATCAGTAAACTAGAGGTTGTCAACTATAGCACTTGGAACATCAGTAAACTAGAGGTTGTCAACTATAGCACTTAGAACATCAGTAAACTAGAGGTTGTCAACTATAGCACTTGGAACATCGGTAAACTAGAGGTTGTCAACTATAGCACTTAGAACATCAGTAAACTAGAGGTTGTCAACTATAGCACTTAGAACATCAGTAAACTAGAGGTTGTCAACTATAGCACTTAGAACATCAGTAAACTAGAGGTTGTCAACTATAGCACTTGGAACATCAGTAAACTAGAGGTTGTCAACTATAGCACTTGGAACATCAGTAACCTAGAGGTTGTCAACTATAGCACTTGGAACATCAGTAAACTAGAGGTTGTCAACTATAGCACTTAGAACATCAGTAAACTAGAGGTTGTCAACTATAGCACTTAGAACATCAGTAAACTAGAGATTGTCAACTATAGCACTTGGAACATCAGTAAACTAGAGGTTGTCAACTATAGCACTTGGAACATCAGTAAACTAGAGGTTGTCAACTATAGCACTTGGACCATCAGTAAACTAGAGGTTGTCAACTATAGCACTTAGAACATCAGTAAACTAGAGGTTGTCAACTATAGCACTTGGAACATAAGTAAATTAGAGGTTGTCAACTATAGCACTTAGAACATCAGTAAACTAGAGGTTGTCAACTATAGCGTTTGGAACATCAGTAAACTAGAGGTTGTCAATTATAACGTTTGGAACATCAGTAAACTAGAGGTTGTCAACTATAGCACTTGAGGGACGCAGAGGTGTTTCCAAGGCACCAGGGCCAGGTTCTATGCTGGCCAAGACCTACTAACACGTCCTAGCCGTGCGTCCTGGGCAACAGGTCCCTTCGGGTCCTGGCTAACGTAGTAGGATCGGCGATTCTTATGAAGTCGGAGAGTACCTGCCTGCACGGCGAGGAACCACCAGTCTGCACACAAATAAGCCAGACATGGGACAAGGATACTCACGTAAACCTCAGTCCGGTATGACATCACACTGATGTTGGACAACAGGATGTCTTCATCCGACATACAGGACTTCATGCTGGAGTTCACAGCCAGCGAAAACAAGCAAGCATAGCACTTGAAACATCGTCTTCTTGTAGGAGGCGTGGCTGAGAGGTCACCTTGCCCGCCTCAGGTTCAGAAGTGACGTGTTAGAATTACATTACGGGGTCTGGCAGTTTTACAAGAATCATCTAGTGATACTACACGTCTCCCTGATCTCTTGGGTAGTGTGTCCGGATACCTAGTCTTCTGGTATAAGACCGAAAAGCAGGAGGTTCCATGTAAATCGGTGTTTCCTAACGTGGGGCCCACGCCCCACAGGGGGGCAATTCGATTGTTAAGGGGGGCAATTCGAAAATGGAAGAAATCGGCTGTATATAACAAAACGGGCAGATTTGAGACTGAAGTTAACTAAATTGGAACCTGACATAAAATCTCTTTGCAGCAAGCATCAAGCGCATGGATCTCACTAAATTTAAATAATAAATAATTACTAATAATTAAAATAATATAGAAAAATCTTTCATTAAAATAATTTTGTACTTGAATTTCAGTTCTCCATTATGTTTTGAAAATTTACTTACTGTGTTTGCTCAATAATTTCCTAGTGTTTTTATCCTAAAACCTATCATTCAAGTTTCTTTAGTGAAATAGTGAAATATTAAAAATAATGTATATGTTGGGGGGGGGGGGGGGCATAAGAATTTTAGAAAGGCTTGGGTGGGGCATAGCACAAAACAGGTTGGGAAACACTGGTGTAAATTGTTAACATTACAATTCCACAAGCAGTTAGAAATTCAAAGAGTGGGCTACAAAACTGCTGCCCTGGCAAACCTGTTAGAAAAACAGAAACCTACCCATGGGTAGATGGAGACTTCTATCTTGCATGTTATATTCTAGACGGGATAAACCCCATACAAACGCACATATGGGTATGTGGTGCGAGATAAACCTACAGGGTGGGACTTCATTGCAAAGGCTAAATGCGTCTTCAAAAAGAAGAGTCTGGAGTATGATATCGCCATTTTCAGCATGAGAATGGAGTTGAAGGATGTTCGACATCTGTGGTACTTGTAATTTACGTCCACAAGCCCAGGACGAGAAGACAACATTTAACTCTAACTGATTGATGTGTGGAATGAACCTTGTTTCCCAACCTCAGCGCACGAGAAGTTTTAGCGCTAGCGCTTTTCGGTCACATCGACCTCCACAAGTAAGCTTGACTGTCACAAATCTCCAGTATCTTCTGCAACTGACCACGAGTCTGGTATCCGCTTTCTCTTCCATCGTGTGCTGTTGTTTCTTTTCACTTAAACGCGTGTCCTTCATCCAACATTTGCCGTCTAACATCCACATACCAATATTTTCGGCATAGACTTTGTCTATGTATATACTACAGTTGTATCACATTTTGTGATCGATGTGTTAATGTCCTCTGTAGGTAATAAATTGTACCATAGTCATCACATCTGTTCTCTTGTCCTTTATCCCCATTGGGGTAGAACTCCTCAACCAAACCATCCTATATTTTGCCATCTCCTGCATCCCCCCCCCGCCCCCAATGTCCTACCAATATTAATCATTTCAGTCTGCAATTCCCTTCTCCACGTGTATTTAGGTATACCGCTATGTCGTTTTGCTTTGTGTGTTCCATACAATAGAGTGTCTAAACTATACTGTTCTCGGGTTTTCTCACTGTGTGTCCTATCCAGTGCCAGCATCTTTTTCTCACCTCTTGGTTCCCTAGAGTTGATTAATTCTCTCCGTGAGCTCTACATTGGTGATTCTGTCATATCATTTTATTTCCATTATTCTGAGCAGACATACATTAGTCATACAATACCATTATTTTCAGCAAAATTTATGTCCATGTACATGTCAAAACTATATGGAATCTTGATCACGATAAGTAATTCTCCTGTTTAAGTCAATAAAACGTGCACTAGCTAAGCCGTAAGCTTATCACATATCTTAACCACATGTCTTATCTTGATGTGCTATATGTGTTTGTAACCACAAGTGCATTATTTTAGAATCAATTCCAAAGTTAGTATTTCACGCAGCCAGAATTGTAGCGATGGTCAGAAAGATGGAATCTATGCTTACGTGTTTTTGTGTATTGGCGTTGGTGCTTGGGATATTTGCTCAAGGTGAGTTATTGTCTTTGATGTTGATAGTGATGATGTTGATGTTCTGCTTATTATTCTTTTGTTCTACTGCTTTGAAGCGTCGCAGAGATGAGGCAGATGTATTTCTGTGTTCGCTTGTCGTGTTGCTTGTCCTAACGCATTACTTTATATCGTCATTGTCTCTTTTACTACAACTAGCCAACTCTTTCTGGGTCATCCTCTGGCATTGTATCACCATGTTTTGGTGTACACCGCTCTAGTCGCTGGGTGATCTTGTTCAATTCTAACTGGCCGAACTATTTAATTCTTTAGTTAGTCAGTAATAGCTGTTGTCCCTATATTCATTCATGCTTTCTCATCTGTCTCTCTATCTCTTATCGTTTTTCCATCTGCGTTTCTTATAAATCTCATCAAATACGATGTTATTTTACCCCCGTGTGTTTCTTGGACAGATTAGAATATTGTATAATGTCGTTGTCTATCTCATAATGAACTACCACTTAGAAGTCGTTCAATGTTGTGTACAAGATATAACATACAGTTGAGGTCACGGGCAATAACTACAAATGTTTCTGTTGCCTAGGGTGTCCTAAGCTACCTACTTCCCTCCCCTTGCCTGCCACGCGCGCCATTGAAGACTGCAGGTATCTTCTCTCTTCTGACTTCTAATGGTCGACCCAGACTAAAATGGGTACCTAGACATGTCTTGGCAAGTACAGGCGACCGGAGTAATACTGACCACGTCCCAGACTAGTGCTGATTATAAACTAATAATGTTCAATATTCTGTGCAGGTCGTTGTGACCCCGGTCGAATTATTAGGCAATTTTTACGTTTAGTAGTTTGCCACATGGCTCGCCATAGGGGATGGACTCCCTATAGGTCAGATTTTTGTCCCAAACCTGCGACTGGCCTAGCAAGCCGGCAGGGGATCCTCATACTGCTCGTTGAAAAACTAAGAAGTATAAACGGACTGACCCAAATGGATATAGTAGAGTCCATGGGAATATCGATACATGAAGCCCAAAAGCGGGCACTCTCCCGCTGTTTATACTTCACCTCAACACCGAAAGGTACAAGAGGAACATGATGAGATGAGATGAGATGAGATGAGTAGTTTGCCATTGCTTTCTACATGAGAATTCACCGTTAAGTCCAACTGACCAGTGTAGGAGATGAACAGACCACCCCGCCATCATCGCACCGGAAGTTTAAACGCAAGCGTATTAAACCCGCGGCCACGTAGACTTCAAGTGCTGATTAGTCTATAAAACATGGGTCTAACACCAAATGCCCAGTGCCCCTTAAGGCTTGTCAAAGGGTCCTTGACATGCTTGCTCTACCCATCTCTAGCCATTCTATGACAGATTTCCCAGATGCTGACCACTCACTGACCCTGACTGGGCCCGATGCGGAGGACATGATGACGTGTACGCTGCCCATACAGTTCGGTCTGGATGCCACTGTGGAGTGGTACGTCAACGGGCACATCCTGAAGACGGAGCTCCTGCCGAAGGATAACATGCACCTGTACGAGAGCATCCAGGACATGGCCGACCTCCTTGGAGACTACCCACAGACGGTAGGTTCCGTGTTTCTGGATGTGTGGGTGCGTGTGGAAGCCTCGGTATGTGGGTGCGTGTGGATGCCTCGGTACTTGTGAATGCGTAATGTACATGTTGATGCTGTGGTCGTGTGAACGTGTGGATGCGTGTGTACGCATGTGTGTATGTGTGTAGAGTGCACGCGTGGATGCATATGTACGTGTGGGTGCGTATGTACGTGTGGTTGCGAATGTGCGTGTGGGTACGTGTGGATGCGTGTGTACGTGTGGATGCGTGTGTACGTGTGGATGCGTGTGTACGTGTGGATGCGTGTGTTTGACATTGCTTTCCGAACTAGAAGTCAACTTTTAAGCCCAATTGTCTAGTGTAGGAAATGATCCCGCTACCGCGATCAGCGTGCCGCTGTTACCCATTCGGCCACGTTGACCTCTCCTGAACCTTAGTGGTCTTACTGGAGATGATTCAAGCCCCCTGGGTTTGCTTGACCTTTATTTATGTGAAGCTGTGGCGAAGTGGTTACGAACGCAAATCGCAATCTCACATACCACGATCGAAACACAGCTGCGGGTGATTTGGAAGCAGATCGTCATGTGATGATTTTCATACAATGGTATGAGTGTCGGTGGTTCCGAAAGCAATGGAAAAGTATTAAACGTAAACTTAACAACAAATAATAAATAGCAAAGAAATGCGTCGGGTGACTGCGACGTCCTGTAAAGGATATGTAACTAACTATTTATGTGAACTCACATGATTCCAAATAACTTTGCTGGGGAATCTCAGTGGCGAAGTAATTACTGACGCTCCGAATGTTGTGGGTTCGATTCCGGGCCACGTCATTCGGTTCACGGCTGCAATTTTCTCTGAGTCTCCTAGGAGTTGTCGCTGGAGTTACGGAATTCGTGATTTGTGCGACGCTTTCGGTTGGCCGCCGTGCAGAAAAAGACCGAGCAATATGGGATTAAACCCGGTGCAATGTTGTCGATCCCTCTTGGCTTTTAAAGACCGTTTTTTAAGCTTGCTGCTATTATATCTGACCAGGTGCAGTGTGTCATAAACCAGGGGACCATCAACTGGGTTCCTGTCATCAGCAACAAGGTGACCTTGAACCCACAGGTAACTATCTCTGACTCTTTCAGTCTGGTTCACCTTGTCAAGGCTAACGGCTGTGTTCTGTCTATCACTAGGTTAGTTAGTAGAGTGGTTGGTTGGTTGCGTGATTGATTGGTTGACTGATTGGGTTGGGTCTTTGGGTGGTTAGTTGGTAAGTTGGTTCGGGTGGTTGCGTGGTTGTTTGGAATAGTAGTTGGTTGGATTAGTTAGTTGGTCAATAGGTTGGATTGTTGATTGTATTAGTAGTTGGCTGAGTGGTTGGCTGGTTGATTGAATGGGTGGGTGGTTTGGTTAATTGGTCGGCTGGTTGGATGAGTGGTTGGTTAGCTGGTTGGTTGGGTGGTTGGTTATTTGGTTAGTTGGTTGGCTGGATGGCTGGTTGAGTGCTTTGTTGCTTGTTGTTTTATGAGGTTGGTTGGTTGGGTGACTGATTTGTTGGTTGATTGAATGGTTGTTTGTGTGGCTGATTGGTTGGTTGATTGGGTGGTTGGTTCATTGAGATTGGGAGATTGGTTGGTTGGTTAATTCATTGGGTGGTTTGTTGGGTGATTGATTAGGTGGTTGATTGGGTGGTTGGTTGGGTGATTGATTGGATGGTTGTTCGGGTAGTTGATTGTTATTTGTTTAATTGGTTGGTTGAGGTGGTGGAAGGGGGAGGGAGGGTGTTGCTTGGTGTTCATTCGGTTGACCCGTTGAGTCGAGGGTTGAGTAGGTTGGTTGGTTGGATGATTGCGTGGTCTCATTGGTGGTGGTTTGAGTAGCTGACTAGCTGGGCGGTTGTTTGTTTGGTTGGTTGGTGGTACATGCTACAAAGAGAATGAGTTTTTAAATCCAGTATATTGGCGTTTATGTTGTCTGAGCGCTGTACAGGACTTGCTTGTATCCGAACGAGGTTTGTCTAGAGCAGTGGTTCTCAGCCGGTGGGGAATCCCCCCGGGGGGTGGGGGTGGATTTTAGGGTTTCCAGGGGGGAGGGGTATGGGGAATTACGATTATTTCAAGATCGCATTAAAGCAAGAACCAGTTAATTGGTATTGTTTTCCCCTCTATATTTTACGGTTCTGTACTTCTCGCCCTAATGAAGTACGTTTTATAACGTAAGTAGACCAGCAAATCACGTTTTGTGTACATGTCTAGACTTATTCTGGTATATGTTATTAAATTTAGCTTCCATTTTTATGTATACTGTATAAGGGTGGGGGTGGGGGATTTATAGGGAGGAAATTCGAAGGGGGGGGGGGGGTGACGTTCTGAAGATATGGTAAAGGGGGGCATGTGCCAATAAAGGTTGAGAACCACCGGTCTAAAGACTGTTCTCCCGTGACTGTGCAGCGGAGCTCTCTTTCCACTCTCCAAGCCCAGAAACCTGGCGGGGTGTGCAAGGCCAGTACTTAAACTTCACACCAGGAAGAGGCATATTAGGCAGTGACCAGGTTATGATCTAGCCCAGCACATACAACAGCGGGCCGGAACTAGTTTTGGGCTAGTCCTGTCTCCTCCAAGGGTTTGGCGTATTGCATGGTCAGCAGATTGAAGTCCATTGTCCACAACGACCTATCGCTGACTAACTAATTTAAGACTAGCTTACTGACTGACTTACCTACTGACTGACTGGCTGAGTGATTAACTTACTGACTTACTTACTAACTGACTGGCTGAGTGACTAACTTACTAACTAACTGACCGACTTTCTGGCTGACCTACTGACATACTGGCTGATTTACGGACTGACGTACTGAGTGGCTGACTTACAGACTGACTAACTGACTGACTGACTTTTATTTACCTTACATCTAAGAAATACAAAATGGTTCTTTACTTTAAAACCATATTTTATTTTAACACCAGAAGACTGAGAAATGTACGTTAAACAAATATTGCTATGTTTCAGTGAAAATGTGTGCATTGTGGCAACAATACGATGATTGCCATTATGACGCGGAGACATTCTGACATTGCTTGTCGTGTAGTCCAACAGTAGAATTGCAACAGTTTCAATAAAATCATGATATTTCGCCCAGACTGATAGGGTGTTGCTTCAGCGTTAAACTATCAACTTTATTGATATTATTGTATTTTATAAATCATACGAATCCGCAGGGATTTGAGTTCACGAACTCATATTTGTTAACTGATTCAGTGCCAAACAAAAAGTGCGTTTGGACCAAATATTTTACACAATGTAATGAACGAGCATTACAATGTAAGTTTTCGTTCACTGAATATTCGGAAGATACCACGAACCGAAACAATTAACATGATGACCCTAGTATGGTGATATATCGCCCTTCTGTCCAAATGGAAGATTACATTTGGCGATATATAATCCTTCAGCATGAATCAGTTAATCGCGATTGTAACGGACTCACAAAGAATGATGGGAAGAGTCAAGACAGAGAGCATGATGGGAAGGATGAAGACAGGTATGCTTCTGGTTGAGTGACATGCTTCATTTAAAACATCAACAGTGGGAAACATCGCCTGAATTATTTACCCAGTACATGCCGGTGTTGGGGGAAACGAGCAGGCGGACAGATTGGCAGGGTCTGCTCTCCTTGGTCGGGTATTGGTGCATGATAAGGTCGATGCGCTCGGGGCCCTTTGGGGTTGTGTGTATAGTGCAGAAGAAAGGGTAGATAACGACGGCTTTTAGAAAATGGTGCTGCAGGGAGTGTCCAGAGGATGTGGCCGACAATCAGGACTCCAATAAAAGATAACCAGACTGCTACTGGTACCATGAGTATTGGGACTTTTCTCTTGCTGTTGCAGATAAGGGCTGAATGTCCCAAGTGCTATAGTGTTGGTTTGTGACCCAAATCAACTAATTAACTTTGCTAACATCATTAGTCATTAGCATTAGGCGCGGTTCCAACTTCACGGCAACGGGCCGTCCCCATTATGTTCCGTTTCTATGCCAGTGAATATCACACACAATGCTCCTAACTGCCACATGTGAAAAGTGGAACAGACAAGGAGTCTCGGAAAGCCAGCAGCCCGCACAAGTACGCTGTGCCTAATGCCGCCGTCAGAATGCCAATACAAAAGTCCTCCACGAGAAATACAGTTCATCATAGATGGAAGCGGCAGTCACTAGACACTTTGCTAACATCAATTTGTAGCTATATTTAGCTATAAGCGTGACGAAAACGAACGAACGAAGGAACACAAGAAAGAACTTTATTTTCAAAGGTTTACAAATTGGGCACGCAGGAAAAAAAACATTGTCAAATGAGTGCTGTGAACATTAACAATGCATATAACCATGTTGTGAGAAAGGCACACACACACACACACACACACACACACGCACACACACACGCACGCACGCACGCACGCAAGCACGCACGCACACGCACACACACACACAACACACGCACGCACACACGCACGCACGCCTACACATGCATTACCACATACCTACATAACTAAATACGATAACAACTTGAAATCAGTTGATTTTTATACATACCTTGCCCCTTTATTTCTCAAAATAATTTCCACCACATTGATGCACTTATCCCATCGTTTTATCAGTCCTCCCAAACCGGCTGCATAGGACATTCACATATGTATGGCGCGTTACACCCACGTTGGGTATTTATGACGCCCGCCCATGTTAAACATTTCCTCAACGAGTTACTTTTCATGCATTTTAATGCTTATTGTTCTTTTGTTGTCAAAGAATTGCTTCATAAGAGATGTTCAATGAAAGAATGTATGAGAGGAAATAGAGAAGAAGGACAGAATGTAGGACAGGCCTGCGTGCCCAATTCTTAACTCTTTGAAAATAAAGATTTTCGTTCGTAAAAAAAAAAAGAAGTAATTTTTAGTGAGAGAAAGTTAGTTGCATATCGTTTGCAGTACTCTGCAGTCAACCCACCGCCCACCATTTATTGGCTGTTCGTGATATCTTGGTAAGTTTACTATAGATAGATATCTTCCAATCATATTTTCTACTATCAATCTATCTATTCTTCTATTCTATCTATATTTTTAACGGGAACGGGCCGAACATAGATAGATAGATAGATAGATAGATAGATAGATAGATAGATGGATGGATGGATGGATGGATGGATGGATGGATGGATGGATGGATGGATGGATGGATGGATGGATAGATAGATAGATAGATAGATAGATAGATAGATAGATAGATAGATAGATAGATAGATAGATAGATAGATAGATCCCCGCGAGGGCCTGGGCGAAGCCGGGTCGGGTCAGCTAGTTCTTACATAAAACAAAGCACACACATACACTTTCATCCACACACACACATAATAGACACATACACACCTTCAAACACGCACGTAATAAAGAAGATTAGAAGAATTAAATAAACTAGTTCATCCACAAAATAGTCACTTTATGAAGAACAAAAAACTATGAACCATATGTCCTTATCTGCAAGTACCAGTGCATCGAATAACCACGCTACGTACAGCTGCTAGACACACATACTGTTTTTTTTTTTTTAAACCATAACTTGTCGTCTTTGTTAAACACGAACATTGCCGGAAAGTGTGTCACGCTTCGTTTGCAGATAATAATGACACGACATGGTGTCCTTTGTTAAACGAATGTGACAATTGATCAGGGTGAGGGAAATTTTCCAGAAATTTCTCACGTCATGTGTTAGTGTCGTGTACATGACAGAGTCGTACAGGCTATCGGTAACACATAGTCTAGGTAGCGGACTGGCTTAGATGTCACCACGTCCGCTCTAACTTCAGTAGATACAGTTCCTTTAACGTTATGGACTATACGAAAAAGGATGGTACCTCCTCGCGTAAGCCTTTATCCTTATCCGGGGGGAGGGAAGGGGGGGGGGGGGGGTTCGGACGTCTTGCATTCTCAGACAAACGTGAACAGCTCTGTGGGCCCCAATACCGGCTCCGTGGCGAAAATATTACAGACGCAACTCGTAATCCCACATACCGCGTTCGAAACACAGCTGCGGGAGATTTGGCAGCAGACCGCTTTACGTTGCTTTCCATTCAAAGTATGAGTACCGGTCGTTCAGAAAGCAATGGCAAACTACTGAACGTAAACTTGCCAAGCGATCACAAACAGCTAAATAATTATGGGGTTGACTGTGACGTCCTGTAAATGATATGCAGCTAACACGTTAAAAAAACCATCGGTAATTGCAGTTAGTTAGTTAGTTGGTTAGTTAGTCAACAGACCATCCTCACTGCACATCGAACCATTCAGTCCATAAGTGCTAGGATCCCCTCCTCAGCAAATCCCGCAGCGTGTAGCGGCTAACGACACCAGTTATGTGTCACTTCCGGTTCAAGATGGCGACGGACGGTCGTGTTGGTAATTGCAGGTGGTAAGTATGGCTTGAATAAGGTGCTCATGAACCGTGCTGAGATTGCAGGTGGTAAGTATGGCTTGAATAAGGTGCTCATGAACCGTGCTGAGATTGCAGGTGGTAAGTATGGCTTGAATAAGGTGCTCATGAACCGTGCTGAGATTGCAGGTGGTAAGTATGGCTTGAATAAGGTGCTCATGAACCGTGCTGAGATTGCAGGTGGTAAGTATGGCTTGGATAAGGTGCTCATGAACCGTGCTGAGATTGCAGGTGGTAAGTATGGCTTGAATAAGGTGCTCATGAACCGTGCTGAGATTGCAGGTGGTAAGTATGGCTTGAATAAGGTGCTCATGAACCGTGCTGAGATTGCAGGTGGTAAGTATGGCTTGAATAAGGTGCTCATGAACCGTGCTGAGATTGCAGGTGGTAAGTATGGCTTGAATAAGGTGCTCATGAACCGTGCTGAGATTGCAGGTGGTAAGTATGGCTTGAATAAGGTGCTCATGAACCGTGCTGAGATTGCAGGTGGTAAGTATGGCTTGAATAAGGTGCTCATGAACCGTGCTGAGATTGCAGGTGGTAAGTATGGCTTGAATAAGGTGCTCATGAACCGTGCTGAGATTGCAGGTGGTAAGTATGGCTTGAATAAGGTGCTCATGAACCGTGCTGAGATTGCAGGTGGTAAGTATGGCTTGAATAGGGTGCTCATGAACCGTGCTGAGATTGCAGGTGGTAAGTATGGCTTGGATAAGGTGCTCATGAACCGTGCTGAGATTGCAGGTGGTAAGTATGGCTTGAATAAGGTGCTCATGAACCGTGCTGAGATTGCAGGTGGTAAGTATGGCTTGAATAAGGTGCTCATGAACCGTGCTGAGATTGCAGGTGGTAAGTATGGCTTGAATAAGGTGCTCATGAACCGTGCTGAGATTGCAGGTGGTAAGTATGGCTTGAATAAGGTGCTCATGAACCGTGCTGAGATTGCAGGTGGTAAGTATGGCTTGAATAAGGTGCTCATGAACCGTGCTGAGATTGCAGGTGGTAAGTATGGCTTGAATAAGGTGCTCATGAACCGTGCTGAGATTGCAGGTGGTAAGTATGGCTTGAATAAGGTGCTCATGAACCGTGCTGAGATTGCAGGTGGTAAGTATGGCTTGAATAAGGTGCTCATGAACCGTGCTGAGATTGCAGGTGGTAAGAATGACTTGAATAAGGTGCTCATGAACCGTGTTGAGATTGCAGGTGATAAGTATGGCTTGAATAAGGTGCTCATGAACCGTGCTGAGATTGCAGGTGGTAAGTATGGCTTGAATAAGGTGCTCATGAACCGTGCTGAGATTGCAGGTGGTAAGTATGGCTTGAATAAGGTGCTCATGAACCGTGCTGAGATTGCAGGTGGTAAGTATGGCTTGAATAAGGTGCTCATGAACCGTGCTGAGATTGCAGGTGGTAAGTGTGGCTTGAATAAGGTGCTCATGAACCGTGCTGAGATTCTCCTTCTGTGATGCAAGAGAGGACACTTGGACACTCATGGATGTTCCTTTACCAACAGTGTTCCTTTACCAAAAGTGTTCCTTTACCAAAAGTGTTCCTTTTCCAAAAGTGTTCATTTGCAACAGTGTTCCTTTACCAGAAGTGTTCCTTTACCAACAGTGTTCCTTTACCAAAAGTGTTCCTTTACGAACAGTGTTCCTTTACCAAGTGTTCCTTTACCAGAAGTGTTACTTTACCAAAAGTGTTCAGATACCAAAAGTGTTCATTTACCAAAAGTGTTCATTTACCAAAAGTGTTCCTTTACCAAAATGGTTCCTTTACCAAAAGTGGTCCTTTGCCAAAAGTGTTCATTTACCAAAGGTGTTCTTTTACCAAAAGTCTTCCTTCACCAAAAATGTTCCTTCACCAAAAGTTTTCCTTTACCAACAGTGTTCCTTTACCAAAATTGTTCCTTTACCAAAAGTGTTCCTTTACCAAAAGTGTTCCTTTACCAATAGTGTTCCTTTTCCAATAGTGTTCCTTTACCAAAAGTGTTCCTTTACCAACAGTGTTCATTTACCGAAAGTCTTCGTGTTCATTTACCAAAGGTGTTCCTTTACCAAAAGCGTTCCTTTACTAACAGTGTTCCCTTACCAGCAGTGTTCCTTTACCAAAAGTCTTTCTTCACCAAATATTTTCCTTTACCAACAGTGTTTCTTTACCAAAAGTCTTCCTTCACCAAAAATGTTCCTTCACCAAACGTGTTCCTTTACCAAATGTGTTCCTTTACCAAAAGTGTTCCTTTACCAAAAATGTTCCTTTACCAACAGTGTTCATTTACCAAAGTCTTCCTTCACCAAAAATGTTTCTTCACCAAAAGTGTTCCTTTACCAAAAATGTTCCTTTACCAACAGTGTTCATTTACCAAAGTCTTCCTTCACCAAAAATGTTTTTTCACCAAAAGTGTTTCTTTACCAAAGTGTTCCTTTACCAACAGTGTTTCTTTATCAAAAGTGTTCCTTTACCAAAAGTGTTTCGTTACCAACAGTGTTCCTTTAGCAAAAGTGTTCCTTTAGCAAAAGTGTTCGTTTACCAAAAGTGTTTCTTCACAAAAAGTGTTCCTTTACTAAAAGTGGTCCTTTACCAACAGTGTTGCTTTATCGAACAGCCAGGACCAGTTCAAAACACCAACCTACTGGTGTGGAGGTCTGACGTTTAGCACGGGTGAGCAATTTCCCTCGCATCGAATCCACAAAAGCCACACTGCTGTGTATGCTTTTGTCGATTTTTATTATTTCATGTAGATGTGTCGGTTTGTGTTTGTTTATTCAGTGCTGATGAAGGCTCTAGCCTGATGAAGGCTAGGTCTGATGAAGGAATAGCCGCAACGTCCAGTTTATTACTGGGAGGCCCCATTATATGTCGCTTTGGTTTACGTCGTTTCGCTATACGTCGTTTCGCTATAACGTCGTTGTCACATAGAGGACATAACTTAACTTCACTTTACGTCGCTATGTTCCGTCATAACGTCGTCACAGGAGGGTGGTTACTCTCCCAAGCAAGTCATCAACGTTGACGAGACAGGGCTTTATTGGAAAAGACTGCCACCAAGGACTTATATTTGCAAAGATGAGAAGACTGCGCCTGGCTTCAAAGCTGCCAAAGATAGGCTTACTCTTCTTCTAGGTAACTTCTTCTTCTTCTTCTTTCGTTCGCTTGAAATATGTCTATATCTGCAATGTCGTCTCTTGCATGAATTGAACTGTTTTTTTCAGTTCACACAGTGGTCCATAGAGTTTATCTTCCACTGTCGTCTCTCTAGGCCAGAAGGTTTGCCTAGATATGTTATATTTTGGGCAGTCTTGGAGTATGTGCTCTGCTGTTTGCGACGCCAATCCACATGTGCACATGGCTGTTTCACCAATCTTGAATTTTGTATACATGTGGTTGCGTAATCTATTGTGTCCTGTTCTGAGGCGCAGAATAATGACTTGTTCTGGTCTGTCCATAATGTGGTAGTCATCTTGAGCAGGTTTTGGTGGCTTTCTGACTGATTTGATCATTCTTTTCTTTTGGTGGTATGTAACGGGCACATCAGGCTGTTCCTCTTTGGCGCCTTCCTTAGCCAATTGATCAGCTCTGTCGTTTCCGGGTACTCCACAGTGGGATGGTATCCACTGTATGGTGACTTTATGCTGACTGCTAAGTTCAGAAAGTAGTGTCCTTAGTACTGGCAATTTCCCAGAGAGGAGCGCCTCGAGTACTGATTTTGCATCTGTTAGTAGCACCACAGGTTGTGTACCATTGCTGTTATTTAGTAATTTCTCTGTTGCTATCTTGATTGCCTCAATTTCGGCATCATAGTTATGGCAGTACTTTCCTGTCGGTACTCTGGCTGTGTCCCTAGTATTATTTGGGTATTCTATGTACACTCCCGCTCCTCCGTTTCGAACAGCATTTTGTGCTGACCCATCTGTGTAGACTCGGATCCAGAGGTCCTGTGGGTATTCTTCATCAAGGAAGCTGAGAGTGGCTGTTCTGCGCTGCACACTGTTCTGTTCTTCCTTGTCAAATATTCCTCTCACTTTTGTCTGGATTTGTAACGATAGTCTATGCTCATCTTTCCATGGAGTTCGCTCTGGAATAGTTGTCAGGGGGATACCAACTGTGGGCAGATCAGTGGTTTCTCTGCAGAGTCGTTTGGCCTGGTGGATAAAACTACTTCTTTTCAACCGCCCCATAGCTAGGTTTTCAAATCTGTTCTTCATAGGGTGGCCTGGCAAGCTGAGGAACTTTTCTGCTTGTATTAGCGTTTTCGTATCTCTGCGCTCACTCAGTGCCTGTGTCCTCCCCATCTTCTCCATTTCCACTATAGGGGTTGATCTCATCCCTCCTGTGGTGACTCTAAGTGCTTGATTTTGCACCTTGTCCAGCTCTTGTAGTGTGGTATTTGATGCTGAACACCACGCAGTTGACCCATATTCCAGGTGTGGTCGTATGCTCTGTTGGTAAACTTTGCTAAGTATTTTCGTACTGGCTCCCCATGTGGTTCCACTTAGCTTTCTCAGGATGGCTATTTTCCTTCTGGCTTTTGCTACTGCTTTGTTGATGTGCTTTCTCCATGTCAGCTTGCCATCAAATGTTACTCCAAGGTATGTTGGTTCTTTATCTTCTCTTAGGGGTGTTCCATTTATCTGGATGGTCCCTGCCTTTTGTTTTGGAGAGAGGGTAAATAGGGTGGTGCTGCACTTGTCAGTGTTTATGCTGACACACCATCTATTTGCCCATGCAGCAAATGTATCTACAGCTCTTTGTAGCAATCTGGTGGCCACTGATGCATATTCATTTGTGCTCCATAGAACCAGGTCATCGGCGTACATTGCCGCTTTAATTCCATGCGGTAGGTGAGCAACAAGATCATTGATGAAGATTAGAAAAAGTGTGGGGGACAAGACTCCGCCCTGGGGGACACCGTGACGCAGTAGTACTTTCTTGCTTTTGAGTCCGTCTATCTGTACTCGGGCTCTTCTGTTGTGCAAG
This sequence comes from Cepaea hortensis, assembly GCA_963921405.1. NCBI lineage: Eukaryota > Metazoa > Mollusca > Gastropoda > Stylommatophora > Helicidae > Cepaea > Cepaea hortensis. Next base: position 148,543,628 of record OY992876.1, on the reverse strand, counting down.
TATGCTTTCACCCATTTGTACATTCTTCCATTGACTTTGCAGTTTCTCAGTTTCTTCATCAGACCTTCTTTCCAGACTTTGTCAAAGGCTTTCTTCAGATCTATCCATGCCGCAAGCACCAGCTTCTTCTCTTGGAATGCATCCTCAATTTCTTGAGAGAGGTAGGTTGTCTGATCTTCCGTAGAGTAGCACTGCCTAAAGCCAGCCTGCTGTGGCACAAGGATGTTTTTACTTTCAATGTACCACTGCAGTCTGTGATTGATGATGCGCTCCAGTGTTTTGCAGAGACAGCTGGTGAGGCTAATTGGTCTGTAGCTAGAGGCAATGGAACCATCTTTCCCTGATTTTAGGAGGGGTATCATGATTGCTTCTCTCCAGGCTTGTGGAACACTGCCTAAGGTCCAGCTGTTATTGAAGATCTGCAACAGCTTTGTTTTGGCCTCTGTTCCTAGGTTCCTGATCATTTCATTGGAGATACCATCAGCTCCTGGTGACTTTCTCATTTTCAGTTTTGATATGGCTAGCTCCAGTTCGCTGATTGTGATGGGTGCCTCCAGAACCTCATGTACTATTTCCTTCTGTCCTGTATGTTGTCGTTTCTCTCGAATCTCTTGTTGTTTCTCTGGACTAATTTTGATATTGCTATCTTGTGCGAACGAGTCCGCAAAATGGTCAGCTGCTTGCTTTCTTGTTAAGATTTTTCCATCTTTATGTAGTGCAATTTTTGAGTTTCTCCCTGTGCCCTCGTCATTAAGCTGTTTTATTAGCTTCCACAATTTCCTTGTGTCTCTTTCAAAGTTCAGAGACTCCGTTTTCTCCTGCCAGCTTTTCCGTCTAGCCTGCAGCTTGGCCCTTTGAAATTTGGCTTTTGCATGCTGGAATTTATTGTGGTGCTCTTGGCTGGGTGTGGCCTCTGCTTGCTTTCTACACACTTCAACATCATTATGCAACTGTTCCAGTTCACTACTCCAGTAGGGTTTATATTGTTTACGGGCTCCTCTTGGTACTGTTTCTCGCGCTGCCTGTAGTATGCATTTCCCAAACTCTTCAACTGCTTTATTTATGTCTTTCTCAGTGTTCAGGTTTCTAACCAGTATGCTGGTGCGATGCTTATACATTGCCCAGTCTGCTTTCTTGTAGTTCCACCTCGAGAGGGTGCTGCTTTCACTTACAAGCTCATTTTCTACGGTTAGAAAGACTGGCCGATGGTCACTGCCACCAAGTTGTTTCCCAACAGTTCGTGTAATGTTCCACTCCAGGTCTGGTGAATGAAAAGCCAGGTCAGGTGTAGTTGTAGAGTGCCATGATCTCGAGTAGAAAGTATGTGGGTCGGACAGCTTGTTAATCAACATGAATCTATTCTCATCCTGCCAGTCTTCCAGTCTCTCTCCTCTCTGGTCCATGTGATCATAGCCCCAGCTCTGCGAGTGGCTGTTGAAATCGCCACACACAATCATTTTTTCTTTTAGTGGTAGAGTGTCCAGTGCCTGTGGGCGGTCACTTGGACAGTAGTAATTGATCAGATGTAGATCTGTATTACCTGTCTTAAGTTTAAGTGTCTGATACTCAGCCCCTTCCATGTAGACTTTGATTTGGGAAGCCATGATGTTATTTCTTACAAGGGTCAGTATCCCACCTTTTCGCCTGTTCTTTCGGTCAGATCGGTAACACTGGTAGCCTCTGATTTTGAAGGCTATATTTTCATTGAGGTGAGTTTCTTGCAAGCAACATATGCTTACTTTTTCTTGGTCCAAGATTTTTTCTAATTCTATTTTTTTGTTGCTGACTCCCTCCGCATTCCAGTGCATTATTTTAAGTCTTAGTTTAGTATGGCCAGCTGTTCTATTCTCATGTCCCCTGGCTCCACAGGACATCTGAGAAGGACCTCCAGTAGTTGGGGTTGGACCCTTTCGAGACATAGGGCCCGGCACTGCACCTGCCTGGGGGTCCAAAGCAGGGCGAGCACCATAACGATTAGCAGTAGTCGACATATTCCATTTTGCGTGATTGCGTGGCATCCTGATTTCTGTGGTGCGCCTCTTGGCTGGTTGCCTCCGTCTTCAGCACCTTTCTTTGCTAGAGCAGACTGTGGTCTCACTCGAGTGTAGATGTGTACGCGCGCACACACCTGTCTGCGCATGCATGTACGTGCATACACATCTAGAGCATACTGGTTATTTTCCGGCGCCAGAGACTCGCCGTCGCCCCTTCTCCTGTTAGTTTAAACAGGCCCGCCACGTGAAGGCCAGGAGTTGGACTTTTGCTGCATAGGTTATGTATTCACGAGCCATTGAGGTATTTGAGCAATGTTGGGCGCTCACCCCAACACCGCGCCTCGGCTACATACAGCAACATTTGGAACCCTTCTAGGTAACAACGCTGAAGGAGATTTCAAGTTCAAGCCCTTACTGGTGTACCACTCAGAGACACCAAGGGCCCTGAAGGGCTACTCAAAGGAACACTTTCGCGTCACATGGCGTGCCAACCAAAAGTTTTGGATAACATGAATGTTATTCCAGGAATGGGTAACTGTTTATGCTATTCCTGCTCTAGTGGAATATTGTGCTAGAGAAAACCTAGCATTTAATTTGTTGCTGCTATTGGATAGTGGGTGGCGGGGTAGGGGAATCCCTTATCAAAGGAGTAAGGTGCCACCTTCCCTCCGCTAGCCTACGGGACACCCTTGGGCAAGGTGGAGTACCCGTTTGGTTACTCAGGGTTACGTGAAGCCATGCGTGCAGGTGGTGGATGAAGCTGAAGAGCAAGCGACATATAGTTGTAGGTTATAGTCTCCAGCTTCACGACGGTAGGCAGAGGATCTCTTTTTTGAGGAGACAATGGCTACGGTCATTGGCCAGTATGGCCACTGCTAAGAAGGAAAGCAATGGCAAACTACCTTCTTTACAGATGCCAAGAAAATTATGTTGTGCGGTCTCATCGAAAATCAGAGAAACGGCGTAAATGGGTGCTCCATAGGAGCAGCCTCGCCCGGTAGGGATAGTCATGTGCACCAGGTGACTCCAGACCGTCAGCAGGCTACTAGGTGCAAACGATTACTATAATTGAAAGTAGGAACTTGGAATGTTAGAACAATGCGTGGAGATGGAGAATTAGAAAATATCAAACAAGAAATGGACAGAGAGAAGATTAATATTTTAGGAATGTGCGAAACGAGGTGGAAAGGGGAGGGATCAAGACAGGAGATGATTGTAAGATCATTTATTTTGGAAGAGAAGAACGACAAAGAGGTGTAGCCATTATATTGGATCGGCAAACATAAAATTCTGTTAAAGGATATTGGGTCATGTCAGACAGAGTTCTATAAGTAAAATTAAACGGAAGACCTTTAAAATAAATGCCATTCAAGTATATGCTCCAACAAGTGAATGCAGTGAATAAAGTATAGAGGAATTTTATAATGATATGGAGTCTGCCGTGAAGAATTGTAAAAAAAAAAAATCATAAATAAATATTATAATGGGTTATTTCAACGCAAAATTAGGAAATCAAGGCGATGGATGTAGTGTAGGCACCCATGGTTTGGGGGAGCGAAACGAAAGAGGATACAGACTTGTAGAATGGGCAAAAGAACAAGAAATGGTTGTAGGAAACACCCGGTTTGAACAGCATCCTAGAAGATTATGGAGTCCAGACAGCAGGATTAAACACCAGATAGATTACATTCTGATTAGTAGAAGGTTTATAATGCGTTAACGGAGGTAAAAACGGTCCCCAATACAGACTGTTACAGTGATCACAGATTAACTACAGGCACATTGAGGGTAAAGTTAAAGAACGCCAAGTATACGACAGGAAACCCTAAGTATGATTTGTGCAAATTGAAAACAGACAAGGAATGCAAGATAATTTTAGCATAGAAGTAAAGAACAAGTTTGATATATTGTCTGATCTAGAGATCCTATTTCAAGATGTGGATGATCAATGGGAAATGTTAAAGAATTTAATCAGTTGTGCTGCAGAAAAAAACTACTCCAAAAATTAAAGAAAGTGGGTCGTAAGACATGGATGACTGAAGAAATTTAACAACTAATGGCAACTAGAACATAGAACAATATTATTCCTGCCAAACATGAAGAAATTCACAGAAAAGTCAGAATATTATGAGAGGAGGCAAAAGAAGCATGGCTAGAGAAAAATTACATAGAAATTGAAAAAAAAACCACAACAGTTAAAATACCAAACTAATGCACAAAATAATTCAGGAGCTTACTAATCAAAGAACACGTACATCAGCAGGCTGTCTAAAGAAAAATGATGGAAAAATCAAAATAGAAAAAGATCAGATTTTACATGTATGGTCAGATTATGTGAAAAACCTTTATGCTGATAACAGAGAACAACAGTATAATATTCAAAATAATAATGAAGTACCATCAGTTTTGAAGATGGAGGTTCAGAATGCTCTTAACCACATGAAATCTGGCGAGACCCCCGGTTCAGATAACATCACAATAGAAATGATCAATGCCTTAGAAGAATATGAAATAGATAAAATTACCAGACTGCTGATACAATATATAATACTGGAAATATACCCCATGAATTATGTAACTCTGTATTTATTGCAATCCCAAAGAAATCATGAGTCTTGGAATGTGATCAACATCGAACAATTAGTATAATGAGTCAGATCACGTAGATTTTGCGAAGAATTATCATGCAAAGAGTTAGGAAGAACATACAACTTGGAATAGGAGAAGAACAATGTGGGTTTGTAGAAATCAATGGTACAGTAAACGCTGTGTATATACTGAGAACAGTAATTGCACGTTCCATAGAAGTAAACGCCGGTCTCCCTGGCCTAGGCGTTAAACGACTTTCTCCGTAATCCTGTTTATCCACGTAGAGTAACGCAGGGTGCGAGAATTGGTAGCAGTTTTCGCCGCGTTGGTGACTTGCGGGATATGTGGGCCGGCAGCTCAGAAAGCAATGGCAAACTACTGAGCGTAATCTTGCCAAGAAATCAACAACAGCTGTAAAATGCTGGCGTTGACAGCGATGTCCTTTAAAGGATATGCGAAAAAAAAATTAGAAGTAAACAAAGATCTACACCAGTGGTTCTCAACCTTTTTTTTTTGGCCCATGCCCCCCTTTACCATATGTTCAGAACGTCATTCCCCCCTTCCCCTTTAGAATTTCCTCCCTATAAATCCCCCCCCCCCCCCACCCACCCTTACAGTGTATTCATAAAAATGGAAGCGAAATTTAATAACACATACTAGAACAAGTCTAGACATCTACACAACACGTGATTTGCGGGTCTACTTACGTTATAAAACGAATTTCATTAGGGCGAGAAGTACAGAACCGTAAAATTTAGATGGAAAAACAATATCAAGTAACTGGTTCTTATATTAATGCGATTTTGAAATATTCTTAATTATCCCCCCCCCCCCCCCCGGAAACCCTAAAATTCCCCCCTGGGGGGGGGGGGGACTTCCCCACCGTTTGAGAACCACCGATCTACACCTTTGCTTGATTGACTACACAAAGGCTTTAAATAAAGTGAGACATGTCGACATGATAAGGATGCTTGAAGATCTACACATTGATGGAAAAGACCTTAGACTTGTAAAAAAACATATATTGGAAACAACAAGCTGCCATCAGAATTGATAATGAAGTAGGTCAATATCAGCCTATTAAGAGAGGTGTGAGACAGGGATGTGTAATATCTTCAGATCTTTTTTTCCTTGTACAGTGAAATTATTTTCAGAAATATAGAAGATATGGAAGGAATCAACATTGGGGGACGACGCATCAATAACATTAGATATGCAGATGATAGAGTCTTGATTGCAGACAATGAACAGGACCTGCAACATTTAGTAGATGCGGTTGTTGCACACAGTGAACAACTAGGGTTAGATTTGAATTGTAAGAAGACGCAGATTATGGTCCTCACTGAGTAGAAGGAAATACCACAATGTAATATACAGGTAATGGGAATATTCTTAAACAAGTGAATCGGTACAGTTATCTCGGAACAGTCATAACATCTGATGGGAGATGCCATGAAGAAATTAGAACAAGAATTGCAATTGCGAAGGTAGCCTTTTGCAAGATGAAAAACATCTTTATTTTTTTTTATTCGCATATTCTTTACAGGACATCGCTGTCAACAACAGCATCTTTCAGCTGTCTGTTGATTTCTTGGCAAGATTACGCTCAGTAGTTTGCCATTGCTTTCTGAGTGGCCGGCTCAGTTATCCCGCAAGTCACCAGCGGGGGACGAACCGCTCCCAGTTCTCACCCGCTACGAGACTCTGCGTGATAAACGGGATTACGGAGAAAGTGTTGTAACCCCTCGGCCAGAGAGACCGGCATGAAAAACATACTGACCAATAAAAAAGATATCAATTAAAACGGAAAAAAAGAGTGTTGAATTGCTACATAGAACCTATACTTTTGTATGGATGTGAAGCGTGGACAATGAGCAGACAAGCTGAAAAACATATGATGGCTGTGGAAATGTGGTTACTGAGGAAAATGCAAAGAATACCATGGACAGAGAGAAAAACAAATGAACAAGTCCTTCAAGAAACAAATGAAGACCGTAAACTGATTAGAGACATTAGATGTGGACAGTCAACTTATTTGTGGGCATGTTATGAGAAGAAATGGATTGGAGAACTTGATGACAACTGGCAAGATCGAAGGGAAGAAACCAAGGGGAAGACCGAGAAGTAAATGCCTGGATGGCTTGGCCACGTGGCATGGTCGAGACAGTAACACGGAGCTGATCCACGACACTGGTGATCGAGTGAGATGGCAAAACATGACCGCCCACGCTTAACGGCATGGCACATGATGAATGGATGACTATTGGATAAAACCCCTGGTCATTCAGTCAATCTGGACGACTTGTCCGAGGACGCCAAGTTCGTGTTCATGTCACCAAACACGACTTCATTGACCCAGTCATTGGTCCAAGGTGTAATTGCAACTTTGAAAAGTTATTACTTACGTCGCACCTTCTCACAGCTCATCAAGGCTACGGACGGTAAAGGTAAGCCTACCATTAAGGGATTCTGGCGATATTACAACATTGACAACATTGCGGATTCATTGAGTGAGATAGCGTCAGCATGCATGAATGCTGTATGGCGAAAACTGTGGCCAGAATGTGTGCACTATTTTTGTGAATTTAATGACGTTCATGCTATTCGACGACAGATCTCTAACTTAGCCACTAAAGCTGACTTTGAAGGGATGGGGGAAGCTGCCATTGATGAGTTGCATCACACGGAGAAGTGTTGCCTAATGAGGATCTAATGCGACTCGACGAGCTCAGCAGGAAGAGGAGCACCATGTTGCAACATAACCCTCCCCCCCCCCCCCTTCTGCCCCTCCCTCAACCACCTCCAATGTTGACAGCTGAACGTTTGTCACAATTCTTTAAGTTGATTGATGTGGCAGTGGACATAATAAATGAGGATAAACCGAACAGAGAACGGAGCTTCAAAGTGTCGAGGGCAGTAAGAAGCACATCAACTGTTATAGGGAGCTTTACTTAGAGAAAAGGAAAAAGTCTGTGCAGCAGACACTGGACAAGTTTTTTGTTCAAGCAGAAAAGAGGCAGGAAGAGGTTACAGTTTCATCCTCAAATGAAGAGGCAGAAATTAGTGCCTTTGCGTTCCAATAGTTCTACCACTCGACCTCCAACCCTCCTCTACTTAGCCAATAGATATCAACAACCATCAAATTAAACATTACATAATACACCGTATTTCGTTTAATTCTATGGGTAATACTGTTTGGCTATACGTCGTTTCAGTTAAAGTCGCTTTTTCCAAGAACGTAACGTCGACATTAACCGGGGCCTCCCTGTACTTGTAATCGTGTTCTAGGAAAGCTCACAATCTACTTCTCGTTTTCTGGTGATTCATTCAAGACTACAGACAAGAACTATACAGAGAATGGGAGCCATGTTATCTGCCAAGGACCATTTGGATATTTGTAACATCATTCGCAGGTCACACAAGTGCACTTTCTCCTGCATTATCACACTCGACAGACGGTGCAGAGAGTAGAACCCTGCCGCTGTCAATGCAGAGGTCAACGCGCTCATCTATGAACACTCAGATAGCCCCGAAGTGCTCATCTATACAGATGGATCTGTTGTAAAGGAGCAGAGAAGGGCGTGGGCATTTACAGCCCGTTCAGCGGGCCGAACCATTCAAGATTCCAGTGCTGCCCACTCTATGACCACGAGCAGCATGACGATGGGGGTGATGGCAGTTACACGGGCGTTCATATGGCTGGAATAACAGCCGTGTGTTGCCGGGGCCCATGCGGGGGAGCAAAGAATAGTAACACTGTTGCCTACCATTCATGTCGTAAGAGGCGACTAAGGAGGATATGGTTCCGTCACCCTGCTACTGAGTGAGTGCGTGGCGCGACACTGTGAGCTGTGAGTTTCACGTGGAATGCTTTTACATCTGTCCGCGGTTGTCTGTAGTGTGAACTGCATGTTCGGAACGATGACGTCCAGCTGTTGCTGGATTGACTGGTTTGCCTTTTCGGTCTCACGAGTGCATTTTTCCGGAGATTCCTGGGAGTCGCCACTGGAGCTACGAAGTTCGTGCTTTGTGCGGCACTTTCGGCGGGTTGTCCTGCGGAAAAAGACCAAACCATATGGGATAAAACCCGGGTCAATGAAGTTGTCGTGTTAAGTACACACTCTCTCTCTCTCTCTCTCTCTCTCTCGCTCTCTCTCTCTCTCTCTCTCTCTCTCTCTCTCTCTCTCTCTCTCTCTCTCTCTCTCTCTCTCTCTACTATAGTGTTTTGAGAGATATTACTTCTTTAGTGTCGTCCCTGGAGTAAGGGGAATCACCACCCACATTTTTTCCAGTTTCAATATCACTATTCTGGAGATATCCACCAGACTCCGTCCACAACACTCCCTCAGTCCAAGGACACCTTCTTCTCACTCTTGCTCACCCCTGGATCATGCCCCCTCTCATTCTTCCCCAACATAACATACTTGACAACTCTAGCCTCAACAAATAAATACAAGAAATTTATTAAAGCTAAGAGTATATGTGGGAGAAGTGTGTGTGTGTGTGTGTGTGTGTGTGTGTGTGTGTGTGTGTGTGTGTGTGTGTGTGTAATGTGTAGAATATGTGTCGCTTATTCTAGGTGTATATGTAGACATTAGACCACGAAGCTCCGGATCACATTTTGATCATCATTGTACGAGTTACACCACATCATCACGGGTCAGTAAACAAAAACCTCACCACACGCCATGTCCCTCTTGTGCGATGTTGACTCTCTCAGGTAGCCCCTTTGATAATCCAGATTCCTGGTCACCAATCACGAATACAGTCCGTTATTGATCTGACAGCGATCATAACCCTGTTAATAAATGTCTACATGGTTCCGAACCATAAACCTTCCTTGCCTATTGAAAACAAGTAACACGGTTCCTGGGAATAAATGACTCATCCTTACAAGTCCTACCGTTTTCACTGTTACACTGTTCTCGTTCTTTGGATTAATTCTTATTAATATTTCACCGGTGGTGTGACAATGTTACAACACTCTAATGTCATGTCACTTGTAGTGTGATACTCAACTCTAATGTGATGTCACTTATAGTGTGATACTCAACACTTTAATGTTAGTTCACTTGTATTGTGATAATCAAACACGATATTGTTCTTACACCCGTGGTGTGACATAATAACACTCCATTATTTCTTTCACGAGTGGTGTGACATAATAAACCCTTTTCTCATGGGCCAAATGCACAGGCCACTGAACAGATCTCCTCGTACCAAGTTCTCCATGATACAAACAATTCAGCATCTGTTCTTTGAAAACCCGAGGGGAACCTGTGAAAGAGACACAACAGACTCGGTGAGGGCAATCTGATACTGACTCCTATTAGATGAATGTAGGTTTACAGTCTTTACTCAGATTCACGACAGCCAACCAATCTCTGTCATGTCAGAAGAGCTCATTCCCCTGGCCTGAGTTAGGGCAAGACAAGGAAATACCAATATACGAAGTGTAGAACCCCAGTAGACCCCCACTGGAATATCCCACCCTTGGACATCCCCCCCCCCCATTCCCAATCACACTAAATATCATCCCCTTTCACTAACCTCAACTAGCTGAGCTAATTTACATCTCACACTAGTTAGTTTAACACTGCGACTGTCTATTGTCGCCGACACTGTTTTTATACCTGACTACAAAGCAACCACTACGTTAAATTTCTAAACTGTAACTATCATTTTACTATTCCACATTATTAACATTTAAATGTTAATTGTAGATACCCTATGAATTCCTAGCTCATAATCCGAATTGAATCTCCAAATTGCCATGAAAGACACATGTTTTATTCTCCAATACACTGGTAGTAACATGCGGGATTCTTTTCACTACGAACACTGAGCTATTCAACACCTGAGGTCAACTTTATTGTTCACTCCCGACAACAAGCTTGTTTTTATATAATCTGGGATTGACCTCGTGACGTCATTCTCCTGTCAACAACATGTGGCAACCAAATCATGGCGGCGCTTTGCCTTTCATCTTGAGTCTATTTTAAGACAATCGGGAAACTCTTTTCCCTTTTCTCCGCGGAATCATCATAGACCAGCGGCGCCTTTGATATGATGGGAATGTGCTCGCTAGTTGCAAACAATTTGTAAGTTCGAATATAGCCTGCCTCTGTTGTTTCATCATCTATCGTGATTATAGTGGTTTCATGACAGAAGTCTTTCTGGTGACTGCCGTTTCCATCGACGATGAACTGCATTTTTCATGGAGGTCTTTTGTGTTGGCATTCTGTGGGCGGCATTATGCACAGTGTAACTGTGCGGGCTGTTGTCTTGCCAATACTCCTGTCTATTCCATTGTTCACATTGGGCAGTGAGGAGCATTTTGTGTGTTATTCACTGGCACAGGAACGGAGCAATATGGGGACGACCCGTAGCCGTGATGTTGGAACCACGACTATCTAACTAACTAACAGCATTATGCCAACGTGTGTGTACTAAGTGATTCAATGAGCATGATTCGGAAGGTCGAAGCTGGATCTGTACGTAGACAGTGGACTGAGTCGCTGCGGAAGTCTGTTGTCCGTAAAGTCACCTTCATCTTCGTCCCGGGACATGCGGGAGTCGAGGGAAATGAACGAGCTGATAAACTGGCTGGCTCTGCGCCCCCTGTAGATGGCCAGCCCATGGATCGTGCCGATGTTATTAACGTCCTTAATGATATGCCGAGAACAGAGGACTTTGACGTCAGTGAATCCACATCGCTGTCCAGGATAAAAGACTTGGGAGTAAGAATTGACACGGCCAGACGCGAGAGGTACATTGGGAAAACGAGGTGCCTCGTCAACCAACACAGAACTGGCACTATTAGTCACCGTACGCTGATGCATATGCTGGAAGGAGGATCTGAGCACCTATGGACCTGTCCGGACTGCAATGAAGATACCCCAACTGATAACTGATAACAAAAGCATAGGTGTCCTTCATGTGTCCTGTTTATCCTGAAATGAACGTTCCTGGCTTTACCCTCGAAATGTACGTTATTATTTTGATTCACTGAATATAAAGTGATGCTGCTATGATAACACTCCCGAGATTTATTGAAACTCGAGTCCAGTCTGCGATTGCTTTTGCAGGGCCAGATCAAATTATTTCGCGGGCCCTATAAGGCCCGCGAGCCAGTCTTTTCCAGCCCGTGATTTACATGAATGAGAATATTATAATAAGGGGCTTCAAACTGCAAAAGCAATTTTGCGATAGACATTCGAAACACTTTGTCAATGTTATGTGAAATGGCAGAATTGTTGCTAAGAATGTCAAGTGTCGTGCAGATGGCAACACGGTGCCGACGAATAGGATGGTATATAATATGATTATAAAGATGGCCGCCCACTAATGAGAATGGGTCACAGAGAAACAGATCTCTCTTTTCCGTATTTGAGAGGTGGATGGGTTAACCTGTAAATATTATCTCGTCTGAGAATGGAGGTGAAGGAAGTCACGGCGGCGATCCTATGGCTGGAGAACAAACAGTATATGCATGTTGTTACTGTAACAGACTTTCAATATATAATGCAAAAGGTGAAGACAAGCATGCTTCGGGCAGAGTGGTAGGCTTCCATTCAGCAATCAAAATTAGAGAGCATCGGTTGGACACCCCCCCCCCCCCCCCCCTTTCCCTCCCTCGACAATCTGATGTCGAGGGAAACGAGAAAGTCTACAAATTGGCTTGGTCTGTACAGATCGGTGGGATATGGTACATAATAGGGCAGACGTACTCGGGGCTCTTTGGGATCGTGTGTATAGTGCCGAAGAACAGATAGATCATAACGGTCTGGAGAGAATGGTGTTGCTGGGGGTAACCAGAGGACCTGGCCGACATTTATAACTGATTTATAAGCCAGGCGGACACATAATCAGACTACTGCTTGTGCCTTCAGTGTTGGGACTCTTCGCTGGTTGTTAAAGATGAGGACGCAGCGCATATGGGAATGTCGGTTCTAGACCCAACTTAATTTGAATCAAAGTCCAGCGTCAAATAAAAGACCCAGTTACAGCTTGTCTGTCGCATCCCACAGCAGGACAATGGGGGTGGGACAATCCTGTAGCCTTGTGATAGAATGTGGTCAGTCGGGGCTGGCACGCAGAACACTCATCGCTGACATGATTGCAACATTTGGACGCACTGTGATAGAAAATCACAGGATGACTGGATAAAACAGAAATACCAATTGGGAAGCCTTTGAGGCCACTAAGACAGTTCATAAACACACATATATTGTGTGGCGGTCATGGAAGTAGACGAAAGAAGTAGAGGCTTGAGGTCGCACTAGACAGCAATCAAATTGAAAACTATAGTTACCGACCGGGATTCGAACCTGTCACTTTCAAATGACGACAGCGTCTCGCTGCAGGAACAAGGGAACTTGGATGCATGACCAACCAGACACCCCTCCAGACGGTGCTAACGTAAGTTTTGGCTGTTTCAAATTGTGTGCAGTTTCTGTTATCTAGAGACTACACGCGCAGCTGTCATTCAGAAGTTCTTGCCCACGGAGTTTTATCAGGGTAAAAGTAACCATGAACACAATGAGGCCATTTTGTATTTTCGTCCACAACTATGAAAATGTATATTCGTCACTGGAGATTGCTTCTGTTTTCTTTGATTTGTTTATTTTTCATCTGTTTAGGACTTGTATTGACCCTTACAGCTCAGGGTTTGTACACTTCTTTCACATCATCATCATCATCATCATCATCATCATCATCATCATCATCATCATCATCATCATCATCATCATCATCATCATCATCATCATCATCATCATCATCATCATCATCATGATTATCGGCCAGAAGACTTGTGTGAAAGTTGTAATTTCGATTCCATGATATGGCTTGTTCTCAGGAATTGCCATAAGTATAAGGAAAATTGTATCTTTAATATCCATGCATGCCCAGGCAAAGCGGATTATTCTTGGGCGTGTTCTTTTCCGTTCGTCGTCTTGAACCTGAGGAATTAAGGCCACCTGGTTAGTGTAGTCATCGCGAACTGTGCAGGTTAGAGTTTTCTTTTTGCACCCGACAGATAAAAATCTCCACACCTTATCGAGGATTCGAACCCGGGTCTCCCGAAGGGGAATCTGGCATTCTACCCACTCAGCCAGCCACTCCTCCGTCTACGGTACTTTCAATAGTAAATCTCCTTTTTATACTGTAGTTTGTGTAGTATATAACCGTGTCTCGGATGCGATAAAGCTAAGGCAGTTCGCAGCTCAGCTGTATTTGTGTTTTCTGACGTAGACTTAATTGTCATTAGTTAGTTAGTTAGTTTGTCGACAGATCATCCTCATTGCACATCGAACCATTCAGTCCATAAGTGCTCGGATCCCCTCCTCAGCAAATCCCGCAACGTGTAGCGGCTAACGACGCCAGTTCTGTGTTGGTTTATCAATCTTCTTTGGCTTCCTGCGTAGTGTTCTTGTTTGGCCACACCTCTTTTAATTTGCTGCTCTCGCAGTCTGGCCATTGTTGTAGATTCACAGTCATCACTTGGTTCTCGCAAAAGTCTTACTTCTCGTAGAGCATTCAGAATGTCGGCCTGGAACATGGCGCGTCCGCCCTCCACAGTAGCCTCACCTGCGAGCTTGTCAGCCCGCTCATTTCCTTGTACTCCCGCATGCCCTGGCACAAAGATGAAACTAATCCTTGCCAGTCGTGACCGCTCCAGAGGCAGCAACCATTCTCTTCGGATCGACCCCTCCTCTATCCTCTTGATCATGTTCATTGAGTCGCTAAGGTAACAAGCCCTAGTGAATGTCTGTGTCTCTAGCCATGTTATTGCTTTACTTACTGCCATGACTTCCATGGTCAGGCTACTTGTGGTTTCAGTGAAAGCACCAGAGTCCTCCTTCACAATTCTCCCTCCGGCCCGAGCTGTAAAGGCCCATGAGCTTCTCACATGTCGGACGACCGACCCATCTGTGTAGATGACCGCGTCACCGTCTAGCGAATTCTCGAAAATCAACGCTTGTACTTCAGCCTCAACAGCAGCCGGATTTTCTTGTCTGCATTTTCTATCTAGTTGGATGCAAACTGAAAAGGATGTGCAGAAGTCTGTTGGCACTTGCACCCACTTCTCGCCAGGTTCTAAGTCCTCAAGTGAACACACCTGTTGAAGAATGTCTTCGGCTTGACCCATCCACGACCGTCCTCTTTTTAACCTGCTGCCCTTCACCTTCCTAATTTCACTATGCAGTGGATGTTGTGTGTTTGCATTAATTCTGAGGTAGGCGAGTGCCCTGCAACCTTGTATTCTGTCTTCAATGGTTGGAAAATCAAGAAGGTAGCGCATCGCCCTGCATGATGTATCTCTTGTACATCCAAGAATAATGCGTATAGCTTCATTCTGTATCATTTCCATCCTTTCTATCTGCTTATGGCTGAGAGTCAGGATTGCCATTGCATACTCCAAAACAGACATGACCAGCCCCTCGTACAGAAGACATAGATGGCGCTGCTCACAGTTTGCTGCCGCCATCACCCGCATCGCTGCCAAACCCCGCTTGGCCTTTGTTATCACCTGGTCTATGTGCACATTATAAGCAAGGCTTCGACCAAACCGTATCCCCAGGTAATTCATTCATTCATTCATTCAAAGAACGCAGGCAATGAATTGTCATTAATACTTTATTCATAATATAAGTAGGCCAATTAAAGGACCCTTGTACAGGTCTGAGACGTATTAATTATATGGTGCTAGGGTCATATTTGTACAGAGCAATCAGCACACGATGGTATGAGGTGGCCGATTCCGATCAGTAGTAGTAGAATCAGTAATTTAATGTCAGTATTGGAGGCACCACTAGCAGTAGAAAGTGTCGTTGATTTTACCATTATGCCAGCAGCAGAAATAAATTCACAATCACCGAAAGAAACACTTACACAACAAAGACTGTTTGGTCATGTTCCAGCTGTAACTAAGGACACACGACTCACGGGATATCGTTTATCTTGCAGATGCCCCTACATCTGACCCCTCTCTGAAGCTGACCGGTCCGGACGGTGAAGAGTTTCTGACCTGTTCCGTGCCCGCTCCACTTCCTCTGGACACGACCGTCTGGTGGTACGGCGATGGAGTCATCATAGACAGCGAGTTGTTGCTGAGTGGCCTACAGGATTCTTACGTTACCGTGACAGATCTCTTTGACCTGCTAGGGTATGTTCCAGCCGAGGTGAGTTCGATTACTGTATGTGGGTTAGACATCTTTTATAGCCAATTTGATTCAGCAAAGTGTGACGACGCTATCACAGCACAGCAAAGTGTGACGGCACTATCACACTACAGCAAAGTGTGACGGCGCTGTCACAGCACAGCAAAGTGTGACGACGCTGTCATAGCACAGCAAAGTGTGACGGCACTATCAAAGCACAGCAAAGTGTGACGGCGCTGTCACAGCACAGCAAAGTGTGACGACACTATCACACCACAGCAAAGTGTGACGGCGCTATCACAGCACAGCATAGTGTGACGGTGCTATCACACCACAGCAAAGTGTGACGGCGCTGTCACAGCACAGCAAAGTGTGACGACACTATCACACCACAGCTAAGTGTGACGGCGCTATCACAGCACAGCATAGTGTGACGGTGCTATCACACCACAGCAAAGTGTGACGGCGCTGTCACAGCACAGCAATGTGTGACGGCGCTATCACACCACAGACTTAGATCAGAAAACTGATCCGGGTCGTTGTTTTAATGTGGAGTGGTCGAGCGGTCTGTGTGGCAGCGGAGCTTAATACACAAACAAGACAGGCAGACACAAACAAGACAGACATACAGGCACAAACAACACAGACATACAAACACAAACCAGACAGACAGACACAAACAAGACAGAAACAAAAAAGACAGACAAACATACATAAACGAGACAGACAAACACAAATACGACACACATACACAAACATGACAGAGAGAGAGAGAGAGAGAGAGAGAGAGAGAGAGAGAGAGAGAGAGAGAGAGAGAGAGACTCAAACAAGACAGGCAGACACAATCTAGACAGACACAAACAAGACAGACACAAAAAGACAGACACACAGACACAAAGAAGACAAACAGGCACACATAATCATTCAAGACAGACACAATCAGGATAGACAGATAGACACAAACAAGAGAGACAGACAGACACACACACGAAAGACAGACGTGTGTGGGTGGGTAGGTTGGTGGGTAGACTGACGGGCAGATGGATGGATGGATGTGTGGGTGGTTGAGTAGACAGACATTTAGAAAGATAGACAGACGAGTGGATGGATGCGTAGATGGTTGGACAGACAGACAGACAGACAGACAGACAGATGGGTGGGTGGATGGATGGATGTGTGGGTGGTTGTGTAGACAGACAGGCGGATGGATTGATGTGTGGGTGGTTGTGTACACAGACAGACAGGTGGATGTATGTGTTGGTAGTTGTGTAGACAGACAGACAGGCGGGTGGATGGATGTGTAGGTGGTTGTATAGACAGACAGACGGGTGGATGGATGTGTGGGTGGTTGTGTAAACAGATAGAGAGACGAAGATAGACTGACTTTTAGGTTGTCCGAGCTATGATGAGAGCTGGTATCTGTCAGAGTGAGGTTTGTGTAGAGTCTTTCCTTCCTACCCAATACCGAATTATCGTCTCCACGAGGGCTGTCTTACAAAGCCCTCCTTTACCTCTCCAAGCCAAGAAACAACAAAGGTATGCATGTCCGGTTCTGCAACTTCACATCTGCAGCACGGCGCATTTGGATGCAATTAGGTCATGGTGCACCACTGCACGAAGGCCTGACCGGGATCAGACCCAGGGGTATCTGGTATGTCGTCGTTGTCAACAAACTCCAACTCGATGCCCACAGGAAGAGGCGGACCTCAGAGTAGGTATAAAGAAAGACACCATGACATCATCGATAAAATAATACTGTGGCATTTGCTTGGGAATTAGGAGAATAATTCTTTATCATGAAGTCAGATATTGGATCGATCCGGCACCGTACATGCCCTACGTGAAAAAAGGGAGCTTGAATCAATCATCAATGTTTAGACTGCTGAATTGAAGATCGATTAGAGGATGGGGAGAGAGAGAGAGAGAGAGAGAGAGAGAGAGAGAGAGAGAGAGAGAGAGAGAGAGAGAGAGAGAGAGAGAGAGAGAGAGAGAGAGAGAGAGAGAGAGAGAGAGAGAGAGAGAGAAACCAGATGCGATAAATATCGGACTGCAAGTGTTATTTGCTGAACCCTGATGGATTTATTGCGATCAATTGATCGATCAATGTATTTGTATACAGACAGACAGACATGGTGTAAGATAACACGAACATAGAGAAAGATAGGCAGACAAATATGGACGGATATTAGATAGAGAGTAGATAGAACTAACAAATGCAAATTATTTTCAAAAGATCAACAATCAAATAGGCAGACAGACAGATAGAAAGATCGACAGACAGACGGACTGGCGGAAGAACGAAATGATAGGACAGATAGGTAGAAAGACAGCATACGGACAGACAATTAGTTATATAGATATGCAGATAGGATCACACACACACACACACACACGCACACACGCACGCACGCACACACACACACACAGACAGACAGACAGAGACAAGCAGGCATGCAGGCAGGCATGCATTCAGACAGCCATGTACGTAGCTAGGTAGGTAGGTAGGTAGGTAGGTATGTAGATATGCAGGTAGGTAGGCATGTATGTAGGTAGGTATGCAGGTAGGTAGGCAGGTATGTAGGTAGGTATGTAGGTAGATAGGTAGGTATGTAGATTGGTTGGTAGTTACGAACGAACGAACGAACGAAAATCTTTATTTTCAATGGGTTAAGAAGTGGGCAAGCAGGCCCGTCTGACATTCTGCCCTTCTTCTCTATTTCCTCTCATGCATTCTTTCATTCAACATCTCTTATGAAGCAAATCTTTGACAACAAAAGAACAATAAGCATTAAAACGCACGAAAAATAATCAATAATACATAACTCATTGAGTTAGGTATTATGTTGGTTGGTAGTTAGGTATTATGTAGGTAGGTAGGTAGGTAAGTAGGTAGGTCAGTCGGTATGTAGGTAGATATGTAGGTATAATGGTAGATATGTAGAAAAGTAGGTAAATAGGTATGTAGGTCGCTATGTAGGTAGATAGGTAGGTATGTACGTAGGTAGGAATGTAGGTAGGTATGTAGATAGATATGTAGACATGCAGGTAGGCAGGTAGTTGGGTATGTAGGTAGGTATGTGCATAGGTAGGTAGGTATTTAGGTAGGTATGTAGGTATATATGTAGGTAGGTATTAGGTAGATATGTAGGTATGTAGGTAGAAATGTAGGTATGTAGGTAGATAGGTAGGTATGTAGGTAGATATGTAGGTATGTAGGTAGAAATGTAGATATGTAGGTAGATAGGTAGGTATGTAGGAAGGCAGGTAGCTAGGTAGATAGGCAGACATGTAGGTAGGTAGGTAGGTAGATAGACAGACATATTAGCAATTGGGTAGGCATGTAGGCAGGTATTTAGGCATATAGGTAGGTAGTAATGTATTTTGCGTTTGTTGTTCCCTGCAGGTCCAGTGCTCTATCTCTGACCTCAAAGTAGGCTATGACGCTGTCATGAGTAACAAGATCTTCCTTGTGGTAACATATGTGGTCACCTCCTTGTAACTCTCTACTCTAGTCTCCATGTATTAGTTAGTGTTCAAGAGTTCGATGGCAACTCTCCTCGTCAGCATAGGCTGGGGAAGACTGACCACCAATCCCTCAGTGCACTGAGGGCTATAATCATGCGATGGCCCGTGTACGTCAAACGCCCACGGGATGTTCCGGCCATGGGCGTTGTTTTCTTTGTTGTTTTTAATGTGGAGGCTACTAGCACGCTTGCCTGCGGGACCACTGGTCACGTGTTCCAATCCCTAGCCATGGGGAGATGTTTTAAATTTGATCTGGACACCTCAAGCCGACCTACCTAACCTGGATAAGAGGAAATAGTCTTGGAGATAACGGCGGCTGGAGTTACAATTCTTGGAGGTAACGGCGGCTGGAGTTACAATTCTTGGAGGTAACGGCGGCTGGAGTTACAATTGACTACATCAGTCTTGGAGGTAACGGCGACTGGAGTTACAATTGACTACATCAGTCTTGGAGGTAACGGCGGCTGGAGTTACAATTCTTGGAGGTAACGGCGGCTGGAGTTACAATTGACTACATCAGTCTTGGAGGTAACGGCGACTGGAGTTACAATTGACTACATCAGTCTTGGAGGTAACGGCGGCTGGAGTTACAATTGACTACATCAGTCTTGGAGGTAACGGCGGCTGGAGTTACAATTGTCTACATCAGTCTTGGAGGTAACGGCGGTTGGAGTTACAATTGACTACATCAGCCTTGGAGGTAACGGCGACTGGAGTTACAATTGACTACATCAGTCTTGGAGGTAACGGCGGTAGGAGTTACAATTGACTACATCAGTCTTGGAGGTAACGGCGACTAGAGTTACAATTGACTACATCAGTCTTGGAGGTAACGGCGGCTGGAGTTACAATTGACTACATCAGTCTTGGAGGTAACGGCGGTAGGAGTTACAATTGACTACATCAGTCGTGGAGGTAACGGCGGCTGGAGTTACAATTGACTACATCAGTCTTGGAGGTAACGGCGGCTGGAGTTACAATTGACTACATCAGTCTTGGAGGTAACGGCGGCTGGAGTTACAATTGACTACATCAGTCTTGGAGGTAACGGCGACTGGAGTTACAATTGACTACATCAGTCTTGGAGGTAACGGCGGCTGGAGTTACAATTGACTACATCAGTCTTGGAGGTAACGGCGGTAGGAGTTACAATTGACTACATCAGTCTTGGAGGTAACGGCGACTGGAGTTACAATTGACTACATCAGGCTTGGAGGTAACGGCGACTGGAGTTACAATTGACTACATCAGTCTTGGAGGTAACGGCGGCTGGAGTTACAATTGACTACATCAGTCTTGGAGTTAACGGCGGCTGGAGTTACAATTGACTACATCAGTCTTGGAGGTAACGGCGGCTGGAGTTACAAGTGACTACATCAGTCTTGGAGGTAACGGCGGCTGGAGTTACAATTGACTACATCAGTCTTGGAGGTAACGGCGGCTGGAGTTACAATTGACTACATCAGCCTTGGAGGTAACGGCGGCTGGGGTTACAATTGACTACATCAGTCTTGGAGGTAACGGCGGCTGGAGTTACAATTGACTACATCAGTCTTGGAGGTAACGGCGGTAGGAGTTACAATTGACAACATCAGTCTTGGAGGTAACGGCGGCTGGAGTTACAATTGACTACATCAGTCTTGGAGGTAACGGCGGTAGGAGTTACAATTGACTACATCAGTCTTGGGGGTAACGGCGGCTGGAGTTACAATTGACTACATCAGTCTTGGAGGTAACGGCGGCTGGAGTTACAATTGACTACATCAGTCTTGGAGGTAACGGCGGCTGGAGTTACAATTGACTACATCAGCCTTGGAGGTAACGGCGGCTGGAGTTACAATTGTCTACATCAGCCTTGGAGGTAACGGCGACTGGAGTTACAATTGACTACATCAGTCTTGGAGGTAACGGCGACTGGAGTTACAATTGACTACATCAGCCTTGGAGGTAACGGCGGCTGGAGTTACAATTGACTACATCAGTCTTGGAGGTAACGGCGGCTGGATTTACAATTGACTGCATCAGTCTTGGAGGTAACGGCGGCTGGAGTTACAATTGACTACATCAGTCTTGGAGGTAACGGCGGCTGGAGTTACAATTCTTGGAGGTAACGGCGGCTGGAGTTACAATTGACTACATCAGTCTTGGAGGTAACGGCGACTGGAGTTACAATTGACTACATCAGTCTTGGAGGTAACGGCGGCTGGAGTTACAATTGACTACATCAGTCTTGGAGGTAACGGCGGCTGGAGTTACAATTGTCTACATCAGTCTTGGAGGTAACGGCGGTTGGAGTTACAATTGACTACATCAGCCTTGGAGGTAACGGTGACTGGAGTTACAATTGACTACATCAGTCTTGGAGGTAACGGCGGTAGGAGTTACAATTGACTACATCAGTCTTGGAGGTAACGGCGACTAGAGTTACAATTGACTACATCAGTCTTGGAGGTAACGGCGGCTGGAGTTACAATTGACTACATCAGTCTTGGAGGTAACGGCGGTAGGAGTTACAATTGACTACATCAGTCGTGGAGGTAACGGCGGCTGGAGTTACAATTGACTACATCAGTCTTGGAGGTAACGGCGGCTGGAGTTACAATTGACTACATCAGTCTTGGAGGTAACGGCGACTGGAGTTACAATTGACTACATCAGTCTTGGAGGTAACAGCGGCTGGAGTTACAATTGACTACATCAGTCTTGGAGGTAACGGCGGTAGGAGTTACAATTGACTACATCAGTCTTGGAGGTAACGGCGACTGGAGTTACAATTGACTACATCAGGCTTGGAGGTAACGGCGACTGGAGTTACAATTGACTACATCAGTCTTGGAGGTAACGGCGGCTGGAGTTACAATTGACTACATCAGTCTCGGAGTTAACGGCGGCTGGAGTTACAATTGACTACATCAGTCTTGGAGGTAACGGCGGTTGGAGTTACAATTGACTACATCAGTCTTGGAGGTAACGGCGGCTGGAGTTACAATTGACTACATCAGTCTTGGAGGTAACGGCGGCTGGAGTTACAATTGACTACATCAGCCTTGGAGGTAACGGCGGCTGGCGTTACAATTGACTACATCAGTCTTGGAGGTAACGGCGGCTGGAGTTACAATTGACTACATCAGTCTTGGAGGTAACGGCGGTAGGAGTTACAATTGACAACATCAGTTTTGGAGGTAACGGCGGCTGGAGTTACAATTGACTACATCAGTCTTGGAGGTAACGGCGGTAGGAGTTACAATTGACTACATCAGTCTTGGGGGTAACGGCGGCTGGAGTTACAATTGACTACATCAGTCTTGGAGGTAACGGCGGCTGGAGTTACAATTGACTACATCAGCCTTGGAGGTAACGGCGGCTGGAGTTACAATTGTCTACATCAGCCTTGGAGGTAACGGCGACTGGAGTTACAATTGACTACATCAGTCTTGGAGGTAACGGCGACTGGAGTTACAATTGACTACATCAGCCTTGGAGGTAACGGCGGCTGGAGTTACAATTGACTACATCAGTCTTGGAGGTAACGGCGGCTGGATTTACAATTGACTGCATCAGTCTTGGAGGTAACGGCGGCTGGAGTTACAATTGACTACATCAGCCTTGGAGGTAACGGCGGCTGGAGTTACAATTGACTACATCAGTCTTGGAGGTAACGGCGGCTGGATTTACAATTGACTGCATCAGTCTTGGAGGTAACGGCGGCTGGAGTTACAATTGACTACATCAGCCATCAAGTGCCGATTGGGATTAAAATATGCGTCTAGCATCACATGCCCAAGTTCCTTAAGGCGTGCCAGTGACTTAATTACGAGTACTACTGTTTACCCCACACACCACCAGACGTTTAACAACGTCCTTTACCCACTGACTTAATTACGAGTACTTCTGTTTACCCCATACACCGCCAGACGTTTGACAACGTCCTTTACTTAACTTTTCTTTCCTTTCTCAATATTAATTTTGGCCACCTCACCAGAACGCCGTTGTACCATCTGGCACAAAGAGCTACATCGCAGAATCCCCAGAGCAAAGGAAAGATCACGTGAAAGATGGAATGATGGTATCAAGAACAACCTTGGAGAAATGAATATATCAACATACACAGAGCATTAGAAAGAGTACATACAAGATCTTTACATTTCCTCTCAACACTTCACGAAGGTAATGGAGGAAAAGAAGAAGAGGAAGAATTATGACCAGTGTTCCGTGCTTATCATGCGTAATTGTTGCGTTTACAAACATATAAAGCTGAAATTGGTTGTCAGCTGGCAGGACATAGATCATTGATATAGCTATAGAATGATTGAGACTGGTTGTCAGCTGGCAGGACATAGATCATTGATATAGCTATAGAATGATTGAGACTGGTTGTCAGCTGGCAGGACATAGATCTTTGATATAATTATAGAATGATTTGCCTTTAAGACAAGAAAAGCATTTCGTTGTTTTTGCAACATTCCACTCTGATGTCGCCTAGTTGCTACCAGAAATGATTCCTGGAAATAATTGGTCAGCCCATCTCATTATATAGACAGTTATTATGCAGTAACTATTTATTCCCTAAGATGGTATTTGGCACGGATTATAGGAGACAATTACGTGATAATTTTTGAAGAAAATTAAATATGTTCCCAACAAGAAAAACAACCAAGACGATCTTGAGACAATGGAAAGGCTCAACAATGGAGGACCTAACAAACGGAAGAGGTTATCACACGAGTTGTAATCTGATATAAAAGCCACGAAGAAAAGAAAACAACATTCAAAGAACTCAAACAGAAAAACAAGATCTAGTACGGTGCTATTATCTTTATGTGTGAGAGGCGGTTGGATCAAATGTCTGCTGGTCTCCGATTATCAGGATGGGATTGGGCATTCCCAATCTAGCGAACATAAATTGCCCAGTTAATCACATACAGCCAAACATGCTGGGGCTGACTGCGACGTTTTTTTTAAAGACATGGAGCTAACTGTTTATGTATGTATGAGGGTAAGTTAATAAGTAAGTCACAAATGGCTGTAGAAAAATAACTTCATATGATAGGCTAACAGCTGGAAACCAGTTTATTTTTATACATACATAGTCCCTTTGCCGGCTTCCTGGCCTAGAGGTTAGCGACTTTTCTCCGTAATCTCGTATATTCTCGTAGGTAACGTGGCGACGGGGAGAATCAGCAGTGGTTCAAATCGCGTCGGTAACTTAAAGGGTATGTGAGACGGCCGCTCAGAAAGCAATGGCAAACTACTGAGCGTAATCTTGCCAAGAAATCAACAATCAGCTGAACGATGCTGATGTTGACAGCGATGTCCTGTAAAGGATAAGCAAACATTATTTATTGTCCCTTTATTTCTCAACATAATTTCCACCAACATTTATGCACCTATCCCATCGTTTTACCAGTCCTCCCAAACAGGCGGCATATAACTACCTGCCCTGTTTTCTAAACCACGTTTTCACTTCACATTCAACTTCGGCGTCATTCGCGAAATGTCTCCCGCCAAGGTAAGTTGTCTGTGTTTATGCTGACCAATGTTTGTCCAGTAAAGGGGTGCGTAGCTAGGTCGAAATAACGCTGAGGGGGAGTCAATAAGTAAGTCACACAGTTCTGTGGGATGGCCGGTAAATGAAAACAAAGCACGCAGTTTTATGCAGCCGGTTTGAAAGGACTGATAAAACGATGGGATAAGTGTATCAATGTTGGTGGAAATTATGTTGAGAAATAAAAGGACAATGTATTTATAAAAAATAAACTGGTTTCAAGTTGTTATCATATTTAGTTATTTTTCTACAGACATTTGTGACTTACTTATAACTTACCCTCGTATTATGACTTACTGCTAATACATCAACAGTTGGTTAATGTTGCATTTATGTGTCATTATTTAGGATGAGGACGAAGACTAGTGGACTTCAGTGATATTCTTCAAATGTGGGCGGCCTTACTACACTGCATTAATTGGCAACAGTGCAACATTTCATTAACAGGCAACAGTTCAGAACCTCATTCAACTACAACGATGCGACATTTCATTACTCGACAACAGTGCTACACCTCATTAATTTACGGTAGTGATAAACTTCGTTAATTGACAACAGTGATGTTTTTTGTTAATATACGATAGGAAAATGTGTCATTTATATACGCCACTAATATACTTAATTAATGAATACATAATTAATAGATGAAAGTGAACTATCTCATTAATTGACAATTGTGAAATACGGCACTGTCTTAATGGACGACAGTGATATGATGACACTCTTGGATTTCAGTGAAATATGACGGTAATAGATGACAGTGATATATTTCAATAATAGATGACAATGATATATGACATTGATGGATGCCATGGATAAATGACATTAATGGATGACAGTGAAATGCGATAGTAATTGATGACAATGAAATATGACATTAATGTTTGCCAGTGATATATTAGATTGATAAATGACATTGATTGATGATAGTGATATATGACATCAATAGATGCTAGTGCAATATGACATTAATGGATGACAGTGGTATATGACATTAATGGATAACAATGATATATGCCATTAATGGAAGACAGTGGTATATGACATTAACGGATGACAGTGGTATATGCCATAAGGAAGATACCCGCGGTTGACGTCATTAATAATAGATAGAGAATCCTGAAGCCCAAAAGCTTACGGATATCTAGGAGACTAGTGATAAACGGAGAATCGTCACTCTGACGTCAGTAAACAACAGAGGCTGTGACTTTCACCGAACAGATCGGTTGTGCTTCTGAGTTTGGGAAAGGAAGAAGGCGAGTTCCAAAGGGATAGAAGGCTGGCAGTGGAATCATTCAAGGATATGAATAGCCTATGAAATATCTGGAGAGCGCCATGGAGTTGTAAAGACGGGAAACTCTAGACGACGGATTCGGATGAAAACGACAGAGGATGAAATTGGAAGAACACAAGGGAAAATGAAGGTGACTAAATGTTCGTAGGGAAAAGGCAAGGCGGAAGATCAAGGTTAGTGTAATATAGGAATTAGGCCCTTCTCGGTGACACGAGAAACTAATTTATCTGCTAACTAATAGATGTGACTGTCTTGTAAATTCCGGAATTAAACACGGATATTGACTTTTCCTCGAGCGTCGACATTGTAATTAATTCCCCGTTCGCCAATCATGTTCTTTGCAAGTTGATTTCACTGTTTCATGTTACGAGCCACGTGCCACATTGTTGGTCGATCTAATTACCACGGCTTTACACTGAAGAAAGGACGACTTACGTGTTGGCAGTATATGACATTAGTGGAAGACAGTCGTTTATGATGTCAATAGATAACAATGATATAAGGCATTAATTGTTGACAGTGGTTTATGCGTCATTAAATGACGAAAATGAAATATGCCATGAACTGTTGCTGTGATAGACGCCATCAATGGACGATGCCGATGCATGTCAGTAATGAACAACAATTAAATACTTCATTAAATCAGTAATATATTTAATTAATTATCAAAGTGAAGTATTCCAGCGCTTTACGTCACCACTGAATATGACAATGTTGTGTGTCGTTGTCCTAATATTTTACCAAGATAGTAAACATCAAACGATTATGTTCTAAACTGATTTGGGTTCTCTTTTAAATAAAACGTTGAAACACCGGGGTTCCTTGAACAAAGTTGAAGGTAGTTCTTCACATATTCTTGGCCACGTCACAATGAGGTGAGGTGACTAGTTGCTGTCCTCGCTGCCTTTCATTCCCAGGAGATTCTGAAACATATCAGTTACCCAATTTATGAGGTTGGGTCGGTCTCCCAGAGCTGTATTGGCGAGAAAGAATAGTCCAGACGTGGCCCTTGTGCACATTATCATCATCATCATCATCATCATCACCATCATCATCATCATCATCATCATCATCATCATCATCATCATCATCATCAAGTGCCCTGCCAGCTGGCGTAGGCGTTCATGGCTCTCCACATATCTCGGTCTTTGGCGTTCTGGATCAACTCTGGTGATATTCCTCCACATCATCGTTTCAATCTGTCGTAATAAGTGTCGTCCCTGGGGTGAGAGGAATCAACACCCACATTCTTTTAACTCCATATCATTATCGTGAGGATCTCCTGGATCTCTGTCCACAAAACCCCATCAGTCTTTGGATCTCTCTCTCTCTCTCTCTCTCTCTCTCTCTCTCTCTCTCTCTCTCTCTCTCTCTCTCTCTCTTTCTTCATCTTCTTCTTCTTCTTCTTCTTCTTCTTCTTCTTCTTCTTCTTCTTCTTCTTCTTCTTCTTCTTCTTCTTCTTCTTCTTCTTCTTCTTCTTCTTCTTCTTCTTCTTCTTCTTCTTCTTCTTCTTCTTCTTACCACTGGACCATGCCCCCTCTCATTCTTTTCCATACATACTACACAACTCTAGCTTCTAACAAAATGACAAATTAATTTATTAAAGATCAGTGTCAGGTACGTGCAAAGTGTGTGTGTAGAATGTCTGACGTATAATCTAGGGTGTATGCAGAATCAGACCGAACCTCAGAATCAAAGTCTGCTTTCATCACAGTACCGGCCACACAACAGCACCATAGATCAAGTACAGAAGGACCTCACCAAATGATGCGTCTCTTCGGACAGGTGTCGGCTTCCTCCAGTGGCTCTTGGATAGTCCGGATGCCTGGTCACCAATGGTGGATGTAGTCCTATACTGATCATTAATCCGACACACACAGTGTAACTAATGTGTCACTAAAAGTTCTGTGATCTGATAACCCCTGTACAGTAAAATAAATGTTTACTGTCACTTTGAAGCAAAATGTTAATTGTTAATTTCTCATAGGAATTCACCATTTGGAAAACACAATGTTAATTGTTAATTTCTCACAGGAATTCACCATTTGGAAAACGCAATGTTAATTGTTAATTTCTCACAGGAATTCACCATTTGGAAAACGCAATGTTAATTGCTAATTTCTCTCTATAAATACTATTGTCCCTGTTACTGGCGGTATTGTAAGTATCTTCACTCTAATATGATGAGAACTACCACGGAGGAATCACTCTTGGATGATCGTCGGTTCCTGCTCAGCAGAGGCCAGGTTCTTGCAGACTCTCTTGG
Source organism: Cepaea hortensis (assembly GCA_963921405.1). NCBI lineage: Eukaryota > Metazoa > Mollusca > Gastropoda > Stylommatophora > Helicidae > Cepaea > Cepaea hortensis. Next base: position 148,515,250 of record OY992876.1, on the reverse strand, counting down.
TTATGGGCCCAGTGCAAAGGCCGCTGAGTAAAAACTGCCTTCAATGATCGAGCCATAATCTTCGTCTATGACTTGTCTGCTAGCTTTTTTGGAAAACATAGTGGAACCTGTTAAAGAGAGAACACCCGGTGAGAGCAACCCGATTCCGACCTTCATTAGGTGAGTGTAGGCCGACGGCCTCATTCAGATATTTAACAGAGAACTAAACTCTATCATAAGGCAGAGGAGCTCATCACATCGGTCTGAGTCATGGTAAGATAAGGAAAGACTTAAGGAAAAGCGCAGATACCCAGTAGATACCCTACTCGAAAATCCTATCATTTGACATTTCCTTATTCCCCCCCCCCAACCACCCCCAATCTCCCCGAATATCATCCCTCTACCTTGTTCTTAACTCACTGAGTTAATTGATATCTCACACTAGCTAGTTTAAGCCACACGATAGCCTACTGCTGCCGACGCTCCTATAATAAGGTCCCACAACGCACATTACTACGCTCGACTCCTAAGAATAATCTAATTTGGGTCTCTTTAATTAAATACCATATATTTATTCCCGTCTGAAATCGAGACCACTAAATCACACAATGGACAAATGTCCGCCGATGTAAATCAACATAAGACACCATGGTCTCTTTCCATAATCAGAACAGGAACATCAAACACGTCCTGTTGCTTCACAACATTTGGTCGACTTCCACCACAGGTGTTTGTCCAGACTGTTTTAAAACTGTGCCTGAATGACGTCACAAATCTGACTAGACACTAGGCGTCGAGAAACTATTTTTTTTCTCTCCTTTTCCGACTCGATGTAAACAACCGGCCGGCTGTCCCGCTTTGATCTGGAGAATTGTTCCCAGTACTCCAAAAAGTCTTGCCGGCTTGTGATCTGGAGAAATCTTTCCCCCACAACAAAAGATCATGCCGACTCTCATCAGGACAGTCTGTCCCAACATCAAAGAATGGCGGCTGCCTGTAGACGAATGGTGCGACAGTCTTTCATCGATCGACAACTCCAAGAAATTCCGCGACACAATCCATCCAGCATCATTTCTCTTGGTCTGCCTCTGCCTCTCTTCCCCTCGATCTTTCCAGTTGGTACGTTGTTCTCAAATGCCTCTCTTCTCGTCATATGATCGGAGAAAGCTGTTTGTCTTTTTCTTATTAATTAGTTTAGTTAGTTAGTTAGTTAGTTAGTAGTTAGTTAGTTAGTTGGTTAGTTAGTTAGTTAGTTAGTTAGTTAGTTAGTTAGTTAGTTAGTTAGTTAGTCAGTCGCGGTTCCAACTTCACAGCAACGGGTCGTCCCCATTATGCTCCGTTCCTGTGCCAGTGAATATGACACAAAATGCTCATCACTGCCCAATGTGAAAAGTGGAAAAGACTGGAGCCTCGGCAAGACAACAGTCCTCACAGGAATACTGTGCTTAATGCCGCCGCCAGAATGCCAAAACAAAAGTCCTCCACGAAAAAAACAGTTCATCGTCAATGGCAGAGGTCACCAAACTTCGGCCTGCGGGCCGGATTCGGCTGGCGACGTCATTTCATCCGACCTGCCGACCGTACTCGAACTTGCTTGATATAACGTATGTAACACGAGACGTTGTGATACAATTTAAATGTAAACATTATGTTTAGAATAATAGATCTTCACACGTGCTGAGACCTCTTGGCTGTTATGTGTCTTACATTTACTATTTTCAATTATAAATTACTGTATCTAGATTTTCTTGTTTATTGCAATGTTTGCTTATTTCGTGCCATCTCAAGTCCTTCCCTGGCTCGTGGTAGCGCCGCCTACGCTCTGACGTTACCATGGTTTCCATGGCAACACACACAAACACGCGAGCGCGCGGGCGCGCGCGCATCTTTCCCTTCCTCAGATTCGTGCGGCTGTCAACACAAGTCCGATGCTCCAGAAATATTTACTTTTTTTTGCCAGTCATCCATTCTATAGGTATGTAACAAGGATTTCTTTGTTTGACAGTGATAGGTAAGTGAACTAGAAGTGTGAATAGAGGCAATAAAGTAGCAAAGATAGCATAAAAATGTCACAAAGGCCTCGTGTAAGTACGAAAATATTACCCCCAGCTCAGAAAAATCCCCCGGTCAAGGTTGTCAGAATCTCTATGTCTCCAACCGAGATGCAGGAACATCGTTACGCCCGCCAGGCGAATAGTCGCCAGCTGGGATGCAGTAACATCGTTACGGCCGCCAGGCGAGTACCAGTTACCTGCCCACAGGTTGCGGGCTGACGCGATCGTCAGCGGTCAGGCAAGGACAAAGCAGGACGCACGCAGTCCTCGTGAAGCCAGTCCACAGGGCAAGCACTGTGTGAGGAAACCAGCAGACTGCTTGGGGACTCGGACAAGACAAGACGTGTGGGTTGAGAAAGGCTTCGTATCGTTTCTGTGCCCGAAAGTCGAGTGCTTGTATATCTTGTGAGATAGACTGTGATGCTGTAGGTTTTGTCTGTAAGTGTACTGATGTATTGTATATGTATTGTAATGATCATCACATGCCAAACTAGATTGTCTTGCATGTGAATTGTGAATAAATCCATTGAACTTAGTGTCATTGTGTGTAAAGTCCAATCATTTTGTACTTGTACTTGTCTCACATATGTTAGGTACAACGAGCCAGGTTTAAGACCCTGACAAAGGTGTTAATCGAGCTGGTCTCTAGGCCAGTGTTTTTCAACCTTTCTACTGGAGCAGCCTTACGCAAATGTTTACGTTGCTCAAGAAACTCTGTGCGATGATTCAAGTGTCTGTACAACTTTATGTAATAAGCCAGATGGGCAGAAATGTTGCATTTAGGCGATTTCGGTCTGTTTTGGTGTAACCTCTGGCTGCCACTCGCGGAACCCCGATTGAAAAACTCTGCTCTATGCTGTTTGTGTAGGCCGGCCTATGTATATATTTTGCAAACCTGCAGGAGTTAGGAAGGGTCTGATGGGGTAGATCAGGAATAAGTTTGAAGATTTGCAAATTCCGGGCGCTCTGTTCACACACTGCATCACACATCTGCAAGCACTCTGTGGTAAAGAATTAGATATGTCTTGTGTACTGAAACCAGTCGTTTCTGTGTTGAACTTCATTCGGGGACACGCACTCAATCACCGTCAGATCCAGGCTTTTCTTGAATAAATTGATTCAGGATTCGGTGACTTGCCTAATCACACATCATTGAGGTGGCTCAACTGCGGTAAAATCCTGTTTCGTTTTTACAAGCTTCGAAACGAAATAGATGTTTTCCTCACCGAAAAAAAAAAGAGATAGAGCTGATCCACAGCTGTCAGATCCTACCTGGATGTTAAAGTTGTCATTTTTGATCGTCATCATATCCCACATGAATGAACTGAATATGAAACTTCGGGGAAAGGATAACCTCATCTGTGATCTCTACAGAATCTTCAAAGGATTTCGGAGACAGCTGTCATTGTTTGAAGCACAACTGGAAGGAGAAAACTTTTCTCATGTTCACTGTTTCAAAGAGTTTTGCGCTACAATCGCCGAAGATGTCAACCTCGATTTTCAAAAACAGAAAGAAAAAAAATAAAAAAAAAATCAATAAATACATTATTCGTGACTTGAAACAATTTGGGAGAGATTTTCAAATCTTGACAGAATTGAGAGTGACATTCTTCTGTTCCAGAATCCGTTTGATTGTAACCTTGATAACGTGTCAGTTGAACTACAGTTGGAGCTCATTGATTTGCAAGCAAATGACTTGTTGAAAGAGAAGCACAGAGAAGAAAATCTTGTTGAATTTTACAGCTGCTTACCTGACGAAGAGTTTTCAAAACTGAAGAAATTTGCCGCTGGTATGGCATCAGTATTTGGAACAACTTATGTCTGTGAGCAAACATTTCCAAAAATGAAGTATGTGAAGTCAACACATCGAACGAGATTGCCTGATGAATATTTGAAAGCAATTCTCTTGATTGGATGCAGTAATTCCAAACCAAACATTGATGAAATCTTGAAAGCCAAATATCAGTTTCACAAATCTAACTAACCGTTTTTTTTTTTTTTTTTGCTGCTTACTTTGTGAGATTCGGATATGTACACACTAGGTCTGATGTAACTATTTTTTTTTCTAACGTCGCCTTCTTTGATAACTTTTTAAAGTAAATAAATATGTTGGTTGACTTTGTTTTTTGTGAATTCCACGCCACTCACTTATGATTAACTTAGTTTTTTTTGTTTGTCTTTCTCCCCAGAGCTTTCGTTCTGGCTTGCAAGTATTGTTAAAGTTAGTTGCATATCCTTTACAGGACGTTTGCAGTCAAAAACCAGCATTTTTTTCTGTTGTTGATGTCTTGGCAAATCTACGTTCAGTAGTTTGCCATTGCTTTCTGATCGACCGGCACCCATACCATAGCGTAAAATCCAGCGCAACGCGGTCTGCTGCCAGCTCGCGCACAGCTGTGTTTCGAACGCGAGTATACGGGGTTATGAACCGCGTCCGTAACACCTTCGCCACGGAGCGCGGCGCAAGTATGGTAAAGAATGAGTATGCGCCCGCGCTCGTCATTTTGTCAGTTATCCGGCCCGCCATGAAAAAAGTTTGGTGACCTCTGGTCTATGGAATCGGCTGTCATCAGACAGACTTCATTGACCCGGGTTTTATCCCATATGGCTCGGTCTCTTTCCGCAGGGCGACTCGTCGAAATAACCGCACAAATCACGAACTCCGTATCTCCAGCGACGACTCTTAGGAGTTTCCTGAAATATGCACTCGTTAACCAAAAAAGCAAACCATTCAATTCAGCGAAAACCTGCCGCCATTGTTCCGAACATACAGTTCACGGTAGAAACAACTACGGACAGATGCAAAAGCATTCCACACGAAATTCACAGCTCACAGTGTCGCGCCACACACTCACTCAGAAGCAGGGAGACGGAACCATGCACTACCCGTCCAACATTAGGAAAATGCGAATGGAAACCGTAGCCACAAGCTTAAACACTCTAGAGGTCTTATCGGTTCAAATGCCTACCCGCCATATTGGGGACTAGAGGTTGTTTCTAATCGTTTCTTTATTATTGTTGTATATAATGTTCTAGGTTTAATGACCTGTTTCAGGCAATCGCTGTTAGTTACTTTGGCAGGCCAAGGAATTCGCAACATTCGTCTCAAGAACCACATATCTGTTTCTTCTAATGTCTTCTTATTTTGTACATTTACATTCCAGGATTCATTGCCATACAGCAAAATTGGTTCTATATAGCATTTCAGCACTCTCTTTCTTACATTCAGTGATAGTGACTTATTGCATAAAATACTCTTCATTTTCTGAAAGGCGGCTCTTGCCTGCCCTATTCTGCTTTTAATCTCTGTTGTACATCTTCCATCTGATGTTATAAATGCCCCTAGGTATTTAAAATTATCCACTTGGTTAAGAATGTTCCCTTCTACTTCTATGTCACATTTTGGTGTCACCATTTTCTTTGACATCACCATTGTTACTGTTTTCTTGATATTCAAGGAGAGTCTTTCTTTGCACTCTCTGTTACTAGTTAGTTAGTTAGTCGAGGTTTCAACTTCACGGCAACGGGTCGTCCCCATTATGCTCCGTTCCTGTGCCAATGAATATCACACAAAATGCTCCCCACTGTCAAATGTGAAAAGTGGAATAGACAGGAGTCTCGGCAATCCAACAACCCGCACAGGTACAATGTGCATAATGCCGCCGGAATGCCAACACAAAATTCATCCACGAAAACCACAGTTCATCGTCGATGGACTCGGCAGTCACTAGAAAGACCTCATTGACTCGGGTTTTCTCACATGGCTCGGTCTCTTACCGCAGAGCGACCCATCGAAAGTGTCGCATAAAGCACACTCCGCAGCTTCAGCGGCGACTGCCCAGGAGTCTCCTGAAAAATGCACTCGTGAACCGAAAAGGCAAATCAGTCAATTCAGCAACAGCCGGTAGCCATTGTTTCGAACATGCAGGTCACTGTGCAGAACAAATGTAAAATAATTCCACGCGAATTTCACAACTCACAGTGTCGCCCACGCACTCACTCAGTAGCAGGGCAACGGAACCATGCACTACCAGTCCAACATGAGGAAAATGCGATTGCAAACCGTAGCTACAAGCATAAACACGCCACAAACTTTAACGGTTCAATGTCTAACAGCCATGTTGGCGACCGGAAGTTACTACAATGTCCAACAATTGTTGTAGGGCTGTTGAATTATCCGCCACCAATACTGTGTCACATGCATAGAGTATATTATTTATAATATAACCTCCGATTAGTATTTCTGGCGTCTCTTTGATCTCTCTCATTATTACTTCGTCATATAGGGAGAAGAGGTCCGGTGACAAGACATACCCCTGTTGTACTCCCAGCTTTATCTGTTCGTAACTATACTCTTTATTTCCCATTGTAATTGCTGCTACTTGGTCCCAGTAAATATTATTTATTATTCTTAAATCTTTCCCCATTAATGTTGATATCTTCCAATATTTTAATCAGTTCATCATGTTTTACATTATCAAATGCCTTAGTATAATCTATGAAGCACAAATATATGTCTTTCTGTATCTCTATTGACCTTTCTATTAGTGTCCGTAATGTATATATTGCATTGTTTGTACCCTTTCCTTCCACAAATCCATACAGTTCTTCACTAATTTCCATTTTTATTTTCTGTTGTGAGCTTCTCATTATAATTCTGAGCAGAATTATCTGAATTATCTGAATTATCACTACTTAGTGATTTGGTTCATGGGGTTAATTGTACGAAAATCTTCACATTAAATTGCTCCTTGTCTTTTTGGTATAGCTATAAATACAGATTTCAGTATATCGCTAGGTAAATACCCACTGCTGTAAATATCATTCAACAATTTGGTTAATATATCTACTCCAAATTCTCCCAATACTTCTAGTTCTTCTATTGAGATTTTATCTGGCCAAGCTGTTTTTCCTTTCTTCATATGTTTGACAGCGTCAGCGTCTTCTTCTTTTAGAATAAGTTACATTCTTCTGTTAATTCTTCCCTTTCTCCATCATATAATTCTCTTATATACTCATTCCACCTCTTCATTATAGCACCTTCCTCCAACAATATCTTTTCTGGTTTTGATTTCAAACATTCTGTATTTATTATTATTTTTCTTCCCGTGAGCTCACTGATTTGTCTGTGCATAGTTTTGAATATAAGTTATTTTTTTTTTTGCAATAAAATTGCCGTGAACAAAATCAGCCACAGTTTATTGCCTTCATCGACCTCACCAAGGCATTTGATTTGGTCAGTCGTGAGAGTCTGTTCAAGGCACTAAAGAAGATTGGCTGCCCACCATCTCTTCTGTCTATTGTGGAATCGTTCCACACAGGCATGAAGAATATAATAAAGTTTGATGGTGCAACTTCAGAAGAGTTTGAAATCAAGAGTGGTGTTAAGAAGGTTGTGTACTAGCTCTAACTCTCTTTGGAATATTCTTTTCACTTCTACTGAAATATGCCTTTCGTGATCAGGATGATTGTATTACGTACATTCACTCACGCTCAGATGGCCTCTACAATGATCAGAGATTGAAGCCAAGACCAAATTTAGTAGGGTACTGATCAGAGAGTTGCTTTTTGCAGATGATGCTGCAATTACGTCCCACTCTAAGGAAGAATTACAACGTCTACTATCTACATTCCCCAAATCTTTGTTCTGAATTTGGTTTAACAATTAGCAATAATAAGACACAGATTATGTCACAAGGTGCACATTTTAGGATCAGAGGTAAATAGCAAATTATCCCTCGATCAGGAAATCAACATCAGGATTGGTAAGGCAACAACAACAATGAACAGGTTAAGAAAAAGAATCTGTTATCAGTTATCAGTTATCAGTTGGGGTATCTTCATTGCACTCCGGACATGTCCATAGGTGCTCAGATCCTCCCCCCAGCATATGCATCAGCGTCCGGTGGCTAATAGTGCCAGTTCTGTGTTGGTTGACGAGGTGCTTTGTTTTCCCGATGTACCTCTCGCATCTGGCTGTGCCGATTCTTACTCCCAAGTCTTTCATCCTGGACAGCGATGTAGAATCACTGACGTCAAAGTCTTCTGTTCTCGCCAAATCTTTGAGGACGTTAATAACATCGGCACGATCCATGGGCTGGTCATCTACAGGGGGTGCAGAGCCAGCCAGTTTATCAGCTCGTTCATTTCCCTCGACTCCCGCATGTCCCGGGACGAAGATGAAGGTGACTTTACGGACAACAGACTTCCGCAGCGACTCAGTCCACTGTCTACGTACAGATCCAGCTTCGACCTTCTGAATCATGCTCATTGAATCACTTAGTACACACATATTGGTATAATGCTGTGATTCCAGCCATATGAAAGCCTGTGTAACTGCCATCACCTCCATCGTCATGCTGCTCGTGGTCATGGAGTGGGCACAATTGGATTCTTGAACGGTTCGGCCCGCTGAACGGGCTGTAAATGCCTACGCGCTTCTCTGCTGCTTTACAACAGATCCATCTGTATAGATGAGCACTTCGGGGCTATCTGTGTAGGGCTGACAGTGAGGATGGCCAGGGCATACTCGATGCGTGAAAGCACCAGTCCTTGGAACAGAAGTATTAGCAGTCTTTCTTCAATATTGGCAGTCGCCATGACACTCATTGCTGACAAACCTTTTCGAGCTTTCGTTATGACATAATCGACATGATCTCTGAAGGACAGGCTACGATCAAGCCTCACGCCAAGATATGTCATTGACTGGGTTCTATTCAAAATGCTCCCATCCATTCTTACTGCCGGCAGGTCTGTGTTCACAATATGGTTGTTTAGGGAGAACCATGTAACCGATGCCTTTGTAGGGTTGACAAGGGCATCCGCGTCAGCACACCATGAGGAAATTCGATCTAGTTCGCCCTGCATATCATTGGCAACCGCCTGTCTATCTCGACCCTGTCGATACACGAGAATGTCGTCAGCAAATAACCTATGAGTCCTACCCCTCCCGTCCAACGGTTGTCCAGTGATCGGCACCGTATACACGTTGAATAGTACTGGTGACAGTGGTGAACTCTGCGGCAATCCTGGATATATCGTTATCGGCTCAGAAGACCAACCCCCGCATCTTAGCACCACCTTCCTTTGGAGCAGAACTGCAGCTATCCATCGTACAAGGTGAGGGTGCACTGAGCCTGAGGAGGGCTTGCATCAAGTGCTCGAAAGATACTCTGTTATATGCGTTCTCTACGTCTATGGCGGCCGCACATGTCTCTTCTCTGACCTGAAATCCTTCGTAAACATCTTGAGCAAAGACCGCCGCATTCAGCCATGACTCTTTGTTACGTCTGTATCCTCCAAGTGTGGTCGGGAAGCAGCGGGTTGTTCCAAGTCACAAGCATATCTGTGTGCTACAATTTTCTCCAGTAGCTTGCCAGCAGCAGCAGCAGCAGCAACAGCAACAACAACAACAACAACAACAACAACAACATCAACAACAACAACACACATGTACTGCTCAGCAATCATGGTGAAGAAAGAAAAAATGTCCTCGTATCAGAGATGCTTTTTCAAAGGGCTTGCGGCCTCCCTATAAATTGATATAACTGTTTATTTCATATTCATGACATGTTTTATTCTCAAACGCCAATGTTCATCCATTTAACCGGATATGACGTAAAACAACTCGGTATTCATGCGCGATACACTGTCTTATTCAAATCAAGTGATTTATCGGAATTTACGTAAGCGTAAATAAGCCGTAGAAATAGGGGCGGATTTCTACTCTTTGTATGTCCTCAACAGATGAATACACGGATTATATTGTATAGAGAGAACATAGACCGATTATTGACAACTGCTTATTCAAACATATCGTTGCTATGTGAGACCCGGAGACAGACTATTATGCGCTCGGAGTGATATGTCAATACTCTGCTGGTGTGTGTGAGAGACAGCATAACGACAGAAATAGGTAATTTTTCGAAACGTCTCTAAATTATCTTCTTCCATTCTGATACCATAGGCCAGCACTGCATTTTGCTTATGTATGTCAGATGTTTTGGGAACATCTCAAAGAGAGAGGAAAGCTAGAGTTCCTCTCTCCCAGTGTGATCCTGCCCGTTATAATCTGTATAGCTTTCAATGGCTCAATTGCTTGAGTCCAAAAATAGATTCCAGGAGAGCTAAGGACGTCCTGAATGTGAACAAGAAAAATATTTCCTTGAATAATAATAATATTTTTGTGGTGTTTCCTTGCCCCTCTGCTCTCAACTAAATAATTAATATCTAGGGTATATTAATTAATAACAATGATGACATTAGTTAGTTAGTTAGTTAGTCGACAGATCATCCTCGTTGCACATCGAACCATTCAGTCCATAAGTGCTCGGATCTCCTCCTCAGCAAATCCCGCAGCGTGTAGCGGCTAACGACGCCAGTTCTGTGTTGGTTTATCAATCTTCTTTGGCTTCCTGCGTAGTGTTCTTGTTTGGCCACCCCTCTTTTAATTTGCTGCTCTCGCAGTCTGGCCATTGTTGTAGATTCACAGTCATCACTTGGTTCTCGCAAAAGTCTCACATCTCGTAGAGCATTCAGAATGTCAGCCTGGTCCATGGCGCGTCCGCCCTCCACAGTAGCCTCACCTGCGAGCTTGTCAGCCCGCTCATTTCCTTGTACTCCCGCATGCCCTGGCACGAAGATGAAACTAATCTTTGCCAGCCGAGACCGCTTCAGAGGCAGCAACCATTCTCTTCGGATCGACCCCTCCTCTATCCTCTTGATCATGTTCATTGAGTCGCTAAGGAAACAAGCCCTAGTGAATGTCTGTGTCTCGAGCCATGTTATTGCTTTACTTACTGCCATGACTTCCATGGTCAGGCTACTTGTGGTTTCAGTGAAAGCACCAGAGTCCTCCTTCACAATTCTCCCTCCGGCCCGAGCTGTAAAGGCCCATGAGCTTCTCACATGTCGGACGACCGACCCATCTGTGTAGATGACCGCGTCACCGTCTAGCGAATTCTCGAAAATCAACGCTTGTACTTCAGCCTCACCAGCAGTCGGATTTTCTTGTCTGCATTTTCTATCTAGTTGGATGCAAACTGAAAAGGATGTGCAGAAGTCTGTTGGCACTTGCACCCACTCCTCGCCAGGTTCTAAGTCCTCAAGTGAACACACCTGTTGAAGAATGTCTTCGGCTTGACCCATTCACGACCGTCCTCTTTTTAACCTGCTGCCCTTCACCTTCCTAATTTCACTATGCAGTGGATGTTGTGTGTTTGCGTTAATTCTGAGGTAGGCGCGTGCTCTGCAAACTTGTATTCTCTCTTCAATGGTTGGAAAATCAAGAAGGTAGCGCATCGCCCTGCATGCTGTATCTCTTGTACATCCAAGAATAATGCGCATAGCTTCATTCTGTATCCTTTCCATCCTTTCTATCTGCTTATGGCTGAGAGTCAGGATTGCCATTGCATACTCCAAAACAGACATGACCAGCCCCTCGTACAGAAGACATAGATGGCGCTGCTCACAGTTTGCTGCCACCATCACCCGCATCGCTGCCAAACCCCGCTTGGCCTTTGTTATCACCTGGTCTATGTGCACATTATAAGCAAGGCTTCGATCAAACCGTATCCCCAGGTAATTCATTGCCTGCGTTCTTTCCACCGTCTCTGAACACAGCATTACAGTTGGTGTTGGATTATTGACAATATGATTATTCAACGAGAACCAAGTCACTGTTGCCTTTGTTGGGTTGACCATTGCCCCAGCTTCATCACACCAAGTACTTATGCGATTGAGTTCGGTTTGTAGTTCCACAGCAACCTCCTCTCTATCCTTACCCTGACGATACACTAAAACATCATCGGAATATGACAATGTCCTGCCAGGTCCAGTGATCTGCTCACTGGTGATTCTCACTGTGTAGGCGTTGAACAGTACCGGAGATAATGGTGATCCCTGTGGTAGGCCAGGATATATTGTTGTTGGTTCCGAAGTCCAACTGCCACATCTAAAAACTACTTTCCGTTGGAAGAGGGCTGCAGCGATCCAACTAAGGAGGAATGGACTTACGTTTAGTTCAAGAAGCTGAAACATTAAAAAATCCAGTGGTACTCTGTTGTATGCGTCCTCAAGATCAATCGCTGCAGCAACGGTTTCAGTGCCTGAGTGGAAACCTTCATAGACATCATGGGCAAAGACTGCTGCATTGGTCCAGGTTTCTCTTTTTGGACGGTACCCACCCAGGGTAGGTGGGAAAACACCTTGCGTCTCTAGTTGGCTTGATATTTTCCTGGCAATTACCTTCTCCAGCAGCTTGCCTATTGTATTCTGCATGGTTATAATTCGATATCCCTGAATTTTTTTGTGGTCTTTGTCAGGCTTCGGCAAGGGAATCAGATAGCTGTGTAACCATTCCTCCTTGATGCTAGCACTCCCTATACTGTTGTTTTACATGTCTGCTAGTTTCTCTAGCTCATTGTCGGTACACCTATTTATGTCGTCGTATCTTATGCCATCAGGACCTGGAGCACTGTTTTTTGATCGTCGAAGCACAGCCTTGATTTCTTTCACTGTCACTGTGTCTTCATCCGAAGTGTTCTGGGCCTTGCATCTGTCTGAGGTGACCTCCATGGCCAGATTTCGGCCTCCCATGTCTGTCTGGTTGCTTTGCTCAAGGTAGCGTTCAAAGAGGGCTTTGCCCTTGTCCTCGTCAGTCCTCTGCCAGATGAGGTCAGCACCTTGGAAGTCAGAAATGCTCTTATTCTTGACTACACCACTCATGCTTTTATGTAGTCGCCAGAACAATTTCAGTGACTTGTCTGTGCTTACTCTTTGACACACCTCTGCCCATTTTTCGCTTTTAACCACCATAACCAGTTTTTTGAAATAGCTTACTTTTGTGTGCATCTCTCTTTCTAAGTGCAAGCAGGGACTAGGATGACCAGCTCTGTTCTTCTTGGCATTTTGCCATCTCCTTACAGCACTACGCTTATCCACCCAAGCCTTCTCCACCTCGAAACTCCACCACGGTGGCTGCTCCCAGCTTTTTTTCCTGCCCTGAAACGTTCTGCGCTTGTCACGTCTTATTTTACTCACCACATCTTGCCCTGTACTGTCATACTGGAACGTCTTTACCTTTAGCTTGTGCTGCCTGGTTCTACCTTTCTCCACCAATATGCTGCAAGGGTGGTGGTCGCTGCCATGGTGTCCTAGGACACCCCATCTACACACTGTAGTGAGTGAAGGTGAAACTAGCGCCAGATCAATAGCACTGTCCTCATCGCCTGGACGGCTTGCTGTCCTGGTGACACAGCCACTGTTGATACAAACCAGGTCGATGGTTTCCAGTGCAGTCTCTAGCTATTCCCCTTGTGTATTGGAGGAAGTGTTTCCCCATGATCTGCCTTTAGCGTTGAAGTCACCACAGAAAATAACATTTCTCTCGTGGCCTAATATGCCACTTAAGCACTGCCACTTCTGGGCGTCCACACTCGCATTGCGGGCATAAACATTAACCAACACGAATGGTATACTGGAATGAACTCTCAACGCCTGTATTTGTATATCGTCACTGTCCCAACTGGACATGTCTAGCTCTGACGCCACCATGCTGTCGCGAACGAGAATCGCCATTCCCAGATGTCGTCTGTTGTAGAAACATTTGAAGCCGGCAATTCGGCGTAGCTGATCGCCCAGTCTCGTCTCCTGGAGTGCTACAATGTCGTTCCTGTAAACTAGGGTTTCTAAAATAGAGCCCCGTTGTTTTACACTGGCACAGTTCCAATATAGAATACGGATGTTCCTGAGTCCTAGACGGTGACACTTGAGTCTAAAACGTCTCAAACCACCGCGCTTAACCTTGCGTCTTTCTCCCTGCGCGGCTACCACGCCGCTTCGTTATGTTGACTGCTGACCGCTCGGAGAACACACGTTGTTCCGCCATGTTGAAAAAACGTAACCACAGACTGCTGAGAACCACACACTCTGCTGAAAATTCACTCAAGGATGGCTTCGCTCGATGCACGAACTCCGTAGCACCCGCGCAGATCTTGAGTAGAAACTCCTGGTTTTACATCCTGGCACACCAATTACACGCAAGAGATGAATAAATCCATCCCCTACGCGAAAAAGTTGACGCGAAAAATGATGACGTAAACACTCAAGGAATTCTTGAAACACTCAAGAGTGGAAATGACATATCTGTAACATTTTAATAATCAACAAGCTGTGTTTGGGGTTTGGTCATTTTAATCCAAAAATCATCATCCAGTCCAAAGGTATTATGTATACTCATTAACCTCACAATCATTCACTTGGTTTTGAAATAAACACAACCATTAACCTCAGTTCCCCAGATGAACAAATTCTAAACATCTATCAATGCAGTTATAATAATAATGAGTCTTGATCATGAACTCGAGCTTCTCCACTCCAGGGTTTTTGCAACCAACTTGTAAAAAAGAGTTCTGTAAAATTAAATTCAGTTGGTCAACTATGTGAGTGTTATTCTGGATCAGATATGTTGATATTTGAGTTGTCTCTTCAATTCCAGGTACAAGCTAAAATTCCCATGATTCCCTCAAGGTGATACAGGTTTACCTGGGTTTTGTTGGTGGATGACCTCTTGCCTGTAAGTTCTTTAAAAAAAAAGGCTTCATCATCACTCCAGTCAGGAGCTCCCGTCAAGAGGCATGTCTTGTATCTGGATGGATCTAACCACTGCCTGAAATTCCAGCATCAAACATATATATGCTGATATTATAAATGCATATATATGATCATTGGAAATTGAAGAAGGTAAAAACCCCAATGAAAAACAGGAAAATAAATGAAGGGAATTTTTAAACCAGGGAAAAATAAACAAGGGAGAGGGGGGTGTCTTAACGTTTCCCAACAGTTATCAACCTCATAGCTGGTTCCTCTCCATCCAATCCTCCACTATAGCGTTCGCAAGGTTTAGACTACGAGATAAGCAGTGTCATCTTCGTCCATGCCTATCACCCATGGTCTCAAGTTTAAGTAATACCTTGATCGCTTCGGAATTTGATAACCATGTTCACCATTCCCCTTTGAACATAATTATTTTCCCTAGTTATCCTTCCATTTAAATGAAAAGGCCTCACACATTAAGGGTCTTAATTCCTTCGCTAAATGCAATGAGTATTTACTTATAAACAAAATAAGTACATTATGACATAATCTCCTGTATAACACTCAGGTGGGTTCTTCCCAATCAAATCCTTTGAGGAGGAGCATCTTCCCTCCTCTTCAACATGTAGGTATATGCCTTTACCTTACTCATCTATAAGATTCATCGTCATCATACACCAAACACAATTCAGGCAATAAAATCATATGAGTGATATGGAATACAGAGTGACGTCATGCGTAGAGGCACAGTAAAGTATCAATTAGTGGATGGGTACCACCATAATCTTCTCCTCTGATAGACATGGCCGTATGCATCAAATGGCTTGCTGTCAGGTGACTGATTGATTGATCATACTCATCCTCGGTATGTCACTTCTCACTCAGTCCACAATCATTCATCATAAATCATAAACATACTTGCATGGATGATGAATAGGCATAATTATGGGACTCACAATCAATAAGTTAAAAGATAAATTCACTTATTTAACACCGATGAAGTCACAATTGAATCACCACATGAATGCTTCCATAGAACACACAGGATTTTGTGATAACACTTAGGGAACTATTGAACATTTAATGTGCCCATGAACTGTTTCCAGGACGAATTACATTAATTCCTCCTAACTAATGATTTGCACATTTAAGATAGTTCCTTACTACTGAACTATGGATTCTGACCTCCTAAATCCTAAGTTAATCACTAACTCCTAAATCACTACTGACTTAGCTTAACTGCTTAAGGAGTAAAATTTACAACCTAAGCATAATGCTTATGCTTTCATAGAAGCTGAATGCGGAGGTGTTTCCAAGGCACCAGGGCCGGGTTATTTACTGGCCAAGACCTATTGACACGTCCTCGTCGAGCGTCCTGGGCAACAGGTCCCTTCGGTGTTCTGGCTAAATTCAGTAGGATCGCCGATTCCTCCGAAGTCGGAGAGTGTCTGCCTGCACAGTGAGGAACCACCAGTCTGCACACCAATAAGCCAGGCATGGGACAACGGATACTCACGCAAACCTCAGATCCTGTATGACATCACACTGATGTTGGACAACAGGATGCCTTCATCCGACACACAGGACTTCGCATTGGAGCTCAAGCCAACGAACACAAGCAAGCAAGCAAGCATAGAAGCTGAATAACTAAAAAAATACCTCACTAAAGGTTAACCAAGTGCACATATTATCTACGAACTGCGACATCTGAATATAGTGTTTAGTCTCTCCTGAATTAAGTTCTTAAGGACTAACCACATTTTTACAGCACACCAACTTACCATTTTCTGGGAAAGAGCATAACTAACTTAATATTACAGTGTGGTTACATTCAACACAGTTGAGTGTCTTCTTCAAGCGTAACGTCATCAGGTTTCAAGCTCCAGACTAGGTTTTTGGCTTTCTTCGTTCGCTGGCTTCTTAGTAGGCTGGCACTTCTCTCTTGTCCTCTATTGGAGTTGGCTAAACTTCAGATAGATTGTTGAGTAGAGGACACCAAGCCGTCAGTTCCAGTGGACCTCCTTCTGAGCGATTGCTGAAGATTTTTTCGTTTTACACACATTGCCCTTCTGCCGGTCTTCACTTCATTTTTAAAGACTCTCGGTTGTTGTTTTTCCTGCCCTTCCTCGACAGGGCTCTGACGTCATTCCGGGTTGTGACCATTGGCTGAGCTCCTTTTCGGCTATATTTAAATTATTGTCGTTCCCTTTTCGAATCGGCGCTCTTTTTCAAATTAAGATGATGTGAATTTCATCTTTGTCCTTAAATTATAGGCGCTACTTCCTTCATTTTTAAATTTGAATTTAATTCTAATGGTGATGGTTTTGGCGATGTTGCTAACTGGAGGGTAGTGCGGTGAAATCCCAACAGCGATGTGGCGGCTTGCAAGATGTATACTACAATGTAATACAATAATTGTAACGGACTCACAAACTATGGTGAGAAAGGTGAAAAGATGCATACTTCGGGCAGAATGGCAGGCCTCATTTCAACAATCAAACATAGAGAGCATCTGTAGAATTTTATTTAAAACCCCCAGGACATGCTGGTGTGATGGGAAACGAGCAGGCGGGTAGACTGGCTGGGCCACAGCCCTTGGTGCATGATAAGGCAGTTGTTGTCGGGGCCTTTGGAGTCGCGTGTTTAGTGAAGAACATGTAGATCATCACGGCTTGATGAGAATGGTGCTGCAGGAATTGATCAGAGGGACTGGTCGACTCTTAAAACTCCGAGGAAAGACAAGATTCAGACTGCTACTGGTACCATTAGTAGTGGGACTCTTCACTGGATGTTGCAGATGAGGATGGAGCACGTATGGGAATTTCCCGAGTGCTGTAATGTCAATTCTTAACTCAACTCAACTTTGCTTATATAATGAAACATTTACTGAGCTATTTAGTAAGTCGATACTATCAATTAGTCTTTATTTCTCAAGGTACTTCATTGGACTTCGGGATTCCCCAAAAGTTTCTATTTCTGTGTGCTTGCTTGCTTGTGTTCGTTGGCTTGAGCTCCAACGCGAAGTCCTGTATGTCGGAGGAAGGCATCCTGTTGTCCAACATCAGTGTGATGAGGACCTGAGGTTTGTGTGAGTATCCGTTGTCCCATGTCTAGCTTATTGGTGTGCAGACTGGTGGTTCCTCACCGTACAGGCAGACACTCTCCGACTTCGGAGGAATTGGCGATCCTACTGACTTTAGCCAGGACACCGAAGGGACCTGTTGCCCAGGACGCTCGACGAGGACGCGTCAATAGGTCTTGGCCAGTATATAACCCGGCCCTGGTGCCTTGGAAACACCTCTGCGTCCCTATTTCTGTTTAATAAGGCTAAGACGCAAAGTATCTACAACAGCAGTTGGATACTGTGGCAATAGACAGTGCAGGAAAGAGACTTCCTTTAAATATCAAGAGTGCAGAAATAATCGTTTTGTTAAAGAAAAAGACGAAACCAAAATATGATATCATAATTGAAGGGAAATTGCTTAACCAAGTAATAAAATTCAAATATTTTGGGACAATCATTGCACAAGATGAAAGTTGTGTGACAGATGTTTAAAGCTGAACAGGCAAAGTCAAGACAGCATTTCAGAAAATGAAAATGATATTGTGACATAGTTCACTGTTATTGATTTTCAGAAAGAGATAAATCAAATGTATTATAGAATTTGTAAATTCTGCAATGTGAACGAACGTGTGAGATGGCGGACCATAATCGCATACGCTTATCGGCATGACACATAATGATGATGGGTTAGCAGTACGTCTTTGAAAACACTATCCTTCATTGTGGCGCTTTCGTAATTTGAAGCCAGAAGGTTTTCCGAAACCGCCCCGGATTCTGGGAAAGTGCTTGCTTGGGTGGGGTGGGGGGGGGGGGGGCGCGGTGGCATACAAGTGTTGTTTCTGAGACTAAAAATAACACAATATAGCTAACAATCCACTTCACAGTCAAACGGTCCTTCACTTCAGTCACGTTTGACTTTGGGTTGAGCTGCCCTTTGAGCAGGAACGCCCCAGCCGACTAGCCTAATGTTCTTGTATCCTTTTGACTTCAGTCATAATGTATATGCATAATATTTTTTCATGTTTTACATTTATGTGATATGCTCACGACATTCGTCAGTGTATGTGCGTGTAAAGTATGGGAGATTGTCCATATTAAGTTCAGTGATTATGCGAGGCATCATGTATGTCCTAGGAGTGAGGATGTGGGTGTAAGTGGAGTGTTCGAGGCGAGGGAGTGTGTGGGGAATGTGTGTGGTGGGGGTATGTGTGTGTGTCGGGGGGGGGGGGGGAGATGTGTGTGGTGTTTGGATGGGTGTGTGGGTGGGCGGATGTGTGTGGGGGATGTGTTTATGGGTGGGAGATGTGTGTGTGGCTGGCAAGATGTGTGTGGCTGGGAGATGTGCGTGTTGTGAGTGGGGGATGCGTGTTTGGGTGAGGGGTTTGTGGGTGGGTGGGGAATGTGTGGGTGGGTGTGGAGATGTGTGGGTGATGGATGTGTTTGAGGGGATGTGAGGGTAGGTGGGAAAATGTCCGGATGGGTGGGGATGTGTGTGTGGATGAGAGACTTGTGGTTTTGAGGATGTATGTGTGTATGAAGGTGTAGATGTGTGGGTGGGAGTATCTTTTTGGGTGGGTGGGAGTGTGTGGGCGTTGGTGGGTAGTTGGATGTGTGGGTGTGGGTGGTTGAGGATGTATGGGTTGGTGTGTAGGGTGTGTAGGTGGTTTGGGGATGTGTGTATGGGTGGTGGATGTGTATGTGGATGGGTGTTGACTGTGTCGGTGGGGAATGTATGGGTGAGTCGGCGATGTGTGGGTGGGTGGTGGGGTGTGTGTGGGTGGGAGATATGTGTGAGTGGATGGAGGGTGTTGAGTGGGTGGGGATGTGTGGTTGGGGGATGTATGTATTGCTGGGGAGATATATGTGTGGATGGGGGTGTGTGTGTGGGTAGGGGAATGTGTGTTTAAGGGATGAGTTGTTGGGGGATGGGGATTTGAGGGTGGGTGGGTGGAGGATGTGTCAGTGGGTGAGTGTGTGTAGGTTGGGGTATGTGTGTGTATGTGGAGGATGTGTGTATGGGTGGCGGATGTGTGGGTGGGTCGGGGATGTATGTGTGGGTGGTGTTGTGTGTGTGCGTGGGAGATGTGTGGGGTGGATGGAAGATGTGTGTGTGTGTGTGTGTTGGGGATGTGCGTATGGCTGGATGGAAGTGTGTGGGTGAGGATGTGGGAGTATGGGTGGCGGTGTGTGTGTGGGGGTGGGGAGATATGTGGTTAAGTCATGTGTCGTTGGGGGGATGGGTGATTGGGGGTGTGTGGGTGGGTGGGTGGGGGATGTGTGGGTGGGTGAGTGTGCATATGTTGGGGGACGGGTGGGGTTGCGTTGGTGGGTGCAGGATGTGTGGGTGGGTGGGGAGAGATTGTGTGGGTGGTGGATGTGTGTAAGTTTGGGATGTGTGGATGGGGCGGGATGTGTGTGGGTAGGTGCGGGATGATTGGATTGGCGGGGAGATGTGTGGGTGAGGGATGTTTGTTTGCGGGATGTGTGTTTGGCTGGGTGGTTGGGGATGTGTGGGTGGTGATGATATGTGGGTGGGTGAGTGTGTGTGAGTTTTGGGATTGGTGGAGGAATGTGTATGTGGGTGGGGATGCGTGTGGGTAGGGATGCGTGGTTGGGGGATGGGTGGGTGAGTGGGGCATATATGTATGTCTGCGGGGTGTGGGTGGGCGGGGGATGTGTCTCATAACATGTTAATATGCATTGTTTATATTTACAACATTCATTTGAAAATGTTTGTTTCCTTATGTAATGTATCATGCACTATTGATGAATGAAAGATGAGTGATTGGAAGCGCCGAATGTAAGAAGGGCCTGCGTGCCCAATTTGTTACCCTTTGAAAATAAAGTTTGTTCGTTCGTTCATGGCTGACTTTGAGTTGAGCTGTCTTTCGAGCAGGAACGCCCCAGCTGCCTAGCCTGGTGTTCTGGTACCCTCTGCTGGCTGGAGAAGAAATCAAGGCGGTGTAGCGGCTAGCACACTCGCCCATTGGCTCGATCGTTATGACTTTCACTTCGTAACGAATGGGATTATAAAACTGACATCAGCTCGCAGATCGACCCAGCCCCAGACACTAGGAAATGTCTGGGCAAGTAAAGGTGTCCCGCGGGACACTGACCACATCTGCCCTCTAGTACAGGGTGGGCTTTAAACATGGGATGTAAAGGGCAAGACGATCGACTTCATTGCACCGGGTTGCTCCTTTATGGCCCGGCTCTTTTCGCAAGGCGGCCTACCGAAAGCGTCGCACAAAGCACAAACTCCGTAGGTACAGTGACGACCCCTAGGAGTCTCCGGGAAAATTGTTCTTGTAAACGGAATATCGTAGCCAGGAATCGAACCCACATCCTTCATAGCGCGAGGAAGGGGGTGTAACCACTTCACTAAGGTGACTCCTGCATGGCTGGTGTATGAAAATATGGGTTTAGCGCCATATGTCCGAGACCAGTCATAGCGTGTAAAAACGGTCTTTCCGTTCTTGTTGATGTGTCTACTTTCAGAGATCTATGTTCAAGCGCGGTTTGATGTGTCTGAGCTGTTGAAGTATCTACTTTCAGAGATCTACGTGTTAGCGCGGTTTGATGTGTCTGAGCTGTTGATGTATCTACTTTCAGAGATCTATGTTCTAGCGCGGTTTGATGTGTCTGAGCTGTTGAAGTATCTACTTTCAGAGATCTATGTTCTAGCGCGGTTTGATGTGTCTGAGCTGTTGAAGTATCTACTTTCAGAGATCTATATTCTAGCGCGGTTTGATGTGTCTGAGCTGTTGAAGTATCTACTTTCAGAGATCTACGTGTTAGCGCGGTTTAATGTGTCTGAGCTGTTGAAGTATCTACTTTCAGAGATCTACGTGTTAGCGCGGTTTAATGTGTCTGAGCTGTTGCAGTATCTACTTTCAGAGATCTATGTTCTAGCGCGGTTTGATGTGTCTGAGCTGTTGAAGTATCTACTTTCAGAGATCTATGTTCTAGCGCGGTTTGATGTGTCTGAGCTGTTGAAGTATCTACTTTCAGAGATCTAAGTGTTAGCGCGGTTTAATGTGTCTGAGCTGTTGAAGTATCTACTTTCAGAGATCTACGTGTTAGCGCGGTTTAATGTGTCTGAGCTGTTGAAGTATCTACTTTCAGAGATCTATGTTCTAGCGCGGTTTAATGTGTCTGGGCTGTTGAAGTATCTACTTTCAGAGATCTACGTGTTAGCGCGGTTTGATGTGTCTGAGCTGTTGAAGTATCTACTTTCAGAGATCTACGTGTTAGCGCGGTTTGATGTGTCAGAGCTGTTGAAGTATCTACTTTCAGAGATCTATGTTCTAGCGCGGTTTGATGTGTCTGAGCTGTTGAAGTATCTACTTTCAGAGATCTATGTTCTAGCGCGGTTTGATGTGTCTGAGCTGTTGAAGTATCTACTTTCAGAGATCTATGTTCTAGCGCGGTTTGATGTGTCTGAGCTGTTGAAGTATCTACTTTCAGAGATCTATGTTCTAGCGCGGTTTAATGTGTCCGAGCTGTTGAAGTATCTACTTTCAGAGATCTATGTTCTAGCGCGGTTTGATGTGTCTGAGCTGGCGGTGCACTGACCACGGAATAGTGGCATCAACCCCTTTACCAGACAGTTGGACTTCAACGTTGACTCCTCGTTCAGAAAGCTATGGCAAACTACTGAACCTAAACTTGTATAGAAAATCAACCTGGGTTTGGGTTTATCGCAATTTCCTGCAAAGGATTTTTTTCCGCATATCCCTTTCAGGACATTGCAGTAAAACCTGCATTTTTCAACTGTTGATGTCTTGGCAAGATTACGCTCAGTAGTTTGCCATTGCTTTCTGAGCGACCAGCTCACATACCCCGCGTAGTTGCGTTCTTCACGTGGATATACGGGATTACGGAGAAAGTCGTTAAACCCTAAGCCAAGGAGACTGGCCCTGCAAAGGATACGTAGTCTATTTTCATCAAGTTCAATCGTGAATGTTGATGCACATTTGTACCTGAAATGTCGTTACTGCAACCACTGAAACTACAAACTGTCCTTATTTTTATAGTCCATGCCACATTGGTAATCATGTCTGTCCACAGTCTTCTGTCTCGTGTACTGCCAATCTTCTTATAGTCCATGCCGTCATAGACTAAGTGTTGTGGACACAAATTCACCAATCTTGGCAGCACTGTGTCACAAGCTGCCACAATTAATGACGAAGTGAATGCAAGAATCTCCAAGGCCAGCGCGGCCTTTGGTAGACTGTACTAGAATGTATGGGACAGAACTGGAATAAGCCTGCAAACAAAGTTAAAAGTCTACAAAGCAGTTGTATTATCCACACTGCTATATGCTTGTGAAACCTGGACTGTTTATAAAGCGACACGCTAGGAAATTAAACCACTTCCACACAGTCTGCCTTAGGAAGTTACTGAAGATTAAATGGCAAGACAAGATCCCAGACACCGAAGTCCTAGAAAGAGCGTCCATGCCCAGTATCCACACTCTACTAATGAAGAATCAGATTCGCTGGGCTGGTCACTTGACTCGCATGCCAGATCACAGGCTCCCTAAACGAATTTTTTTACGGCGAGTTGCGTTGTGGTAAACGCTCCCAAGGCGGTCAGAGGAAACGCTTTAAAGACACTCTGAAAATCTCACTGAATGCTTTTGGAATTCATCATGACACCTGGGAGACTGCAGCCAGAGACCGAAATTCGTGGCGTGCATCATTACGCAAGGGTGCAGTCACTTGTGAGGCAACCAGGACTGCAAGAACTGTGAAGAAAAGACAGAACAGAAAAACCACTGCAGAAATCCTCCTCCAGAAATGTCAAGCATTCTTTGTCCACATCGTCAAAGGACATTTCGAGCCAAAATAGGCATTATCAGCCATCTTAGAACTCACGGCTCCATACTTTCAACCCCACTGGATGAAATGAATGGTCATCATCATTCTTGATTGACAAACAACAACAGTCCATGCCGTGTGGGGTTGGTGATCATGCTTGTTCGCAGCCTCATGTGCTGCCAATCCTATAGTCCATGCAGTCTGGCGTTGGTGATTATGCCTGTACAAAGCTCATGTCTCATTTGCTGCCAATCGTATCTGATACCGATGTTCATCGATACCGCGATATCAAGCTGTCCAGAATCATATCCCTTGTTCTCCACCTATTTCTCCTTTCCTCCAACGTTCCCGTTGTGACAACATACTCCAGCTGCCCCGTTCGCATGACATGCCCGAAGGATATAGATTGTTCTCTTCTGACACAAGAAACCAGGTGTCTTTCTGAGTCCAGTGTGTTCCCATCATACTTCCATAAAACCGCATTTCCGGAGATTCCACATATTTAACCCTTGTGCGCGATTTGTACATGGTTCGCTTCTGTACATCAGGATTGACTGCATTTAACTCTTAAACCTATTGTCCTCAACCCAAATTACAAAAATACATTGCAAAGAATATCTACAAACTCTTATGCAATGAATAAGAAAATTTTAATATAAATCTTACTTCTCAAAATGTCGATTGTTGTCTTGGCCGCTTTCATTATTGATTCTGTGTCTGCTGGCACCTGAATAAAGAGAAGGAAATATCGATAAACTGTTCAGTCGTGTCAATTTCTTGGGTGACAACGCACAACGAGTCACAGTTTACCAATGCCGGCGACGGAATAGAAACACAAAGACTGAGAAAAAATTATGGTTTATGCTTCTTGGGTCTGTGCTAGAAAACAAACATCAGTTCTTTGGGTATTGTTAACATCAGAACTCGTTTTAACGGACACCGTTTTATCGACCACTGGTTAAATGAACGATGTTTGTGTTACATAGAAACAGTGTTTATACTACAAGTATTCTAGCTACGGGCCACTTGGACAGTTAATAAATAAATACACGTATTATTTGGCCTTCAGAGAAGTAGAGGACAGAAGTAGACATTAGAGGACACACTAGTTAGATGCATGTCCTTTACAGGGCGTCGTAGTCATCCCCAGCATTTTTTTCTGTGATTTCTTGGCAAGTTTATGTTCAGTAGTTTGCCATTGCTTTCTAAACGACCAACACTCAAACCATTGTATGAAAATAAGTGCAAGGCGGTCTGCTTCCAAATCTTTCGCAGCTGTTTTTTTTTTTTTGAACGGGGTATTACGAATTGCGTCCACAACTCCATCGCCACAGAGCCGACACACTAGACAAGATAAAAATTGACAGCTATAATTACTGACAGGGATACGAAACTGTCACCTCCAAATGACGAAAGTTCTTCGCTGAAGGAACAAGTGTACTTCGACGCAAGACCAACTAGACATAAATATGTCTACGCATGTGAGCCAACATTAAGTGACCTTTAAGTGTGGATTGTTCTGTGTGAAGGTGACAGTTCCAGTCAACACAAACATTGCATAAGTACTCAGCACTGTCCTCGGTACTCAGTACTGTCCAGGGTATTCTTTGCATTTTCCTCAGGAACCACATTTCCACAGCCATCAGATGATTTTCAGCTTGTCTGCTCGTTGTCCACGCTTCACATCCATACAAAAGTACAGGTTCTATGTAGCACTTCAAGACTCTTTTTCTCGTGGCAACTGACATCTTTTTATTGGTCAGTATGTTTTCCAGCTTGCAAAAGGCTACCTTCGATTTACTTGGGACGTAAATTACAAGTACATCTGAAATCGGAATGGTCTGATGGCGAGGGGCACTGCTAATAGGGAAAGCAAATCCTCAGGTAAAATTCAATCCGTGCTACTAGAAATAGGGTGTATAGACTACGCTTGAGTTCAAAGCTGGCGATGGCAAAAAAACAACACCCATGAGAGCCCCCGTGGCGTGGTAATTAAACACCAGCCTGCCTACCCGAGGTCATGAGTTCTACTCTTAGCTGTGTGATTTCTGATGGTTAAAAGAAATTGACATGGGCTCCCAGGTCGAGCCAACTTAACCAAGTACTAAGAATGTCTCGGGAAGATAAGACGGGCGGCCTAAGACTGACCACATCACCCACGGGCTGGTCTATGAAAACATGGGTTTAGCAGCGTGTGCCCGATGCTTCATAAGACCTGTAGAAATGTCCTTTACGTACTGACCACATCGCCCGTAGAACTCCAGATGATGTCGCCGATGCCACTGCGGCAACCTTTACTTCCATGTACATTTCATGGTACCAGTTTTAGGCTGTGATGACCTTTGACCTGCTACATGGAGATGGAGAAGCTCGGGTCTGACATTTCCTGACAATGTTCTGAACTCAATAGCCACGATGATTAACAGATTCAGCAAACACAAAAAGTACGTTTGGGCCAAACAAAAAGTTGGTTTGGAAAAAACAAAAAGTAGGTTTGGACTAAACAAAAATGGATGGTGGAAAATGGGAAGTAGAGGTGTGTCACAGTTAAGAATTAAACGATGTTAATTGGTAGCAGACATGTTATATTATAGATCAAATTAAACGATGTTAATTGGTAGCAGACATGTTATATTATAGATCAAATTAAACGATGTTAATTGGTAGCAGACATGTTATATTATAGATCAAATTAAACGATGTTAATTGGTAGCAGCCATGTTATATTATAGATCAAATTAACGATGTTAATTGGTAGCAGACATGTTATATTATAGATCAAATTAAACGATGTTAATTGGTAGCAGACATGTTATATTATAGATCAAATTAAACGATGTTAATTGGTAGCAGACATGTTATATTATAGATCAAATTAAACGATGTTAATTGGTAGCAGACATGTTATATTATAGATCAAATTAAACGATGTTAATTGGTAGCAGACATGTTATATTATAGATCAAATTAAACGATGTTAATTGGTAGCAGACATGTTATATTATAGATCAAATTAAACGATGTTAATTGGTAGCAGACATGTTATATTATAGATCAAATTAAACGAGGTTGCATAATGAAAGCTACTGTACATAAGCTTCTGGCAGATACGAGAAGTTGCCTAAGACGGACAATTAATCATCCCATGGCACTTAATCAGTTAAGAGTTATCTTCTCCTTGCTGCCTCATTCAAATTACGCACCTCAAGAGCCACTGTGTCCGAATTCAACACGCATTTGCTTCCTCTAGACCAGTGGTTCTCTCCCTTTTTTTGGCCCGTGCCCACCTTCACCATATTTTCAGAACGTCATCCCCCTCCCCTTTCGTATTTCCTACCTAAAAATTTGGCCCGTGCCCCCCTTCACCAAATTTTCAGAACGCCATTCCCTCCTTTCGTATTTCCTACCTATTTCCCATCCCCTACACAATATACGCAATAATGGAAGCTAAATTTAATAGCACATACTAAAACAAGTCTAAACGTCCACATAAAACATGATTTGTGGGTCTACTTACTTTATAAATTGAATTTTAGAAGGATGAGACGTTTAGAACTGTACAGTATGAAGGGAAAAACAATATCAAGTAATCGGTTCTTATATTAACGCGATCTTGAAATAATCTTAATCCCCCCCCCCCCTGGAAACCCTAAAATTCCCCCCTGGGGAGGGGGGAATTCCCCACCGGTTGAGAACCACTGCTCTAGACAGATCTCAACCAAGGTCACTGGCTCTACCTACCCGTGGGTTTATGCCTAACAATTTTGGCAGTGCAGGGTGTACAGCCTATCCTCTGCGATTTCCTACGACCATAGGATGTTTAACATGCACAACTGGCACACTAGAACTACCGTTTTTCGCCTTTATACAGGAAGGCTAGGGAACCGATCTCACTACCCAAAATATCAGGGGACGTGTGATATCACTAGATACCAATGGCTTTTGGAGAAATTCCGAGCCGTATACAGGGATGGAAGGATGTACCTTCTGAACCTGAGGCTAACACCTCAACCTCTCAGCCACGGCTGACCCCTAATTATGTGTAAGAGATTAGCTTTGCTAAATCTGGTAATACCTTTCTAGAACACAAATCACATTGGTATCACGGGATTAAACTGCAGAACTTGGTGACAACTGGCAAGACTGGGAGGAAAAGAAGAAGGGTAAGGCAGATAGATAAATATCTAGAAGGCTTGGCTACATGGCATAATTGAGACACAAACACAGAGCTGATCCACGACTTTGGTGATTGTGTGAGGTGGCGGTCGCTCGTCTGCATGGCACTTGATGATGATCATCATAGGCTTACTTAAAACATGGAATACTCTGAAACAAATATATGAAACAAAACACAACGACATTCCTGTTCTTTTTTTTTTTCCTGAGCAGTGAACGAATTAATTCATCAAGAATATGAATAAATTTGTAGCAGCGAATAACACACTGAGATAAAAATTAATGGGTGTCCATTACATGATGTTGCAATCAACCCTAGCATTTATTGGCTGTTTGAGACTTTCTAGACAATGTTAGTTCAGTAGTTTGCCATTAACTTCTGCACGACTGACATCTCATAACATAGAAACTGATGCAACGTGATCTGCTTCCGAGTCTTATAATGTATGCCGAATGGAGTTGGTGACCGTGTCTGTCTACAGCTCTATGTCTACAATATTATGTCCACAGCACTCTGTCTACAACACTCTGTCCACAACACTCTGTCAATAGAACTCTATCTACAGCACTCTGTCCACAACACTCTGCCTACAGCATTCTGTCCACAAACACTCTGTCTACAGCACACTATCCACAGCACTCTGTCTTCAGCATTCTATCCACGGCACTCTGTCTAAAGCACTCTGTCTACAGCACTTTGTCCACGAGACACTTTGTCTACAGCATCTGACTACAGCACTCTGTCCACAGCATCCGTCTAAAGCACTCTGTTTACAGGATCTGTCTACGGCACACTGTCTACAGCATCTGTCTACTGCAGCGATTCTCAGCCGGTGGGGAATCCCCCCTCCCAGGGGGAATTTTAGGGTTTCGGGGGTGGGGTGGTGGTGGGGGGGGGGGGTGGTGGTGGTGGAAATTAAGATTATTTCAAGATCGCGTTAATACATGAACTGATTACTTGATATTGTTTTTCCCTCTATACTTTACGGTTCCGTACTTCTCGCCCTCCTGAAATTCGTTTTACAACGTAAGTAGACCCACAAATAACGTTTTATGTAGACGTCAGGACTTGTTCTAATATGTGTTATATTATTAAATTTAGCTTCCATTTTTACGTATAATGTGTCGGGGCAGGGCGGGGGGGGGGGTTATAGGGAGGAAATACGAATGGGGGGGGGGGGTGACTTTCTGAGCATGTGGTGAAGTGTGCATGGACCATAAAAGGTTGAGAACCACTGGTCTACAGCTTTTGTCTACAGCACTCTGTCTACAGCATCTGTCTACAGCACTCTGTCTACAGCATGTGTCTACAGCACTCTGTTTACAGCATCTGTCTACAACACTGTCTACAGTATATGTATACAGCGCTCAGTCTACAGCACTCTGTTTACAGCATTCTATCCACAGCAACCTGTCTACAGCACTCTATCCACAGCATTCTATCCATGGAACTCTACAGCATTCTGTCTACAGCATTCTATCCACATCACTCTGTTTACAGCACTCTATCCATAGCACTATCCACAGCAATCTGTTCACAGCACGGTGTCTACAGCACATTATCTTCAGCACTCTAACCATAACACTTTGTCTACAGCATTATGTCTACAGCACTCTGTCTACAACACTCTGTCTAGAGCATCTGTATAAAGCACTATATCCACAGCACTCTGTCCACAACACTCTATCCACGGCATTTTATCTACAACACTCACTCTGTCCACAGCACTCTGTCTACATCACTCTGTCTACAGCACCTGTCTACAGCACTCTATCCACAGCTTCCTGTCCACAGCACCCTGACTACAGCACTCTGTCTACAGCTCTCGGTCTACATCACTCTGTCTACAGCATCCTGTCCGCAGCACTCTGTCCACAGCACGCTGTCCCGTGTGCTGCCAATCATTTATAATACTCATGTTCTTCACTGACATTATGTCGAACTGCCTATTATCTTTTCTTTTGCTCCCCTCCTGCCTCTCTTCCCCTTTAACATTTTCCGTTGTAACGACATACGCCAACTTTCCCCTTCTTATGAAATGCCCAATGAATGTGAACTGCCCTCGACTGATGCGAGTAACTAGTTTTCTTTCTGCGCTAACGTCTTCCATGATATTATCGTTGCACTTTCTATCTGTCCAGGTGTTCTCAGTGTTCATCCATACACCCACATTTCCGCAGTTTCCACATAATTCCTCACTTGTCTGTTATTTGTTCATGATTCGCTTCCATACGCCAGAATTGGCTCAGTATAGCCCTTTAACACACTGAGCACTTTCAATAAAATCAATCAAGCAGCGTCATTTTCATAAAATAGTGAATTGTCGTGTTCTTTGTATCGTAAATGATGCCCATGCTGCTTCATATTGAAAATAAATAATGACTAAGAGCTTTGTCCGCGGTGCAGAATCGAACACAGGCGGTATGTCCACAGCGGGTGGGTGATTAAACAGGGGAGAACTGGACGGTGCTACATGTGAGGTTGTTCCTAACCAAGCTGGTCACATGTAGCCGGCCCGTTATAGCAATCGGTTTCATCGGATAGTGTTATCAACGTGGTGGGACAAGAGTTCCTGCCTGCTTCCGTCGTCCGCTAAGAGAGGTACAGTTTAGCCGCCTCTTTCCCCCGTGCATTGAGGCCTACACCATGTGATGGTCGTAGCACCACACAGATGCATTGCAGGTTCCTGCTTCAAACTTGTGTGAGTGTGTGTGTGTGTGTGCATGTGCATGTGTTTGTGCGCGCGCGTGTGTGTATGTGTGTTTGTACATGTGTGTGTGTGCATGTGTATGTGTGTGCATATGCATGTGTGTGTGTGTGTGTGTGCATGTGTGTGTGTGTGGGGGGAGGGAGGGGGATAATTTGAGGACCAAGATGGAAATATCAGTGGAAGAAGAGACAGAGACAGAGCAAGAGAAATGATTCTGGATGGATGAGACGGTGAAATGGAGGAATTTCAGCAGCAGAGTTGGTCCAGAACATGAAGCGCCGAGATTTCTGAAGAGATATGCCAGCAGGCAGGGCAAATGATGACGATGATGATCAGCGCCATTGTTTGTATCTAAATTATCAGCATAGGTCCCATTTCCCACGTTATAGAGCGAGAGTGGTATATGGTGCTGTCCCCACATTTCTGCAGACAAATCAGCACTTACTCAATGATATGGTGAATATTACGATGGTGACTTTTACTTCTGAAAACATATTTTAATACCTATTTTTTGTCGAGTAGACATATGAGCTCAGGCGTATGTTTTTTTTTTTTTGTTTTTTTTTTTTAAGAAAAGAAGCCCCGTCTCGATGGAGATTCGAGCACAATACCACTCGGTAGGCAAGCCAGCTAGCTAGCCTCTGCACACCCTGGATCCCGTGCCACATGTATTTTCAAATAAAGGTATTCCCATGAAACATATTAATTCTAAACAATGTTTTCCGGTAGTGAATTTGAATAACGAAGACACAAACAATAGATTGAACGATTTTTTGCCTGGCATATTTAGGGCACTTATTTGTCCTGACAGCCGGAAATGGCCATCAAAGGCTGAAGTAACAGACTCCCCGTGTGGATGTGGAAGTCAAGGGAAAACCACCACATTATCTTTCCAAGACTTCATGGCGCTGGATGGACTGAGACGGTGGTATGGAGGAATATCATAAGCAGAGTTGATCCAGACAACCAAGGACTGAGATCAGTGGAGAGTCATGAACGCATTCGCCAACTGGCATGGTACTTGATGATGATGATATTTAGCTGCATCAGATATGCGTATGAGCATCAGAGAACTAGACTATGTCACAAGAGAGTTTAGTTGTCACCAACCCGGTCATATGCGGCTGGTAAGTTAGTGTAATCGCTAGGAGAGCTTGAAGGATTTATACTATTGCTGTAGTTTATGTTGTGTGATTTTTGCATCAATGTTCCGGGACGCAGAGGTGTTTCCAAGGCACAACGGCCAGATTCTATATTGGCCAAGACCTACTAACACGTCCTTGTCGTACGTCCTGGGCAACAGGCCCTTTCGCGGTCCTGACTAACGTAGTAGGATCGCTGATTCTTCCGAAGTCGGAGAGTATCTGCCTGCACGGCGATGACATCACACTGATGTTGGACAACAGGATGTCTTCATCCGACATACAGGACTTCACGCTGGAGTTCACAGCCAGCGATCACAAGCAAGCATGCAAGCATCATGTTCCTGGCGAGATGTAGTGAAATCTATTGTTTATGTCTTCATTATTCAATAATATCAATGCCAGACCGAAGGGAAGAGAAAAAGGGAAAGGCAGATAGGTAAATACCTGGATGGCGTGGCCACGTGGCATGGTCGAGACAAAGAACACAGAGCTGATCCACGACTCTGGTGATCGTATGAGATGGTGAAACATGACCGCCAATCTTTGTCGACACGGCACATGATGAATGAATGTCAGAGTAGAAAGTAATATAAATTCACATGATCTAGTTTGCAGTAATATGATGTGAGTGGACAGACCCCACTTTTATTTCTTTATCTTCTAAATGATATGATGAGTGGGAACACCTGGTTTAAATCACATAATAGATGTTTTGTCACACGGAGCAGACCCGAGAGGGTACATTCAACCAAGCTGATTACATACGGACCAATAGTCACCTTGCCGTTTTGACAGACGATAGTTTGTCACATTGTGCTTTTTCAAAATAAGACATAATAACCTATCCATAGCACAAAGCCTGGACTGTATTGTAGAGACCATGTGCTGCCCATGCAGCAAGATCCGTCTTTCGGTCTGCCTAGTTGACTCCAGAGACCATGTGTTACCCATGCAGCAAGATCCCTCTCTCGGTCTGCCTAGTTGACTCCAGAGACCATGTGCTGCCCATGCAGCAAGATCCGTCTTTCGGTCTGCCTAGTTGACTCCAGAGACCATGTGTTACCCATGCAGCAAGATCCCTCTCTCGGTCTGCCTAGTTGACTCCAGAGACCATGTGCTGCCCATGCAGCAAGATCCGTCTGTCGGTCTGCCTAGTTGACTCCAGAGACCATGTGTTACCCATGCAGCAAGATCCGTCTCTCGGTCTGCCTAGTTGACTCCAGAGACCACGTGCTGCCCATGCAGCAAGATCCGTCTCTCGGTCTGCCTAGTTGACTCCAGAGACCATGTGCTGCCCATGCAGCAAGATCCCTCTCTCGGTCTGCCTAGTTTACTCCAGAGGAAAGGTAACTCCAATACTGTACATTTGGAACACGACAAGCTGCAGAAGCTGCCGGGTCAGCAAAGAAGTATTCAAAATGTCCGCCTGTCGGAGCTTTGATCCTAGACCAGTTGCCAAAGACTTAGGACCTGGTCTGCCCTGTCTTAACATTCAGTCTTTAAGGTACATTTTATGGCATGAGGATAAGGCTTGTACCCTCCCAGTTGTGCTTTTCCGCCCGAATCCGTTGGCACAATGTGAAGTGTCGTATTTGGTGAGCGCCGCCCAACATTCGGCGCCAACAGAAAGAAGGTGGTACCGTCTACTGTTATACGGTAGCCCAGTCATATCTGTCTAAGACCAGTGAAAAATTTTTAAACGAATTACTAAGTTGAACACAATGTCTGGTATCGAGGTATCGCCAGTAAAAGTGATATAGCCTCATCGTGTAGAAAAAACAAAATATAGTAAGATTGGAGACAGAAAATAATAGGTTACGAACAAGAGACTTAGTAAAGATATTTTAAATATGGGTAGAAACATTCTAGATCGATATAGAGTGATTGTGAAAAACAGATATAAGGCAATAACTAAAATACAAAGTTCACACGAATAATGGGTAGTGTTGAGAAACTTCATTCATCAAACAAGTAAGGAATATTACCGGATATGGAACAAAAAAGCTAAAATGAAATGGATGACAGAAGAAATCTTGAATTTGATGGATAAAATAAATCAAATAAAAAGTAACAAAGAAGAATATGATATTTAAAAAAAAATAAAGAGAGATAAATTTGCAATGAGGAAAAATAAATATGGATTATCTAGCAATACAATAACACTGAAGTACGTTCAATTTACAAAGTTAGTTTCATGTCATTTTACAGGGCGTTGCAATCAAATCCAGCATTTATCAGTAGTCTGTAATATACTGTGCAAATGTGACATTTAGTAGTTTGTTATTGCTTTCTAAACGGCCAACACTCATACTATCGCAATAAACGCAAAGCGATATGCTCCCACATACGCCTGGTTTCGAACTCTCGACCCGGTTTGTCGGGAAATCATGAAACTGTTCAATAACCCTTATGCCATAAACTCTGATTGGTCTATACAAATATGGGTCTAGCAACATATGCCCCATGTTCCTTGGGCTGACAAAAGAGGCTTCTACTTTTTCTTTTACCTTATCGCTCGTGTCTGCTAGCTATAGACAGGTAGTTTATATTTTATAACTGTATGAAAGACACATTTTTTGTTCTCGACAGTGTGAGTTCCAGTTGACCTGTTAAACTACCCGTGAGTGACAGGTTTGTGACAGTGTCTGAGACAGCACCAGCGAAATAACTGCCGAAGATGCAGCCGTGCCATCGATCTGTTAAACTGTTACTATGTAGACATTCCAATACACAGTGTTACGTTGCCAAGATGTAAAGGCCCGATACTCATCAACAAAATCGGTTGCCGAGAGACGCAACTTTGCTAGCCGTTCATTTGGAGAACTGGTCTTACCTGGTTCAGTCTTGTCATAAATCTATAACACTACATTTGTAGCCATAATTAATTGGAGTTCAGTAACAACTTATTAGATTTTGAAAGAAATTTTACAACATATGATAAGATAGTGACATCATTGCAAATTAAGTTAGTAATCTTAGACACAAAACAGATAGAGTGTTCCGTTTGCAATGTTCCTCCCAGCGTTGATATTTTTGACAGGTAAGTAATGTCTTGTCAATCTGAAACACGTCAATAAATGTAAGAATGTGAGTACTTTAATAACTGCAGATAGAAGATGTAATATGGAAGTTAGTGTAGTTCATTCGCAATTGCCAGCGCTATCAAGAACAAGTCACCCAAACAGCTCAAGAAGCCTGATACGGGGGAGAAAATGGCACGTGACATGAAAAACACCAAAAGACATCGGAATTACAAGATGAGCAGCGTGAACGCCGCCAAGACCTTGAAGAAGACAACAGGAGAGAACCCGCATGTGAGCTACAGCAAAGCACCTGAGGCTACAGTCACCTAAAAGGGAGCTACCAGGAAGAAGGCCGACGACAACCCACCACAGACAAGAGCCAAGACAACTGAGAAGAAGAGAGAGGAGAAAGACGCCAAACTCGGAAACACCGACTCACAGACAGTCAGGTGAGTTGTCAAACGTATCCAAGCGGAGCTGACAGATGAACAGATCCCGAAGCAGCTGCAACAGGAGAATCTCCACATCCGAATCTTGAAGGCGGAGCGGATTCTGACGTACTCCAAGATCTTGACTGCTTTAGCGGTGTGACAACAGAGGGCAGCGAGATGCCGATCACAGTATCCATGAACAAGAAAACCCAACAGCCTGAAAGATTCATTCCAATAATCACTCAATGTTCAAGATGCCAGAGAGTCGGCCACAGCAGAACAACATGCCGCAGCAAGACAGAGATCTGTCGATGCTGCGCCGAACACCACGCCTTCAAGGAATGTCCGCAGGTCAAATAGGACAAGGACTTCCGAGCACCCAAGTATACACAAGGACTTCCGAGCACCCAACTACAACAGAAAGTGTGTCAACTACCTTGGCAAGCATGGAGCAAGATACCTGGGCTGTCCATACCTCCAACGACATAGAGATGTCTTAAAGCCCACCATAAGTACAAAGGCACCATAGAAGGAAGCACTGCGGAGGTG
Source organism: Cepaea hortensis (assembly GCA_963921405.1). Lineage (NCBI taxonomy): Eukaryota > Metazoa > Mollusca > Gastropoda > Stylommatophora > Helicidae > Cepaea > Cepaea hortensis. Next base: position 148,479,702 of record OY992876.1, on the reverse strand, counting down.
CGAAACAGGAACAGATATCTCACAAGCCGAAAAATTACAGCTACAAAATCAGACTGACGAGCTGAAAAAGCATGTCAAAGCCTGCTGATGCCGACCTTCGACCAGAGACAACGAGAAACTGCTGGATGACATGAAAAAAATACAGCATAGCATCAAGCAAGAGGTGGAATGCATGGCCCAGATTAAAAAAGGAAAATGAAGAAATCCTAAAAACAATCAAGACCAAAGAGACCTGCTAAATGCCGAAAGGGAACTAGCCCACAACAAACAGGAAAAGACCGCAGAGGAGCCACAAGCTGGAGCAAAGCCAACAACCAAGGTAAAACCTCAAGCCAAAGCCAGCAGCCCAAGCAATAGATCGAAGAAATACAAATATAGAACAATTGATTACCAGTCATCTGAAGAAAGCCAAGAGGAGGAATCCGACACACCTGAATCTAGCTGGCGCGAAATTGCGAAGACACAAAAGCATCAAAGGCGGAGTGGAGAAAAGCTAAAGACGAGTTCGACGAGACGTTAAGGCAAAAATGCATAGAAATAAAACCAAGAAAAGAGTCCTTATAAGGACTGCATCCTAGCAAACCAGATGAGCCAGAAGCCAACACTGAACAACAACACACACCAAAAAAAAAAAACGCTAGAGGAGACGGGCACACAGGATAACTCACCTAACAACCTGAAAGCTGATGCCACAGACACAAACGGATTTTTTTTCCCGACAAAAATGATCATATAACCAGACCGGGTCAGGATTCACTCGTAAGAGCGCACAGACAAAAACAGGATTAAACCCACAAAAACCACGGACCTCAACTCTAACCAAGGCTGAAGAAGCAGGTTGAAGGAGGCCGAATTTGGAATTTTGGTTATTGAATAAAGCAAGCAAGCACGTAGTTTAGTTTAGTTTAGTCGACGGATCAACATCACGGCACACGGGTGTAACCCATAAGTGCTCCGTTCTACTCCTAACTCAAGCCTGAGTCTGGATAAGCTCAGCTCAGTGCACGAACTTCGTAGCACCGGCGTAGATCCTGAAATACTTTGGGTAGATTTTTAACTCGGAATTTTGACCTGGCAGCGCCGTTAGGCTACTATTTTTCGATTTCCAACTGCCAAGGGATTTTTTACGTGCGCAACAATACACACGGGCGTCCGATCTCACTACCCAGAGAACAGGGGACATTTTATTACTAGAAGTCCACGTGAAAAAATACCGGTCCATACCGGGGCTTGAACTCGAGAACTCCAGCACTCGAGGCGAACACCATACCTCGAGACCACTCAGGCCCCCTTATTGAAGTTAAATGTAGAATAGCCCAGGCTGTATTTTATAAGATGAAGAGCTTATTAAACATCCAGTGTGCTGATGCTGATGAGTGGGTTCAATCCCTACACAGGACAGGTGGACTACAGTGTTGACCTCTCATCTTTATCTTGAGGACGTAAGTTACAAGTGTTTCAGAAGTCAGAGTGGGTTCGTTCGATGATGAGGGACACTGGTTATAGAGAAATCCATTCCACACACAAAAATCAGTCTAGTGCACTGGAAGTAGTAGTACGTGTATGGTCTAAGCTTGAGTTCAAAAAAGAGCAAATGAGGAAAAAAATAAAGGAAGACGAAGAATTCAAACAATGTTTCCCCGTTGTGAATTTGAATAACGAAGACAAAGACAATTGATTGCACGATTTATTGCCTCATCTCGTCAGGTTTATTCTGCTTGAAGGATTTATCTAATTACTTATTTTATGTTGACGGTGTCTGCTGTTTTCTGGGTTAAGATGTAACATTCTCTTGTTGTTCTTGTCAAGCTGGCACCACGCAGATTACGGTCGTTTTTCACCTGTGAACTTTAAATCCGACGGTTAGGACTCACTCTTCATTATGTGTTAGACATGACTCGTATCCCTTCCTTCTCAGTGTCTTGTTACAGAAATTCACTATTAAAGTTACCGCTGTCTCATCTAATGGATCAATCAATCATGTGCCATGCCGGAAAGCGTGGGCGGTCATAACTCGCCATTTCACTCGATCACCAGTGTCGTGGATATCTAATGGATATCTCCTGTATAAAAATAGCTAACATACACGGAGATAGTCAGCATATGGAATGTCTGCCCGTGGCATACAGGTGTGCGGGGCAACGAACTGCCTGATAGATTAGCTGCTGCTGATGCCTCTCTGGGTAGAGAGCTACTTCATGATAAAGCTGATGTGGTGATGCCTATATGGGATCGTGTGGAGAGTGCAGATAAAGAGACGGATAATCCTTACATGGCAAGACTTACTCAGAATGAAGTGAGTAAAAAGGCCTGGACGGAGGTAAAAGGGTAGAAGAAAAGTCTAGCGGACTTTTATATGCTATTGGACTAATCAGCATGGGACCTCTTCGGTGGCTTCGGAGAGGAAGACGGAGTATGTGTGGAAATGTCCAGAGTACTATAATGTCAATTCTTTAATTAAGTATTCAGTATTCCTGCGTAACAGTGCACTTCCTCCCGACATTTATGGTTGTTATTGACCTTACTTAATTCAGTGGTATTTTGGAGTCCTCATTTCGTTGCAGCAACATGGCGTCATGGTGACGCAACTTCCTGCACTGCGGTCACCGGAAACACGTGCCAGAAGACTAGTTATCTGACCGGAACTTGCACCAATGCAGTTTGCGCATGTATCGAAGGGTTCGAGCCGACACGGTTTGGATGTGTTGGTAAGGTATTTTCTTTTTATAGTTCATGCCTTGTGGCGTTGGTGATGATGTATTTCCACAGCCTTTTATCTCTTGTTCTGTCCATGATTTCTAACACCTCTATGCCGTGATATCAAACTGTCTAGAATCTGTTCTCTTGGTCTCCCCTCTGCTTCACCTCCCCTGCAACTTTCCGGTTGTGACAACATACTCCAGCTTTCCCCTTCTCGTAACATGCCCAAAGAATTTAGACCGACTTCTCCTCTCCTGATGCGAGTAACCAGTTCTCCATGCCAATCCTGACGTACGGAAGCTAATCATAGACAACTAGCAGACAAGTGAGAAGAGAACGTTGTGGACGAATAGAAAGAGTAATTAAAATATATTGAAAATCACCTGACGTTTGAATCAATGTTACAAAACTGTAATGCCCACATATTCACACAAACAAATAAATACAATAAACCTCAGATTGAGGTACACGCATGAAGCAGCGGTCACATCACATGAAATAGCGGTCACATCACATGAAATAGCGGTCACATCACATGAAATAGCGGTCACATCACATGAAATAGCGGTCACATCACATGAAATAGCGGTCACATCACATGAAATAGCGGTCACATCACATGAAATAGCGGTCACATCACATGAAGCAGCGGTCACATCACATGAAATAGCGGTCACATCACATGAAATAGCGGTCACATCACATGAAATAGCGGTCACATCACATGAAATAGCGGTCACATCACATGAAATAGCGGTCACATCACATGAAATAGCGGTCACATCACATGAAATATAAGAAGACGGTGCTTCTGGGGATGTAACTGCCATTTTGTTCATCATCATAACCACACCGGTCAGTTGGACTAAAATGTTGACTTCTCGTCCTTGACTTACAAGTACTTCAGATGTCGGAATGGATTTGTCTAATGGCGACGGACACTGGTAATAAGGAAAACAATCCACACGCAAAAATTAGACCAGTGTACTAGAAGTTGTAGAACGTGTAGGGACTATGCTTGAGCTCAAAGCGAGCAAACAAGAAAACATGAGAATCATTATTATCATCAGTATAGTAATTATCGCCACCTTCATTATCATTAATAGTATCCTAATCACCATTACCACAACAGCAATATAATCATTATCACCATTATTCTTATCATCGTTATTAGTATCATCATCCCCAACATCACAAACATCATCACCATCGCCATCCTCATCATCACCAGCATCACCACCATTATTATCGTCAACATCACTACCACTTTCGTCACCATTATGCCATAATTATCATACTCATTATCACTAGTATAACCATCAAAACCATTTTCATCATAATAACCATCACCACCATCATATTTATTATCATAATTTGTTTTGTTATCAGCATCATCATTATCACCATGTAATCATTATCATCGGTCATCATCAATATCATCATTGTTATTAACAAAATCATCATTATTATTAACACAATCATCATTACCAACAATGATCATCATCATCATCATCATCATCATCATCATCATCATCATCATCATCATCATCATCATCATCGATAGTATTCTCTACATCATTATTATACTCACCACCACCATCATGAGCCGACGCTGTCGATTGGGGGATTGGACGCGTTTCACAATTCCACGACATCCGAGTCGTATTTTCGAAATACACATCGCTGTTTCTTTGTTCATATCTTGATGTTCACTACCTACATGTATCTTTGTCTTTCAGTCCATCTCTTGATATTGTCCACCCACGTGTATCGTTGTCTTCCAGTCCTTCTCTTGATGTTGTCCACCCACGTGTAACTTTGTCTTTCTCTTGCACACCTGCCCTCCACTTTACTCACAAGAACACTTTTTAACAAGGGTCTGAGTCTGATGACATGACTGAAGTACAGTAATTATCGAACTTCTCATTCAGTAATATTTTCCGCAGTTATAGGTTTTGCAATGTTTCTTTGTTGATTTTCTTCAAATACAATGAAATATATACCCTGTTTTGCTGTATGGCAGTCAATCTTGAAATGTAAATGAATAAATTAGGAAGAACTTGGAAGCAACAGAGATGTGGTTCCTCAGACGAATGTTGCGAAATCCTCGGACTGCCAAAGTAACTAACAATGATTGCCCCAGAGAGGCTAGTGAAACTCGAACATTATATTTATCAACAAGAAAGAGACTGAAAGTGTTCTGTGGTGATGTGATGAGAAGAGAGGCATTGGAGAAAATCGTAACAACTGGAAAGATCAAGGAGAAGAGAGGCAAAGACAGACCAAGAGAAAGGATGCTGGATGGCCTGAGACAGTGGCTTGAAGGAATATCAGCAGAGTTGATTCAGAACACCAGAGACCGAGATCCGTGGAGAGACATTAATGTCTGCGCCAGCTGGCAGGGCGCTTGATGATGATGATGGCCATTATATAGTTGCCATTCGTTTACATAACCACGTGTTGAAAGCTGTAATTTCATCCTCACATTCGTTATTCATTGTAAATGCTACACTTGACCACTCTTAGTTCTAAAACATAAATTTAACCGTTTTTATGTGAGAATCTGTTTCTTGTTGTTGATTGTTAGTTGGGTAGTTTTATTTTCTTTCTGATTCTCGTCTCACACGTGCCTTCTAGAAACAATTCTAGAAGAAAAGTAAAAACCAAATCAATATGTCTGTCTGTCCGTCCGTCCGTCCGTCCGTCCGTCCGTCTGTCTGTCTGTCTGTCTGTCTGTCTGTCTGTCTGTCTTTCTGTCTGCCTGCCTGCCTGCCTGCCTGCCTGTCTGTCTGTCTGTCTGTCTGTCTGTCTGTCTGTCTGTCTGTCTGTCTGTCATGCATGTGCTGTCTGTCATGCATGTGCTGTCTGTCTGTGTGCATGTCTGTATGTATGAATATGTATGCACGAACACTGTTGATGCTACCAATTTCGATCCCCCAGAGAAAGTCAAGCCTATTGTGACAATCACTGCATCAGATGGACGCAGCTCAGAAGCGTTATCCAAAGGTAAGTCCATCCAACCTGTCAACGAAAACTACGAGGGAAAGTCATTAAGTTGCATGCATTTTATTATAACGTGATTGGAAGTGTACGGACAACGGAAAATTATTTCAGGACACAAACTGGTCCTTAAGCAATACCTCTGTTTTTTTTTTTTTTTTTTTTTAAATTTCTGATCTTATCTCTAAACTAAAATTTAAAATTACGTTTAAAATCACCGTGGTAGACAATTGAAATTACTATTTGAATACGTGTATATTTCAGCTTGAAGGATTTAACTAATCACTTTAGTTTATGTTGTCTGATTTCTGCAGTATCTACCTGACGAGATGCAGCTATATATGCCAGGCAATAAATCGTGCAATCTATAGTTTAGGAAGACGATTCTACTTGTTACCAGTTGCTCTACACACTTCAATGGGTGGGAAAATGTCCGTCACTATACATAGAAGTATTGCAGAGGAGCAGGGATCCGAAGACACAGTCAGCAATATAAATATGAAAATCGAATGGCCATAGCTAATATCAATGACCGAGGTCAGTTCAAGCCAATTATCCTACCATTGGAACTAACAGTCCCATTCACAGACACGAACCTAGCAAAGACCATCACCAAAGACACGGAGGACACAGATGCAAGAGACGCGGCCGAGGCGTACATAGAAGAAATCAATAAGGACAACTGCAAAATATACACAGACGGGTCCAAGAATGAACAGGGAGAGGTAGGAGCAGGAGTAGTGGTCCCAGACTGGGAAATGAAGAAACAGCTCAAACTAACAGACCAGACAGCAGTATGCACGGCCGAACTGGTAGCCATACTGAAAGGGCTGGAGATTGCAGTCGAAAAACCACCGCTGAGACTAAGTATATTAACAGACTCCCTGACCTCAGTAAACACGCTCGGGAACTTCGCTAGAGGAAACAGACCCGACATAAAAGAGAAGATATTAGCGACAGCCACCAACCGCAGGCACATGGGATGATGCCAAGTCACCATCGGATGGATACCAGCTCACAGGGGTATCCCGGGTAACGAACAAGCAGACAGAGCGGCAAAAAGAAGACTAACCAGCAGTAATAAAATCAGCACAGGCCTAGGTAAGGTAGAAGGAAAGAGTATCATCAAAAACTACATACTCCAGGAATGGAGGAAACAGTGGAGAGACCGCGCTAGAGGCCGTCATGCATACCAGGTACTGGGCGAACCCAGCTACAAACCACAAGTCAAGATCAACATGAAAGCGCCGGCAAACAGATAGCTGTGGAACATCAGACTTGGAAACTGGAAAGACGCAAGAGAAGACCCATTCTGCAGAGCTTGCCTAGAGAACAACACCATTGAACACTATTTACTAGCATACGACAAGTACAATAGTGAACGAAGGGAGCTAAGAGATCACTTCGTCAAAACTGGGACTCCACTGACAATGACGGAGTGCCTGCACACAAACAGCAACCTAGAAATACAGCGGCTGGTCAGACAGTTCATATAACCCTTCAACATTGTATATATTTATTTAAAAAAAATTATTTTGCATGTCATCACAGGACGTAGCAGTCAACCCCAGCATTTTCGCTGTTCGTGATTCCTGGGCAAATTTTACGTTCAGTAGTTTGCCATTGTTTTCTGAACGACCGGCCTCCTATACCTTCTTCAAAAAAAACAGCACCGCTGTGTTTCGAACCATGGTATACGGGCTCACAAACCGCGTTCGCAAGCCCTTAGCCGTATATTTTAAAAAATGTGTATATATATATCGTTGAAAAAAAAGATGAGTGTGGCGGGGTGAGTGGCAGGATGGTGAGTTGGCTCTTCCGGAAGGGCTCCTGAATGGGGCTGATAGGGAGATCGGGTCGACTTGTTGTTGCACCAACCCATACACCGATGAAGAAAACAAGAAAGCGAACGTAGAGGAGGACGGGCAGCTGACCGGGGGAACAACTTGAGACTGCTCTTGATTTCTCTGCTTTTGCCTACTTCAAGTCCTTATGAGGACTGGACATGACCGGGACCAGCCCCGGTGAGGACAACACAAGAAACAACCAGCACGTAGTGGTGCTAATAGAGGAAGAAACCAACAAGCGAAAGACTGCGGAACCTAGTAGGCCCAACCAAGGACCGGTCTTTATCAGGACCAGCATAAGACAGAAAGAAAATAACCAGACAGCACAAAATAACTTTATCCGACAAACAGAGCGGAACCAATAAAACCAGTATGAATTAGGACTAACAATCCACACAACCACGGATCTCAACAATAACCACGGTTGAGGAAGCAGGTTAGACGAGACCGAATTTGGAATAATTTTGTTTCTAAAATTGGAACAGGATAGAGTACCTCGGTGGGACATTTAACATATTCAGCGCCAAACAAAAGAAGGTTGATACAAACAAATATGGATTGCAGAAAATGGGAAGTAGAGGTGTGTCATAGTTATGACTTAAAAGTTGCTACTATGAGAGTAGACGTGTTGTATTTTTTTAGATTAAATTAAAGGGATTTGCATAGGAAAAAAACTGTATGGATATTTTAACTATAGTTTGATTTATAAGCCAATGGCAGTTACGAGAAGTTTAAATCAGACGGTTTATCATCCCATGACACTTAATCAGTTAACTAAATAAATAAATAATCCATTCACCCCCCCCCCCCCCCAAGCAGCCGTTTAACCATACGAAAACCGTACATTGATTAGGGAAATTAAACATTGATAGTCCAGATATTGTGGCGATGTTATGAGCAGAAAAATTTGTGACAGCTGGAAAATGTAATGGCGAGAGGGTAAGAGACAGTAAACACAAATCATGTAAAGGACCCTATTATTTCTGGCTTGACCACTTCGCCACGCATATATCCCCATTTTAAACCTCTGTCACATGGAGGTGTTTAAAACCTAGAATATTATGTCTCCACTAGTTTTTAAACATTCACCTGAGTTCCCAGGTTGACCCAGCCTGCAATGGGGTACCAGCACATTTCTTGGTCTGTGAAAGCGGTCGGTGTGATATCGATCACATGACCCCTATGCCGGTTGGACTGTAAAGAACACTTATGGCACCATAAACCCAAAACGTTTTAAGGTGTTTAAAGGGGTTCTGTACTTTATTTAAATACGTCGCTTAAAGTCGCTTAAAAGTCGACAGGGTCGATTTCATTGCACCGCGTTTTTAATCCCATATAGCTCAGTCTCTTTCCACAGCGCGGAAAGAGTCGCAGAAGCACGAACTCCGTAGCTCCAGCGACGACCCTCATGAGTCTCTGAAACATGCACTCGTGAACCGAAGGACGTGAACCGAAGGACGCGACCCGGAATCGAACCCACAACCTTCGGAGTCGGAGTCAGTCGGCTTGACCACTTCACCAAGGAGACATCCGACTTACATACGTGTTCCTTGCCAGATGTTATGGGGATTGGGTATCCGATTTAAAATCAGCGTCCCTTCATAAAATATAAAATCAGAGTCCCTTCATCGAATATAAAATCAGCATCCTTTCATCAAATATAAAATCATCATCCTTCCATCAAATATACAAATCAGCATCCTTTATAAATTATACAAATCAGCACCCTTTTTTGCTCTAAGGAAGCGGTGAAGTCTTCGTTGGAGGTAAGATTATCCTCTACTGCGTCTCCTCAAGGGTTGGAGTGACGTACGTTTGGTCAAAGGATAATGTGGTTATCCCAGGACAAACAATTGACAACATTACACTGTCCAGCGTAAACACCAATCACAGTGGACAATACAGGTGTGTATCTAAACATTTGCTGCTGTAATCTTATAGTGGAAGCAGTCATTGATGTGTGTATCTAAACATTAGCAGATGCAATCTTATAGTGCAGGCAGCCGTAGGTGTCTGTATCTAAACATTAGCTACTGCAATATTATAGTGGAGGCAGTCGTAGGTGTGTGTATCTAAACAGTAGCTGATATAATCTTATGGTGGAGACAATGCATATATCTAAACATTTTTAAAACTTGTACTGAAGCAGATTTCTGCACCTTACCCTTTTTATAGGCCGAGAGCTAGGAGGAATAGGTGGCCAATCTTTCCTCACTTTGGCAAGAGACGAGTCCAGGCCTGGAACTGGCATCCTGTCGTGCTCATGGCATTACCCGCGTAGTTAGCTATCAACTACGCTAGTGCAACCATCATTAGTCGACTTCATCGTAGAGCAGATACAATCACAGGCCTGTGTTTCTTAGAAAGTTTAACTACGTGATGAGACTGAGCTAAGTTTAACTGCGTGATGAAACTAGGGAATGAGACTGGGCTAAGTTTAACTAGGGAATGAGACTGGGCTAAGTTTAACTAGGGAATGAGACTGGGCTAAGTTTAACTAGGGAATGAGACTGGGCTAAGTTTAACTAGGGGATGAGACTGGGCTATGTTTAACTAGGGGATGAGACTGGGCTATGTTTAACTAGGGAATGAGACTGGGCTATGTTTAACTAGGGAATGAGACTGGGCTATGTTTAACTAGGGGATGAGACTGGGCTATGTTTAACTAGGGAATGAGACTGGGCTATGTTTAACTAGGGAATGAGACTGGGCTAAGTTTAACTAGGGGATGAGATTGGGCTAAGTTTAACTAGGGAATGAGACTGGGCTATGTTTAACTAGGGAATGAGACTGGGCTAATTTTAACTAGGGGATGAGACTGGGCTATGATTAACTAGGGAATGAGACTGGGCTAATTTTAACTAGGGAATGAGACTGGGCTATGTTTAACTAGGGAATGAGACTGGGCTATGTTTAACTAGGGAATGAGACTGGGCTAAGTTTAACTAGGGGATGAGACTGGGATAAGTTTAACTAGGGAATGAGACTGGGCTAATTTTAACTAGGGAATGAGACTGGGCTATGTTTAACTAGGGGATGAGACTGGGCTATGTTTAACTATGGAATGAGACTTGGCTATGTTTAATTAGGGGATGGGACTGGGCTAAGTTTAACTAGAGGATGAGACTGGGCTAAGTTTAACTATGGGATGAGACTGGGCTAAGTTTAACTAGGGGATTATAGTGGGCTAAGTTTAACTAGAGGATTAAACTGGGTTAAGTTTAACTAGGGGATGAGACTGGGTTAAATTTAACTAGGGTATTAGACTGGGTTAAGTTTAATTAGGGGATTATAGTGGGCTAAGTTTAACTAGAGGATTACACTAGGTTAAGTTTAATTAGAGGATTATAGTGGGCTAAGTTTAACTAGAGGATTACACTAGGCTAAGTTTAATTAGAGGATTATAGTGGGCTAAGTTTAACTATGGTATGCGACTGGGTTAAGTTTAACTAGAGGATTAGAGTGGGCTAATTTTAACTACGTGATGAGACTGGGCTAAGTTTAACTAGGGAATGAAACTGGCTGGGTTATACCGTAGTCCAGCGTCCAGGTTTGTAATGTCGCCAGAACGTGTTATTGTATCACGCTCAGGGAGGTTTGTTTCCCCTACAGGTGTAGAGCCAGGCTGGACATCAGCGACTACGTGTCTGACCCCAGCGAACCTGTGACGATCAAAGTGGTGCCTGGTGCGTGAGTGACATCCAGGCATTGTTTACTCTGTCTGAGTCCTGTAGTTCGCTGTCTGTCTGTTTGTGTGCATATATATATGTGTGTATGTATGTGTGTGAGTGCATGTTTGAGTGCATTTGTGTGTGGGTGTATATGTGTGTGTGAGTGTGTATATGTGAGTGTATATATGTGTGTGAGTTGGTGTGCACATGTGTGTGACTGGGTGTATGTGTGTCGGTGTGTGTGTGTGTGTCGGTGTAAGTGAGCGTTTGTGGGTGTTATGTGACTGCGTGGGTGTGTGAGGGTGTGTATGTGGGCGTGTTTATGTGTGGGGGATGTGTTTGAGGATGTGTGTTTGTGGTCTTGACAGACGATAGTTTGTTACACTGTACTTCAAAATGGCATAATAACTACAACCCATGGCGGTAGCGAATGTGATTAATAAGGTCAATGTTTTGCGTATCCATTACAGGACATCGCTGTCAACATCAGCATCTTTCAGCTAATTGTTGATTTCTTGGCAAGATTACGCTCAGTAGTTTGTCATTGCTTTCTGAGCGGCCGGTTCACATACCCCGTAAGTTACCGACACGATTCGAACCACTGCTGATTCTCACCGTCGTCAAGTTACTTACAAGAGTATACGAGATTCCGGAAAAAAGTTGCTAACCTCTAGGCCAGGACGCCGGCAATAAGGCCAATAGGCGCTGTAAATGTTCGTGCACAATGGATGTATGTGAACACATAGTCCACCAACTTATCTGCAATCATTTTCTCCTTTGTCTTTATTCCATTTCTGATATTTGCCCTCCATGCAACACGATCAGCGGTGACTTGCTCCCAATGTGCATTATCAAAGCCTGTATCAATCATGTCCCGCGTACACACATCTTTGTATCGTAGTAGAGGACGACTCTGAGATCTCTTACCCATCTGTAATTCACAAAAAAAGATGCCCTTTGGTATTCTGCCATCATCCATCCTCCTAAGATGTCCTATCCATCTAAGTCTATGAAGACTGAGCATGGAACAAACCGTCACACAACCTGATCTTTCCGATACTTCAGTATTTGTTATTTTGTCTTGCCACTTAATACCAAATATTCTTCGCAGACACCGCATATTAAAGCCGTTTAAATGTTTCTGTTGGTGTGAGTAAGTTGTCCAGGCTTCACTACCATAAAGAAGAGTACTAAGGACACGGGCTTGATAGACAAGGACTTTTGTCTTGGCAGTAAGCTTCCTGTTCTCCGAGACTCTTTTTGTTAACCTGTTCATTGTTGTTGCTGCCTTACCAATCCTGATGTTGATTTCCTGATCTAGGGATAATTTGCTATTTACCTCTGATCCTAGATATGTATAATGGTCTAATATCTCCAGTTCAGTGTCGTCAATAAAGATTGATGGTACCCTATGCTCACCTTGTGACATTATCTGTGTCTTCTTCTCTCTAATTGTTAAACCAAATTCAGAACAAGCATTGGTGAATGCAGATAGTAGACGTTGTAATTGTTCCTCAGAGTGCGATGTAATTGCAGCATAATCAGCAAAAAGCAACTCTCTGATCAGTACCCTCCTAATTTTGGTCTTGGCCTTCAATCTCTGAGCATTGTAGAGTCCGCCATCTGAGCGTGAGTGAATGTATATACCACCATCCTGATCACGAAATGCATATTTCAGTAGAAGTGAAAAATATATTCCAAAGAGGGTGGGAGCTAGTTCACAACCCTGCTTAACTCCACACTTGATTTCAAGCCTTTCTGATGTTGCACCATCAAACTTGATTATACCCTTCATGCCTGTGTGGAACGATTCCAAAATGGGTAGAAAAGTTGGAGGGCAGCCAATCTTCTTTAGTGTCTTGAACAGACCCTCACGACTAACCATATCTAATGCCTTTGTGAGGTCGATGAAGGCAATAAACAGCGACTGATTCTGTTCACGGCATTTTTCTTGCATTTGTTGCAATGAGAATATCATACGAATGTTAGACCGGTTCTGCCGGAAGCCACACTGTGATTCGGGGTAGACTTGATCTCTCAGGACTTGAAGCCTGCGCAGAACAATTCTGGCAAATACTGTCCCAACAATACACAGAAGTGAGATACCCCTATGGTTGTTCAGTCGCTTCGATCGCCCTTGTTCTTGTACAATGTTATGATGCTTGAATCTTTCCTGTGGGACATGTCCTTCTCGTCAGCATCGCTCTATTAGCTGGTGGATCTGTAGAGTGAGTGTGTCTTGCCTACTCCTGATAACCTCTATTGGAATCCCATCTTTACCTAGAGCCTTGCCAGATGCATGTTCATTTATAGCACACTTAGCTTTTGTTATGGTAGGAAGTGTGTCCAGGTAGTCAAGAGTTGGCAGGGCCTCTATGGTGTTGAGGGCATCATCCGCTAATTTGGTCTCACTTGAGTAAAGCTCCATATAGTGCTCTACCCATTTATCCATCTGCTGTTTCTTATCAGTGATGATTTCTACAATCAAGGTTTTCAGTGGTGCACTTCTTTTAATCGTTGGGCCACAGGCTTTCTTTATCCCTTCATACAGGCTTCTGATGTTTCCCTTATCACTTGCATTTTGAATGGACTACCATAACTTGATCCAATAATCATTTGCACACTGCCTGGCAGCCCTTTGCACATCCTTCCTAGCTTGCTTCAGCTCACTGAGAGCTTTACGCGTTGTTCTTTCCTTGTTTCTAAAGAGAGCTATCTTATTTTTATCAATCAACGGCTGCAATGTCTGGCTGTTTGCCGCAAACCAGTCCTACCTCTTATGATCCACAGTGCCGTGAATCCCCCAACCGCTGTTTTATAAAGAGTTTCCTTAAGTTTACCCCACTTTTCACTTGCTGTACACATTTATGATGTATCAGTGAAAGCGTTTTCGAGTTGCTGTTGGAACTCAAAGCACTTATCAGGATCGTGGGTGTTAATAACATTAATCCTGGGGCTAGATTTGTGTTTAGCTGTGTAGATTCTCTTTCGTCTCAGTTAACTCTTGCAACAATCAAAGAATGATCCGTATCACAGTCAGCACTGTGGTAACTTCGAGTTAATGATGTTTGGTACGGATATTGTCTCCATATGATGATGATGTCCAGCTGATGCCAATGGCCGGATCTTGGATGTTTCCATGTACCCTTAAGCAGCTCTTTTGTTTTAAAAAAGGAGTTTGTAATACATAGGTCATTTCTGGTGCAATGCTCCAGCAACCTTTGCACATTTTCATTCATGCTACCGATGTTGTATTTTCCAAGGCACACTGGCCATGAACTCGAGTCCTTGCCCACACGAGCATTGAAATCACCGAGCATATAAATGTAGTCAGATTTTGGAACTGCCTTGATCACAGAGTCTATCAGGATCCTCGCCGGTGCTACGGAGTTCGTGCACTGAGCTGATATTCTCCGGTCTCGGGATTGAGTTGGGAGTAGAACGGAGCACTTATGAGTTACACCAACGTGCCGTGATGTTGATCCGCCGACTAAACTAAACTAAACTAAACAGAGTCTAGCTCCTCATAGAATGAATCCTTCACACCATCAGAGGCAGTAAGTGTTGGTGCATATTCGGTGATAATGGTGGCTAAACAACATGAGGTTGCCAAGTGCATGGATAATAGTCTTTCATTACCCCCAGCTGGAATTTCAATCATTCCGAGTAGCGAAGTCTTCACTGCCAAGTTCACACCATGTTGCCTTTTTTATGCCTGCCCCCCCCCCCCACCTCCCCCCCCCCCCAAAAAAAAGGTGAATTGTTTTCCCTGAGTGACCCTTCCTCATTGAGTCTAGTCTCCCGCAGGCCAGCAATATCAGTGTTAAGTCGATTGATGTCGACATCAATCACAACCGTTTTTCTCGCATCGTCAATATTCGTCAGGTCAGTGGAAAATCCTAGACATATGGTTCTTTTCAGTTATTCAGTTATCAGTTGGGGTATCTTCGTTGCACTCCGGACATGTCCATAGGTGCTCAGATCCTCCCCCCAGCATATGCATCAGCGTCCGGTGGCTAATAGTACCAGTTCTGTGTTGGTTGACGAGGCATTTGTTTTCCCGATGTACCTCTCGCGTCTGGCTGTGCCGATTCTTACTCCCAGGTCTTTCATCCTGGACAATGAATGAATCACCCAAATAAACGAGAAGTAGATTGTGAGCTTTACTAAAACACAACTACAAGAGACAAATTGGACGTTGCGGCCAAAGCCTTCGTCAGCACAGGACAAACAAATACAAACCAACACAAAACTACATGAAACACACTATGTCAATATTAAACTATTAAACTAATTAAAATGAAATATACTCATCTGAATACTGTGTCCTAGCTTGGAAGGTCTGACACACGTAGGGCGCCAGTGGATCAATAGACCGGATGTATGGTACACGGGTCAAAGGTCAAGCGGGAAGGGAGTGGGGTGGAGACGCGCCCATGTGTGCGGAAAAGTGAAATTAGAGACCGGCAAAGATGTTACGGACGCAGATGACAATTAGCAATAATCGTTAAGCGCTGGAAACACCGCTGTGGAAACCTATATAGTGTTAGTACACACAGATAGGCATGAGTGGCGGTCGTTCAGAAAAGGATGGCAAAACACCGAACGTAAATACGCCAAGAGAGTTGACTGTGATGTCCTATAAAGGACCTGCACGTACCCAGATGGTGGACTGTAAGCTAGGGGTGGGAGGGGTGGGGTGGGAAGTTAAATGAAGCTGTGTTGGACATTAAGGCCGTGAGGGGAGAGTGTGCCCAACTGGAAGATGAGACGGTGTTCCAATGTCTTCCGATCCCGTTCGTGGGATGCGCATGACTTGATGGCCGTGACCTGTATGTCGGCTACGCCATGGTGGTCAGGACTGTTGAAATGTATGGATACTGGTTTCTGGGCGCCGCTGGTGATGTCAGAAAGATGTTGTCGAAATCTGTCACCAAGACGTAATCCTGTCTCACCGACATATCTCATGTCGCAACGTGTGCAGGTAATCGCATAGATGACGTTGCGACTGATGCATGAGAAACCCTCACGGATGTGGAAGGTCGTCTTAGGGAATGTCAGACTCTGGGTTTGAAGTACGTATGGACAGGTCCTGCAAACCGATCGAAGACACGCCACCGTGCCAGGAAGAGACTGGTGAGGTTGGGGTAGCCTGCTATGGACCAGCACATCTCTGAGGTTACGATCCCGCTTATATGCCACTAGAGGAGCCTCTGAGAAGACATCACGAGTGGTCGATTCCGCCCGGAGAATGGATAGATGTTTAAAAAGGATATTCTTGGCAGCAATATTGTGGGGATGATAAGTAAGTGAGAGGACAGGTCTATTGTTTCGTGGTTTCGGCCTAGAGGAGAGAGCCTCAGTGCGACTGATAGACTGGCAGCGGTGAAGAGCTGTAGATAGAACATTATCAGGATAGCCACGAAGGCGAAAGAAATCAAGCATCTCGTGGGCTTTTTGATGGAAGTCGTTGTTATCCTGGCAAAGTCGTCGGAGACGTAACAGTTGGGAGAAAGGAATAGAACGTTTGCACGAGGGAGGGTGGGAGGAGGTATAGAGAAGGAATGAGTGCGAGTCAGTTGGTTTATAATAAACCGTCGTGCATAGACCAGCGGAACCTAAAGAGACTGTGAGGTCTAAGAAATTGACAGCCGACGAAGAAATGGTGGAGGTAAGTTTGATGCTGGGATGGAAGTCGGAGAAAAAGGCAATGAAGTTCTGTAGGTCAGGCAGGGGCATGTCCGAGACACCAAAGCAGTCGTCAATGTACCTCCTGTAGAGCTCCGGGAGCCTACCGGTGTACTGACTCCATACCTGGTGTTCCAGATAGCCCATGGAGAGGCAGGCATAACTGGGACCCATCTTAGTACCCATGGCCACACCGCTGATCTGGTCGAAGTAGTCCCCATTGAACTCAAACGAGTTGAGGTTGAGGACTAACTCCGCAAGATGCAGTAATGGTCCAGTGGCTATCGAGGGATTAAGCCTTTTCTCCAAGAAAACTTCCAAGGCTTTAAGGCCGTCAGAGTGAGGAATGGATGTGTAGAGTGAAGTCACATCTAAAGTGAAGATGTGATACTGAGAATGGTTTGTGAAACTGATGGAATCGAAGATGGAGATAGCGTGGTTGGTGTCTTTGATATACGAAGGGAGGCTGGCAACCAACGGCTGAAACATGCTGTCTAGAAACTCTGAAATCCGTTCTGTAGGGCAAGAGCAGGCCGAGACGATAGGTCTGCCTGGGTTACCAGGTTTGTGTGTCTTAGGCAGCATATTAAAGGCGGGTTTGCCCAAGCAGCTATCGTGGACGATCAACGAGGTGGCGGAGCTGGGTAAAAGACCTTGCTGGATAATGGCGTTAGTCACGCTTTTGACCTGGGTGTTGTTTCTGACTGTCCCATCTTGTATCCTTGGTCTGTAGAAGGTGGCATCGCCCAGTTGCTTGTTGCCTTCCTGTATATATAAGTCTTTCCTCCAAACCACTAGCGCCCCTCCCTTATCGGCAGGTTTGATAACTATGTCATCACGGCGTTTCAACTGTGTAAGTGCCCGTTGTTCATCCGCGGTGAGGTTGGAATGTCGTAGTGGCTTAAATTTGAGTTTTTGGATGTCGTAAAGTGTTTTGTCGATGTATAAATCGAGGGCCTTAGATGCCCCTGGATTGGGAACCCAAGTGAACCTGCGTTTGGAGAAGTGAGAGAAATGGTCGGTAGGATCCGAAGAGTTATCGTTATGAGGTTGATTTCTGAAGTGATATTGTAGCCTGAGAGTGCGATGGAACCGATGAACGTCCTGCAGTAATGCGTATCTATCACCACAGGGACGTAGCGGTATGAACCTGAGCCCTTTGCCGAGGACCGATTTCTCAGATGCCGATAGTGGGAGGTCGGGAGGTATGCACACAACTAGGTTATCGGAGCCAGTGGTAAGTTGGGGTGGGAGAGGGGGCGAGGAGGGAGTGGAGGTAGGGGCACGGAGTTTGGCTAGCTTGGCGTTTTTGGCCGCGGAAAGACACTTGTATAGATGGTGGTTAGTGCTATTGATGATACACCGTATAACACAATACAAGAAATAATTACTCGAGGTAAGTTGTCTAAGACGCTGATCGAGGATAGTTATATTCGAGCTGAAGTCAGACAGTTGTCGCGCGTGGTTGTCGGCAATGCATCGCATGCGAAGAGTAGCACATTTAAACTCAACTTTGGATAGACGTCTACTACAACTGTCATCGAGAGTGCCTGCCGATGGGTGAAATCTAGAGATGAAGCCACGTGGGGTGATATGAAGCCGTAGGCAATTCTTGAGGAAATTAAAATGGCATGTGGTGCGGGTCTTTTTGTAGATGTTAAGAGCCAAGTCGGTGGCTGTGATTTTAATATCTGTTGGTAAGAGACTAAAGCAGAAAATGACATATAATCTCAATTGTTGAAATAACTGAGGTGGATGAGTGGGAGGCATAGCGGTGGAGATTTAACGGACGTAGGGATGAAGGGCTGGTGTGCAAAAGTAAGGTGTTGTAGCCAAGCGGGGGGAAAAACAACACGTGTGTGGGGCGGTAACGGTAGCACGCCGCTTAGAAAACACACTGACACGCGCGCACAGAATGGACTACAAATCGACAACAATCTTACCGACAACGAAGACGAAACGTGAAATATATAGTAGCAGTTCAAGGGAGCGGACAATGGTAAACAAGAATGAGGTGAACTGCAGTAAAGCTTAAAAAGGCAATGAATGAATCACCCAAATAAACGAGAAGTAGATTGTGAGCTTTACTAAAACACGACTACAAGAGACAAATTGGACGTTGCGGCCAAAGCCTTCGTCAGCACAGGACAAACAAATACAAACCAACACAAAACTACATAAAACACACTATGTCAATATTAAACTATTAAACTAATTAAAATGAAATATACTCATCTGAATACTGTGTCCTAGCTTGGAAGGTCTGACACACGTAGGGCGCCAGTGGATCAATAGACCGGATGTATGGTACACGGGTCAAAGGTCAAGCGGGAAGGGAGTGGGGTGGAGACGCGCCCATGTGTGCGGAAAAGTGAAATTAGAGACCGGCAAAGGTGTTACGGACGCAGATGACAATTAGCAATAATCGTTAAGCGCTGGAAACACCGCTGTGGAAACCTATGTAGTGTTAGTACACACAGATAGGCATGAGTGGCGGTCGTTCAGAAAAGGATGGCAAAACACCGAACGTAAATACGCCAAGAGAGTTGACTGTGATGTGATGCCCACATAGAGTGGGCACCCTGTTCATCCTGGACAGCGATGTGGAATCACTGGCGTCAAAATCCTCTGTTCTCGCCAAATCTTTAAGGACGTTAATAACATCGGCACGATCCATGGGCTGGCCATCTATAGGGGGTGCAGAGCCAGCCAGTTTGTCAGCTCGTTCATTTCCCTCGACTCCCGCATGTCCCGGGACGAAGATGAAGGTGACTTTACGGACAACAGACTTCCGCAGCGATTCAGTCCACTGTCTACGTGCAGATCCAGCTTCGACCTTCTGAATCATGCTCATTGAATCATTTAGTACACACACGTTGGTATAATGCTGTGATTCCAGCCATATGAAAGCCTGTGTAACTGCCATCACCTCCATCGTCATGCTGCTCGTGGTCATAGAGTGGGCACCACTGGATTCTTGAACCGTTCGGCCCGCTGAACGGGCTGTAAATGCCCACGCACTTCTCTGCTGCTTTACAACAGATCCATCTGTATAGATGAGCACTTCGGGGCTATCTGAGTGTTCATAGATGAGCGCGTTAACCTCTGCATTGACAGCGGCAGGGTTCTGCTCTCTGCACCGTCTGTCGAGTGTGATAATGCAGGAGAAAGTGCACTTAAAGGCTGGAGGCACCAGCACCCATTCCTTACCGGGGTTGACACTGGTAAGACTGCAGACCTGTCTGCATCTTCCACCCGACCCATCCATGATTTGCCCCTCTTTAGCCTGTCACCCTTTTCTCTGAATATAGCGTCATGCAGAGGGTGCTGCTCATCTGCACTTATTTTTAAGTATGCACGAGCTCTCCAGATCTTGATCCTGTGTTCCATTGTCGGGAAGTCAAGGAGGTATCTCATTGCTACACAGCTGGTGTCTCTCGTGCAGCCCAAAATGATGCGCATGGCTTCGTTTTGTACCTTTTCGAGTCTTCCAATCTGTGTAGGGCTGACAGTGAGGATGGCCAGGGCATACTCGATGCGTGAAAGTACAAGTCCTTGGAACAGAAGTATTAGCAGTCTTTGCTCGATATTGGCAGTCGCCAAGACTCTCATTGCTGACAAACCTTTTCGAACCTTCGTTATGACATAGTCGACATGATCTCTGAAGGACAGGCTACGATCAAGCCTCACGCCAAGATATGTCATTGACTGGGTTCTACTCAAACTGCTCCCATCCATTCTTACTGCCGGCAGGTCTGTTTTCACAATATGGTTGTTTAGTGAGAACCATGTAACCGTTGCCTTTGCAGGGTTGACAAGGGCATCGGCATCAGCACACCATGAGGAAATTCGATCTAGTTCGCCCTGCATATCATTGGCAACCGCCTGTCTATCTCGACCCTGTCGATACACGAGGATGTCGTCAACGAATGACAGAGTCCTACCCCTCCCGTCCAACTGTTGTTCAGTGATCGGCACCGTATACACGTTGAATAGTACTGGTGACAGTGGTGAACCCTGCGGCAATCCTGGACATATCGTTATCGGCTCAGAAGACCAACTCCCGCATCTTAGCACCACCTTCCTTTGGAGCAGAACTGCAGCTATCCATCGTACAAGGTGAGTGTGCACTTTCAGTCTGAGGAGGGTTTGCGTCAAGTGCTCGAAAGATACTCTGTTATATGCGTCCTCTAAGTCTATGGCGGCCGCACATGTCTCTTCTCTGACCTGAAATCCTTCGTAAACAACTTGAGCAAAGATAGCCGCATTCAGCCATGACTCTTTGTTGCGTCTGTATCCTCCAAGTGTGGGCGGGAAGCAGCCGAGCTGTTCCAAGTCCCAAGCAAGTCTGTGTGCTACAATCTTCTCCAGTAGCTTGCCAACAGTATTCTGCATCGTAATGATTCTGTAGCCGCTTATCTTGGAATGGTCTTTGTTCGGTTTTGGCAGCGGCAGCAAGTAGCTGTGTAGCCATTCTTCTTTGACCTGACCCCTCTGGATGCTGGTGTTGAATTCTCTGGCCAGTTCTTCCATGTCATCATCTGATATCACCAGTAGGTCACCATATCGGATGCCGTCTGGGCCTGGGGCGGTGTTAGGTGATTTCTTGAGCATCGCACGCAATATCTCAGCTGTGATTGTCCATTCTTCGTCTGTCCCGACCCCCTCGCACAACTGAGAGAGTGTCGTCGTTGTCCTCTGTCTGGTGGGCTCGTCTTTCTGGTCAGTCTGTTCTATGTAGCGTGCAAGAAGGGCCTTACCTTCATCCGCGTCCGACTTTTTCCATGCGAGGTCTGTGCCTTGAAAGTCTGGAATACCCCTACGTTGTGCAGCACCGTTCATGCTCTTGTGGAGGCGCCAGAATGTCGTAAGAGATCGCTCGGAGCACACCTTCCTGCAGAACTCGTCCCATTTCTCGGCCTTGGCCTGTTTGGCGCAGGATTTGAAAAAAGTCGTCGTCCTATCAACCTCAGTCTTCAGGTTCGCCAATTCAACCTGTGGCATGTTAGCCTTTCTGGCCTTTTGCCAGTCTTTGACAGCCTGCCTCTTTCCCAGCCATGCCTTCTCGACCTCTCCATTCCACCATGGTGGCTGCAACCATCTTTCTTGTCTCCTGCGGGAGGAAGTTAGTTTTCTTCTTCTGATCTTGCTTATGGCGTCTTGACCAGTGTTGTCGTACGGGAAGGCATTTGTCTTGTTTCTTTGACTCATGGCCCCGTCTTTCTTGATCAGGATGACACAAGGGTAGTGGTCACTATCGTGGTATCCCAGTGTGCCCCACCGGCACCTTGGTGCGATGGTGGGCGACACCAGAGCCAAGTCGATGATGCTGTCAGAGTCACCTGGTCGAGTGGCTATTCTAGTGACCTTCCCATCATTCAGACAGATTAGGGCAGCAGATGCCAGGGCGTCCTCCAGAACTACTCCCTGTCTATTGGTGATGCAATTCCCCCATTGACTGCCTCTGGCATTGAAGTCCCCACAGTAGATGATATGCCTTTCTTCCATATCGAACAAACTCTGCCATTGTCGCACGTCGACCTTCCCATTTCGCGCATACACGTTCACGATTACAAGCTGCACTGGTGTCATTATTCTTAATGCCTGCACTTGCAGGGCATCACTGTTCCAGGAAGACATATCGATCTCAGACACTAGTATGTTGTCGGGGACCAGAATGGCCTGTCCGAGGTGTCGCCTGTTAAAGAATCCCTGAAATCCCGCAACATTGACTGTTCCGTCGCCGAGCTGTGCTTCTTGTAAGACTACAATATCGTTTCCGTACAGTAGTTTTTCAAGAATGGGTCGGCGTTGACTAAATGATGCACAGTTCCAGTACAGTACTCGAACGTGTCCGATGCCCAATCTGTCACATTTTAAACGCCTTCTGCGTGTGCCCGCCCTCTTACCACGCCGTGTTCTTGTCGGTCGTCTGGCCGTCATGTTAGGCTTAACTATCGCCACCGGGCGCCGATGATACGCCGAAGGGAGTCCGGGCGCGCGTGCACGAACTCCGTTGCACGGTCCGAACTCCATTTCACCACGAAAAACACACTTAATCCATACACATTTCAGAAAAATCACGTTCCATTTTACGGGACGAAAAAATGTCCCGCCATCTTGCTCAAGGGAACAATATGGTTTTTATGTTCAAGGTTGCAAGCCGTAGCTTGAGGTTTCTATTTTTCTTTTTATTTGTGCCTGGTGCATTGCTTTCACAGCCTGCGAATAAGATTTTGTCCTAGCCCCAAGGACCCATTGAAGCAGGCAGGCTGTGCCGAATCAGCACCCAATTGGCCAGGGGCTGCCCAGCTTTAGGCGGGCGGTAGCTGATCAGTGACACCTGTAGGTGTCTCCCACCGTCAGAGGCAACCCGTGGCGCCCCATGTCTACGCCAATAGACAAGGACTTATAACCCGTAACTGCTACCTCTCGCTTCTATTCCGAGACCAGTTAAGATCAGGGATGGAGTTATACCTCTCCATAGCACAAAGTATGGGCTAAAATATAGAGACCATGTGTTGCCCATGCAGCATAGTCCTCTCTCGGCTTTTCCAGTTCACCCCAGAGGAAAGATAACAGCAATACATCTGGGACAAGACAAGCTGCAGAAGCTGTCGGATCAGCAAAGCAATACTCTAACTGTCCGCCTGTCGGAGCTTCGATCCTAGACCAACTGCCAACCAAGGCTTAGGGACTGCTCTACCCTGCCATGTAGACGGGGATAGCGATGGGAATCTTAATTTCCACGGAGCTTCAGTGTAGCGTATATCATAATATAATATAGCATAGCATGAAAATTGTGGCATTATGGAATAATGTTCTACAGTAAACAGTAGTATGGGGCTCTACTCCACTACTACACTACACTACACTACACTACACTACACTACACTACACTACACTACACTAAACTAAACTACACTACACTACACTACACTACACTACACTAAACTACACTACACTACACTACACTACACTACACTATACTATACTACACTACACTACACTACACTGTTGTTTGTCCATCAAGAATGATAATGACCATTCCATTCATTTCATCCAGTGGAGTTGAAAGTATGGAGTTGTGGTTCTAAGATGGCAGATAAGGTCTATTTTGGTTCAAAATGTTTGTTGACAATGTGGGCAAAGAATGCTTGACGTGCCAGGATTAGGATCTCCTGCAGTTGTTTTTCTGTCCAGCCGTTTCTTCACAGTTCTTGCAGTCCTGGTTGCTTCACAAGTGACTGAACCCTTATGTAATGATGTACGCCATGAATTACGGTCTTTAGCAGCAGTCTCCCAGGTGTCAGGATGAATTCCAAAGCTTGCCGTGAGATTTTCAGTGTCTTTAAAGGGCTTCATCTGGCCGCCTTGGGAGCGTTTACCACAAGGCTGTAAAAAAAATTCGTTTAGGGGTCCTGTGATCTGGCATGCGAGTCAAGTGACCAGCCTACGTATTTGATTCTTCATTAGTATAGTGTGGATACTAGGCATGGACGCTCTTTCTAGAACCTCAGTGTCTGGAATCTTGTCTTGCCATTTAATCTTCAATAGCTTCTTAAGGCAGACTGTGTGGAAGTGGTTTAATTTCCTAGCGTGTCGCTGATAAACAGTCCAGGTTTCACAAGCATATAGCAGTGAGGATAATGCAACTGCTTTGTAGACTTTCAGCTTTGTTTGCTGGCTTATTCCATTTCTGTCCCATACATTCTTGTACAGTCTGCCAAAGGTCGCGCTGGCCTTGGAGATTCTTGCATTCACTTCGTCATCAATTGTGGCAGCTTGTGACACAGTGCTGCTAAGATAGATGAATTTGTCCACAACACTTAGACTATGACCATTCACCCTGATATTCGGCATGGTGTGATTATTCCCTGGAGCTGGCTGGTATATAATTACAGTCTTCTTCAAGTTGATATTGAGCCCAAAGTTGGCACAGGCATATGAGAAAGCTGTAACATTGTGTTGCATGTCGTCTACCTCTCAGTTGGCATATAGAACGCAATCATCAGCAAACAGGAGCTCTCTGACGGTGTCGCTGTTAGTTTTGGTTTTAGCTTTCAGCCTTCTGAGATTGAACAACTTTCCATCCATGCGGTAGTTTATGTCTATTCCAATGTCATTGTTCTTGAAGGCATTCGTAAGCATAGCTGAAAACATGAGGCTGAACAGTGTTGGTGCCAGGACACATCCTTGCTTCACTGCATTACACTACACTACACTACACTACACTACACTACACTACACTACACTACACTACACTACACTACACTACACTACACCACACCACACCACACCACATTACTCTACTCTCTCTCTCTCTCTCTCTCTCTCTCTCTCTCTCTCTCTCTCTCTCTCTCTCTCTCTCTCTCTCTCTCCGGACCGCACACTCACAAACATACGGTGTAAAACACTCACATTAACAAAATATGTGTTCGCACACACGAAAGCACAGAAATTACATTAAGCAAATAAAGGCAGAAGCATCACACATCATCCAATGGAGCCATTCAGGGATGATTATCAAGTGAAAGATAGCGATGGGAATCTTCATTTAAACGGAGCTTCAGAATGTGTAAGCAAGGGAGTGCAAGGAGTGGTGAATCTTTCAACCTGGTGAGAATGTTTTCTCACTCACTCCCTCATTCAATCAATCAGTCAGTGAATCAGTCAATCAATCATGCAATAATCAGTTAACCAGTTAAGCATAACAAGTTAATTGCAATAAATCTCCAGTTCTTCTCTCTCTCTCTCTCTCTCTCTCTCTCTCTCTCTCTCTCTCTCTCTCTCTCTTTCCTCTCTGTCTGCCCTCTCTCACCCGCTCTGTCTGACCATCTCTCTATGACCCTCTCTCTGACACTCTCTCTCTCACCCTCTCACCCTCTCTCTCTATCTCTTCCTCTCTATCTCTATTTCTATCTGTCTCGATCCCTCTCTGTCTATCTCCCTGTCCCCCCTCTCTCCCCTCTCTCTCTCATCCTCTCTCTCACTCTCTTTTACCCTCTCTCTCTCTCTCTCTCTCTCTCATCTCTTCCTCTATCTTCCCCATCTCTCTCTCTCTCCCCCCTCTCTCTCTCTCTCCCTCTCTCACTCGATTGTTGTCCAAAGAGGGCATTATATGTGAATGTGATCTCTCCGTGTATACAACTCCAGGACATTACATATATGTATATATTCCGTTCTCTAGTGAACGGTACATTCGGAAGCCAGCCAGTTGTCATCGGCATGAGCAAGAGAGCCATGTTAAACGCGGTCATCACCCTGGAATGCACGAACACGCCATCAGGAATCGGGCTCACCTATGAGTGGTTCCTGGGTGGAGCCAGCACCAACATTCGAACCAGAGGCTACAGTCTGACTGCAACGAACCAGACTGTGGCGAAAAATGTCACCTGCAGGATTGGCCAAGCTCCACCAGCGGCCAGCGCTGTGTTGGCGTCGCCAGAAAGTGCACCCGTGGACACACCAAGTTCTTTAACAGGTAGAATTGTTTAGGTTTTATAAAGGCGTTCCTTTGTTAGTTTTATAAAGGCGTTTCTTTGTTTTAGTTTTATAAAGGCATTTCCGTCTTTCAGTTTTATAAAGGCGTTCCTTTGTACCTTCTTAAACAGGTAGAATTGTTTAGGTTTTATAAAGGCGTTCCTTTGTGTTGGTTTTATAAAGGCGTTTCTTTATTTTAATTTTACAAAGGCGTACCTTTGTTTTAGTTTTACAAAGGCGTTTCCTCCTTTCTGTCTTATAAAGGTTTTAATTTCTTTCTTTTAGTTCTACAAATGCGTTTAATTGTTTTAGTTTTATAAAAGTCTTTTATAAAGGCGTTTCTTTGTTTTAGATTTATAAAGGCATTTGATTGTTTTAGATCTATAAAAGCATTTCTTTATTTTAGTTTTATACAGACATTCTTTCTTTGTTTTAGTTTTATACAGACGTTTGTTTGCTTTAGTTCTATAAAGGCGTTTAATTGTTTTAGTTTTATACGTGCGTTTAATTGTTTTAGTTTTATAAAGGCATTTCCTTCTTTCAGTTTTATAAAGGCGTTAATTTGTTTTAGCTTTTAAAGGACGTTTCTTTATTTTAGATTTATAACCGCTAACCAGCAATGATTACTGTTTCAGACGACATTTCTAACCGCTAACCAGCAATGATTACTGTTTCAGACATTTCTAACCGCTAACCAGCAATGATTATTGTTTCAGACGACATTTCTAACCACTAACCAGCAATGGTTACTGTTTCAGACGACATTTCTAACCGCTAACCAGCAATGATTACTGTTTCAGACGACATTTCTAACCGCTAACCAGCAATGATTACTGTTTCAGACGACATTTCTAACCGCTAACCAGCAATGATTACTGTTTCAGACGACATTTCTAATCGCTAACCAGCAATGATTACTGTTTCAGACGACATTTCTAACTGCTAACCAGCAATATTACTGTTTCAGACGACATTTCTAACCGCTAACCAGCAATGATTATTGTTTCAGACGACATTTCTAACCGCTAACCAGCAATGATTACTGTTTCAGACGACATTTCTAACCGCTAACCAGCAATGATTACTGTTTCAGACGACATTTCTAACCGCTAACCAGCGATGATTATCGTTTCAGACGACATATCTAACCGCTAACTAGCAATGATTACTGTTTCAGACGACATTTCTCACTGCTAACCAGCAATGATTACTGTTTCAGATGACATTTCTAACCGCTAACCAGCAATGATTACTATTTCAGGCGAAATTTCTGGCGCGACCATCTTGCAGGTCCGAGGTGCTACAAAGCTGCGCGCGGAGGTTGGCTTCGAGGTGAATCTGCAGTGTGCAATCTCCGACACAGATCTAGGTTGGACGAGTGGTTTTGTTGCATATTTTTTGTATAGTTCCTACTTAATGAGTGCTAACCAATAATTTTTCTCTCTAACGTCAGTAGCTACTACATACATAATCCACCTTGTATTGTCTGCTCTTAGTTTGAATGATAATGTAACTGTTTCTAGTTCCAAATCGTAACTGGAGATTCAGGACGTTGCAATATCCAGAAGGTAACTGATATCACTGTCGCGGAATTCTTGGAGTTGTCGATCAATGAAAGGCTGTCGCGCCATTCGTCTACAGACAGCCGCCATTCTTTGATGTTGGGGACAGACAGATCTCTAGAGGTGGGAGACAACGTTTTGTTGCTACTCCCAACGGGAACCAACAAACTGGAGATAGGTTGGCAAGGACCATTTCCCGTGGAAAGGGTGATATCCAGAACCAACTATCAGATCCGGATCCGGGGAAAGTCGAAGCTTTTCCATATCAATCTCCTGCGGAAGTACGAGGAGAGACCCGGAGACAAAGCAGCCCATCTCATGGCAATGGCAGTTACAGTGGAGACTGAAGTGGGAACCAACGAGGGCAGGAAATATCGCCTGGTACACCAGGAAACCTACATGGATGTGCAGGTGAACCCTGATCTGACTTCCCAGGAGAGGGAAAAGATTGCCCAGGTTCTCGAGTCTCATAAGGAGATACTGACTGATAAACCAGGACGAACGAGGTTGGTTGAGTTCGAGATGACTTTGACCACACAGGAGCCTGTTCGCCAAAAGGTTTACCCAGTGCCATTCTCTAAAGAAAAGGCCCTGGAGGAGGAAATACAGAAACTGCTGGAGGATGACGTGGTTGCGCCATCCACATCCCCATACAATGCGGGGGTGGTTTTGTTACGCAAACCAAGTGGAGAACACCGGTTGTGTATAGACTATCGACTCTTGAACAGTCATACTCAATTTCAGGTGGAACCTTTGCCGAATCCAACTCAGTTATTCGCTAGGCTCCATAGGGCTAGGTAGTTCTCAAAGGTGGATTTGAGTCGGAGGTATTATCAGATACCGGTCAAACCAGAGGTTCGACCCCTACTGGCTTTCAGTACACCCATTGGACACTACGAATTCAAGGTCACGCCCTTTGGATTCAGCAATGCACCTAGTGTGTTTACTCGCATGATGAGGACCTTACTAGATCCCTTACAGGATCCGTCCATTATCTCATTCATGGATGATATTCTGATTTCCAGTGACAGTTTGGATTACCATTTGCAATCCTTGGAGAGAGTTTTCAATAGGCTCAAGGAAGCAGGGCTTACCGCTCGTCCAACCAAGTGCATGATTGGTTACCAGACTCTGGAATTTCTGGGTCACACCATCACTCCAGGACACATTGTCCCAGAGGAAAAGAACCTAGAAAAAATCAGAAGTGCTCCAAGGCCAAAAACGAAGAAGGATGTGCGATCCTTTCTCTCGTTGTGTGGGTTTTACCACAAATTTGTCCCGCATTTCACTGAACTGGGAGCTCCATTAACAGAAACCGTGAAAAAGGGATCCCCGGACCAAATCGTTTGGACACCGGAGTGCGAGAGTGCCTACAGTCAGTTGAAGGAGGCTTTGGTCAGCAAACCTGTGTTACAGCTCCCTGACCTTTCCAAACCATTTGTGTTGAGAACGGATGCGAGTGGGATTGGAATTGGGGCAGATCTGTTACAGGAAGGGAAAGACGATGCTTCGGTTTTGAAACCTGTGGCATACACAAGCAAGACACTTCTCCAGGCTGAGGGGAATTATTCGACCGTCGAGAGAGAGTGTTTGTCTCTCGTATGGGCCGTGCAGAAATTCCAGCCCTATTTGTATGGAGTTCAGTTTCGGGTCCAGTCGGATCATCAGCCCTTGATGTTCCTGGCTACTTCTCAGAAGCTCAACGCCCGTTTGATGCGGTGGTCGTTGCTACTTCAACCCTACCATTTCACAGTGGAGTATATACCTGGGAAGGAAAATGTTGGAGCAGATTTTCTGTCATGACACCCAGCTCCAGAAGAAGAGGGATAAATCATCTGGATCGAACTTCCAGTGGAAAAGAGTGAGATGGACTACTCTCTTAAGAGGGGGCCTATGTCACGGGACCACTGTCGTTAACGATAAGATGATAAACTAACAGAGAATCAGTCTGTATTCACAGCTGCAATTGTTTATTACTAGTGGAGAAAGCACTCATGTCGGATCAAAGGAAACTACAAGTCTTTGAGAGTTCCCTAGGAACGGAGAATCTATCGGCATTGTTTGATGAATCGTCGTTTGAGAGAAAAAGCTTGTTGTGTTCGTGGTGGAAGGAGGGGACAACTATTCTTGTGAAGTTGGGAACAGATTGTCTGCCGCTGAGGCCACCTGGTGTTTACATCGAATGACGTCACTAGGACAATTCCCGACTGTATGCAAAACAGAATTTGTACCGCTAGTGTGAACAAGAGAGTTGACCTAGGCTGAAGTGTTTCGACTAGCTCTGTTTTAATATAGAAAAGAATCTAGCGTGTTCGGTATCAATTAACGTTGAGGAACATGTGTCTTTCATGGCAAAGTGGAGATTCGATTCAGAATAGAGCTGAGTGTTCATAAGGTATTTACTAAATAGTATTTAGATGTAAATAATGTAGGATAGTCTGGTGATTGTTGTTGCGTTGTGGTTAGGTATTCAAGGAGTGTCGGCGACAGTAGACAATCGCATTGTTAAAACTAACTAGTGTGAGAGGTCAATTAGCTCAGCTGGTTGGAAATAGTGGTGTGGGATGATATTTAGAAGGACTGGGGATGGTTGGGGGATAGGGGAAATGTCCAATGGTGGGATCTTCCAGTGGGGGTCTACTGGGGTTCTGCACTTTACATTTGGTCTTTCCTTGGCTTACCCTAATTTAGACCGATGTGATGAGCTCCTCTGCCCCATGACAGAGTTTGGTTCACTGTCATATATCTGAGTGAGGCCGTCGGCCTACACTCATCTAATAGGAGTCAGTGTCCGGTTGCTCTCACCGGTGTATTCTCTCTCTCTTTCACAGGTTCCCTCAGGTTACACAGGTGAAGCTGAAACATCACGGTTTATTATAATGAATACCTTAGTGCAGGCAGAGTTATTCAGCAGCTTTTGCACGGGGTCCATGATAAAAGGGGTCTGAAGGTACATGGCTCGGTTGAGCCAAAACATATACGTATCCAGCAGATGACTTCTTAGTGATAGAGATCATGGAAGTCAGTAGTGAGATTATTTTTCAAATCTACATGTGAACCGAACACTAGTGATTGTTTTCCACATCATATGTAGAAGGAACAATAGTGAGATTATTTTTCAAAACCACATGTGAACAGAACATTAGTGATTGCATAGTGAATATCTAGGTAACAGGAACAATGAACCTGGTGCTTTTACTAAATTACTAGATTCCTGTGGGGCTATAAACAATAACAGTGTAATTGTTAAACGGTAGGACCTTTAGAAAATGAATCACGTTATTTCAAGAGACAGTGTTCCGGGTTTTCACAAGGCAAGGATGTTTTAAGTCTCAGAACAGTAGGGACATTTAATAACATGGTGTGTGATCGATTCAGGATCAGTATCGGACTATATCCGTGATTGGTGACCACGTATTTGGGTTATCAAAAAGCTACCGGAGGAAGTCAACATCTAGCCGGAGGGACACATCGTTTGGTGAGGTTATCGTGTACTGAACTATGATGTTGTGTGATCCTTACAGACTTTGCTCCTGAGCTGTTCGGTCTGATTCTGCAGACAGACTAGAGTATACGACATACATTCTACACATACACTTCTCACATACATACACTTTTCTTTATTAAATTAATGTGTTATTAATTTTTGGAAGCTAGAGTTGTTTAGTATGTTGTTTTGGGGAAGTGTGAGAGGGGGCATGAGCCAGTGGTGAAAGAGAGAGAGAGAGAAAGAGGTATCCAGTGACTGACGGAGTGTTGTGGACGGAATCTAGTGGATTCTCCAGAATAATGATATGGGGTTACAAATAATGTGGGTGTTGATTCCCCTCACTCCAGGGACGACACAATAAAGGAAATCCACGACAGTCAGTTGGTTGGTTGTTAGTTAGTTTATTGATTGATAAATAGATTAGTTAGTTAGTTAGTTAGTTAGTTTGTTATTTAATTAGTTAGTTAGCTTGTGAATTAATTAGTTAGTTAGTTAGATTGTTCACAGATTAACCTCACTGCACATCGACCCATTCAGCCCATAAGAGCGCAGATCCTCCCACCTCCTCAGCATCTCCTTTTCTCCCCCCTTCTTCTCTTCCCCCCCCCCCCCCCCCAGCATGTAGCGGTGGACGACACTAGTTTTGTGTTGTTTGACTATTCTTCCATGCGCCTGGAAAATCACAACAGAAATGAGATGCATGAGAAGAATACTCAATGTATCAAGAGGAGAGAAAATCAGAAATGAAGAAATCAGGACTAAAGTAGGGGTTAAAGCAGGGCTAGATGTTATTAGAGAACAGCAAGTTAAATGGTTCGACCACATAACTAGGCCACCAACTAACAGTATAGTACAAATAGCAATGATGGACATGTCAAATGGACCAGAAGAAGAGGTCGACCATGTAAACGATGGACGTAGGGAATAGCTGAGTTTATGAGAATCTCGATATATGAAGCCCGTAAACGGACATTCTCCCGCTGTTTATGCTTCACCTCGACACCGCAAGGTACAAGAGCAAGATGAGATGAGATCAGTCACCTAGATGTTGAGTCATATTGTTTGACTGAAGAACCAATTAACAGGCTAATATCAACATACATATAGAAGTTTACAGTCATGTCCAAGCTATTGCAAGGCCCGTAAACAAATGTATCAACCAACTTCTTTCTACCGACAACTGTGCTGAGGTGTCATTACCGTGAAATTAAATTAGTCACTGCTTTTGTTACATTCATTATTGAGTAGATATGAGTTAAGACATTAGAATCCTGAAGAGATTATTAGAACAAGAATCGCCATGGCGAAAGTAGCTTTTAGCAAGATGAAAAACATACTGACAATAAAAAGATGTCAATTGAAACGATAAAAAGAGTGTTGAGATGCTACATTGAGCCAGTACTTTTGTATGGATGTGAAGCTTGGACAATGAGCAATCAAGCTGAAAAACATCTGATGGCTGTGGAAATGTGGTTTCTGGGGAGAATGCATAGAATACCATGGACAGACAAAAACCCAATGACCAAGTACTACAAGAAACAAATGAAAATCGCAACTTGATTAGAGAAATTAGACGTAGACAGTCAACATTTTTGGGACAAGTTATGAGAAAAAATGAATTGGAAAACTTGGTGACAACTGGCAAGATCCAGGGAAAGAGAACAAGGGGAAGGCAGAGAAGTAAATATCTGGACGTCTTGGCCACGTGGTATGATCGAGACAGGAACACGAAACTGATCTCCGACTCTGGTGATCGAGTGAAATGGCGAGTCATGACCGCCCACGCTTACCTGCATGGCACATGATAGATGGATGAGCGCGAACAAGAATGGAAGATACGACCATTGGTAACACGGAATCAGGTAGGGTTCCCGACGACCCATTCAATAGTATATAATGAGGAATATCGATACATGAGTCCCATAAGCGGGCATTCTCCCGTTGTTTGTACTTCACCTCGACACCGCAAGGTACAAGAGGAACAAGATGAGATGAGATGAGATCGATATTTCCCTGTTATCAACATGTCCTTGTTTTTAATATTGTTTGGTTATCTCACAGATATTTCCATGTTATCAACATTTCCTTGTTTTTACTGTTGTTTGGTTATCTCACAGATATTTCCATGTTATCAACATTTCCTTGTTATCTCTATTTTTTGGGTTATCTTCAATATTTCCCTGTAATCAACATGTCCTTGTTACCTTATCAACATGTCTTTGTTATTTTGTTTGGTTTGTTATCTCATTGCTATTTCCCTATTATCGACATTTCCTTGTTATCCTGTCAACATTTATTACCATCTAATGACATTTCCTTGTCACCTTATCAACATTGTTTATCTTATAGACATTTCTCTGTTATCTTATCGACATTTCTTTATTTTCTTATCGACATTTCCTTTATACCTAATAGATATTTCTTTTGTTATTTAATCGCCATTTTCTTTTTTATCCCATGGACATTTCCTTGTTACCTTACAGACGTTTCCTTATTACATTACACACATGTCTTTTGTTGTATCATCAACATTCCCTTATTGTCGTATTGACATCTCCATGCTAGCTGTACAAGATTCGACTATGACGTACAAGTGGACAAAAAATGGCACGGTCATCTCGCAGACGAGCACCTATAGCAAGACCAAGCTGACCGCAGCCGACGCGGGCGTCTACCAATGTTCTGCCCAAGCTGGAGCCCTTCCAGCCAAAGACAGCCCTCCTTTATCTCTGGAAGTGGGTGAGTAATATCTCTAGCGAAAACCATCTTCGTATACTCCAACTTCTTCGTTCATTTTCAGGTGTCAACAGGAATTAATCGAAACACAGCAGCAGTAAACTTCAGTCCCGAATGATAATATATCGCCAAATGTGGCCTCCATTTGAACAGAAGGACGATATATCGACACACTAGAGATATTGTTATTGTTTTGTTTCGAGGTTTCTTCCGCAATTTCAATGTTCAGTGAAAGAAAATGTACATTATAATACTTGTTTATTTGATTGTGCACCATGTTTGGTCCATACCTACTTTTTGTTGGCACTGAATCCGTAAAGTTTGTTGACATCCCCATAAAGTTGGCCCTCAAGTGGAGAGGGTATGGGCAAGAATAGTGTTCTCTGTTCTGCATATGTTGGACACTCCTGCAACAAAAGCTTAGCTGTTATTTACCAGTTCAGCAGTTAATTCATCAATGTCTCCTAACTTTATTGTAGTATTTCAGCCTGATGTGTTCAAAACTGTATAATACACATGAAGTCCCATGCATATTTACAGTCTGTTCATTTTTTTTATTTATTAAATACGTATTATTTGGCGCCCATAGAAGTAGAAAAAGAAGTAGAGACTAGAGGACGCACTAGATAACATACAAATTGAAAGCTATAGTTACCGACCGGAGTTCCAATCTGTCACCTTCAAATGACGACAGTGCCTCGCTGTAGGAATAAGTGTACTTCGGAGCATTTATCAGTACAATTGATGTACCCAAGTACTCCAGCCAGAATACAGATATAACCACAGCCTCATTTACAAGTGTACTGCAAGAAGAAGTGTACTTCGTACAATTTATCAGGACAATTTAATGCACCCAAGTACTCCAGCCAAAATACAAATATAACTACAGCCTCATTTACAACTGCAGCCACATTTACAACTACAGGCTCATTTACAAGTGTACTGCATAAACAAGTGTACAGTCTCAACCAGGCTGAAGTAGAGAAGGCCGCCCAAATGATGAAACAAGGAAAGGCTGCGGATGCTGGTGTTGCATTAAAAGAAGTGTAGGAACGACATAACAATTAGAGAACTCAATAAACAATTGGAAGTTATATTTGCCACCCCGGGATTGGAACCTTCCGCAGCCAAATAACTACAGTGCCGCCCTGATGGAACACGTATTAAGGTTTACAAGTTCAAGGCGAGAGAATAGACTGCATTGCACCAGGTTAACCACTGATGGTTCGCTCTCTCTCTCTCTCTCTCTCTCTCTCTCTCTCTCTCTCTCTCTCTCTCTCTCTCTCTCTCTCTCTCTCTCTCTCTCTCTCTGCATAGACGCAAGCCGAGAGCATCACACATATCTCCAACTGGTAACTCCATCGTTGATTTCGTGAGGATCCACAAACAAATTGCATTC
This sequence comes from Cepaea hortensis, assembly GCA_963921405.1. Lineage (NCBI taxonomy): Eukaryota > Metazoa > Mollusca > Gastropoda > Stylommatophora > Helicidae > Cepaea > Cepaea hortensis. The sequence continues at coordinate 148,444,126 of OY992876.1, read as the reverse complement.
CCAGTCTGAACCAGGCAGTCTGAACCGGACAGTCTGAACCGGACAGTCTGAACCAGGCAGTCTGAACCGGACAGTATAAACCGGGCAGTCTTATCCAGGCACTCCGAATCCTAATCCACAACCTTCGGAGAGCCACAACAATGACTTCACTACTTCGCCACGGACCAAGTATAATCCAGCGTATAACTAACAAGACCCGACACTCATACCATTGTCAAAATCAACGCAAAGCTGTCTGCTTCCAAATCATCTGCGGCTGACTTCAAACTCGGTATGTCGGGATCATGAAACTACGTTCGCTGTCCCCAGACCACATATGCTACAGGAGAAGACCCGGGACACAATATCAGCTTGCCGTCGTAGCGATGTGGAGCGTCTGTAAGGAGAATGATTGACATCGTGGCGATGTTGAGCGTCTGTATGGACAATGATTGACATCGTGGCGCCGTGGAGCGTCTGTATAGACAATGATTGACATCGTGGCGCCTTGGAGCGTCTGTATAGACAATGATTGACATCGTGGCAATGTGGAGCGTCTGTATAGACAATGATTGACATCGTGTCGCCGTGGAGCGTCTGTATGGACAATGATTGACATCGTGGCGATGTTGAGCGTCTGTATGGACAATGATTGACATCGTGGCGCCGTGGAGCGTCTGTGTGGACAATGATTGACATCGTGGCGCCGTAGAGCGTCTTTATGGACAATGACTGACATCGTGGCGCCGTGGAGCGTCTGTATGGACAATGATTGACATCGTGGCGCCGTGGAGCGTCTGTATGGACAATGATTGACATCGTGGCAATGTGGAGCGTCTGTATAGACAATGATTGACATCGTGGCGCCGTGGAGCGTCTGTATGGACAATGATTGACATCGTGGCAATGTGGAGCGTCTGTATAGACAATGATTGACATCGTGGCGCCGTGGAGCGTCTGTATGGACAATGACTGACATCGTGGCGCCGTGGAGCGTCTGTATGGACAATGATTGACATCGTGGCGATGTTGAGCGTCTGTATGGACAATGATTGACATCGTGGCGCCGTGGAACGTCTGTATGGACAATGATTGATATCGTGGCGCCGTGGAGCGTCTGTATGGACAATGACTGACATCGTGACGCCGTTGAGCGTCTGTATGGACAATGATTGACATCGTGGCGCCGTGGAGCGTCTGTATGGACAATGACTGACATCGTGGCGCCGTGGAACGTCTGTATGGACAATGACTGACATCGTGGCAATGTGGAGCGTCTGTATAGACAATGATTAACATCGTGGCGCCGTGGAGCGTCTGTATGGACAATGATTGACATCGTGGCAATGTGGAGCGTCTGTATAGACAATGATTGACATCGTGGCGCCGTGGAGCGTCTGTATGGACAATGACTGACATCGTGGCGCCGTGGAGCGTCTGTATGGACAATGATTGACATCGTGGCGATGTTGAGCGTCTGTATGGACAATGATTGACATCGTGGCAATGTGGAGCGTCTGTATAGACAATGATTGACATCGTGGCGCCGTGGAGCGTCTGTATGGACAATGACTGACATCGTGGCGCCGTGGAGCGTCTGTATGGACAATGATTGACATCGTGGCGATGTTGAGCGTCTGTATGGACAATGATTGACATCGTGGCGCCGTGGAGCGTCTGTATGGACAATGATTGACATCGTGGCGCCGTGGAGCGTCTGTATGGACAATGACTGACATCGTGACACCGTGGAGCGTCTGTATGGACAATGATTGACATCGTGGCGCCGTGGAGCGTCTGTATGGACAATGACTGACATCGTGGCGCAGTGGAGCGTCTGTATGGACAATGATTGACATCGTGGCAATGTGGAGCGTCTGTATAGACAATGATTGACATCGTGGCGCCGTGGAGCGTCTGTATGGACATTATTGACATCGTGGCGACATGGAGCGTCTGTATGGACAATGATTGACATAATATCTCTTGATCTAAATGGAACAGTCCACTAGCAGGGACCAGATGTGGCTGGGTGAAGTGTTAACACCATCCCATTCGTATAGACCTGAGTGCTCGACGCAATAGGTGGTCAGTCTTTCCCTCTCATTGCAAGCGACGAGAGCTAGCATCGAACCCATGTCCAATTGTGCTAATGCCATTATCAGCGTATGATCTAACCGTCACACCAACGTGGCTTGATCTATAGGCTTCCCTTATTATAAATTAGTGTTACAGGGACCAGAACTGCTACTATCATCACTGTGAGGTAAAGTATTTTTGTCACTCATTTACCTCCTTTTGAAGCATAATGGGTATATGAAACTAGCTAGTTATTTTAAAAAGGTCATCGGGCACTCGATGGGTGATGTCATCTATATTACGCCAGCCGCCTTTACCCACCAGGACAATGCATATACCAAACTAGGTTGGCTCGATCTGGCAGGCCAGGTCAATTTTAATATTCTGCCTCCATGGAAATTCGAACACATGACCACAGGAAGGCCAGGCATGCTAGTCACTTTGCTATCACCGCTCCGGAGGTATAAAAAAGGTGAATAAGAAGTTTTTAAAAAAAAATGCACTCCCAGTCTGAACCAGGCAGGCTAAACTAGTCAGTTTGAACCAGGCATTCTGAACTTGGCAGTCTGAACCGGGCAGTCTGAACCGGGCAGTCTGAACCAGGTAGTCTGAACCAGGTAGTCTGAACCGGGCGGTCTGAACCGGGCAGTCTGAACCAGGTAGTCTGAACTGGGCGGTCTGAATCAGGCGGTCTAAACCGGGCAGTCTGAACCGGGCGGTCTGAAACAGGCAGTCTGAACCAGGTAGTTTGAACAGAAGGTATAGTACGATTCGCGTATAGTTATTGTTTCTTGACAGGATGTCAATTTACTTTATTTGTCATGTGACAAGCAGTTAACGACTTCCTACAGTTATCGTCTTACTGAGGCTGATATACTTTTCGTGTATCCATTTCTGTAGTTCCAGAAAAGGAGATCGTTGGCAGCGTTAAAACTGAGGTTGTACCTATTGGAAACACGCCTCTTTTGGGCGGCTATATGTCAATCAAATGTATGGTAGAAGTGGCCAACTTGACAAAGCTCAATTACTTGTGGAAAAGAACAGAAGCCGGTTTCTTCAGTCAGCAGAGAGACGGACAGATCCAGGTAAGTCTACCTGTAGAGACGGACAGATCCAGGTAAGTCTACCTGTAGAGATGGACATATCCGGGTAAGTCTACCTGAAGAGATGGACATATCCGGGTAAGTCTACCTGTAGAGACTGTGGTGACTACCTGAAGACAATGTGGTGTTAGTATTAAGCTGGAGAAGTGGTAGTGGTGCTTCAATCATGAGAAGAAGGCAAATAGACCACGTCATAACCTCAAGCGAATTCAGTTAGTGATTCCTCACTGCACATCGGACCAACAGTTTCAAGAGTTGAGTCAAGAACCGACATCTCAGCACTCGGAACATTCCCATACGTGCTAATATTCAATAGCCAGCGAAGAGTCCCATTACTAATGATATCAGTAGAAGTCTAATTATGTGTATGTCTGGCTTTTCCTCGGAGCACTGAGTGTCTGCCAGATCCTCTGGTTTCTCCCTGCAGCAGCATTTTTTCCAGGCCGTGATGATCCATCACTTCGGCTCTGTACACACCATCTCACAGGGCCCCGACCACATCTGCCTTATCATGCTCCAATACCCGACCAAGTGGTGCAGACTCCGTCAATCTGTCCGCCTGCCCGTTTACCATCACATCAGCAAGTCGTTCGTGGAAAAATAATCGAACATATGCCCTCTGTTTTTGCCTGTTGACCTTCAGTCCTTAGGTGCTAGGTTCATCACCCATATTCGAGTGATTTGACGTATACATAACGTTTTCCTCCATAGGTCTTTCTAAGTGGCTCTCTACCATAAGCCAGATGTCCTACTTTAGTTGCTGTAAAGTGTGAATTATCTATCACATCCTGAATCCATATATTGTGGTTTCTCCTTCTTCTTCCCTTTCCTGGCACATCTCCGTCCATAGTTAACTTGTCCAGACATTATTTTCTTTTTACACGCCCAATATATTTCGCATTTAATTAATTTTATTTTGTTTTAGTAATAAATAAAGCACATCTGCGTCTTTGAACGTGAGTGTTACAAAATAGTATTAAAATTCACCGGATGAAAAGGAGAACAATCTAATCCAACAGGAGCTCAATATTGAAGAACATTGGTTATGTCCCAGCCGATCACGATTGTCCTAAGTATGCTCATTGAGTCACCGAGGAAGCATGTCTGGGTGAAAGTCTGTGCCTCCAGTCAGACTATAGCTTGAGTTACTGTCGTGATCTCCATAATCAGGCGACTTGTTTTCAAGGGGACGGCATCATAGTGTCAGAGTCTACGGTACGGCAGTGATGCCGTGACATCGTTACGCCGCCAGGTGACTCAGTCCCTAGGAGAAATGAAGGAACTTCGTTACGCCGCCAGGCGAACAGTGGTCACCTGCCTGCGAAGTTGCCGACTGGCGAGACGGCCAGCGGTCACACCAAGGACGCACGCATGTCTCGTGAAGCCACCTCCGGTGAGGAGGCAAGTTCCAAACCATAGGCAGACAGCTCTGGGACGTAGACGAAACAGGACGCATGTTGCGAGAAAGGTTTCTGTGCCCGAATGTCGAATGCCTGGACATCTTGAGAGTGAGACTGTGTGCTGTATGGTAGATGTAAGTGTTTAGAAGTATCCAATATATATTTGCTGTGATCATCGTATTGTATATGATCTGTAATTAAATCCGTTGAACGTTGTGTCGTTGAGTCTTGAGTCAAATCACATTGTACTTGTACTGTCCCACATGTGTTAGGTAGCGAGCCCAGTGTAAGACCCTGACATGTGTGGACGTGGGGGCAATCGTCCAGCTTTAAAATATGAACGTATTTATGTGATAAATGGTTAGAACTAGAGGTGGTGAACTTAGAATTTTTGTTAAAATTGATTGTACATGTAAAAGTGATCATGGAAGGCTCATTTTGAATTATTGCTACAGTGTTTAAACATGGAGACTAGTTGTAAACGTACAGTGCATTCGTATTGTTTGATCGTGTAAACGTGTAAAACATTCGTGAGTGTCAAACTTTTTGTTACCGTTTTGACCTTGTCGACATTGTGATCTTGTCGCCATTGTGACCTTGTCGCCATCTTGTAAACTTGATGTCTATGTCCTTACTGAATGTCATCTTGATGTAAGTGATGTGTCATCAATGTTATAGCGTGTTGAGATACAGTTAGATTATCTTTGTGGATTGAGTTTGTGGAAAGCAAAAAGTTTTTGAAAGAAAGTGACTTGTGTTGGAAAAAAAAATTGTTGACGGACAAACTTACGACATACAATTACACTCAACGCCATACAAACCTACTCAATACTTAGTGACAAGCAGGCACACACCAACAAATAGACGCTAATTTATTTCCTCCAAAACAAAGCAGGTTTTTTCCGTACCATCCGAAACCGTGCGCGTAGAGGTCATTTGTGATTCGAAGTGACGACCCTACAGTTTCCCAGCCCGTTTTCCAACCATTCTTCACCGCATCCAGGGCACTTGAGTATATTTTTCTTTTCATTTGCTTTAAGGATGCAATTTTAGGCACAAATTGCATATAGAAAAAATTGTAAATTGGTTATTGTACTAACCACTTATAACATATTTTGTGTGGCTGGTATTTCATTGACATTATCCATCATGTCTTCATTGAATGATTTCATTGATATGGGGATAAAATTACAGTTGACAGGTGATGAGTTAACAAAATGGAGTGAGAAGAAATACTCTGAATACCATGAACGCGAAGAAAGAGCAGCTGAAAGGGCTGCCAAGCAATTGGAGGCAGAAACAGCCTTAAAACAATTAGAGACTGAAAGAGCCGCCAAGCAATCGGAGGCAGAAACGGCCTTAAAGCAAGCCGAATTAGAAATGGCTGCAAAGACTAAGCAAGCTGAGATAGATAGTGCACTGAAGAAGGCCGAGATCGAGAAAGAAACAGAATTAAAGAAAGCAGAAATAGCAGCTCAGAGTAAGAGAGAAGAACTGGAGTTACAGTTAAAGATAAAACAACTGGATACTGAAACTGCTATCAATAAAGAGTATAAGAAATCTGAGAGACTGGAGAAAGAAAACCAGTACAAGAAATACCAAGGTATTGTACGTAATTATACCTCGGGTGACTGCATTGCAGCCTTTACCCAAAATTTTGAAACTTTAATGGAACATTACCAAGTTCCACTGTCTGAATGGAATATTGTGTATATGAGGAGTTTATCAGGGGAACCTCTTAAAGTCATTGAGACTATTCCCAAAGACCTCAGGAAAGACTACCATTATCTTAAATCAAAGATAATGGCACATTTCATGTTAGATGAAGCAGGTTACAGAGAACAGTTCAGCAAGTTGAGCCCAAAACCGACTCAAACGTTCTCTGACTACCTCTGCTTAGTCCGAGATATTTTCACCAAATGGACTTCAGCAGCCAAAATTGACAGAAATATGATAAATTAGAAGATCTAATCATCAGAGACAAAATCATTTAATCCATTCCATCAAAATTTTCCAAATTTTTGCAGGTGAATGAATGCACTAGTATAGATGAGATTGATAGACGAGGTACGACGTATTACACCGCCAACAAACATTGTTTTGTGACTGAATCTGCGGACATTGATTTTGTAGCTGCGGCTAATTTTGAAAAACCCTATAGTAGGCAGAAACCTCATAGGCCTACATCTGAGAAATTTAAGCACTGTATTCATTGTAAATTGTCACATCAGCCGAATGAAATGTGCGATAAAAACCCAAAATATGATATTTATCTACGAGATATGATAAACAGACGAGATCATGAGCGTAGATTTTTCAGGTCTGCACGTAAATGTTATCTTTGTAAAGCGCATGGACACCATCGCAAAGATTGTAAAGGTAGACAAATGATCAATGAGGCAAATGTCGCCTTGTCTAACAGTTCAGAGTCAGAAGAAGAACTATCAGAGAAACATCCTGTGAACTCAGCACAGACTTTTGACATGATTAACAATTTATGTACTGTTTGTAACACCTTCTTTGAAGATGGTATTTTAACTTGTGGTCACGCCATCCCTATTGCCAATGAAGAAGCTAATTTGGTAGTAGATTCAAAAGGCAAGATAATAGTCCATCAAGGATTTGTGAACGGCAAGTCTGCTACAGTTCTTCGCGATACAGGTAGTTCACTTATTGGCCTTAAAAGAACGTTCATAATGCCTACAGACTATACAGGCAGGCACGTAACATGCAGAACATTCTCAGGCAATATTGAGAGATACCCATTAGCTTGGGCGTATATTCAAACACCTTTCCTCACTGGGAAAGTAAAAGTCGTTGCGTTAACAAACCCAGTGTGTGATGTAATAATTGGAAATTTGCCAGAGGTGAATGATAAACCTCATGACACAACATCTCTATGTATTGATGATAATGTAACATCACCATCCAATGTCATCATTGATAATGTCACACCACCTATTGAATGTAGGGTAGCTAATGTAGCACTAAGTTCTCATCATATCATTGACAACATTGTTCCATCATCATCTGACATCATTGATTGTGTGAACGCAGTAACCAGATCTACTGCTAGAGTGCAAGATGAAAGTAATCAAACTGAGGCTATTAAGTTACTTAGCCCAGTATCACTACCTACTAACTCCATGAAGGAAACTTTTGTAACAGCTCAAAAGGCTGACCCTTCATTGGTAAAATATTTTAATCTGATCGGCCAAAAGCCAAAGGTAACCAAGAATGCAAAATGGCATTTTGCTGTGAAAAATGATATCCTCACCAGATATTATACCAGAGGTGACAACACCACAGAGCAAACTGTTTTGCCAACTAGTTATCGCAAGCAAGCCGTACATCTTGCCCACGATATACCTCTTGCAGGGCATATGGCATACGTGAAAACCAGATCTAGATTATTAACACAGTTTCATTGGCCCAAATTTTGCAATGATATTAAAGAATATTGCAGAAGTTGTGACACCTGTCAGAAACTGATAAAAAAAGGTAAACACCCACAGGCAAAGTTGCAAGTCACTGACTTAGCCAGTCGACCTTTTGAAAAACTATCTGTTGACATAGTGGGCCCTCTCAATCATACAACAACTAAAGGGAATAAGTACATTCTAACTATCGTGGATCAATGTACTCGCTGGCCGGAAGCTATTCCGCTAAAGAACATAACTGTCAATGATATAATGGAAGTATTCTTCCATATTTTTTCCCGGATAGGATTTCCAGACACTATCCAATCTGATAGGGGTACTCAGTTTATTGCCGCATCTACCCAAGCTTTCACCAAAATGTTGGGAGTGAAGCAATGTTTCAATTCACCATACCATCCTCACTCAAGTGGAATCGTGGAAAAGTTTAACGGCGATCTGAAGCACATGCTTGCAAAAGTCACGCAAGAACACCCTAATAACTGGGATGTATATCTACCAGCTATTCTTTTTGCTTATCGCGAGGTACCACATTCTAGTACCGGTTTCTCTCCTTTTGAACTTATTTATGGTGCCAAACCACGTGGCCCATTAACTATTTACCACCAAATGTTAACTGAATCTACTCCAGTACTTAAACCCATATCATCATACGTATATGTTACATCATTGCGTGAAAGAATCATCAAATCATGTACGATTGCTAAGAATGCACTAAAATTATCTGGTGCTACTTATAGACAGTATGCTGACAAAGGAAACAGAACAATAACTTTGACACCTGGACAGGACGTTCTTCTTCTGTTACCTAGTGACCGACACTTATTGACTGATTCTTGGCAGGGACCGTTTAAAGTGACAAGACAGATTTCACCTGTAGACTATGCGATCCTAATAAAAGACAAACACAAAATATTTCACATAAATATGCTAAGACCATACCATAACAGAGACAACGAACAAGACGATACGACAGCTTGTACAGTGATAATAGATCACGAAGATGACGATGTTAGTGACGAAATTCCAACACCTACATTAGACACGACAGACTGCTTGAAGGATATCAAGATCAATCCAAAGCTAACTCAAGCAGAGACAGACAGTTTAAAACACCTAATACAACACTACAACACCATCTTCTCCAACAACCCAGGACAAACAGAATTAGTACAGCATCACATCACACTCACATCAAACACACCCATACGATGCAGACCATACACCATCCCATTACATTACAAAGAACAGTTACATCAGGAGATCATCAACCTAGAAAAGAATAACATCATAAGACGATCCCAATCAGACTTCTCATCTCCCATGGTCATTGTACGCAAAAAGGACAATACCATAAGACTGTGCATTGACTATCGAAAGCTAAATAAAATAACTGTTTTAGATTTGGAACCAATGGCAAACGCTGACGATCTTTTGACAGAACTGACAGACGCTAGGTTCTTCACGAAGATAGATATGACTAAAGGATATTATCAGATAGAAGTAGACGAACAGAGCAGACATCTGACAGCTTTTGCCACACCTTGGGGACTATACGAATGGTGCAAACTTCCATTTGGGCTAGTCAATGCCCCTGCCACCTTCGTTCGTATGACACGACTTCTTCTTGTAGACATTCCTAACATAATCTGCTATATAGACGACATCTGTGTTCACACAGAGACAATGACAGAACACATAAAGACATTAGAACTGACATTTGAACGTATCAGACAGCACGGACTGACTGTAAAGCCTGCTAAAGTAGACATGGCCTACCCTGAAATATCCTTTTTGGGATACAAAATATCCAATGGCTTTGTCACGACAGACGATAACATTGTGTCCAAGATTCTAAAACTCTCACTTCCGACTACAAAGAAACAAGTCAGAAGTTTATTAGGACTGATAAATTATTACCGGCAGTTTATTCCAAATTTTTCCGAACTAACCGAGGTTTTTACTAACTTACTAACTAAAGATAAGCCTGACAAAATTGTAAGCAATGAATGCCTAAAATTAGCATTCTCTAAAGTGTTAGCTTGTTTTTCTGATGATAGCTCACATAATCCCATCCTCAAATTGCCAAACATCCGTTTACCTTTCAGATTAAGAACAGATGCGAGCTCCGTCGCGATTGGAGCAGTCTTGATGCAAGAACACAACAACATCCTCCATCCCGTGTGTTTTGTATCCAGAAAACTGAAGCCCAGAGAACGATCCTGGTCAATGCCTCAGTTAGAAGCCCTAGCTTTAGTGGTGGGTATTACAAAATTGTCTAGATTTCTTCTAGGACGCCATTTTATCGTGGAATCTGACAGTAGTCCTTTGCGTTTCATAAATTCTGGGGTACCATCAAACCATATGATAGCCCGTTGGTCTTTGAAACTCCAAGACTACAGCTTCGAGGTTCGCCATATTCCAGGCCGAACCAATACGATCGCTGACTTGTTGTCCCGTTGTCCTACCGACCCATTGAGCAATAAAGTCTGAGTGCAGTGTAAAATACTCAGATCAACACAGCCATCTATTAGTGAATAAGTCGTTCACTCACAAAAGCTGTGTAATGTCTACATTGTGATAGGGGTTACCCCCATTATAAATAATGTTTCTTATTTTACTAATGCATGTAGTGATTGTCATGTATAATTGTGTAGTGTGTGGTAGAAAGCGAAGTTTTATTGTACATATTCTGTAACAACAACAGTGTCACATTCGCGCAAGAACTTACCTTAAGCGAACTATCCAATTTGACAGTGACAGCTGCGAGTGGATTATTCCAGGGATATTTTAAGGACGTGTGCGAATGTGTAAACTAAACAGTGACAGCTACTCCATTGCAGTTAACCGAAATCCATAATGTTCGGTTGTGAAACACATGAACAGTCGATCGTAATCCAGAAGGTTTTGTGAAACATCCGACACATGAACTATGAGACAAGTACTTTCCGTAACTACATCAAACCGGAACAAGTGGTCTACAAGCTTCTTCATCAGCTGATTTAATGTTCGTGTGTACTTCCGGATTAAGTAGGAATTTAGAGTAAAATTAGCAGACGACAAATAAAAGTTCAAATATCTATGACGATTCTAAAATCTTTAAGAATCTATAAAATGAAATACACGAATTGTGTGTTTATTTATTTAGCTAGTGTAATCTTAGAATCATATCTTGATCAATGTATTCATATTACCGACTTTTTCTCGTTAATATGAAGCAACGTCAAGCAATGACACTAAGAAATAAAATAATTATTGTAAATTATTATATTTATAAATGTTTGAAATTATTCCCCTTTTCTTTTAGTTGCTATTACATCCTTACACAAAGGGCCATAATGTGAAATGTATAATGTAATGTGTTATATAAAAATAGCCATGTGTTTGCCAGATTTTGAACTCATCAGGTAGGCATTTGCTGTGCATGGCAAAGGGTTGCAGACATTGCAGACCAACACAAGAGTCCTTGGCAAATGAGGTCAAGGGTTTGAGTGTTTTATGTGACTTAGGGAAAAGCCACATTTCGGTCTAGCGAGATGGTTTTTGTTTCAAGAACCATATTATTATTTTTTTTCAAAATGCTGCGAGGTAGATGCGTGAAGCTGGATACTACTGATCTGACTGGGTCGTTAGTGCAATTTATGTAACCAGCCATCGAGAAGATGAAACCTGACAGGTGTTAAAAGTCAAACACCACATGTCGTTCAATATAACTTCCATTGATTATATGTTTCTATGGCAGATGTGTATTTTCTATGTATTATGATATCGATGGATATAAGCAACATAAGGGTTGACTCTGACAAGGGTTAAAGTATTAACCCAGTATGTACCTATATTAGACATGAAAGATGACATCTTTCATGGATTTGCCGGGGGAGCGTGTCAGAGTCTACGGTACGGCAGTGATGCCGTGACATCGTTACGCCGCCAGGTGACTCAGTCCCTAGGAGAAATGAAGGAACTTCGTTACGCCGCCAGGCGAACAGTGGTCACCTGCCTGCGAAGTTGCCGACTGGCGAGACGGCCAGCGGTCACACCAAGGACGCACGCATGTCTCGTGAAGCCACCTCCGGTGAGGAGGCAAGTTCCAAACCATAGGCAGACAGCTCTGGGACGTAGACGAAACAGGACGCATGTTGCGAGAAAGGTTTCTGTGCCCGAATGTCGAATGCCTGGACACATCTTGAGAGTGAGACTGTGTGCTGTATGGTAGATGTAAGTGTTTAGAAGTATCCACTATATATTTGCTGTGATGATCGTATTGTATATGATCTGTAATTAAATCCGTTGAACGTTGTGTCGTTGAGTCTGTTGAGTCTTGAGTCAAATCACGTTGTACTTGTACTGTCCCACATGTGTTAGGTAGCGAGCCCAGTGTAAGACCCTGACACGGACGCAGTTCGTGATCCCGCATACCGCGTTCAAAACACAGCTGCGGGCGATTTGGCAGCAGACCACCTTGCGTTGGCATGTTTTGTGGGGAGGGGGATGTGGTATGGGTCCCCGTCGTTCAGAAAGCAATGGCAAACATAAAACTTATCGAGAGATTGCAATCAGCCAAACAATGCTGGGATTGACTGCGACGTCCTGTAAAGGCT
>OY992876.1:148323685-148431327 GCA_963921405.1 Cepaea hortensis | reverse complement strand
GCCGCTCCATTTACCCAAGTTAATTGTTGGGGGAATATGTAAAGATCTTTCAAGTGCTCTTTCTAATGCTTTTTGTAAGTTGGTCTTCGTTTATCTAAGGTTGTTCTAATCGCAACCAATAAATGATTAGACAGACAGACAGACAGACAGACAGACAGACAGACAGACAGAGAGGGAGGGACAGACAGACAGACAGACAGACAGACAGACAGACAGACAGACAGACAGACAGACAGACAGACAGACAGACAGACAGACAGACAGACAGACAGACAGACAGGCAGGCAGGCAGGCAGGCAGGCAGGCAGGCAGGCAGGCAGGCAGACAGGCAGACAGACAGACAGACAGACAGACAGACAGACAGACAGACAGACAGACAGACAGACAGACAGACAGACAGACAGACAGACAGACAGACAGACAGACAGACAGACAGACAGACAGACAGACAGACAGACAGACAGACAGACAGACAGACAGGCAGGCAGGCAGGCAGGCAGGCAGGCAGGCAGGCAGGCAGACAGACAGACAGACAGACAGACAGACAGACAGACAGACAGACAGACAGACAGACAGACAGACAGACAGACAGACAGACAGACAGACAGACAGACAGACAGACAGACAGACAGACAGACAGACAGACAGACAGACAGACAGACAGAGAGGGAGGAACAGACAGACAGACAGACAGACAGACAGACAGACAGACAAACAGACAGACAGACAGACAGACAGACAGACAGACAGACAGACAGACAGACAGACAGACAGACAGACAGACAGACAGACAGACAGGCAGGCAGGCAGGCAGACAGACAGACAGACAGACAGACAGACAGACAGACAGACAGACAGACAGACAGACAGACAGACAGACAGACAGACAGACAGACAGACAGACAGACAGACAGACAGACAGACAGACAGACAGACAGACAGACAGACAGACAGACAGACAGACAGACAGACAGACAGACAGACAGACAGACAGACAGACAGACAGACAGACAGACAGACAGACAGACAGACAGACAGACAGACAGACAGACAGACAGACAGACAGATAGTCGGTAACGGGAACGGGAACTTATATGACTACTTATATGAATTAAATGAGATGCTCCCCACCAGGGTCTGGGCGAAGCCGGGCAGGGTCAGCTAGTGCTTTATAAATTATCAACGACTATCTGGTCCAGCTTGAGAGGGTGTAGGCGTGGTGACAATATTTGAAGACAACAGGGGATACTTAAACATCTCTCACTGAACATTTCATATTTTAAAACAGGGTATTCCCTAAGTGAGTTTAAATACAGCACGATTTATTGCCTAGGGAATTTAAACACACGCAAAGAATGTGCTAGGGGAACTATACAGGTTCCAGTTTTATGCTAACATAAAGAGTTCGTGTTAAACTTGAAATCACCGCGAGGATAACAAATATTCCACGTTCGAACAATACCTGTGGCTTTGTGTTTTAATTGTTTCAGCTGAAGTATTATTCACTTCATATGATATATAACTCTGCAGTATGCTCCCGACGAGATGCAGTGAAATATGCCAGGCAATAGATCGTGCAACATATTGTTTGTGGCTTCTATGTTTAAATTTCATACATCGTGAACACATCATTATGATGTTTTATTTACACTGTGTCCGTGTCCCTTTACGGGATCATCAAGCAAATGTGTCGGGTGTTGTTTACCAGGTGCCCACAGAGCTTGCTTGTGAAAATGTAAGACACAAGGACTTTACACCTTAAAGCTTACTGGACATATAGTGTTGGACCCATATTTTTACAAACCATACGACATTCAGTGGGTGATGTGTTTCTATCGCACCTTCCCAACAAACAAAAGTGAGGTATCTCCGAACTTTTGTTCCCAAGCGGTTTTAGTCCTGCCAACCTTCCTATTCACCCTTCGGTTCGGATATATAGTGTCGTGACAAAGAGTCAGCACCCACATTCTCTTTACCAGTAATATGCTCTACATAAGAATGGTAGAGTTTTAATTTTTACACCGCCCAGATAAAAGAGAAACATTCTTTTTTGATAAGTCTACGGGTTTATTACCGTTTGCCTAGGTTTGGTGGTTCGTTTCCCATGAACCCTGGGTCGGTGTTACAGTATATTTGTTAGTCAATACCTGATTATGGGATCTCAACAACAGGCTATTTCTTTGTCTCGGATCATTTGGAAGATTATAATTAATTTTGACTTCCCTGTATGATTCTAGTAGATATAGGGGATATTCTACACCTGTGTTTTCTTTCACCCCCCCCCCCCCCCCATCAATTAGATGAAAGAGATTCCCTTCAAATCTCTCTTCAAACTTCCTTAGAAATTGATGTGGTAAATCTTTTATTTTCCCCGGGGCTGTATTTGGTAGTGGTGCAGGACACTAGTCTTTCGACAGAAAACGGTTCCCGCCACCCAATCTCTAATTGGTTGCTTCTGCCAGGGTTGTGAAATTTATATTGTTCGGGTTTGATTCCAGCACTCAAGCGTATATTGATGTTTGTATTGTGGCGCATATATTACCCGAGCTCTGGTGTCGATACCTGCACTTTTAGCGTGGCAAAACATATTATAGGTTTGTTGCTGTTGTGGTCACATTTCTGTACCAATGTCTTTCTGCCTAGCGATCCCGTTCTCACTGTAGCCATCTCTATTATTATATTATTATGTTATGGTTAAATTCTTCCACTCTGCACCATCGTAACAACTCACTACTTAGAACACAACTCGACATTTCCCCAAGGACACAACATTGGCGACGTTTTCACTAGTCTATTATCTCCAAGCATTGTACAATTTACATTATCAGTTACACACCATCTTACACAACACATGGAGTCTATAATCACTATACAATCTAACTAATAATGTAGTGGCACATTCTGTGGCCATCACTACTTGAAACGAGAACCAGGTCCACACTTGACCGTGGCTCAAGCCCAACTGATCTTGCAGGTGACGCTACGTCCTTTCACGGAGCGTCCCTAGCGTTTCCACGCTCTTGTGGAAAATGCTCAAGGTGGGTCACTTTGCACGGTATCTTCCCAAACCATGCCATGATCTATAACTCTATAAAGTCGATCATGGCGTATACAGCTGTGGGTCTGCGGAGAAAATATTGGGCATCGACCATTTTTTTTTTCTATTTTCTCTACTCCATACTATACAGAATTTTATTGTTTTAATCAGTATTATATCATTTCATAAATCTACTCAACCTCTAATTTTAACTTGGATTATCTGTTCACTGGGAGAACACTTGCTACTACTTCTTATAATTCTGAAAAGACAAAAATTTATTAATATCCTCTTTTAAATATACGATACAATTATATTATCTTAATATCAATATATTTAACTTTATTTTATCCAATCTATCTATAATAGCTGATCCACGACTCTGGTGATCGGGTGAGATGGCAGAACATGACCGCCCACGCTTACCGGCATGGCACATGATGGATGGATGGATCTATAATAATTATGTGTAAACATTAAATCAACCTTCTAATAAGTAAGTTTCGTTATATATCAATATGAAACATCAATTTTTCAATAAGAAAGCATTTAGAACCAAAGTTAGTTCCACATATATGCTATACTGATATTCAACAATCTAGCATATTGTCGGTTGGTAGCGTCGATGGTGGCCATAACGAATTGAGCAACACTCAACTTCATCTGCCAACATTCAAAATCAATTATCAAAATCACTCGTTTCAGGTCTGCAAGGATTCTCTTGGTTAATCATAACAGATTTAAACTTCCCCATCGCCCAAGTCTGATCAATTTAACGTATGATACTGCAACCCAGCAGTGGACAGTCTGATATGCGTTCCACTCCTATTCAACTATGGCGTCATTGACCCAGCTCATAATATATGATTATAGTTGCAGTGAGTAAAGTCCAAGACAATTTCATCACAATCACCGCTCCAGTCTGACTTGAGCAAAATCATACTCAAAGATGTGGTAGCTTTAATTATATCTTCATTACTAAACACATGTTCTTGTTCTTCTTTTTATATTGTATAACTATTATTTATGTAATATTATTGTCATAGACCTAGCGTTGACACTTCATACACGTGCATGTCCCTTACAGGTAAATTATATTCTCTCACAAAAGAACTGCACACAGAGACGGGCGCTTGGTCCGTCCCAAGTAGGTACGTTTTATTGCCTTAATCGAGCGTTATAATAATAGCATCTCACGCTATACAATTGAAGTATCAACGTAACACAAACGCGTCGGTACTTGAAACATAATTCAACACAAGTATGTACACTCGACACTCTATGTACAAACGCTCACACTGCTAGCATGCAGTCTAGCCATAGCACTCAAGCTGCATACATATCGTCATCGTCCTACTTAATCAAAACACGCTCGTCTTCTCACAATTATACTGCCTGTAAATCGCAATAACTTTCACTCGTCTCTCAGATACAATCCGTCCTTTCTAGCATGTCCGTCTCCGTCACTGGTCTAGCACAGTCTGCTGGACCTTTGTCCAGTCCTTCCTACCACGTGTCCGGTGGCCACGTGTTTCTTGCCTGACCTCGCTTAGTCCGTCCGTTTCGAGTCTGTACTGCGTTGCCGTATCACTGTCCCTGACCTCTCAGTGTCTGTCAACAGTCGTAACCTGTCCCTGCGCTTATCATACCTGTCTCGCATTCAAGTCCCTGTCAACTGACTGTCTTTCTTCTATGCCTGTCCTGTCGGCTCGGTCTGCTGCGCCTCTGTCTTATAATTAGGACTCTGACAACTATCTCTATTATAATTTATATATAATCAGATAATAAAATAATCAATCAATAATAACCCGGGAAGGTTAACCCGGTCAACAAATGCCCGCAGAAGTCGGATGTGTCGGCCTAACGGTGCAAGAACGCAGCTCTGATGAAAACAGGCACGACGCAAACACGTCAGGAAAAAAACTCCAGATGAACGCAGAAGAAGAAGAAAGAAGAATCAATAATAATATATACTCTCTCTTAAAAACGCCATTCCTTTTCGATTAATAATTCACAGTATCATGAGATGAATTATATTAACATAAATTACTTTATCAATCACTCAATCAATCAATCATTCAATCAATCAACTGTTAGTCTAGAACAACAAGTAATCGATTGATCATATTATTGTTTCAACATCAACCTGGCATGCAATCAACACATGCAAGTATTAATTTCAATGAGTACTATATGATAGAACCTTTAAGTGTTCGAATACTATATATCGAATTCTACAGCCTAGCATGTCTGCATATCCTTTATACGTTTATGACAAGTTCCTCGTTAACACTAACAGCCATTCGACACTGTTATATCTCCGTCAATCATAAGCACTATCTTAGCATCCACTTCTATCTCTGGACGCAGTATCGACTGCTAGTTTACGATTATGTTCTAACAATTATATTGGTACATATAACTTAGTACCTGTAGCGTCGTCGTTCTCTTATTCTGACATTCAAGCACCATATACTGCTTTAGCGCATCAATAATAACCCGGGAAGGTTAACCCGGTCAACAAATGCCCGCAGAAGTCGAATATTCCTAATAGTCCAACCGCATTCTCTGCAAATAATCTTTTCTCCTCAACGGAAGATTCTATAATACTTTATTCCTTTTTATACAGCAGAGGTTAGTGCATAGTGCAGCAATCCGTTACCTCAGAGATATTGCTTCCCTCTTGGTACAGTATAGTATGATGGTCCCTCAGCTTAGGGAATTTACTGAATTTCCACCAGACCATATTGTACCTCTCTACTAGGTGTGTTTCTCTGTGAACCCTTGATGATTGTAGCTGAAATTATACTTGATAAGAAAATCAATAATGTTGTGATCAATCATGTGCCATGCCGGAAAGCGTGGGCGGTCATGACTCGCCATTTCACTCGATCACCAGTGTCGTGGATCAGCTCAGTGTTCCTGTCTCGTCCATGCCATGTGGCCAAGCCATCCAGGTATTTTCCTCTCGGTCTTCCTCTTGGTCTGTTCCCCTCGATCTTGCCAGTTGTCACTAAGTTCTCTAATCCATTTCTATTTCACTCGATCACCAGTGTCGTGGATCAGCTCAGTGTTCCTGTCTCGTCCATGCCATGTGGCCAAGCCATCCAGGTATTTTCCTCTCGGTCTTCCTCTTGGTCTGTTCCCCTCGATCTTGCCAGTTGTCACTAAGTTCTCTAATCCATTTCTTCTCATAACATGTCCAAAAAATTTTGACTGTCTACGTCTAATTTCTCTAATCAGTTTACGTTGTTCATTTGTCTCCTGTAGTACTTGGTCATTGGTTTTTCTGTCTGTCCATGGTATTCTTTGCATTTTCCTCAGAAACCACATTTCTGCAGCCATCAGATGCTTTTCAGCTTGACTGCTCATTGTCCAAGTTTCACATCCATACAAAAGAACAGGCTCTATGTATCCCCTCAACACTCTTTTTCTCGTTTCAATTGACATCTTTTTATTGGTCAGAATGTTTTTCATCTTGCTAAAGGCTACTTTCGCCATAGCGATTCTTGTTCTAATCTCTTCAAGGCATCTCCCATCAGATGTTATAACTGTTCCAAGATAATTGTACCGATTCACTTGTTGAAGAATATTTCCATTTACTTGTATATTACATTGTGGCACTTCTTCCTTCCTACTGACGACCATAAACTGAGTCTTTTTACAATTTAATTATAACCCCAGTTGCTCACTGTGTACAACAACCGCATCTACTAATTGTTGCAGGTCCTGCGCATTGTCTGCAATTAATACTGTATTATCTACATATCTAATGTTATTGATGTTTCGTCCTCCAATGCTGATTCCATTTATATCCTCTACATTTCTGAAAATATTTTCACTGTACAGGGAAAAAAGATCTGGAGACATCACACATCCCTGCCTAACACCTCTCTTAATTGGCTGATACTGTCCCACTTCATTATCAATCCTTATTGCAGCTTGTTGTTTCCAATATATGTTTTTTATAAGTCTAATGTCTTTCCCATCAATTTGTAGATCTGCAAGCATATCCACCATGCTGACATGTCTAATGCTATCAAAAGCCTTTGTATAGTCAATAAAGCAAAGATATATATCCTTGTTTACTTCTATAGCACGTTCAATAACTGTTCGCAGCATATACACAGCATTTACTGTACCCTTTCCTTCTACAAACCCGCATTGTTCTTCCCCTATTTCAGGTTGTATCTTCTTCCTCATTCTTTGCATGATAATTCTTAGCAAAATCGTTGTGATGTGACTCATTATACTAATTGTTCTATGTTGATCACATTCCAAGGTTCCTGATTTCTTTGGGATTGCAATAAATATAGAGTTACATAATTCAGGAGGTATATCTCCAGTATCATATAATGTGTTCAGCAGTCTGGTGACTTGATCTAGTCCAAATTTTTCTAAAGCTTTAATAATTTCTGATGTGATGTTATCTGCACCGGAAGCCTTGCCAGCTTTAATATGCTTAAGAACATTTCGAACCTCCATCTCCAAAATTGGCGGTCCTTCATTATTAAATCTAATATCATACTGTTCTTCTCTGTTATCATCATAAAGGTGTTTCACATAATCTGTCCATACCTGTAGAATCTGGTCTTTTTCTATTATGATTTTGCCATCTTCAGTTTTTAGACACCCTGTTGATGTACTTGTTCTTTTATTAGTAAGTTCCTGAATTCTTTTGTGCACTAATTTGGTATTTTGACTGTTGTGTTGGCTTTCAATTTCTAAACACTTTTCCTCAAGCCATGCTTCTTTTGCCTCCTTACATAATGTTCTGACTTGTCTGTGAATTTCTTCATAATTGACATAATTATTTTTGTTGAGTCTTCTTGTTTCCATGAGGTGTAAAATTTCTTCAGTCATCCATTTCTTACGACCCACCTTCTTTAATTTTGGAATAGTTGTTTCTGCAGCCACATTGATTGAATTCTTCAACGTTTCCCATTGATCATCCACATCCTGGAATAGGATCTCTAGATCAGACAAAATTTCAAATCTGTTCTGTACTTCTATGTTGAATTTGTTTTGTATTTCCTTGTCATTACTCAATCTACACAAATCATATTTAGTGTTTCCTGTTATATACTTGACTTTCTTCAACTTTATCCTCAATGTTCCTGTGAGTAATCTGTGGTCACTATAACAATCAGCACTGGGAACTGTTTTTGCTATTGTTAATGCGTTTCTAAATCTTCTGCTAATCAGAATGTAGTCAATCTGGTTTCTAATCCTGCTATCAGGACTCCTCCATGTCCATAATCTTCTAGGGTGTTGTTTGAACCAGGTGTTTCCTACAATCATTTCTTGTTCTTTTGCCCACTCTACGAGTCTGTATCCTCTTTCATTTCTCTCTCCTAAACCATAGTTTCCTACTGTGTATCTATCTCCTTGATTTCCTACTTTTGCATTGAAGTCCCCTATTATGATGTTTATTTCCGGAATTTTTACATTTCTTTAAGGCAGACTCTATGTCATTATAAAATTCTTCTACACTATCTTCACTGGATTCTCCTGTTGGGGCATATACTTGAATAATATTTATGCTAAAACGTCTGCCACTTAATTTAACTAGTAGAACTCTGTCCGACACGGCCCAATATCCTTGAATAGATTTTGATGTTTTCCGGTCCAGAATAATTGCCACTCCCCTATGACGATCTTCACCTCCAGAATAAATAATCTTGAAATCTTCCTCTATCTTGATGCCTGCTCCTGTCCATCTCGTTTCGCACATACCTAAAATATTAATTTTTTCCCTTTCAATTTCTTGTTTTATGTTCTCTAATTTTCCGTCGTTGTTTAACGTCCTAACGTTCCAAGTTGCTAATTTTAACGTCTCTGTCCTTGTCTTGCGATGATCGGTCTTTAAGCGAATCATGATATACTAGGCACTTTTAAAGAGGTAGTTTGCCGTTGCTTTCCTCTATGGCAGTGACCTTACTGGTCGGAGACCGCAGCCATTGACTCAAGACGAGTTCCTTTGCCTGCCGTCGTGTAAATCGAGGCCATGACCCACAAATATCTGTCGGCTGCCCTCAAAATTACATCCACCACCTGCCTTCCGTGGCTTCTTTTGAAAATTTCCAATAAAAGGAACACAATATAACATCACCTAATCCACAGGGAAACACTATTCACAGGGAATCCAAAGGAAATCACACGAAATCCAATATCAGCCTATTAAGACAGGTGTGAGACAGGGATGTGTAATGTCTCCAGATCTGTTTTCCCTGTACAGTGAAAGTATTTTCAGAAATATTGAAGATATGGAAGGAATCAACATTGGGGGACGATACATCAATAACATTAGATTTGCAGATGATACAGTCTTGATTGCAGACAATGAACAGGACCTGCAAAATTTAGTAGATGCGGTTGTTACACACAGTGAACAACTAGGGTTAGAATTAAATTGTAAAAAGACACAGATAATGGTCGTCACTAGGAAGAACGAAATACCACAATGTAATATACAAGTAAATGGGAATATTCTTCAACAAGTGAATAGGTATAATTATCTCGGAACAGTAATAACATCTGATGGGAGATGCCTTGAAGAGATTAGAACAAGAATCGCCATGGCAAAAGTTGCCTTTAGCAAGGTGAAAAACATACTGACCAATAAAATGATGTCTATTGAAACGAGAAAAAGAGTGTTGAGATGCTACATAGAACCTGTACTTTTATATGGATGTGAAGCTTGGACAATGAGCAGTCAGGCTGAAAAACATCTGATGGCTGTAGAAATGTGGTTTCTGAGGAAAATGCTAAGAATACCATGGACAGCCAGAAAGACCAATGAACAAGTCCTTCAAGAAACAAATGAAGATCGTAAACTGATTGGAGACATTAGACGTAGACAGTCACAATTTTTGGGACATGTTATGAGAAGAAATGATTTGGAGAACTTGGTGACAACTGGCAAGATCGAGGAGAACAGACCAATGGGAAGACCTAGAAGCAAGTACCTGGATGGCTTGGCCTTGTGGCATGGTCGAGACAGAAACACGGAGCTGATCCACGACTCTGGTGATCGGGTAGATGACAGAACATGACCGGCATAGCACATGATGGATGGATGGATGGTCCATCTGAGAATTAGGTAGGTACATTGCTGTGGAACTTTACATAGCCGTTTTTGTCTCAATGTTCGTCCCCGTGAGATGCTCCGGAGTTACCAGGTGGGACGCCATTACTGCGTCAAAGAGCAATCCCATGTCATATAGACACTCTAACTGGTGTCCGCTCACATCAATGATCACAACCACGGTGGTCGACTATCTCCAGGAGTTTTCTTTCATTGAGGAAGTTTCCCCCGTTTCGGCTATGCACGCAGCATATTGTGTGTCAGTGGGTTTTCCCCCAGCAGTCCGCTGTGTTATAGGTATTAGTCTTCCTATGCTTGCACAACTTCTTAAACCATCCCTCTTTTAGAGGTGGCGGTGGATTGCTGGCCTCCGGATCATTTACCAGAGGATTACTAAAAGCCGACTTCCGGTTTCAAGATGGCGACAGAAGGTCGTGTTGTTTTGTGATGGTTAACTCTTTCGCGTAGGAGATGGATTTATTCATCTCTTGCGTGTAATTTGTGTGCCAGGATGTAAAACCAGGAGTTTCTACTCAAGATCTGCGCCAATGCTACGTAGTTTCGTGCATCGAGCGAAGCAATCCTTGAGTTAATTTTTCGCAGCGTGTGTGGTTCTGTGTTTTTCCGTTTTTCAACATGGTGGAACAACGTGTGTTCTCCGAGCGGTCGGCAGTCAACCTAACAATGAGGCGACGTGGGCGCCGGGCAGGCTGCAAACGACAAGCTAAGCGTCGTGGTTTAAGGCGTTTTAGACTCAAGTATGACCTTCTGGGACTCAAGAATATCCGTATTATGTATTGGAACTGCGCCAGCGTAAAACAACGGGGCCCTATTCTAGCAGCCCTGGTTTAGAGGAATGACATTGACATAAAATGTATCTACAAGAGACGACATCTGGGAATGGCGGTTCTCATTCGCGACAGCATGGTGGCGTCAGAGCTAGACATGTCCAGGTGGGACAGTGACGATATACAAATACAGGCGTTAAGAGTTCAATCCAGTCTACTATTCGTGTTGGTTAATGTTTATGCCCGCAACGCGCGTATGGATTCCCAGAAGTGGCAGTGCTTAAGTGACATATTAGGTCACGAGAGACATGATATTTTCTGTGGCGATTTCAACGCTAAAGGCAGATCATGGGGAAACATTTCCTCCAACACACAGGGGGAGGAACTCGAGATTGCAATTCAAACCATTGACCTGGTTTGTATCAACAGTGACTGTGTCACCAGGACAGCAAGCCGTCCAGGCGATGAGGACAGTGCTATTGATCTGGCGCTGGTTTCTCTTTCATTCACTACAGTGTGTAGATGGGATGTCCTAGGACACCACGACAGCGACCACCACACCTGCAGCATATTGGTGGAGAAAGGTAGAATCAGGCAGCACAAGCTAACGGTCAAGACTTTCCAGTATGACAGTACAGGGCAAGAAATGGTGAGTAAAATAAGACGTGACAAGCGGAAATAGCTTAAGGACAGGAAAAAAGTTGGGAGCGGCCACCTTGGTGGAATTTCGAGGTGGAAATTTACAAGCGTTGATTTTCGAGAATTCGCTAGACGGTGATTTTGTCATCTACACAGATGGGTCGGTCGTCCGACATGTGAGAAGCTCATGGGCCTTTACGGCTCGGGCCGGAGGGTGAATTTTAAAGGAGGACTCTGGTGCTTTTGTTGAGACCAAAAGTAGCTTTTCTATGGAAGTCATGGCAGTAAGTAAAGCAATAACATGGCTCGAGACACAGACATCCACTAGGGCATGTTTCCTTAGTGACTCAGTGAGCATGCTCAAGAGGATAGAGGTGGGGTGGATCCGAAGAGATGGTTGTGGTCTCTGGAGCGGTCTCGGCTGGCAAAGATTAGTTTCATCTTCGTGCCAGGGCATGCGGGAGTACAAGGAAATGAGCGGGCTGACAAGCTAGCGGGTAAGGCTACTGTGGAGGGTGGACGCGCCATGGACCAGGCTGACATTCTGAATGCTCTACGAGAAGTAAGACTTTTGCGAGAACCAAGTGATGACTGTGAATCTACAACCATGGCCAGACTGCGAGAACAGCAAATTAAAAGAGGGGTGACCAAACAAGAACACTACACAGGAAGCCAAAGAAGATTGATAAACCAACACAGAACTGGTGTCGTTAGCCGCTACACGTTGCGGGATTTGCTGAGGAGGGGATCCGAGCACTTATGGACTGAATGGATCGATGTGCAATGAGGATGATCTGTCGACTAACTAACTTGCCAAAAGCCACCACCCACTTTTTTCGTTGGTAACGTGCCTTTCCCTGTGGTCCTATGTTACCCTTTTCAGAAAAGTTGGAAACAGTTGGCCCCGGGGCACTAGTTTCCCTATGTGCCAAGCCATATCTTTCTGCTAAGGTAGTAATAGTCTCTTGCCTTTCCGCCTCATTTTTAGTAAAATGGTGTAAAGGGGTATGACCAGCTTAATTTTCATTTGGTCGGCAAAGTTTAGTTCCTGTTGACTATCATAGTCATGTTTTAAACCGACCAGAGCCATCCGTTTCAGGAGATATAATTTCAGTCTCACTGCATACACAGAGAATATTTATCCTGGCTCTTTCTTAACAGCTCAGATCTTATTCCGATAGGTGTATGCGCTCATCTCGAATATCTTCAAGAGCGTCTGCTTCAAAGCCTCGAAGTAATTCTCTAACCCTGGAGATAGTCTGGAATAGGCTTCTTAGGCTGCACCTCGAAGTCCCTGAGACAACTTCAGGTTCCATTTCCCCTTATCTAGACACATAACAGTAACCATAGCCGAAAATCTATTTATAAATTCGCAACTGCGTCCCCTCCTCTCGGCGAAAAGGCATTAATGGGAACGTCATTAGCGTGTATGGGTCACTAATAAAGATATGAGTACTCTGGAATGGAGACCCTCCGACTGCTCCTTCACTCTCTCTGGATGTCTTTGCCTTTAGTTCCAGATCCATCACCTGGAAGTCATGCTCCCTTTCAGCCTTCTTGTCCTCTTGTTCCAGTTTCTTGGATTCTTGACCATATTTCTTGGATCCCAGTTCCATTTCTGTTTTCCTTCTTTCCCATTCTTCTCGACGGTAATCTCGATTTATATCCATTATGTACTTCTTCAACTCATCTCCCGCCGGACCTATATCTCTTCCTATCTCCTATATCTCAGCTATAACTTGTCTTGTCGCTGCCATGTTACCTGCTTCCTGTAATTTACTTTACTAAAGAACCAATTTTAATTACAATTTATTAACAAAGAGTTTTGACAATCAGTTATTCAGCTTGTCAGTATGTTAGTTGGTGGAAATTTATTTGACAATTTCTACAGTCCCCAGCAGAAAAAAGGTTATATGATAGACTCTAGAACAATGGTATGAACGGGTTTGTAAATCCGGATTCAGTGTGATTCCTTTTCTTCCAGAGGAAGGTATCACGTCTGAGATAAGGGTGAACAGGATCACTGTTTAGTAAGATGTTCATAATTAATAAACGAGGAGGAACACTTCAGAATACGGTATCATATTCTCTCCTTGGTAGAACACATAAAGACGTTATGGCACTCAAGAAGGTCTATATCATGCCACTTGATGATGGTATCCCAACTCTAACTTGTATCTATCCTGTGTGGTGATTCAAATCAAAACGTGGCTTATAAGGAACATTATAGGCCATGATACATAGCACCCACCCCCACCCCCATCCTGCCATGTTTTATTAAAATAAATTTAACAAACAATTCTATTTTGATTCAACCAGCACGGTGTTCTACTGCCTAAATTAAGCATTGGGAATCTAGGTCAAGTTGTAAGCTTCGCTGAACTCGCTTTCAAAATGCGAAAGCCACCAGCGCAGGAGAAAAATTTGACAGTTAAACCAGAAAATTACTCGGTTTATATTTTATTCACAACTCGTAGGGTAAATTGGTGAATTACCTTTATTTAGAGAATGTGACACAACATCACCGACTAGTGAAGTAGATCTTATTTCCTTGCGAAACGGAGTATTGAAATACTAACGCTTCTAGGGATTTGGTTCTCTCCCGTCGTAATCTGATGTGATACTTAATGGCGATCGGCCTTCGTTGATCGTTTCAAAGTTTCTCAAATACCTCAATTCACTACGCCCGGGATAATCTTAAATTTCTGCGTTGCACGAATTTTAAAATAGAAAATCGTCGTGCAATCTACAGATTCCTGGGAATCTGTGAATCAATTTTATTGACCCCCCCCCCCCCCGAGTCTCATTATAATCTATATAATGATTACATTTAGATCCACCTTACGAGACGCACGCATAATTATCCCTACATATATTCCTTGGGTTTTAACGAGGGTTCGAAATAGAGTGGGGAAGGGTTGGCAGACTCGAACATATTTTTGGGTTTTGTTACAAGTTCCCAAGACATTGTTTGGTGCCCATTTTAGGCTTCTTAGCAACAGGGTAGGTCAACCTAGAAGCCCAAATCAATATTTAATAATTGTAAACTACCTTAATGATGCTTGAACGCAAGACCATCGGTGTGACAGAGGTGTGTCTAGCCGCTCCGCTACCAGGCCCTCCTTGCTTGTTATGTCTTTCGGTAACTGTCAAGGTTGTTTTCGTCACTTCTGCTCGTTGCTACAGTATATCTCAACTGTGAGCGTGTAGCCTGTATCAACGGTAATGCTAGAGCCTATTATTGCCTGTGAAAGTATAGCCTGTAGCAAAAGTAATGCTTGAGTCACCTATCTATTATTGCCTTAACGAACTAAAAACACAATACCCTGCAGGTCAACGAGGTCACGTCGAAAGACAGCGGCAGTTACACGTGTCTTGTTTCAACTGAACTGGTTTGGGGCCAGTCGCAGATAGTAGTCATCAAGCCACCTGTAACAATAGGTCAGTAGTTGGTCAGTCTTGCAAGCTGACAGTGTGTGTCTTTGGTCAATAATGGGTTAGTATTCACTATACAAGTTTTCTATTATGGGTTTATTTTGGTCAATACTTGAAATAATACGTCTTTTTTCATGCGTAATTTAGTCAATATTTCAAATAATACGTATCTGTTTCATAAGTAATTTGTCAGTATTTCAGATTAAACCTTTACTGATCATGAGTAAGTGGTCTATATTGCAAATTACACGCCTCATAATCATGAGTAGTCGGTAAATATTTCAATAGCAAGTTCACTTCTCATGAGTGATTAGTCAATATTGCAAATACATTATGCTTAATTTGAGTGTGTAAATAATAAAAAAAATAAACTGTGTTAATTAATTATTGTTAATTGATGAATGAACAGAAAATGAAAACTGCAATAAATAAAAAACACAGCTAAAGTCGACAGAAATCGCGGAAAGAGCGATATAGAATCCGTCATATACGAGAACCTCGTAGAATCTGTTTTGCTGTATATCGTGAATCATCGAACATGAATGAACAAATTAGGAAGAGCTTGAAGGCAACCGAGAAGTGATTCCTGAGACGAGTTTTGCGAAAGGTAACTAAAAACGATTGTCTGTAAGCTACTAATGAAAGTAGAACATGACACAACTATTAAAAAAGAGACAAACCGTGTTCTTTACTTAATAATGAGAAGAGAGACATTTGAAAACATCGTGAAGACTGGATAGATCAGTATGAGATAAGGCCGGGGCAAACCGTGAGAACTGATGCAGCTTAGATTGAAATGGTGGCATGGAGGAATTCATCAGCAGAAATGACCCAGAATCATGGACCAAGATCTGTGGAGAGACATGAACGCCTACTCCAATTGGCAGGGCACACCGTGATAACGATATATTTCTCCACGAGCCTGCTAGTTAAGAGTCTGGCAGACAAGTGAATGGTCGACAATATGCACGCAGGTCTCATCACTGCCATCTTCAAGCAATAAAACTACTTATTCTTCTTTGTTAATAATGCAGCGAAGGCTGATGTTGTCCAAACGACATTCTAGGCTTTGTGAAAAGTCAAGTGAACCGGTACAACTATCACAGAACAGTCATAACATCTGATGGGAGATGCCTTGAAGAGATTAGAACAAGCATCGGTACAGCTATCTCAGAACTGTCATAACATCTGACAGGAGGTGCCTTGAAGAGATGAGAACAAGAATCGCTATGGCAAAGGAAGCATTTTACAATATGGAAAATATTCTGACCAATAACATGATGTCAATTGCAACGAGAAAAAGTGTTGAAGTGCTATGAAGAACCTGTACTTTCGTATTGATGTAAAAAGTGAACAATGAGCAGACAATCTGAAAAACATTTAATGGCGCTGGAAATGTGATTTTTGAGAAAAATGCAGATAATACCATGGACAGACAGAAAAACCACTAGGCAAGTCCTTCAAGAAACAAATGAAAACTGTAAACTGATTAGAGAAATTAGACGTAGACAGTCACTATTTGTTTTTTGGGACACATTATGAGATGAAATAAATTGGAGAACTTGGTAACAACTGGCAAGATTGAGGGGAAAAGAACAATGGGAATGCTGAGAGGTAAATATCTAGATGGCTTGACGACATGACATAATCCAGACAAAATCGGAGCTGAGCGACGACTCTAATGATCGTATGAGATGACGAAACATGACCGCCCACGCTTCTTGGCATGGCACATGATGATGATGAAAAGATAAGGCAATTAGTTAAACATTGATTGCTTCATATTGATCAGTTATTTGTTATTGCAGATTTATAATCTTTACTTTTGAGCGATTTGGCTTCTGGAATGCATCACAACATCTATGTTAATCTTGTTGTCTTCCCTCCGACCTAGTGCAGCAGGCAGGCAATTAGATTTCTCAATCTATCGTCATCTGCCATTGCATTCACGTGCACGTATTGAGATTTCAACATTTTCTTACAGTGAATAAAAGAAGCAGATGAAAGTTTTCTTACGCTAGACTAGGCTGAGACCAGTGAATATCCTCTTGTTGCCTTACTCACTCGAATGTAAAGCTCTCTGCAACGTTCACATCCCGCCTGCTTATTACCTCGGGCCATAAGGGAAGCGAGGAACTGTACCGCTGTAACCTTCCATGCATGACACAAGACGCGACGAAGTGTTTACCCGGGATGATGACCCCATCCCGTAGTAAACTTGTGCCTCAAAATCCAACCTGACGTGAAGAAGTCTACAGAGGTTTAGGCGAGAGTTGGTTCATGGCCAACTTTATGTTTTTGTTTTTGTTTTTGTCGTTCGCTCGCTTTGAACTCAAGCATATCCCATACACGTGCGACTACTTCTAGTGCACCACTGATTTGTTTGCGTGTGGGGCAGTTTTTCCTATTACCAGTGTCCCTCGCCATCGGGCGACCCCACTCCGACTTCTCAGGTACTTGTAATTTACATTCCCATGTCAAGGACAAGAAGTCAACATTTTAGTTCAACGGAACGGTGTAGAGGTTGATCCCGCACATGAACGGAGCAATATGGGGACGACCCGTTGCCGTGAAGATGGAACCGCGACTAACTAACTAACAGCATACCGGAAGTTTAAGAGTGAGTGCTATCATCCATTCGGTCATGCAAACCTCCCGCAAAAATTTGAATTGAGTTGGTTCACGGCGTAGGTTCCATTTGGGAGACAAAAGGCAGAAGAGTAGACATAGTAACATCAAGCGCCGTGGTGGGGCAGGGGCATGCATCCTTGCCTACCTCTCCGGAGACCATCAGTTCCAATCTCTATAAGGGATTTTCCGTCTCTGTGGTCAACGGGTTACGAACGCGTACTGCGTTCGAAACAAAGCAGGTTACCATTACTTTCCTTCTTAGCAACAGGGTGGTCGAACACATTCCCAACTGGACTGAAAAGATAATACACACAGTTGATGGGAATCTGGCCGACACACCACAAACCTCCTACGTCATCGATTGGACAGCACATTTTGGAAACCGGTCACGTGATTGATAGAGTCAAAGATTTAGTGTGTTGTTTTTAACACACAAAGTAGTCGCTTGTTAACGTTCGCAGATGCCATCATGATTAATCTGAATAGATCAGCTTTGTGCAAACATAAAGATATGATAGTCAGTTTAAAATTCCCGTGGGAGACATTTGAAATTACTATGCGAACATGTGTATATTTCAGCGTGAAGGAGTTATCTAGCTACTTTAATTAATGGTGTGTGACTACTGTTTTCCGGCATGGCACATGATTGATTGATTGATTGACTACTGCAGTATGTACCTGAGGAGATGCGGCGAAATATGCCAGGCTATAAATTGTGCTATCTGTTTCTGTTTCTTCGTTATTCAAATTCACTACGGGAAAACATTGTTTTGATTTGATGAAAGTAATGATGTTTTTCTTCTTTGTTCATTGTGATTACCATAGACACTGTTGCGCCAAATGCTCCGACTGCGGACAAGTCAGACAGGGATTCGTTTGGTGTAGGCAACACATACACCCTGGCATGCAGCAGTAATTACGACAGCCCTGGGTTGACCTACAGATGGATGGAGGGAAACCAGGTTATAGCAGGTCTGTATCATTCCCATATATACTGGTTCAATGCCAGGCAAAAAGTAGGCTTAGACCTTATATGGTACACAATCACATGCACAAGATGAGATGATGAGATTAGATGAGCTAAGAGTTAAATGAACGAACGAACGAACGAACGAACGAACAAACGAACGAACGAAAGTCTTTATTTTCAAAGGGTTAAGAATTGGGCACGCAGGCCCGTCTGACAATCTGCCCTTCTTCTCTATTTCCTCTCATACATTCTTTCATTCAACATCACTTATGAAGCAAATTTTGACAACAAAAGAACAATAGCATTAAAACGCATGAAAAATAATCAATAACAAATGACTCACTGAGGCAGTGTTTAGCATGGGCATTATAAATACCTAAGGAGGGTGTAACGTGCCATACATAAGGGAATGTTTTTTGACTAGTTGTCGTTTGAGATACGTTACCATTATTGTCTTTTTGTGTTTTTGTTTATGGGGGATTGTAGTCTGTACTGAGGTAGTGTTCAAACAGGCTGCGAATGTATGTATAATGATTGGTGGTGTCTTTGATTTCTTGTGGAAGATTGTTCCACAACTGAGCGGCAGAGTATGCTAAGCTAGTTTTATATAAGTCTATCCTAGGTTTAGGGACATGAAGTATATTTAGTCGTTCGCTATGTCTAGCGTTATATTTAAACAGTGGCCAAAGGTAGCTTGGAGCATTTTGAAATAGGATTTAGGCGTTTGTGGAGTGGCAGTAACCGAAGACGTTTATGTAGGTTAGAATTGTCGTTAAGCTTTTCACCATTAATTAAACGCACTGCCCTTTTCTGGACAGAAATGAGTTAGACAAGATGAGATGCGATGAGATAAGATAAATTTAGATAACGTGAGATAAGCTCGCTGAGATGAGATGAGATGTGATGAGATGAGATGAGATCAACATATATAATGGAAGGCACTGTTCCAGGATAACGAGGACGTCCCCGACCAACACGATCATGAGATACAGAATATTACAAACCTCCTGGCCAGAAACGTCAAGGGAACTGGCCAAGGATCGAGAGTCTGCTCTTATCAGAGCTATGTTAAACAAAGTAATTTTCATCTGACGAAGATGATGATGATTATGATGATGCTTTAATAAAAAAAAAAAAAAAAAAAAAAAAAAAAAAACACGGTGCTGCGTCGAAGGGGTCGCAATTTGTAAACCCTCATACCACGTTCGAAGCACAGCTGTGGGTGATTTGGAAGCAGACCGCCTAGTGCTGGTTCTCATGCAGCTGTATGAGTTTCGGTCGTTCAGAGAGCCATGGCTATCACACGACGTTCTTTATGATAAGTGCGTGCGATGGTCGTTGTCTAGGTAACGATACTCCTGGTGTGTCAATTGAGCTCTCTCACTGTCTTACACTATGACTCACCCCCGCAGTGCACATTCACCAGTCAGTAAACAAGATCGATTCTGGCGCACATAATCCTTTAATACAGAAATAACACAGACCCACGGAATATATTTATATATCCAGAAACAATATATATATAATCCATAGAATATCCATATCCTCCTCACACGTTAATCAGCACACATCACTGTCTTCTCACGGCCTGCTGAATCTCAACTGCACACGACCGTTAATCCAGCTCCTATCCACCGCTGGACCTCACACATCACAACCCACACACTGGGTCTAGCCTCTGCTAATGATATCCAACCCACTCTGGGTTCAAGCCTTCATTCAACACTGGGAGAACAACACAACACAAGAACTGACCCACCGTCAGTCTAAACTCCCACGTCCTCGACAACCGATTCGTTCGGCGTCAAAACCTCCACTGCCCCAAGTCCTCTGACTTCACCCAGAACTAAACTCTCTCTCCCCATCCATCCCCTGGGGGTTTCCACTCACACCCGCCCCATTATTTCTCAGGGTTGACTGTTTCTCTCGTAGTCCCGCAACACAGGTCACTCATCTCAATGTCAATGACCCAGGCATATGTCATTATCCCCCCCCCCCTTAAAAGAAAACATTATTTTCAAATGTTGGGAGACTAATACTTATCAAATATGTGACCCAGACATATTGCCTGGGTAGTCGTAAGTATAAATCCCACTTACTCTAGCTACCACACTAAATAATACATCAAATGCTCATAGTACACTCCCCTATTCCCCACACATCAATACATCCAACTTTCTATCTTGTGTACCAATGCATGAATTAATACAGCACATAATACTAATACATCATAGGAAACATCATATCTGTGTATCTGCAGGTCTATTAACATCCTCAAAAAGACACAAGCTATTTGTGTACCGACCCTATCTCAGGTGGTTCTTTTCTTGCATCAAATCTCCACCTATGATTCCTGTCGATGCTGTGTCTACCCTTCATATACCCATGCCTCATGTTTCCTATATCTTTAAAACATCTGTTTGCTAACCCTGGTTCAGTGATGTCGTTAACACTCTTTTGAACTGCCTTAACTTTGCAATCTACATATTGTACCGTTACACTGGAGTCTCTGTTTAGTCTGACCTCTTTATTAAATCTTGGCCAATATACCTGACATCCTGCTCTATGCTGCTTCCGCCTTACTCCTGTATGCCCTGCACATGCCCTATCCTCAGCTGTTCTTGTATATCGGTCTCTATGTGGTAACGGTAATACAACTTGCCCACATGCAGTTCCGTCATCTGAAAACCTGCGAGTGAGACCATTGTTCTTCCTTCCAAAGCACCATCTACCCTTCTTTGATTGCCTATGTCTCATTTTACCCCGCCCTTGGAAACATTTGTCTGTCGTATCATCTTGTCTGTGGGAGTCACTCCCACTATGTTTGAGATCAATTCTCACCTGCTCAGCTGTACTATCCTTGCCCCTGAGTTCCTGTGTCTACTTCACATGCCTCTTCTTGTTCAGCAATACTCTATAATTTAGGTTTTCTTTTTGTAACTACCTCGCTACTACTTAAACTATGTTTCTGGTCCCAATAAACTACTTCTTCTTCTGTACAATCTTTAACTCCTGCTACATTTCCTATGATTAAATCCGCCACTGGTGAGTCTAGAACACACGCTACCACTCTACCTGTGATATATGGTGTTTTTACTGCTATCACGGCTAATGGGTAGAATTCTACTGTCCCATTAAATTTAATGCACCTAATCTTTTCCCCTGTGTACTCCGAGGGGTTCACTAAACTTTTTCTAACTTCGATAGACGTACATCCGGAATCTCTAATTGTTAATGCTGGCCTGTCATTAACGAAACCATGGTGCATCTTCATGCTTCCACCTGCATGGACTTCTGATCCTGCTTTCACTGTATGACCACACACTAAGACTGGCTGACCGTCTTTTTCAAAAAGAGGTTTGCACCCACTACAATCTTCATTGTTGATAGTCTCAATAACTTGTGCTGCATTAGAATGCTCCGTTTCCCTCATCGTACAATGATAGCTGACATGCCCCTTCCTTCCACATTTGAAACAAGTGATCTCCCTTTTACTGTTGTTCGTTGGTCCATCTGATGGTTGTGCATCACACTCTGCCATTTTGTGTCTCCAGCTCCCACAATTCCAGCATCCGGCATAACTATTTGGACGTCTCTGGAAATTCCCCCTTTTGTATGGGTACCGTCCTGCTCTACCAAAATGGTTGCCAGGGAAACCATTATCTTGAGACTCTTGTTGTTCATACTTCTGTGCTGAATCCACACTTTTCTATCTTGGTCTAATAACTGGATTCTGGTCCTGTTTAGTGTACGCTGCACAGACTATTTCCTCACTCATAAGTCTACCAATAGAACTGTTTGGATGTGCAGTCATGTAATTTTGCCCTAACTGTGACATTGTGTCTATGTCCTTTGGCTTACGTTCCTCAAAGAAAGCCACTAAGTTTGTATTGCATGATGATAACACTTTGTCTCTTAACATCAAATCCACTAATTTATTAAAATCTTTCCCTACTTCTGCAAGCTCCATCCATTTGTTAAATGTGTTCTTTACTGTGTTAACAAAATCTGTGAAATCTTGATTTATCTCTGGTCCTAAGTGTCTAAACTTTGTTCTATAACCATGCTCAGTTAGTTGGAACTTTGTTAACAAACGTTGCCGCAAAATAGTGTAGTTGTTTCTTTCTTCCACAGGTAAATTAAACATGGTGTCTAGGGCCTTACCCGTAAGATACTCGCCCAGTCTAATCGCATACTCGCCTTCTGGGATGCCTAACACTTTCACTGATGCTTCGAATCTCGACAAATAAGATTCCAAGTTGTCTCGGTCCGTAAAGTATGGCAGTTTTAATCTCTGTGACGACTGCGAAGGTCTTCTGCTTTCCTCACTTTGACCCTTCGAAGATAGTTCTAGTTTTCTGAGTGCAATTTCCGCTTCCATCTTAATCTTCTATTTCTCGATTTCCATCGCATTTGTTTGTTTTATCTTTTCGAGTTCCAGTTGTGTCTCTCTCTCTTCCTGTAAACGCTTGTTTTCCATTTCAGCTACCTTTTCTTCCTGTAGACGCTTGGCCTCGAGTTCAGCCTGTCTCTGTTCTCTTTCCGCCTGCCTTTGTTCTCTTTCAGCCTGTTTCTGTTCTTTTGCTTCTGCATACTCCTGTAACTCTTTACCCTTCAGGCCTAACCGTTCCCCTGCTTCAATATAGTCCATTAAAGTAGGCATCTTGTACTTGCGGACACGTTGCTGTCTGTCAGCCAATTATAAATGTAAAGACTCTGCTACTAGCCTTGTGTGCCCTCCCTAAGTACACCACCACTCCCTGTGTACGTAAATTCGTAGTGCTAAAATATCACTTTGTACCCACCCATCACTCTATAAGCACTAGGTAGTGAGGTGGGGAATATTACCTATACTCCCTTATATCTATATATCTATGACCACAAGTTCATAAAGTCCCTGGAAATATTGTTAAACATACATATAAATACATATACAAACAAATGGATGATAACAGTATGTGGTGTCTATAAAACGCTAGACGCATAGGCTAGTGACACGCATACAGATGATTACATATAAATAAAAAACCACTAACATTGACATGCCCATGTAAAAACACAACTGTGCGCGTAATATATAAATATAAACTGACACCGACAACTAGACAGTAGAAATGACGAAAGATCACAATAATAACATATATCCGACCACAACAATTATCATATGTAAATATAACGAAAAGAAAGACAGAGAAGAAAAAAAATTATAGCATCAATTTATACACAGATCTGACGTTAAACACAAACTGGCACGTTATATAATTCAGGTCCGTCCCTGCAGAACCAAATAAACCGACCTTTCGATTTTCTTCCCAGAAAATATATGGTGCACCTCAGAAAATAACTTTTCGCCCTGTCCGACCTTCGCGAAACAACACAAAAATCCCCTACTCTTGACAAACACTGCACCACATACAAATAATTGCGTAACACCCGACAACAATAAATATGACGATGGGAGCAAACAAAATGTGCATATGGTTGGCCGACAGATATGTGCCTATTAATCCATCGCCACAAGTTCGTTTTTTTTAAATAATTTTTCACAATATGCTGGGAATGTATATTGGTAAATGTTCCGAAATGTCTACGATATTCCAAATTTGTTGCGTGGTGACTTAATTTCACGTGGTGATCACAAGTTCCAACTGTCGACAAAAGTTGAAGATGATAGTGATTATCCAAAGTGTTCTTTCGATATGTTGTTAGTTTCCCTGGACGTGATGACAACAGAGTAATAATCCAAACGTTTTTATACCTTCGTAGCGGAGATGGTCTGTAGTTGTATCACTTATGTGATAGATTCACGCAGAAAGACAAAGTTCAACATAAAAAATGACAGCAAATGTCCAACAATTTAACTTTGAACAGTCGGTTCTTTTTGGCAACTGTATGCAACCAAGCGTGCGGTGATGATACCCTATCCTTCGTTGAAAAAAATGTTTGCTCATAACAGAGTAATGATTACAAAGGGATTCACAAAGACGGAACATAAAGTCTGGTTTCGTTCATAAACAAGTTGTTTATCCAGTTCTCCTCTGGAAAATCTCAGTAATGTTCCACTGTCCCCAGCCTTGACCCCCAGGTCAACTTCAGTAATCTTTGTCACAATAACACACACTGTAAACTGACCGGAAACTTTTCCGTTATCCACAAAGACACCTGTCCTGCCCCAACCCGGCTGTGGTAGGGGTACCGTTACTACCCCCGTCGTTCACCCTTTCCGGTGAATCAGCGACTGTCAATTTTCTCTGTTTTACAATTCTCGTACCTCTCCCTTCTCCGAGAGAGTTCACTGTCCTCAGTACTTTTACCTGTACCATTAGCGCCTCCCCGCCTCGTCTTTTAACGGCGTCGACAAATCTTGACCAGTCAACCTGCGACCACACAGTGCGTTCCCTCGCCACACACACCTGTCAATATCTTTGATTTTCAATCCTGTCTTTATCACCGACAGCGATACTGTCAAACTATGCTGACCCGCTATTGTCGCAAACAACGTTTTGTCCCCGCGACATTTCACCTGTGCTGTCAGCTGGCCCAGTCTCTTGACCTATAAACACCTGCGCCTGTCGTCTCAACCACGACAGTTTTTGTCTGTGCGCTCTATGTAACTAGTACTGTGCCGTGTCTTCTCTAGCGCGCTCCCGCTGGCTTCAGCAATAATGTGTGCTGACTGTCCGGTAATTTACCTGTAGTGTGACCTTCACGTCAACCGTCTGCTAGCTTGATTATTAGCTCTCGTCTGTTTGTGATAATTATCTGGCGCACACACCGAAGAGGTCACATTAATTTCTTTAAGCAATAATATCCAATTTGTCAAGGGTTTGTTAGTTTGATGGAACGAAGTCTCCAGATAATAACTCCTCTCTCAGCGAAGAGCCCACAGATATCTCAATATTGCACGGTGTTCCTTGACCGAATGTTGCTGTCAGAAAATCTTTACTAAGCGACGAGCTCTCAGTTAATACACTGGGTTTCCTGAAAGGACGAGCCATCCAGATATCTCAATATATCCCCGTCGTCCTTGACCGGAGAGCCCACAGATATCACACGACGTTCTTTATGATAAGTGCGTGCGATGGTCGTTGTCTAAGTAACGATACTCCTGGTGTGTCAATTGAGCTCTCTCACTGTCTTACACTATGACTCACCCCCGCAGTGCACATTCACCAGTCAGTAAACAAGATCGATTCTGGCGCGCATAATCCTTTAATACAGAAATAACACAGACCCACGGAACATATTTATATATCCAGAAACAATATATATAATCCATAGAATATCCATATCCTCCTCACACGTTAATCAGCACACATCACTGTCTTCTCACGGCCTGCTGAATCTCAACTGCACACGACCGTTAATCCAGCTCCTATCCACCGCTGGGCCTCACACATCACAACCCACACACTGGGTCTAGCCTCTGCTAATGATATCCAACCCACTCTGGGTTCAAGCCTTCATTCAACACTGGGAGAACAACACAACACAAGAACTGACCCACCGTCAGTCTAAACTCCCACGTCCTCGACAACCGATTCGTTCGGCGTCAAAACCTCCACCGCCCTAAGTCCTCTGACTTCACCCAGAACTAAACTCTCTCTCCCCATCCATCCCCTGGGGGTTTCCACTCACACTCGCCCCATTATTTCTCAGGGTTGACTGTTTCTCTCGTAGTCCCGCAACACAGGTCACTCATCTCAATGTCAATGACCCAGGCATATGTCAATGGCAAACTACTGAACGTAACCTTGCCAAGATATCACAAACAGTCAGAAATTGCTGGAGTTGACTGCGACGTCCTGCATCTATTCCCCCCTCCTCCTCCCCCCCCCCCCATAATGGAACCTGATTAGGTCAAAATCTGTACACTCCTGTACACGCGTAGCATAATTTTAGACTCGCCAAATACAGATAAGTGAGAAGAAACAATGAAACTTGTGATTTGTTTATTGTGTTGTTTCGCTAACCAAAGTTTTCATTATTACCCGTTGATCAGGGGCGACCAGTAAGACGTACACGATAACGGCCAAAACGGGAGTCACCTTATACAGCTGCCAGATTGTATTCAACGGAACTGCCTCCAAGTCTAGCCCGAGCTTAACCATAGCTGCCAAAAGTAAGTATATGGGAGATGAGTGAGAGTTTGCCTCAGGTCTGCACTGTATATGGGATATGGGTGAGTGTTTGCCTCAGGTCTGCACTGCATATAGGATATGGGTAACAGTCTTCCTCGGGTTCAAATGGTACAGGATTCAATCCCGGCGTAGGTCAGGGCATCTTCCCAAGAATCACTGGTATCTAACGAAGCCCAGCAAGGCTGAAATCGATTACACAATAAAAACCATCTCTCTTAAACGTCCGATGTGCTGATGATGGGGTAACGGGTGCAACTCCCTACACCTGTCAGTTGGGCTAAACTGTTAATTTCTCCACCTTGACTTGGGGACGTAAATTACCAGTACCTCAGAAGTCGGAGTGGGTTCTCCTGATGGCAAGGGACACTGGTAATATGAACTGCTAATCCACACGTAAATATCAGTCCACTGATTAACAAGAATAAGGGGAACTGCAGTAAAGCTTAAAAAGGCAATGACTGAATCACCAAAAAATGAGAAGTAGATTGAGATCTTTACTAGAACACGATTACAAGAAACAAAAAGGACGTTACGGCTAAAGCCTTCGTCAGCGCAGAACAAACACACACAAACAGACACAACTACACAAATAAAACTATATGAAGATATTGAATTTACTGAGCTGAATACGTCTTGAGCGGCTGTAAGTGGATTGAATTAACCGGATGTGTGGTTTAGGTGGTGAAAGGACTAACGATCAGTAACGCCAGAAGCTCAAGGATTGGCTAATCCGCCCGGTGGGGGGGGGGGGGGGACACCAGCTTGGAGGATAGGGGGACGCCCTCATGAGCGAAAGGTGAAATTGGGATTATTAGAGCACTATAGCCGGCTCTGTGGCGGTGTCGGACGCAGTTCGCAAAACCACATCCCGTGCTCTAAACACAGCCGCGGGCGATTTGGATGTAGACCACCCCGCGTTGGCTCTCATAAAATAGTTTGAGTGCCGGTCGCTCAGAAAGCGGTGACAGACCACTGAACACAAACTTGCCAAGAAATCACAAACAGCAAAAATAATACTGGGGTTGACTGCGACTTCCTGTAAAGGACGTGCAGCTAACTGGTATAGTGGACTATACAACTGCGGGGATTGGGGGGGGGGGAGGGGGTATGGAAGTTAAATAAAACTGTGTTGGACATTGAGGCCTTGAGGGGAGAGTGAACCCAGCTAGAAGATTAGACAGTGGTCTGAACTGTTGAAGTGCATGGATACTGGTTTATGTATTCAGCTAAGTAACCTTAATATCTTCATGTAGTTTTGTGTGTGTGATTGTGTGTGTAGTTGTGTGTGTGTATGTGTTGTTTTGTTCTGTGCTGACGAAGGCTTTAGCCGCAACGTCCATTTTGTTTCTTGTAATCGTGTTCTAGTAAAGCTGACAATCTACTTTTCGTGTTTTGGCGATTCATTCCCACACACCCCCACATACACCATCTCCCCATCAACACACACACATCGGAGGGCGGAAGCACCATGGACCAGGCTGACATTCTGAATGTTCTACGAGAAATAAGACTTGTGCGAGAACCAAGTGATGACTGCGAATCTACAACCATGGTCAGACTGCGAGAACAGAAAATCAAAAGAGGGGTGGCCAAACAAGAACACAACGCAGGAAGCCAAAGAAGATTGATAAACCAACACAGAACTGGTGTCGTTAGCCCCTACACGCTGCGGGATTTGCTAAAGAGGAGATCCGAGCACTTATGGACTGAATGGTTCAATGTGCAATGACGATGACCTGTCGACTAACTAAATAACACACACATCACCCACCCACCAGACATCCCACACACACACCCCACCCACCCACACACAAACCCAGGCACACATGCATGCATCCACCCACCAATCACCCACCCATACATCCCCCAACCTTCACACATCTACCCACCCACACGCACACATCCTCCACCCATCCCATAACCTACCAACACTCACCCACCAACATATCCTCCATCACCCACCCACACACCCCCAACCACTAAGCAAAACACACATCCCCCACCCATACACACATTTTCCCGCCAACTCACACATCCCGCACCTACCCATACACAAAACCCACACCCACCCACACATCCCCCACTTGCACACATCACCCACCCACAAATCACCCCACCCACACATCCCGCACCCACACACTCACATCTCCACTCACCCACCCACCCAACCCACATACACACCCTCCCACAATCCTCCACCCACCCACCCACCAACCACCCCCCTTCCGATCTCCAATCCCCCAATCACACATCCCTTAACCACACATCGTCCCACACATACACTCGCACACACACATCCTCCAAACCATACACATATCCCCACCCACCAACACATTCCCCATCCAGAAACACACACCTCCCACCCACACACACCCCACCACCCACATATACCCCGCTCACACACATCCGCCGCCCACACACATCTTTCGACCCACACACACATCCCCCACCCATACACTCATTTCTCAGACACATCCACCCACTCACGTACTCATCCTTCAACCACTCACACCCACACATCCCCCACCCCCCATCAACACATGAATCTCCCATCTACCCACCCACCCACAAACACCCCAAAAACGAACACAATTGCAGCAACTCAACCCTTTCAAGGAAGCAGATATACGCATCTATATTTTCGAAAGAAGAAGTCTTAGATACACCATAAAGGCCCCAGTTATAACCAAGTCGATACACTCGAAGGTTGGAAGGGGCCATTCGTCTCAAGCAACGCGAAGCGACTAACTCGTAAGAGCGCACAGACAAGAACAGGATAAAACAGACAAAAACCACGGACCTCAACTCTAACCAAGGCTAAAAGAAGCAGGTTGAACTAGGCCGAATTTGGAATTTTTGTTTTTGAATCAAGTTGAAGTTGAAGTTGGAGATCGGTGTAGCAGACATGGAAATGGAGTCGGGTGTTGTGGCTCCGACCTTCAACACATACCAGTGGAGAGCTTAGTCTTAAATATAACAGGCTTGTGTGCTGATGGCGATGTAGCATGGTCAACGCCTACACCGGACACTTAGCGCTGTCTAGTTATATATACATACATATATATATATATATATATATATATATATATATATATATATATATATATATATATATATATATATATATATATATATATGCACACATTTATTTATTTGTAATTGTCCATTGTCTATCAGACATCATTGGCTTGACAGTCGAACTGGCAGGGACCACAGTCTCAGGTAGCACCATCAAACCACTTGCTGCGTCCAAAGTCACCCTAGAATGTAAAGCCAAAACCGCCGTCAGCAGTTCCGGCTCTGTCGCCTACGCCTGGTTAAGGAACGACCAACGACTCCAGGACCAAACTGCCTCGACTTATGAGTTCACTTCTGGGGCCGCCTCTGACGGCGACATTAAATGCAATGCTACAATTGGCAGCGAAGCAATTCTTTCAGATAAAGTGACCGTCACTTCTGTAGGTAAGAACTATGGAACACCATTGCCTCCAGAACCTATCTAGGGTCTATCCCAATATGGACGGCGACTTTTGGTCCACATTTATCGTTAACTCGTTGATCATCGTTAACTCTTTGGTCATTGTTAACTGTTTCTTCATGGTAAACTCTATGGACATCGTCAACTTTTTCTTCTTCAAGCGCCTGGCTTGGATCAGACAATGGCGATCAAGACGCT
Source organism: Cepaea hortensis (assembly GCA_963921405.1). Lineage (NCBI taxonomy): Eukaryota > Metazoa > Mollusca > Gastropoda > Stylommatophora > Helicidae > Cepaea > Cepaea hortensis. The sequence continues at coordinate 148,400,923 of OY992876.1, read as the reverse complement.
GCACTCATCTAGTATCTGGTTTTAAAACAATGTTGCGATCAACCTGGGCTTGATTTTCTAGCCAATTTTACCTTCAGTAGTTTGTCATTGCTTTCTGAGCGAGAAGTCAACGTTAAGTCCAACTTGCGTAGGTGTTGAACCGCCTACCTCAGCACCAGAACTTAACACCTTCTAGCAATCTGGTATCTTAACTATTTCCACCACAAGCTGTGCTACGCAAACGAACAGACTTGTGGGGTAAAGGGATCTTGACAACTCCATCATAACAATCTCTAGTCCATTCTTCGCAGCTGATTCAGACAAGCTTGTTCTAACACAATAGTTCTCAGTTTCATTAGACACCCTACTCTTTCGACGTGGCTTCTTGCATGTTGGCTGCTCCCAAAGCTGAAAATCTCGCTGAAAGGGAACTGATTTAAGTTATAAGAAGAAAGTATGTACAGCGCGTCGGCCACGTTGCACTCCATTCCCAAACAGGCCTTCCTGAAATTCTTCCAACAATAGCGGGACCACTGAGAGAAAAGTGTACAGTCCCAACGGGAGTATTTTGAAGGGCCTCGACCTTACTCTCACGCTGGAGTCCACAGCTCTAGGACATGTTGTCTCCTAATTCTTTATCTTCTGAACGTTTGTTGGCTATTTGTCTTCTTCCAGGGTTGCTTGCTTTTTTAGCTGTGTCATTGGTTGATTTTATTTATGGGGTTGGCCCTGGGGAGTGGTCGTTTGTTTCACTGGTTGGCTGGTTAGTTACTTATTTGGTTGATTATCATGTTATGTTACGTTATCTTATGTTATGCTATGTTATGCTATGTTATGTCATGCCATGTCATTTCATGTCATGCCATTTTATACCATGTCATGCTATGTTATATTATGTCTCGATATGCCATATTATGTTATGTTATGTCATGTCATGTTATGTTATATCTAACGCCACTGCATATCGGGCATCCCCACTCGTGTCCAGTCTCCGAATGCAGCAGCCATCCTAAAGAAGGCATCGCAGTGCTTGACCAGGCTTCACACCCAATTGTTGTAGTCGGGCAAGCTTCGGAGTCTTGTCAGTATCCGCGAGCCCAGTCGGTACTGCACGGATTATATCAGCCCTGCTCATGCGTCTTCCCGTTTCTGGCTTGTTTACTTCAGTGGATGACTGCCGGTTTTCAAGACACTTCCGGTTTCAAGATGGCGACGGACGGTCGTGTTGTTTTGTGTTCGTTAACTTTTTCGCGTAGGGGATGGATTTATTCATCTCTTGCGTGTAATTGGTGTGCCAGGATGTAAAACCAGGAGTTTCTACTCAAGATCTGCGCGGGTGCTACGGAGTTCGTGCATCGAGCGAAGCCATCCTTGGGTGAATTTTCAGCAGCGTGTGTGGTTCTCAGCAGTCTGTGTTTACGTTTTTTCAACATGGCGGAACAACGTGTGTTTTCCGAGCGGTCAGCAGTCAACATAACGAAGCGGCGTGGTAGCCGCGCAGGGAGAAAGAAGCAAGGTAAGCGCGGTGGTTTGAGACGTTTTAGACTCAAGTGTCACCATCTAGGACTCAGGAACATCCGTATTCTATATTGGAACTGTGCCAGTGTAAAACAACGGGGCTCTATTTTAGAAACCCTAGTTTACAGGAACGACATTGTAGCACTCCAGGAGACGAGACTGGGCGATCAGCTACTCCGAATTGCCGGCTTCAAATGTTTCTACAACAGACGATATCTGGGAACGGCGATTCTCGTTCGCGACAGCATGGTGACGTCAGAGCTAGACATGTCCAGTTGGGACAGTGACGATATACAAATACAGGCGTTGAGAGTTCATTCCAGTATACCATTCGTGTTGGTCAATGTTTATGCCCGCAATGGGAGTATGGACGCCCAGAAGTGGCAGTGCTTAAGTGGCATATTAGGCCACGAGAGAAATGCTATTTTCTGTGGTGACTTCAACGCTAAAGGCAGATCATGGGGAAACACTTCCTCCAATACACAAGGGGAGGAGCTCGAGACTGCACTGGAAACCATCGACCTGGTTTGTATCAACAGTGGCTGTGTCACCAGGACAGCAGGCCGTCCAGGCGATGAGGACAGTGCTATTGATCTGGCGCTAGTTTCACCTTCACTCACTACAGTGTGTAGATGGGGTGTCCTAGGACACCATGGCAGCGACCACCACCCTTGCAGCATATTGGTGGAGAAAGGCAGAACCAGGCAGCACAAGCTAAAGGTAAAGACGTTCCAGTATGACAGTACAGGGCAAGATGTGGTGAGTAAAATAAGACGTGACAAGCGCAGAACGTTTCAGGGCAAGAAAAAAAGCTGGGAGCAGCCACCGTGGTGGAGTTTCGAGGTGGAGAAGGCTTGGGTGGATAAGCGTAGGGCTGTAAGGAGATGGCAAAATGCCAAGAAGAACAGAGCTGGTCATCCTAGTCCCTGCTTGCACTTAGAAAGAGAGATGCACACAAAAGTAAGCTATTTAAAAAAACTGGTCAAGGTGGTTAAAAGCGAAAAATGGGCAGACGTGTGTCAAAGAGTAAGCACAGACAAGTCACTGAAATTGTTCTGGCGACTACATAAAAGCATGAGTGGTGTAGTCAAGAATAAGAGCATTTCTGACTTCCAAGGTGCTGACCTCATCTGGCAGAGGACTGACGAGGACAAGGGCAAAGCCCTCTTTGAACGCTACCTTGAGCAGAGCAACCAGACAGACATGGGAGGCCGAAATCTGGCCAAGGAGGTCACCTCAGACAGATGCAAGGCCCAGAACACTTCGGATTAAGACACAGTGACAGTGAAAGAAATCAAGGCTGTGCTTCGACGATAAAAAAAACAGCGCTCCAGGTCCTTATGGCATAAGATACGATGACATAAATAGGTGTACCGACAATGAGCTAGAGAAACTAGCAGACATGTACAACAACAGTATAGGGAGTGCTAGCATCAAGGAGGAATGGTTACACAGCTATCTGATTCCCTTGCCGAAGCCTGACAAAGACCACAAAAAAATTCAGGGATATCGAATTATAACCATGCAGAATACAATAGGCAAGCTGCTGGAGAAGGTAATTGCCAGGAAAATATCAAGCCAACTAGAGAGGCAAGGTGTTTTCCCACCTACCCTGGGTGGGTACCGTCCAAAAAGAGAAACCTGGACCAATGCAGCAGTCTTTGCCCATGATGTCTATGAAGGTTTCCACTCAGGCACTGAAACCGTTGCTGCAGCGATTGATCTTGAGGACGCATACAACAGAGTACCACTGGATTTTTTAATGTTTCAGCTCCTTGAACTAAACGTAAGTCCATTCCTCCTTAGTTGGATCGCTGCAGCCCTCTTCCAACGGAAAGTAGTTTTTAGATGTGGCAGTTGGACTTCGGAACCAACAACAATATATCCTGGCCTACCACAGGGATCACCATTATCTCCGGTACTGTTCAACGCCTACACAGTGAGAATCACCAGTGAGCAGATCACTGGACCTGGCAGGACATTGTCATATGCCGATGATGTTTTAGTGTATCGTCAGGGTAAGGATAGAGAGGAGGTTACTGTGGAACTACAAACCGAACTCAATCGCATAAGTACTTGGTGTGATGAAGCTGGGGCAATGGTCAACCCAACAAAGGCAACAGTGACTTGGTTCTCGTTGAATAATCATATTGTCAACAATCCAACACCAACTGTAATGCTGTGTTCAGAGACGGTGGAAAGAACGCAGGCAATGAATTACCTGGGGATACGGTTTGATCGAAGCCTTGCTTATAATGTGCACATAGACCAGGTGATAACAAAGGCCAAGCGGGGTTTGGCAGCGATGCGGGTGATGGCGGCAGCAAACTGTGAGCAGCGCCATCTATGTCTTCTGTACGAGGGGCTGGTCATGTCTGTTTTGGAGTATGCAATGGCAATCCTGACTCTCAGCCATAAGCAGATAGAAAGGATGGAACGGATACAGAATGAAGCTATGCGCATTATTCTTGGATGTACAAGGGATACAGCATGCAGGGTGATGCGCTACCTTCTTGATTTTCCAACCATTGAAGAGAGAATACAAGTTTGCAGGGCACGCGCCTACCTCAGAATTAACGCAAACACTCAACATCCACTGCATAGTGAAATTAGGAAGGTGAAGGGCAGCAGGTTAAAAAGAGGACGGTCGTGGATGGGTCAAGCCGAAGACATTCTTCAACAGGTGTGTTCACTTGAGGACTTAGAACCTGGCGAGGAGTGGGTGCAAGTGCCAACAGACTTCTGCACATCCTTTTCAGTTTGCATCCAACTAAATAGAAAATGCAGACAAGAAAATCCGGCTGCTGTTGAGGCTGAAGTACAAGCGTTGATTTTCGAGAATTCGCTAGACGGTGACGCGGTCATCTACACAGATGGATCGGTCGTCCGACATGTGAGAAGCTCATGGGCCTTTACAGCTCGGGCCGGAGCGAGAATTGTGAAGGAGGACTCTGGTGCTTTCACTGAAACCACAAGTAGCCTGACCATGGAAGTCATGGCAGTAAGTAAAGCAATAACATGGCTCGAGACACAGACATTCGCTAGGGCTTGTTTCCTTAGCGACTCAATGAACATGATCAAGAGGATAGAGGAGGGGTCGATCCGAAGAGAATGGTTGCTGCATCTGAAGCGGTCTCGGCTGGCAAAGATTAGTTTCATCTTCGTGCCAGGGCATGCGGGAGTACAAGGAAATGAGCGGGCTGACAAGCTCGCAGGTGAGGCCACTGTGGAGGGCGGACGCGCCATGGACCAGGCTGACATTCTGAATGCTCTACGAGAAGTGAGACTTTTGCGAGAACCAAGTGATGACTGTGAATCTACAACAATGGCCAGACTGCGAGAGCAGCAAATTAAAAGAGGGGTGGCCAAACAAGAACACTACGCAGGAAGCCAAAGAAGATTGATAAACCAACACAGAACTGGCGTCGTTAGCCGCTACACGCTGCGGGATTTGCTGAGGAGGGGATCCGAGCACTTATGGACTGAATGGTTCGATGTGCAACGAGGATGATCTGTCGACTAACTAACTAACTAACTAACTAACTGCCGGTTTTTTGGTTGACTGATTCATTGAATGCATTATTGACTCCTTGGTTTATGAGTTGGCGGGTTGAATGATTGATTTCGACTCTCAACTACTTTGCTTATTTAGATCAGGACATCGAATCTCTCCTACTTTGCTTACTTAGATCAGAACTTCGACTCTCCTACTTTGCTTATTTAGATCAGAACTTCGACTCTCCTAATTTGCTTACTTAGATCAGGACTTCAACTCTCCTACTTTGCTTACTTAGATCAGGACTTCGACTCTCTCCTACTTTGTTTACTTAGCTAACTCTCTCCTACTTTGCTTACTTAGATCAGGACTTCGACTCTCCTACTTTGCTTACTTAGATCAGGACTTCGACTCTCTCCTACTTTGCTTACTTAGATCAGGACATCGAATCTCTCCTACTTGGCTTACTTAGATTAGGACTTCGACTCTCCTACTTTGTTTACTTAGATCAGGACTTCGACTCTCCTACTTTGTTTACTTAGATCAGGACTTCGACTCTCCTACTTTGTTTACTTAGATTAGGACTTCGACTCTCCTACTTTGTTTACTTAGATCAGGACTTCGATTCTCCTACTTTGCTTACTTAGATCAGGACATCGAATCTCTCCTACTTGACTTACTTAGATTAGGACTTCGAATCTCTCCTACTTTGCTTATTTAGATCAGGACTTCGAATCTCTCCTACTTTACTTATTTAGATCAGGACTTCGACTCTGTCCTACTTTGCTTACTTAGACCAGAACTTCGATTCTCTTACTTTGCTTATTTAGATCAGGACTTAGACTCTCTCCTACTTTGCTTACTTAGGTCAGGATTTCAAGAGAAAAGACAATATATTATTTAACATGCATTGGTTTCTCCAAATCGAATCATGGAAACATTCAAACTGAGTTCGAATGCAGCAAAGGGTACGTTAAGTTACCACACATATACACACAAATAACATTGCCGTCCCTTTCTTCTTTTGCAGTATGTTGCTGTTAAACGTTGCAGAAAGGTGGTGGATGCAATTGTCCACCATTTGCGCGCTCGCGCGTATGTGTGTGTCTCTGTCTGTTTCTGTGTCTGTCTTCGTCTGTGTCTGTCTGTGTCTGTATGTGTGTTTCTGTGTGTGTGTATGTGTGTGTGTGTGTGTGTGTGTGTGAGAGAGAGAGAGAGAGAGAGAGAGAGAGAGAGAGAGAGAGAGAGAGAGTGTGTGCCATGCTTGATTAACGTCAATGTCTCTTTTACTCCATCTAGCTAACTCTTTCTGGGTCATCCTCTCGCCTTGTATACCGATGTTCTCGTGTAGAACGGACTCACCTCTCGTTGATCTTCTTTCGATCTAGCTAAATGTTCAAACTATGTAATTCTTTGGTGTTATATAAAATCATTTATCGGTACTATCCCAACACGCGTGTTTTGTTTCTCATTTGTTTCTTTCTATTCTTTTTTTTTCACACTATTTCTTTTGCCTATCTCACATTATGTGATTTTACGCCTTTGTTTCTAATACAAAAGAACATTAATCTTTCAAAAGATAAAACCGTCATGTTTATTATTTAGAATTCTGAGTACTCGTTGTGTATCTAAATCCTCTGTTTTCACCCATCAGCGGCTTTGGAGGCGCCGACACTGGAAGTATCCAACAGCATCCTTCTGTCCGGACAGCAAGTGTACAGCGAGGGAGGAACCTATACCCTTCTCTGTAAAACAGCTTCGCACACAGACAGTGTCGCCTATTCCTGGCTGAAGAATGGAACAGTCATTGGCGGATCCACTGGGAGGTCGTACACAGTGAGTAATTAGTAACTGTCTCTACAATTGTCTTCCGAATGTTCTGTCGTAAATTCCTGATGATTTGTCAAATAATTTTTGTTTCGTTCGCTGGCGTCACTCAAGAGTAAATCACAAACTTGCTTTAGATTGTCATCTACTAGTAGTCGGAGACAAACAATGGGTGTTTTCTGTTCTTGTTCTAATGTAATGACGGGATCTTGTGGGCATTTGTAACTCTTTTCTTTTCTTGCTCCATTGAGTTTATATTAGGTACTTTGTCTTTAGTAACATTTTCTAAATTGCTTTTTAATTATATAAGCTGCATAGTTGGATACCTCTTGAAAAAACAAATCCAACGGTACCTTATTCAAGTCTGTATGTCAATTATAAGCTGAGATATTAATTTTTGTATGTCAGTTTATTATTTAACATTGGCATATTGGGATCCCATTTGGAAAAGTGTGACCACAAAACACATAAGCTAAGGGCAGATAATTGCTCTTGGTTTTTTTCTCGCTAAGGGAGATAACCCAGGTTGTTATTTTGAGAGCCACCGTTAGAACGCAAAATTAAAATGAAAACCTTAAACTCCCTCTTCCTTCTGCCTCTTCCTCCACTCCAACCCCTCCTCCTCCTACTCCTTCTCATTCTTCCTCCTCCTCCTTCCTCCTAAATCCATTTTAATAATATGGCACATTTTTGCAAATGCAAAAATATGCACCACGACTGTCATGCAATAATAAAAATTGTGAATAATGTAATAAGCCTTAGGATTTATGGTGACTTTCAACTTTTATAAAATGCCAAATCATGCACTTTAGAAAAAGTAAATAACAAAACCATGAGTTATTTAGTCTGCATATTTTTTAGTTGCATGTCCTTCACAGGACGTAGAAGTCAACCGCAGCATTTTTGGCTGTTCGTGACTCCTAGGCAAATCTTATAGTCAGTAGTTTGCCATTGCTTTCTGAATGACTGGCACCAACACATTTAAAAAAAAAAAAAAAAAACCCAGCTCCGCTGTGTTTTAAACCTGGGTATACAGGATTACGAATCGTGTATGTAACCACTTCGCCACGGAGAATGATAGTCTGCATATACAAAAATATTATTCTGAGTTATATTAATTGAGTAATTGTTATTAATCAACTACATTATTAAAGCCAGCTCATTGGCAAAGAGGTAATGGACGCAGTTCGTAAATTTTTAAGTTGCATTTTTCAGCTGCTGTTGATGTACTAGGCAAGTGTTACGTTCAGTAGTTTGCCATTGTTTTCTGAACGACCAGCTCCCATACCAGCACACACACACACACACACACACACACACACACACACACACACACACACACACACACATATATATATATATATATATATATATATATATATTCACAGATATATGCACATACCACATCATGCTGTCTGCTTGCCCTGTCTACGGCCTACCAGCATGCGTAAATATGAGTTAAGTCGTGATGAAAAGTTACCCAAAAATAAACCATCCCGACCGTTTAGCGTGATGGAAAATTAAACAAAATTACTAAAATGGATGTACACTGCAAAACTGCATTCATTGGCTTTAACATCGCTGTGAATGTTCCATAAGAATATTAAATAGTGATCGCTGGAGTATGACAAGAAAGCGGCTATTTCCCGCCATTGAAATATCACATCATTGTTGATCATAGCATGCGACTTCATCATTTTAGTTTGACACTTGCCCTCCGACTTTAATAGTCCAAAATAACACACTTTATATAAAAATGAATGATTGATTTAATTATACATCTAAGAACAAACACAGACATCTACATAAAACGTGATGTGTGGGTCTACTTACGTCTGAAAATGTCACTCTTTATTTCTGTGTCGGAAGCGAATTTCAGAAACACGAGATATGCAAAGTGTAAACCGGTGTTGGTGAAACTTTATAAAGTAATCGGTCCTTCTTTTTTTACTCGATTTTGAAATAATCGGGGAATTTAACATAACGAGTACTCTATATATCCTTAATATCGGGGTACAAGAACAAGGAAGCGAATATCGCCGTAAGAATCCTCTCCGGCAACGTTCGGCAACAGATAACGTAGTAGCTAGTTTATATACAGTACGTGATATTGATAAATGCATTTGCTTGTTTCAGTGAGATGTTGTGTGGATGTTGTAAATGTTTCTGTTTGCTTTCATCTCCAGATCTCAAACGCGAAGCGAGGCAAGGACGGAGACTCTGGCGTGTACACGTGTACTGCAACACAGGGAACAAGCACTGTGACCTCAAACCCTGGCATCACCATCGCCATCGGAGGTGATGTAGTGGTCTTGTTGTTGTGTTGTTGTTGTTGTTGTTGTTGTTGTTGTTGTTTTTGTTGTTGTTGTTGTTGTTGTTGTTGTTCATAATGGGATCTGCTGGGCTCATAAAGTGGTCTATCCCGGGTAGCTGTTATTTTAACTCTTTATACAGTAATTAAGCCGGCTTCGTGGCTTAGAGGTTATGACTTTTCTCCGTAATCTCGTATACTCTCGTAGGTAACGTGATGACGGTTCAAATCAGCAGTGGTTCGAATCCCATCGGTAACTTACGGGGTATGTGAGCCGGCCGCTCAGAAAGCAATGGCAAACTACTGAGCGTAATCTTGCCAAGAGATCAACATACAGCTGAAAGATGCTGGTGTTGACAGCGATGTCCTGTAAAGGATATGCTAAAAAAAAAAATACAGTAATTAATTGAACACTAAGTAATACACGGTTCGACATGAATATTAACGATGTGGAGTGGAAGGAATGAGATCCGTCTCTCCTCTCCTTCCTCCTCTCCCCCCCCCCCTTGATACTACTACTACTACTACTACTACTACTACTACTGCTGCTGCTGCTACTGCTACTACTACTACTACTACTACTACTACTACTACTACTACTACTACTACTACTACTACTACTACTACTACAGGGCGGCCTGCCGAAAGCGTCGCACAAAGCAGGAACTCCGTAGCTCCAACGACGATCCCCCAGGAGTCTCCGAGAAAATTGCACTTGTGAACCGAATGACCGAATCGGGAATCGAACCCACGACCTTAGGAGCGCTAGGCCAGTCGTTTAACCACTTGGCTACGGAGGGCTCCTAGCCTATTTTTGGTCTTGACAGAATGAGGCTGAACGGGGCTAATGTACTTACGGCAAGCCTATGACAGATCCTAACAATTGGGGAACCCTTGAGACCACTAACACAGCTCATAACCACATCCACATGTATGGACTGGACCTCATAGATGTTAGCTAGTTGCATATCCTTTACATAACGTCGCAGTCAACACCAGTATTTTTTGGCTGTTGTGATCTCCTGGCAAGTTCAATAGTTTGCCATTGCTTTCTGAACGACTGGCACCCATACCATTTTGTAAAATACCAACGCAAGACGTTTGCTGCCAAATCGTCTGCAGCTGTGTTTGGAACACGGGTATGCGGGATTACGAACTGCGTCCAAAACTCCTTCGCCACGGAGCCGCCACCCTCATAGAAGTAAAAGAAATAATTACAGACTAGAGGACACACTATAGACTATACACTTTAAAAGCTATAGTTACAATGCCGGGATTCGAACCTGTCATCTCCAAATGACGACAGAGCCTCGTTACAGGAACAAGTGTACTTCCATTCACATCTAGTACTCTTGGCTTCAATCTCGTACTCTTAAAGTGACACTGGAAACACATTCCCCCTTTGTGTGTGTGTTAGTGTTGTGTTTGTGTGTGTGTGTGCGTGTGTGTGAAGTGACACAAAGTGACACTGGAAACACATCCCCCTTTGTGTATGTGTGTGTGAGTGTTGTGTGTGTGTGTGTGTGTATGTGTGTGCACAAGGGAAGTCCTATGTCTCCCACGTCCTCTGTTCCAGCAAACACCATATGCCCCCTCCCACCTCCCCCACCACCGCAGTACGTCCCCAGTCCGTCGAGGGATTTGACTGTAACATCTAGTTTGTTACTATTAATGATCGTGTTCTAGTAAAGCTTACCATCTGTTTCTCTTTTTTTTTTTTTTAAATATGGTTCATTCATTGTTTTTTAAAGTGATAAGAAGTATAATGTGAATTAACTAACACAAAAGTCTGTCCCTTTATTTAATACACAGAACCAGGCCGGCCGTGTAAGTTTGTCACCGAGTGTCTGGGGGTTCAGTACGGGCCAAGCTGTGTGAACAGTCGGTGTGAGTGTTCCAGTGCTTACACAGCCACCGGAGACACTTGCAGTAAGTTGCTTTCCTCATCATTGTCCTCCATTCTGACTGTATGTTATCTTTATTTCGGGTAACTGTAGTTGTTTATGCGTATTTATGCTTTGTTCTCTGCGGTTTTGATTGTTTGATTATTCGTTAAAATAATGTTTACATTTTGATTGTTACACACTATAATTAGGAATGAGGAAATTAGAGGATGACGAGGTCTGAAACCAGTCGTGCACGTCGTTAAAGAACAACAGGTGAAATGGTCTGGTCACCTCACAAGAATGCGCTGGTACCATCTGTCACACAGAGCCACATTGAAGACATATCATGGATGCAGAGATAGTGGAAGACCACGTAACAGAAGGATTGATGGTATCAAAGAGCTCATAACAGATCTTTACATCTCTTCTCAACACTTAACTAAAGTAAATGGAGAAGGAGGAAGTGGGGGAGGAGGGGAAGGAGAGGCGGAGGAGGAGGCAGAAGACGAAGAAGTGGAGGAAGAAGAAAAAGAAGAAGCAGTGAAGAAGGGAGGGATGAAGGCAGGCAGGCAGGTGAAGAAGAGCGGTATGAATGAGTAGTATTAGAAATGACATAACTGTTCAGCAAGGCTGTGTTCACTTAGACTCTAATGCTAGCCAGACTACAGGCACTGGGAGTGGAGTCTTGAGGCGCATCGGCTACACGGTGCTAGATCCATATTTGCCACAGACCAGTCGGCACCAGGTGGCTGATGTGGCCACCTTTACTTCTCAAGACATTCTTGGTACACATCTTAGACAGGCTCGACTTGGGCGCCCAGGTCAATTTTTAAAACTCCGAATTCGCCCAGCTGCGGATGGAACCCATGACCTCTGGGTCGGGAGGCGAGTGTCTAACCATTACGCCGCTGATTGGTTGGCTGGTTCTGAGTCTTCTCGATGACTGTTTTTTTTTTTTTCCATTTCCTTTATAGGACATCGCAGTCAACACCAGCATTTCTGCCGCTGTAATCTCTTGGCAAGTTTACGTTCAGTAGTTTGCCATTGCTTTCTGAATGACCGCTACCGATACCAACGCGAAACCAACGCAACGCAGTCTGCTGCTAAACTGCGCTCAGCTGTGTTTCGAACGCGGGTATACGGGATTACGAGTTCCGTCCGTAACACCTTCGCCGCGGAGATGGCCGATGACTGAGTGTTAACTCTAAATTTGATTCCTGGCATTGCGATCCTCAAAGACATCAAAAGCCATCTATGGGAGTGAGGCTGCTGTAAAGGCTTCTCCACATCCGGTACCAAGGTATCATAGCCATGGGACTTGTGTTGAAGCGCTCTCCTTCTCCTGTCTCATAAACCAGCGAGGTAGGAAAGACCGGAACTGGAACTTCACGTCTGCAGAGATGAATGCTATGATGCAACCAGGTCATGGCTCGGCCCGGCTCGTGCAGACAGGCTGGGATTAATCCTAGACTGGGCATGTTTTCTCCAGACTTAGTAGGTTTTTTAATTGACAGAACGGACAAGGAAATTACAGACAGTTACAATGTTACTGTAAAGAACAAACATAATGCCAAGGAGATAATACAGACTGTTGATGAACAATGGGACATGTTGCGGGAATCAATCCAACAGACATCAAAAGAAATTTATTCACCTAAATATACTATTGCAACAAAGATATGGATGACAGATGACATTTTGTGGATGATGTACAAAAGAGTAAAGAAAATGCAAGATAAATAAGAATACACTGGAATACATACAGAAATAGTAAACAAATGCAAAGTGGCTACAGAAATTTGGCTGAATCAGCAGAGCATAGACATTGAGACAAACTATAGAAAAGACACACATTCCATGCATCAACAAATAAATACAATAACAGGTAGGAAAACATGATATACGACTGGATGTTAAAAATTGAGGAACAGTGCAATATTTATGGGACGGAATATCTGGAAGAGCTATATGATGATATATGATTGTAAATATTCAAAACTATGGTAGGGGTCCGCCAATACTTGCAGCGGAAGTTGATGATGCATTACATCGTATGAAGAAAGGAAAGGCACCCGGTTCAGACAACATTACATTGGAGGAAGTTGAGGCCCAGGGTGATTATAGAATCGAAATATTGACAAAACTAGCGGGTACATTCCTAGTGACCTATTAAAATGCATCTTTATAGCTCTAACAAAGAAAGCACAATACGTCTTTTGATTCCCATGACAAAGCTGCTACTAAGAAAACTTCAAAGAATAATAAACAAGATTAAACAGAAATTAGTAATGTATAGTGTCGATGTGTCGATTTGTGGAGGGAAAGGGCACAAACAACGCTATACACACACACACACACACACACACACACACAGACACTCACACACACACACACACACACACAGAGAGAGAGAGAGAGAGAGGACACTATTAGAAAGCTATATTGACGTAAAAACAGATCTGTCCTTATGCTTCATAAACTACACAAAACCATTTGACAACGTGAAATACGAGGGTAAGGTAATAATTAGGTCACAAATGGCGTAGAAAAATAACTACACATGATAACAACTTGAAACCAGTTTATTTCTATACATACATTGTCCATTTATTTCTCAACATAATTTCCACCAACATTGATGCACTTATCCCATCGTTTTATCAGTCCTCCGAAAAAAGCTGCATAGAACTGCGTGCTTTGTTTTCATTTACCGGCCATCGCACAGAACTGTGTGACTTACTTATTGACTCACCCTCGTAACGTTTTCTGCCCAGCTATGCACCGCTTTACGGGACAAACATTTGTCAGCATAAACACTGACAATCCACCTTAGTGGGAGACATTTCGCGAATAACGCTGAAGTTGAATGTGAAGTGAAAATGTGGTTTAGAAAAAGAGCACGCAGTTCTATGCAGCCGGTTTGGGGGGACTGATAAAACGATGAGATAAGTGCATCAGTGTTGGTGAAAATTATGTTGAGAAATAAAGGGACAATGTACGTATAAAAATAAACTGGTTTCAAGTTGTTATCATATCTAGTTATTTTTCTACAGCCATTTGTGACTTACTTATTAACTTACCCTCGCATAACGAAATAATGAAATTACTAAAGCAACTGAACATTGACGACAAGGATCTGCGAATAATAAAGAACACATATTGGCAGCAGACAGCAGCCATAAGAATCAACAACCTGGTCGGAACATTTCAGTGTATAAAGAAGGGCGTCAGACAAGGTTGTGTATTGTCCCCTGATTTGATCTCATTGTATAGTGAACATATAATGAGATCTACATAAAATAGTCAGGGATCCTGGTTGGTGGACATAGTATAAATAACGTACGTTAAACTGACGACACCGTCTTGATAGCAACAAGTCAGAAGGATCTACAGGAAATGATTGATACAGTGCTTGTAGAAAGTGGAAAAAAAAAGTCCATAATTTGTTTAATAGAAAGACAGAAGTCATGGTGATATCAAAGAAACAGACTGTGTCTAAATGTGCAATTAAAGTAAATGACGTTATTTTGGGGCAAGTGCAGGAATTCAGATGTCTAGGCACGTGGACAATATCTGATAGATGCTTCACTGAGATAAAGAACAGAATAGGACATGCAAACACTGCATTCTGGAAGTCAGCATGGCCGAATGGATAAGAACACATGTTCTTAAGCATCCCGTGTGCTGATTCCGAGGTGAGAGGTTCAATCTCTATACTGGACAGTTGGACTAAAGTGTTGACCTGTCATCCTTGACTTGGGGACGTAAATTGCAAGTACCTCTGAAGTCGGAGTGGGTTCGCCTGATGATGAGGGACACTGTTAAAAGAGAAAGTTAATCCACACGCAAAATTCAGTCCAGCTTTACTAGAAGTAATGTGTATGGACCACGCGTGAGTTCAAAGTGAGCGAGCACCAAAAAAAATGAAGACCGTTTTGTGCAATAAGTCATTGTCCTTGACATTTGCATGTTACATAGAACCAATTTAAACATACGGCTGCGCACCCTGGATAATTAGTAAATAGGCGAAAAAACATCAATGGAAGCCTTGGAGATGCTGAAAATTAATTGGACAGCCAACACGAGCAATCTGGACATTTTGAGGGAAGTTTAGTCGCAAAAACAACTTATCATAAACATCAGAAAGAGGCAGTCGTCGTCTTATGACCTGGTTATGAGAAGACAAAAACTGGAACAAGTTGTGACAACCGAAAAAGTTTTGCGGAAAGAGAGATAGAAGAAGACAGTGTGAGAAGATTTGTGACAGTCTTGTGTCATGGCACGGAAGGGAGCCTATACACGAACTGATCCATGCCGTCGTAGATCGCAATTTGTGGAGAGACATGATCGCTCACGCCAGCAAGCAATGCATTGGATGATGATTATTGTCAGAAGAGTTGTGTTGAGTCAAGAACCGACATCACAGTACTCGGGACATTCCCATGTGTGCTGCGCCCTCATCTTCAACAGCCAGCGAAGAGTCCCAATACTAATGGTACCAGAAGCAGTCTGATTATGTGTCCGTCTGGTCTTTCCATGGATTGTCAACGGATTCCAAACGAAAGTCCTGAGGGAGATTGATTTAATCTCAGATAGAGATACTGGCAACATCGATTAAATCACAGACAGAGATAGTGACAACAGCGATTAGATCTAAGATAGAGATACTGCAACATCTATTAAATCTCAGATAGAGATACTGCAACATCTATTAAATCTCAGATAGAGATACTGCAACATCTATTAAATCTCAGGTAGAGATACTTCTACTTCTTCAGTGTTCCGAGCCATTGAGGTTCTTTGCTGCAGATACAATCCGTCTCCATTCGTCTCTCTGGTTGACCTTCTCTTGCCAGTCGTTGATTCCAAGTTCTTGTAGGTCTGTATATATATTATCCACCGTCTTCTTGGTCTACCTCGGGGTCTACGGTCATTTATTTCCTGAGTGTAAGCGAGTTTTGTTTCCCTATTATCTTCCATTCTTTCTATATGCCCCAGCCATTGTAGTCTATTAGCCTTCATGATACCAGTGATTAGCGGGGACTTAAACAGATCATAAATGTTTTTGTTACTTCTTCTTTTCCACTCTCCACTTTGTGTATCCCTAATGGGTCCAAAGATGCGTCTTAAAACTTTGTTCTCAAAGGCTTGTAACAAGGCTTCGTCTCCTTTCGTTGTACTCCAGGTTTCAGAGCCATACAGCACAACTGGTCTGATCAGTGTTTTGAATATTGTGATCTTGGTGTTACGAGATAGCGCCTTTGATTTTAGTAGATGTTGTAGTGCACAGTATATCTTATTTCCAGAATTGATTCTAGTTTGTATTTCTTCCCTTATGATGTTGGAGCAGTTGAAGATTGTACCCAGGTATTTGTATGTTTCCGTTCTTTTAATGGTCATATTATCTATTTGTATGTGGCCAGAGTTTTTAGCCATTCCGTCTCTTGAAATTACCATATATTCTGTCTTATCTTGGTTGATAACCAGCCCCATCTGTTGGGTTTTTTCCTTTAAGTGAGTCAATATTTCCAATGTCTTTTGTTCATTTTCCTCTATAATATCTATATCATCTGCATAACCAAGCAGCTTGGATGTTCCTCCAATATCACATTCCTCCTTTACTCTCCTTACAACTTTCTCTAGAGCCAGATTGAAGAGTAGCGGCGATAGTGCATCACCCTGTTTCAAGCCAGATGTTTTTTGGAAAGGGTCTGATTTCCTGCCTTTATATATTACTATATTATAAGTATCTTCCATGCATAGTCTGGTCATGTTGATTAACTTCCTTGGTATTCCAAATTCCTGCATAGCATTCCATAGACTATTCCTATGGACACTATCATAAGCCTTTTTAAAATCCACAAAAATGTTATGGAGATCTCTTTTATATTCCCAATGTTTCTCGGCTATTTGTCGTAAGATAAGATAAGAGATACTGCAACATCTATTAAATCTCAGATAAAGATACTGACAACAGCGATTGAATCACACGTTATATTTCTGTTCTATCTTCTAGAATCTGATGTGACTAACCTGAGAGCATCTGCTCTACTACTGATGTTTGCTGCCATCACAAGCTGGATGCTTCAACAACTGTTCTAGTGCCAGGCCGATCCAGCTAAAGCCAGCCTAATTAATTAACCGTGTTTGTGTGTCAACGAAATAACATTAACTTTTTATATGCTTCATTACCTTTTAGTCTACGGCGCAACTGATGGTAGTCGGGAAACGGTTGCGTTGTTATATACTGTACACACCAGAGTATATGTGTGAATCATGGACACTGAAATAGACAGCATCTGTTGGATTTTCCCCCAGGACATGCTGCTGTGGGAAACGAGCAGGCGGACAGATTGGCTGGGTCTGCATCGCTCGTTTGGGTAATGATGCATGATAAGGCAGGCGTGGTCGGGGCCCTTTGGGATCGTGTGTATAGTGCAGAAGAACAGATAGATCATCGCCGCCTGAAGAGAATGGTGCTGCAGGGAGTGACCAGGGGATCTGGCCGACACTCAGGACTCTGAGGCAGGCCAGGAGAACATATAATCAGACTGCTACTGGTACCATTAATATTGTGACACTTTGCTGGCTGTTGAAGACGAGGACGGAACACGTATGGGAATGTTTCGAGTGATGTGGTGTCGGTTCTTGACATGACCGCAAGACGATCATGGACACTGAATAATGAGAAAAGTGGAAAAACACTAGGCCACAGAATTGTGGCTTCTTCAAATAATGCGAATAATTCCGGGGTTATCTGTGGCTAGGTCGTGGATTCGGTTTCTAATTCTGCCATTCGGTTCTCTAGTGCAATCTAGGAAAAGACGCCTATAGCTGGATAAGTTACCTGTTGAGAAAATGCTAGGATAGTATAACAACACAATCCCTTCCTGAAACCCACAACGAGAACGAAATAGTGACAGACCTAAAAATGCACTAAGAAAAAAGTTAAAAACCAGAGTTGAATAAGATGGGGAAGACATCGAGGAAGCTGGGGGAGATAGCAAAAGATAGGATGGTTTAATGGTTTAATGTGTGTTGGTTGTGGGCCTATGACCCGGTGGAGGATATGAGGCAAAAGAAGAAGAAGAAAGGGAGTCGTATCATATACTTATTCTGCACTCGTAGAGTCCCAACTCCCTGCGCCACTTTAAGAGAACGTTGTTAATTTGGGGTAAGAAGAAGAAGAAGAAGAAGAAGAAGAAGAAGAAGAAGAAGAAGAAGAAGAAGAAGAAGAAGAAGAAGAAGAAGAGGAAGAAGAAGAAGTAGAAGAAGAAGAAGCAGCAGCAGCAGCGGCGGCAGCGGCGGCGGCGACGGCGGCGACGGCAGCAGCGGCGAAAGCGGAAGCGTAAGAGGACGACGAGGAAAAGGACGACGAGGAAAAGGACGACGAGGAAGAAGAAAATGCGGAAGAAGAAGACGCGGAAGAAGAAGACGACAAAATCGAAGACGAAATGTTAGGAGAAGAAGAAAAAAAAAGGGGGGGGGGGAGAAGGGGGAGAGAAGGATTAGAAGATAGAAAAGAAGGAGCAAAATCAGAGGAAGTTTGCTGCTACTGTTTCTTCTGTGTTGCTCTTCTTCCTTTTCTTCTTCATTCCTCGGTCTTACAATTTAAGAATTCCATTCAGAACCGCCAATCTCGACATATTGAATGGTTTAACATATGGACTCCTATTTGTGTCATCGTTAGAATGTGGCAATTCTAATATATACATTACATCCTCTTTTAGCCAGATCTTCTATTTTTGATAAATTAATTGATCCATGCGTGTGCTGTGGCATGAATATTATATTAATACAGTCTGTGTGATTTTACTTCTTTCATGAGTTAAATTAACCTGAGCCCCTATGTTAACCCAGGCTAACCTCGGTACCAAACAATGGTCCGGGAAGTAAAGAACGTCAGTGTGATAGTGACGGCGTCATCCATCGAGCGCCCATTGATATACAATATATGAGGCTAGCACCACATATCCACTATGCCTTAAGACTTGAAAATGAGTCCTTGTTTTTACTTCTTTCAATAGAGTCGTGTACTTTTTACAATAGAGTCTTGTACTTCTTACATTAGAGTTTTGTATTTCTTACAATAGAGTCCTCCACTTCTTACAATAGAGTCTTGTACTTCTGACATTAAAGTCCTGTACTTCTTACAAGAGAGTCTTGTACTTCTTACATTAAAGTTTTGTACTTCTTACAATAGAGTCTTTCACTTCTTACAATAGAGTCGTGTACTTCTTACATTAAAGTCATGTACTTCTTACAATAGAGTCGTGTACTTTTTACAAGAGAGTCTTGTACTTTTTACATTAGAGTTTTGTACTTCTTACAATAGTCTTCCACTTCTTACAATAGAGTCGTGTACTTCTTACATTAAAGTCATGTACTTCTTACAATAGAGTCGTGTACTTTTTACAAGAGAGTCTTGTACTTTTTACATTAGAGTCTTGTACTTCTTACAATAGATCTTGTACTACTTACATTATTCCTGTGCTTCTTAACAGTCTTGTATTTATTACAATACAATCTTGTACTTCTTACATTAGTCTTCTACTTCTTACATTAGAGTCTTCTACTTCTTACATTAGAGCCGTGTGTTACTCCACACATTTTATGTGAAGAAATTGTTTCACTGGAAAATAAAAGTCTTAAATTGTAAAACTACCAGGTTAAAATACTAAGAAGAGTTTCTTGTTATATGTTGGTCGTGAGTTGCTTGTTTTATGAGTTGCTTGTTTCATGAGTTACTTGTTTCATTAGTTACATGATACAAGACTTATTCGTTTCTTGAGTTTCTTGTTTTATGAGTTACTCGTTTCATGAGTTATTTGTTTCATGTGTTACTTGTTTCGCGAGTTACTTATATCATGAGTTACTTGTTTCATGAGATACTTATTTCGTGATTTACTTATTTCGTGTGTTACTTGTTTCACGAGTTATTTGTTTCATGAGTTACTTGTTTCATGAGTTACTTATTTTATGTGTTACTTGTTTCATGAGTTACTTATTTCATATGTTACTTGTTTCATGAGTTACTTATTTCATATGTTACTTGTTTCATGAGTTACTTATTTCATATGTTACTTGTTTCATGACTTACTTATTTCATATGTTACTTGTTTCGTGATTTACTTATTTCATGTGTTACTCGTTTCATAAGTTATTTGTTTCACGATTTACTTGTTTCATGAGATCATTCATTCATTCAGTAGCATGTCCTTTCATGTGTTACTTTTTCACGTGTTACTTGTTTCAGGATTTACTTGTTTCATATGTTACTTGTTTGATATGCTACTTGTTTCATGAGTTGCTTGTTTCATCATTTACTTGTTTCGCGAGTTACTTGTTTCATGTGTAGTGCCGGCGTTGTTTGTTGCTGACAGAAGAACTGCAACCAAGGCTAACACATGTGGGCAGCACGGCTGTAAGGCCATTGGTTCGAATCCCCATCGAGGCGGGCTTTTTAAAATCATGGACCTGAGTTCCTAGGTCGACCTAGCCTAGAATTTGTACCAGGAAATGTTCTGGAATATAAAGGCGGCCGGCGGAATATTGGCATCACCCATCGAGTACCGATTGGTCTATACAAATATAGGGTTAGAGCCACATAACCTTATACACACTAAGGGCTAGAAAAGGGTCCTGTACTTATACTTATCTCGGTTAAGAGAGGTTTATATAGAAATAAGGAGGTTTCAAAGTCAGGATGATCGACTTCATTGCATCGGGTTTTATTCCATATGCTTCAGCCTCTTTCCGTATGGCGGCCTGCGGAAAGCGCCGCACAAAGCACGAACTCCGTCGCTCCACCGACGCCCCACGGGAGACTCCGAAAGGATGGCACTCGTGAACAGAACGGCGTAGCTCGGAACAGAACCCACAACCTTCGGAGCGCGAAGCAGGCTTCGTAACCACTTCGACACGGAGACTACCACAATGTTTAGTTTCCTGTGTTTTCTCTGACCTACTTTTCGTTCAGTGAAGGTCATGGTTGTTCGAGATAACACCACACGTAAACAGCGTCTGTACTGTACACATTTGAACACACCACTTTGTTTTGTGATTACGATAGCTTTTCTTGATATTCCCTCAATCGCTGTCAGTTACAGCGGCTCTTACTACATTGTCCTTGAAAGGAAACACAATATGAATTCATTATATCACTCGTGATCAACAATGATTTGGGAGCTCAAAGCAATATTTTCCTGTAGTGAAGTTGTTTAAATTCATTAAAATGCATTGTTTTGAAACGGATTTGCATTTCTAATTTGTTAAAAAGCCTACATAAAGCACTCACAGTATTGCCCGTTTATGCTCCTAACACAGCCTCTGTTTATGTTCGTGAAATATTCATCTCTTGCACAATCTAATCCACATCAACCTTACTGATTTTAACTTTTGACAATTTTGGTTTCTTTTTCTTTGCCTTTGGCGGCTCCGTGGCGAATGTGTTACGGAAGCAGTTCGTGATACCGCATACCTGCTTTCGAAACACAGCTACGCGCGATTTGGCAGCAGACAGCGCTGCTTTGGTTTTTTACGAAATTGTATGGGTGTCGGTCGTTTAGAAAGCAATGGCAAACTACTGAGCAGACAGCGCTGCTTTGGTTTTTTACGAAATGGTATGGGTGTCGGTCGTTTAGAAAGCAATGGCAAACTACTGAACGCAAACTTGCCAAGAGATCACAACAGTAAAAATTGCTCGTGTTGACTGCAGCGTCCTGAGAAAGGATATGAAACTAACTGAACTTTGCCTTTACTGCGTGTCTCGTGACCCTTCTCATGACTGGCACCTTGCCGCCTTGACATACGATAGTTTGTAAACTGGAGTTAACCTCTCCAAAGCACAAAACCTGGGCTGAATTTAGAGACCGTGTGTTGCCCATGCAGCATGATCCCTCTCTCAGCCTGCCTAGTTTACTCCAGAGGAAAGATAACACCAATACGTCTGGTACAAGACAAGCTACAGAAGCTGCTGGATCAGCAAAGCAATGTTCTATTGTCAGCCTGTTGGAGCTTCCATCCTAGACCAGTTGCCGACCAAGGCTTACGACCTGGTCTGCCCTGCCATGACATTTAAATTTTAGGTTGCATTTCCTCGCACTAGGGTAAGGCGCGTACCCTCCCACTTGTGCTCCGCCCGATGCCGTTGGCACAGAGTGGAGTGATGGGTTTGGTGGGCACCGCCCAACATTCGGTGCCAACTAAAGGCAGGTAGTACCATCTACTGATATACGGTAGCTCATAAGGCCTGACTCATCCACTCTCACGGCATCTTTAATATCCTAGGTAGTTATTTCTTTCTCGGCATGATCTGTTATTTTCTCGAGATCAACAGCGCCTGCATCGTGTCTTGCTACTATATTAGTACCCCTAGATTCTGATTCTGCTTCATTTTCTTGAACTTCGGCCTTAGGCAATAGTGAATCGCGCAGTTTCATAATTCCCCGCCATGCCGAGTCGAGGGTTCGAAATCAACCACTGGCGATTCGCAAGTAGACCGCTTTGCGTCGATGTCGATGGTATGAGACGTACGCTGTTCAAAAAGCAATGGCAAACTCATCATCACCAAGTGCCATACCGGTTGGCGTAGGCGTTCATGACTCTCCACAGATCTCGGTCTTTGGTTTTCTGGATCAACTCCGCTGTTGATATTCCTCCATGCCACCGTCTCAGTCAATCCAGCATGACAAACTATTGAACTAAACTTGCCTATAAAATCACAAACTGTCAATAAATGCCGGGGTTGATTGCGACCTCCATGCAATGAATGCGTGTTGTCTCAGCAAGAAAGCCGATGTGGTAAAGTCGTATGTGCTCTTGCTCAACAGATTATGTGCCAAACAGAAAGTAGGTTTGGACCAAACAAAAATGAATGGCGGGATATAGGAAGTAGGGGTGTGTCACAGTTATGACCTAAAAGTTGTTAATATGGCAGCAGACGTGTTGTATTATAATGTAATGACAACATTTCGACGAATTATAAGCCCATGGCAGATATGGGAAGTCGCTTAAGGTGATTAATCATCCCATGACACTTAATCACTGACTCAGTGCCGAAGGATAATGTATCGCCAAAAGTGACCACCTATTTGAACATAAGGACGATATATCGCCATTCTTCGGTCATCGTGCTATGTTTTGTTTCTTTCTATCTTCCGCAAATTCAGTGAATGGAAATTTACCTTATGATACTCGTTCATTTTGTTGCGTACCATGTTTGGTGCAAACCTACATTTTGTTTGGCACCGAATCAGTACAGCAGTGGTCAAGGGTCAATCCCAGACCAATAGTGGTATTCTGTCTATTTCATCAGTGCATCTCTTGTTCGATCGAATCTAGAAAAATGGATCAGTTATCCCTATTTTTCACCATGTGGATGAAGTGTCATTTGTCATTCCCCAGCTAATGGTAGATATGTAGGGTTCCAATGCAAGATGTATCGCCCTTGTTGCGTCATACCCGTGTTCGTTTAGAACACCCATGATGTGTCATACACATACTGCCAATAAAAAGATGTCAATGGAAACGAGAAAAATAGTGTTGAGGGGATACATAGAGCCTGCATTTTTGTATGGATGTGAAACTTGGACAATGAGCAGTCAAGCTGAACAACATCTAATGGCTGCAGAAACGTGGTTTCTGAGAAGAATGCAAAGAATTCCATGGACAGACTGACAAACAAATGACCAAGTACTACAGGAAACAAATGAAAATCGTAAACTGATTAGAGAAAGTAGACGTAGACAGTCAAAATTTTTTTTTGGACATGTTATGAGAAGAAATGAATTGGAGAACTTGGTGACAACTGGCAAGATCGAAGGGAACAGACCCAGGGGAAGACTTAGAAGTAAATACCTGGATGGCTTGGCCACATGGCATGGTCGAGACAGGAACACTGAGCTGATCTACGACTCTGGTGATAGAGTGAAATGGCGAGTCATGACCGCCCACGCTTTCCGGCATGGCACATGATGGATGGATGGATGTGTCATACTCGTATTTGTTGAGAACACTCTTGATGCTGTCTATCTATCGTTGCCTTGGTCCTTTTCTGGCGCTATATCCAGATCTTTTTTTCTTTACTGTATGTGTTTAAGGGTAGTTGAAAACATAGGTTCTGGACAGTTTTAAAAGTTGTCTAGCACGAACAAGCGCTAATTAAAGGAACTGGCCAGCTAAACTCATTATGTCGTCGTCTAAAATATGTGAAGGCATAATACTGTACACACCAGCGGCAGCCATGATGGAACCTTTTTACCTCAATCTCGACAGGAAATTAGATAGTTCCACGGTTCAACCTGTATCGTGATCTCAGCACCCAATAAGATCATATGAAAGATACAGTTGCTACAGAATGCTTTTATATTAATCTTAGTAGGAAATGAGATCATATGAAAGATGTAATTGCTACGGGACATCCTTTATCTTGATCTCTGCAAGACATATTATGTGACTTGGTAATCAATCAATCAGGTGCCGTCTCCACAATGAAGGTTGGCTGCAATGGATCTCCAACGCTGTCTGTCTCTCGCCCTGACTGTACATTCTGTCAGATTGCTGTTCGTCCATATCTTGATGTTATCTTCCCACTTGTATCGTTGTCTACCTCTTGCTCGCTTGCCTTCAACTTTACCCTCCAGTATGGTTTTCATGAGAGTGTTATGTCTTTAAACGTGGCCGAAATATTTCACTAGCCTCTTTTTCTTTTCTTTTACTAACTATATTTTCATTCCCAGTTTTTCTAGAACCTCCGTATTTGATTGTTTCCGTTCCCATGAAGTACGACACATTCTTCTGCACATCTCCAGGGCCTCTATTCGACTTTCTAATTACCTGTTCGTTGCCCAGGCTTCCACGCCATATAGTAGTGTTGAATATACATAACATTTGACAATCTCATCTTTAATGCCTTGTTAATGTTAATTTTTAATGCGACTTGGTAATACGTGTTCACAGAATCCCCCCCCCCCCCCACCTCCCTTTTTTTCTCTCTCCGCTAAAGCCACTGAAAAGCCCATACTGATAGTATCAGTTGCGATTTGATCCTAAGTACACCTGACTTGTCCTCTGCTCGTAGAGTGTGATCTGAACATATTTCTCCCTCTCTTTAACTAGTCTCTACAGTTACAGACACTGTCTAGAGCAGTGGGGGGGGGGGGGAATTAAGATTATTTCATGATCGCATTAATACAAGAACCAGTTACTTATTGTTTTTCCATCTACATTTTACGGTTCTGTACTTCTCGCCCTAATGAAATTCGTTTTATAACGTAAGTAGACCCGCAAATCACGTTTTATGTAGATGTCTAGACTTGTTCCAGTATGTGCTATTAAAGTTAGCTTCCATTTTTATGTATACTGTGTAAGGGTGGGTGGGGGAATTTATAGGGAGGAAATTCGAAAGAGGGTAGGAGGGGGAATGACGTTCTGAACATATGGTAAAGGGGGCCATGGGCCAAAAAAATGTTGAGAACCACTGGTCTA
This sequence comes from Cepaea hortensis, assembly GCA_963921405.1. Taxonomy (NCBI): domain Eukaryota; kingdom Metazoa; phylum Mollusca; class Gastropoda; order Stylommatophora; family Helicidae; genus Cepaea; species Cepaea hortensis. The sequence goes on along the minus strand of OY992876.1, from coordinate 148,375,419 downwards.
GAGTGTGGTCTTAACATTTTAATCACTCTCTTGTGAACTAGTCTCTGCAGTTACGGACACACACCCCCCCCCCCCTGCTCCCATAACGCCTTGACCACATCATCCGTGTCCTGAAGAAGCTCCGCGCCCAGCCAGGCAGCAGTCGATCTGATACACACGCCAGTTGAAACGTGTCCTGCGTTGGGTCTGTGAAGTGATCGGGCCATCGCATTTTGTGGCCCTAAATGCGTGGAGGAATTTTTGGCCAGTCTTTCCCTCACTTAGTGAGATGACGAACGCAGGTATCAAACCCGCACCTGACTGCACTCATGACATTATCAGCGCAGTTCCCTATCGATTTCCTAGCGCGCCCGCTAGCAGTCAATCTCTCCGACAGTTTATCCCCGCGCACACCTGCACGCCCTGGACAGAAAATCCCTGATATACTTGAACCTATGCCAGACAGACAGACAGACAGACAGACAGACAGACAGACTTGCACGCACGCACGCATTTATATGCATGTATATATGCTAACGTGCATACACGCACAGACATATATATACAAACATATATTCATACATACAAACGCAGACAGACAGACAGACAGACAGACAGACAGACAGACAGACAGACAGACAGACATTGAGGTTGGAACCGCGACTAACTAACTAACTAACTAACTAATACATACATACATACATATAGGGAGGGAGGTAGTGGTGGACATGTTATAGACAGAAAGACTGATAGGCAAACAGACAGACATGTGGACAGTCAGATAGACAGACAGACAGATAAACAGAAAGACAGATAGACCCAGAAATATACGATACAATACTAAACCGAAGGAAGGCAACCACACAGCGGAAATGGAAGCCTAACTTACAGACATGATGGCGTCGAGTGACAACGACGACCCGTCCTACTCTTTACCCGACTTGTCAGGATTATCCGAGTCTGAACGTCTCCAGGTCATGGCAGTGATGCAGAGAGCTAAGGTAAGAACACGTGCACTATTTAACGTCCCATATAAGTTGTTTTGTAGGCAACGATTATGCCACAAAGTGAAACGTAGTCCTGTTGTTATCTTACGTTGGGGCAATTTCTTGATTAGCCAGAAAGAAATGATTAGGGCACCGCCTACCTCGACAAGATCGCCGGCGCAGCATTTCAACTGATATTTCCGCACAGTTTGTTTTCATTCATAGGAGATTTTGTTCTAAGATTATCTGTTAAGATGAAATCATCTGTAAGTATTTTAGTATTTACCGTTACTTAAAAAGGGCTCAGAAGTTGGCATATTGAATTGCATTTTTATTTTATTGTTGAGTTTCATTACTTTCAATTGTCAGTTTGTTGTAACTTAATGTAACAGTAACACTTTGTAACAGTGTGTGTTATTATTACAATTGACTCAATATTTCAATTTGTATTCGTTGTCCCTACGAGGAGAGCCTGCCATGGTTGTTTGTATTTAAGAAGAAGAGGAAGATGCTTGCTTATGTGTTAAAATTAAATTATGTATCATAGTATGACCTTTGCAGGGCATTGTGGTCAACACCTGGTTTATCTTCTTTCTATTCAATTTTGCATTCAGTAGATTGCCATTGCATTCTGAATGAGAAGTCAATATTTAAGTCCCAACTGATGGGTGTAGGGAGTGAACCCACCATCCTGCCACCAGTGCCAGGAAGTTTATGAGCCAGTGCTCTTCAACTTTCCTACACGCTGACCTTATTAAGTATATTAGCTTGAAATATTGTATTTGAGTTGAAAGTTAGTTGCATATCCTTTACAGGATGTAGCAGTCAACCCCAGCATTTTTTGGCTGTTCGTGATTCCTGGGCAAGTTTACGTTCAGTAGTTTGCTATTGTTTTCTGAATGACCGGCATCCATACCATTTCATAACAAAACAATGTAAGGTGGTCTGCTGTCAAATCGCCCACAGCTGTGTTTCGAACGCGGGTATGTGGGATTACGAGCTGCTTCTGTAACCTCTTCACCACATATTTGAGTATATAACAATAAAAGATCAACACATAGTGGTAATGTAATATGTTATTGTTGAGTTTGTTTGCAAGTGTATTTATATTGTATCAGTGATTCCTTCATGGATTGTCCACTTGTTGCAGATCAAAAGATATTGCAAACAAAAAGTTTTCATCATATTTAATCAGAGTAGCAAGTAGTTGTCAAATAGTGTTATGTTATATGTTATAACACAACATTAAGGCAAAGAAGAAAATCGTGGCTTCTAAGCTTCAGTGCTACAGACAAGTTCTAGAATGTTATGGACCAAGACAGAGAAAAATACTGATATTCTACCAGATCTGAACAAGGAAGAAAACTAGTTCCTGAACAATATCACATCTCAGAAACTGATATACTTTGGTCATGTTAAATGTCACAGTGGCTGGGAGAGAACACTGCTGGAAGAAGAGACAGGGGTTGGACCAGCACAGAGATGGACACAGAACATTGCAGACACCCTGGGGCATAAGGTTACATGATGCAGAGGAAATAGTCAGAGATGGAGAAACTTTTCCTTGGACCACGATGACAGCAAAGTTCTGCAAAGATCCTGCTGCATGATGGGCAAGGCATATTGTGGAAGTGGTATTTGTTGCTAGTACTGGGGGAGAACTTTGAGACAACTGGAAAGATCAAAGGGAAGAGAGGCAGAGGCAGACCATGAGAAGTGGTGCTAGATGAATTGAGATGGTGGCATGGGGGAATATCATCAGCAGAGTTGATCCAGAACACCAAAGACGGTAATCTGGGGAGAGACATGAATGCCTACACTAGCTGGCATGGCACTTGATGATGATGGGGGTAGACAAAACTGAAAATAATTCAGAAGCCAGTACCTTTTTCTTAGAAGCAGGATATTTTTCTGCAAATACAGTAACAGAAAACCGTGAATCAAACTAAGATAAAACTTCATATTTTGAAATCTGCTGTTAATTGAGTTCATTGAAGAACTGATATCACAGCAGTTGGGACATTCACATACACACTCCACCCTCATCTTCATGTAAACATCTAATTTAGTAACTGATACAGTGCCGAAGGATTGTATATCACCAAGTGTGACTTCCCATTTGGGCAGAAGGGTGATATATGCCAGGTGAATGTAAATGTACGTTTACATTATTATTTGGACACATCTGAAGGTAGGCTCAAGGTGATGCAGGTGAAGGCATACCTCAGAGTAGTTGCTGACACAGATCACCCGTTGCATGAGGCGCTGGACGTAGTTAAGGGTCAGCGACTGATAAGAGGGAAATCATGGATGGCTCAGGCAGAGGATACGATAAGACAGGTGTGCCCCTTGGAGAACATTAGGCGAGGAGAGGAGTGGGTCAGAGTGCCAGCGGAGCAGTCAGACTTGTGCAAAGTTATAATCACATTGAGCCGGGAGTGCAGGGAGTGGCGAGCAGAAGTGGAAATCCAGCAACTAATTCAGGATAATGCTTGCCTGGGTGATGTGATTATATACACAGATGGTCCGGTGTTGAGAGGCAGGAGAAGTGCCTGGGGGTTCTTAGCAAAAGCTAATGGTCGCTGTTTGGTGCAGGAGAGCCTGGCATATGATACCACAACATCTAGCTTGAGAATGGAGGTGGAGGCGGTCAGTGCAGCTTTCCGCTGGATGGAGAATATGATACACACACACATCGTGATTGTAACTGACTCAGAAAGCATGCTGAGTAGGGTGTGAACAGGCATGTTTCGTGCAGAGTGGCTTGCTTCGCTTCGGAAGTCACGGGTGACAAGCATCGTCTGGATCTTTTCTCCGGGGCATGCTGGTGTGCTGGGGAATGAACAGGCGGACAGATTGGCTGGCTCTGCAAAACTTGGTGGAGTATTGATGCATGATAAGGAAGACGTGGTTGTGGCCTTGTGGGAGCACATGTACACCTCGGAGGAGCAAATTGATCACCATGGTCTGGCAAGAATACGACAGCGAGGGGTGACGAGGGGATCTGGCCGACGATCGATGCTTAGAGGAAAGGCGAGATGGACATATAATGAGATTGCTACTGGTACTATTAGTGTTTGAACTCTTCGCTGGCTGCTGAGGGTGGGGACGGAGCGCTGATGGGAATTCCCAGAATGCTGTGATGTCTGTTCCTAAATCAGTCAATCAATCAATCTGAAGGTGATCTGATCTCCTCTGTAGTAAATCATCATTGTAATTGTGCCAGTCCGATGTTGATTGGGGAACCTCCTTAAGCTTGATGTGCTGCTATTTTAGGGCCACATCAACTTTCACTCCAAACGTTTAACATTTTTAGTATTTTAACAGTTGCATGTCTTTATTTTGAACGGACTCTCTAAAGCTGTTCATTGCTTGACCACTGATTGATCCTCTGATAGTGCCAGCCAGCTTGATTGCTCTTTCATTGTCCGCAACACCCAAATGTTCTGCTACAGAGATAAAGTAACTTTACGAATTCAGGACCTCTACAAGGCCTGCACCCAAATGATGGAAGCATCAATACTCAGTGTCGAGAGCCCATCATTTCATTTCCAGGTCACCTTCTTCTTCTGCCTTGTGTCTTCCAATGGAGTACTGACTCCATCAGCTCACACCAGTCCTTTGTAGACTTTTGCACGATTGGTTGCATTTTGCAGCTCAGATTTTCTGTGGGTTAAGATAACTGCTCTCTTGCCAACCCTCCCTAGATGCCTCTTGCGACATGCTTGGTAGGTTACAGTGTTATTGTTATTTGTTTCCCTTATATACAATACAGACAATATTCCAGATGTGGATATATATTTGGTAGTGCCCATTTTATCCCCAAGTAAACTGTACATATTCTAATTATAGGTATAGGTAAACACCATTGACATTAAAGTGTGATGTCTTCACATATTCTAGGGAACAGCATAATGAGAATCTCAGGCCTCATCCCTTTCTCAGTATCTTTCCTTCCCAGACAAATCCCTAAAAACATGATAATTGATTGCTACCTATTGTCTTGATGTTGGATTGATCCCAGAAGCCTACTGGTCAGGAAAATATACTGCTGCCACTTCTGGGCATTGAGCCTAGACCACTGTCTTAATGGGCGAGTGCACTAACCACACCACTACTGTGTCCTTGCTGTGGGTGGATTTTACAATGTTGTCAACTTTGCCTGGACATTGGCCAGATGGTCTACTCTGTGATTTTTCAATTACTGGGTCATGTTTAGAGTGTGCAAGCTGCACACAGTTATTTGTATTTTTCTGCCCTTATCTGAAACAGTTAGGCATCTGATTATAACTCTGGGATTAGGAGAGTGTGTGACTTTCTCTAGAATTGTATAAACATGATTCATTTCCCTAATATTTTCTCAGTATTTATTGAGTCATGGAAACTGTAGTGGTGAAGTGACTAGTGTTCTTACATACTAACCTGGTTGTCAGGTGTTTGAATCCACATCAAGGCAGATTTTAACAATGGACCTAGACTCCCAGTCAGCTCAGCCTAAAATGACCACTGGGAACTGTTCTGGGAAGTAATGCGGACAGCGTGGTCCTGACCGCATCACCCATCAAATGTTGCCAGATCTGCTGCACAGAGTGTAAAAGAGTCATTTACTTGCTTATTTACCCAGACTCTGTGGCAAAGGAGTTACTAACGCAATTTGTAATCCTGCATACCGCGGTTAAGATACAATCGTGGGCGATTTCTTCTTCTTTGCGTTCATCTGGAGTGTTTTTTCAGATGTGATTACGGTGTGTCTCATTAGGCACCCTTGGGTCGAAACCCTCAGGCCAACACATCCGACTTTTAGCGTGCAATTTTGACCAGGTTAGCATTCCTGGGAGACTCTCACTTTTGTGGTACCGTCCACATCCCAGCTAGTCAAGTAGGAACAGTCGAAGACTTCACAGTCACCCCTCAAAGGAAGGCAGGGACAGTCCATGGCATTTTCCACCATCCTGGGTAGCTTCCATAATTGCAGAGCCGACACATAGCGCCCTGGTGCTGGGCTCACCGAGGGAATCGTCACGTCCTGCTGATGCTTGTTTTAATTCCTCACTTTAATATATTGGGCATTTCGTTCACCCCGGGCCATTCCCGCACAAACCAGACAGGTCTGCAGGCGGTATCCACTCAGCGAGTTTTCGACTCGGACATGTGCTTGTCGTTGTGCCCATCAGAGCTGTTCCAGGCACGATGGACATTCGGAAAACTACCTAGTCAGAGCTGTTCCGAACAAGAGCGGCATTCGGAAACTAGGTAGTCAGAGCTTTTCCTAGCACAAGAGACATTCGGATGAGACATTTCACTCTGACGTAAATGCGTAGTGCCAATTTTTATTTTGCCACCCATAGGACGGCACTTCCGACTTCGGCGGGCATTTTTAATGAGGTTAGCCTTCCTCGAGTTTCGAGGCACGTTAGACTTATTGTTGTGATGTCGCCCACATCTCAGCTGGTCAAGATAGAATGGTCAAAGACATCACGGTCAACCCTCAAGGGAAGGCAGGGGCAGACCATGGGCATTCCCTCGCTATCCAAGGAGGCTTCCATAATTGCAGAGCCAGCACATATTGCTCTGAGACTGGGCTCACCCGAGGAGTTGCCACGTCCTGCTCATGGCTGCTTTAGTTCCTCACTTCCATTTGTTGGGCATCTTGCTTGCCACTGGTCGCTCAAGCACACACCAGGAACGGTCAGTCTGCGGGCGACATCCAATGGGTAAGCTTTTGCTTTGGACTTCGGACCACGCAATGGATTTGTTAGCCGTGCGTTCCATTTCGTGTTATAGAGACGTTTTTCCACCTTTGTCTACACTCTCTATGAGCTAGATACCGACAGTTTTCGTAACCATTTCATTCCACTGTGGCACTCCTTCTACCTTTTAGTACTTGCACACGAGGTAGGCTACATGTGCTGCCGGCTCAGCACCTTACCTCCGTGCAGCAGTGAGCGAGAAATGGCCAGGCCCTCTCATCCGGGGATCCCTCATATCCCCCAGCTTAGAGCCTTTGGACAAGTATCTGAACTGGGCATGTGGCGTGCTCAGTATCTCACCTCCATTTTTCGGTAGGTGGGTATTGGCCCGGCTCTCACATCCGAGGGTTTATGGCTTAGAGGCGTTCAGCCTCAACCCTCGACAGAGAATCTTAGAGAATGTGTCCGGACCAAGAACTTCTGCCTTCGTGCGCCTGATTTAAACTTTTGACTGCTATCCTCAGTCTACCTGTAGAGCAGCAGGTTGTGTCTCGCTTAGTCTAGCCCCTATCCCATAATCTATCCGATATGTAGTTTTCATCCATCGACAAGCACATGGGGTCAATGGGACACAAAAGCTCCCCCACCACGGCAAGGTGGAGACACATTGGGGGAGGCGGGCGATTTGGCAGCAGACCATCTTGCGCTAGTTTTAATAAAATGATATGAGTGCCGGTCGTTCAGAAAGCAAATAGCAAACTACTGAACGTAAATTTGCCAAGAAATCACAGTCAAAAAATGCTGGAGTTAATGGCTACGTCCTCTAAAGGATATGCAACTAACTTAACCTATTTACTCACCTACATACCTACTTACCTACTTTTCAAGTCATAGACGTGTTTGTGAATGAAAGAGTGAACAATTGTATGCATGTAATTAGAAATCTTGACTAGTGATATTGTGTGAGATTGCTAATTTAAACAGTTCTTGATGGCCAATACCCGGTGATTCATGCCGGATGCAGCAACACTTCTCACAGCTGTCGCTGCTCAACATCCAGCCATAAATGTGGTTGGCAGCTCTCCTGCTCAGCATGGGCCGGGTTAACGTGGTCACTGGATGGCTCTGACTTCTCCTCTCTGATTACTTCTTGTTGGGCTATTTAAGGCCTGTGATTTCCCCGGCTAGAACATCCCATAAAGGGATCTGTTGTGGAACTGGCAGATGTCACTATTCGGTTTGATTTTGGCATGATGTGCCAGGCTTTAGTGTCAGTTGTGCGGGTTCTTGTTTGTGAGCATGTAAGAGAATATATTTATAGTTGTCTTTCTTTCTTTCTTTCTTTCTTTCTTTCTTTCTTTCTTTCTTTCTTTCTTTCTTTCTTTCTTTTTCATCTTCTGTCTGATTCTGTAGAAGAATATAACCCTTGCATTCTAGTCTTATTACACACATACTGCCTTGTTGACCAAACTAGAACCATGACATATGATATGATGTTGCGTATCCTAGGTTACTGTATTATATAGGTGAGAGTATATATGGCACTTCGCTGGTGCGCTGAGTATCAAATTTCCATGTCTGTTTATGCCTGATAATGTATGTCATTAACAGATTTCTCTAGTATATTCATTAGAAATGTATGTATTAACTGTTTCAGTGCCTCACTGTCAGTGCCTATCAGTATCTGTGAATTGACTTCCCATGCTATTAGAGCTACTACAATGAAATGGAAACTACAGTGGCATAGTGGATATTCTGTCCATAGTAGGGGTATAGAATCACTCTCAGGGGGTTACAGCTCTGAGTTCAGTCCCCTGGGTCTTAGATCATTTTCAGAAATTTCAGGAATCATCTAGAAAAGAAAGAGGTAAATGGAACTGGTCAGTCCACCAGTCCACATTGTATTGTTACCCATCTAGCAGTGGCTAGGATTCTTCCCTTCAGCTAATGCCATGTAGTTATATATTGTAGTGTTCATCAGCTTTTTTTTCCATGTACAGTGTTCTATTTATCTGGCTTTGGTGTATTTCACATCTGTAAGAGTTGATTCACCTAAAGATTGATAATCGCAAGACAAGGACAGAGACGTTAAAATTAGCAACATGGAACGTTAGGACGTTAAATGACGACGAAAAATTAGAGAACATAAAACAAGAAATTGAAAGAGAACAAATTAATATTTTAGGGATGTGCGAAACGAGATGGACAGGAGCAGGCATCAAGATAAATGAAGACTTTAAGATTATTTATTCTGGAGGTGAAGATCGACAAAGGGGAGTGGCAATTATTTTGGACCGGAAAACATCAAAATCTGTTCAAGGATATTGGGCCGTGTCGGACAGAGTTCTACTAGTTAAATTAAGTGGCAGACCTTTTTGCATAAATGTTATTCAAGTATATGCCTCAACAGGAGAATCCAGTGAAGATAGTGTAGAGGAATTTTATAATGACTTAGAGTCTGCCTTAAAGAAATGTAAAAATTTAGAAATAAACATCATAATAGGGGACTTCAATGCAAAAGTAGGAAATCAAGGTGATAGATACACAGTAGGAAACTGTGGTTTAGGTGAGAGAAATGAAAGAGGATACAGACTCGTAGAGTGGGCAAAAGAACAGGAAATGGTTGTAGGAAACACGTGGTTTAAGCAACACCCTAGAAGAATATGGACATGGAGGAGTCCTGATAGCAGGATCAGAAACCAGATTGACTATATTCTCATTAGCAGAAGATTTAAAAACGCACTAACAATAGCAAAAACTGTTCCCAGTGCTGATTGTTATAGTGAACAGACTACTTACAGGAACACTGAGGATAAAGTTGAAGAAAGTCAATTATATAACAGGAAACACTAAATATGATTTGTGTACATTGAGTAATGACAAGGAAATACAAAACAAATTCAACATAGAAGTACAGAACAGATTTGATATATTATCTGATCTAGAGATATTATTCCAGGATGTGGATGATCAATAGGAAATGTTGAAGAATTCAATCAGTTTGGCTGCAGAAACAACGATTCAAAAATTAAAGAAGGTGGGTCGTAAGAAATGGATGACAGAAGAAATTTTACACCTAATGGAAACAAGAAGACTCAACAAAAATAATCCTGCCAAATGTGAAGAAATTCACAGACAAGTCAGAATATTATGTATGGAGGCAAAAGAAGCATGGTTTGAGGAAAAGTGCTTAGACATTGAAAAACAACACAACAGTCAAAATACCAAATTAGTGCACAAAAGAATTCAGGAACTTACTAATAAAAGAACAAGTACATCAACAGGCTGTCTAAAAACTAAAGATGGCAAAATCATAATAGAAAAAGATCAGATTCTACATGTATGGACAGATTATGTGAAAAACCTTTATAATGATAACAGAGAGGAACAGTATGATATTAGATTTAATAATGAAGGGCCGCCAATTTTGAAGATAGAGGTTCGAAATGTTCTTAAGCATATGAAAGCTGACAAGGCCCCTGGTGCAGATAACATCACAACAGAAATGATTAAAGCTTTAGAAGAATTTGGACTAGATCAAGTCACCAGACTGCTGAACACATATGATTGATACCTTCTGAATTATGTAACTCTGTATTTATTGCAATCCCAAAGAAATCAGGAACCTTGGAATGTGATCAACATAGAAAAATTAGTATAATGAGCCACATCACAAAGATTTTGCTACGAATTATCATGCAAAGAGTGAGGAAGAAAATACAACCTGAAATAGGGGAAGAACAATGTGGGTTTGTAGAAGGAAAGGATACAGTAAATGCTGTGTATATGCTGCGAACAGTTATTGAACGTGCTATAGTAGTAAACAAGGATATACAACTTTGCTTTATTGACTATACAAAGGCTTTTGATAAGTTAGACATGTCAACATGGTAGATATGCTTGCAGATCTACAATTGATGGGAAAGACATTAGACTTATAAAAAACATATATTGGAAACAACAAGCTGCCATAAGGATTGATAATGAAGTGGGTCAATATCAGCATATTAAGAGAGGTGTTAGGCAGGGATGTGTAATGTCTCCAGATCTTTTTTCCCTATACAGTGAAAATATTTTCAGAAATGTAGAGGATATAAATGGAATCAGCATTGGAGAACGAAACATCAATAACATTAGATATGCAGATGATACAGTATTGATTGCAGACAATGCGCAGGATCTGCAGCAATTAGTGGATGCAGTTGTTGTACACAGTGAGCAACTGGGGTTAGAATTAAATTGTAAAACACAGGTTATGGTCGTCACTTGGAAGAACGAAGTGCTACAATGTAATATACAAGTAAATGAGAATATTCTTCAACAAGTGAATCGGTAAAATTATCTCGGAACAGTCATAACATCTGATGGGAGATGCCTTGATGAGATCAGAACAAGAATCGCCATGATGAAAGTAGCCTTTAGCAAGATGAAAAACATTTTGACCAATAAAAAGATGTCAATTGAAACAGGAAAAAGAGTGTTGAGGGGATACATAGAGCCTATTCTTTTGTATGGATGTGAAACTTGGACAATGAGCAGTCAAGCTGAAAATATCTGATGGCTGCAGAAATGTGGTTTCTGAGGAAAATGCAAAGAATACCATGGACAGACAGAAAAACCAATGACCAAGTACTACAGGAGACAAATGAAAATCGTAAATTGATTAGAGAAATTAGACGTAGACAGTCAAAATTTTTTGGACATGTTATGAGAAGAAATGGATTGGAGAACTTAGTGACAACTGGCAAGATCGAAGGGAACAGACCAAGAGGAAAATACCTGGATGGCTTGAGCACATGGCATGGACGAGACAGGAACACTGAGCTGATCCATGACTCTGGTGATTGAGTGAAATGGCGAGTCATGACCGCCAACGCTTTCCGGCATGGTACATGATTGATTTATTGAAGAGTTGGTAAAGGCCTTAATCTTCACACCCTTGTGGCAGTCAAGAATGAGAGTCTTTTAAGTAAGAAATGGCACGGCCAGACACGAGAGGCGCATCAGGAGAATGAGGGGCCTCGTTAACCAACACAGAATTAGCATGACCAGACATGAGAGGCACATCGTTAGAATGAGGGGCCTCGTTAACCAACACAGAATTAGCATGACCAGACATGAGAGGCACATCGTTAGAATGAGGGGCCTTGTTAACCAACACAGAATTAGCATGACCAGACATGAGAGGCACATCGTTAGAATGAGGGGCCTCGTCTGCCACAACAGTACCGGAACAATTAGTCTCTGGATGCGGATGTATATGTTGGGGTGAAGGATTTAAGCACCAATGGACTTGTCTGGGTTGCAAGGATAACTCAACAGATAACTAACTCACTTGCTTGCTCGCTAGCTAACTCACTCACTAATAACCAACCCATTTATACCCCATGGGATAATCTTTCTTCTTCTTCTGCCTTTCATCTCCCTATGGAACATTGGCCCTGAACCAGCTGACCCCCAGCTTTTTGTAGACTTGATTATCATTGGTTGGATTTTGAAGACTTGATTATCATTGGTTGGATTTTGTAGACTTGATCATTGGTTAGATTTTGTAGACTTGATTATCATTGGTTGGATTTTGTAGACTTGATTATCATTGGTTGGATTTGTAGACTTGATTATCATTGGTTGGATTTTGTAGACCTGATTATCATTGGTTGGATTTTGTAGACTTTATTATCATTAGTTGGATTCTGCAGCTGAAGTTTTCCATGGGGTGAGGTGGTCAGTCTCACACCAACCCTCCATTGTCGTCTCTTATGACATGCCTGCTAGGTCACAGTGTCACTGTTCTTTCTTTCCCTTATGGGCCCTGGTGACACACAGGCCAGGGGATAACCTTTAGTGACAGCAGTGTATTTTCAATTTAAGTTCAGCTGTGAAATTTCATATTTTATAAGTAAATGGTCATTTCTGATTGACATCTTAGCACTCGATGCAAACCCCTTAGTTACTGTCTTTCTCAGCAAATTTCCACGTGGTTTCCATTGTTCTAGTAGGATCATGGTTGTAAATACTTTGGATTCATCCTCTCTTATGTCCTTCCTAGTGAGTATCACAGCATTCTACATCGAGAGATTTCAAAGAAGGTACAAATAAAGTTAGTCAGTCTGTGACTACCACTGCTATTGGGGTATGAAGTGTTCAACTTTATAGGCCACAGTGTGATGAGGTAGCGTGGTTAGTTCACTTCCTCTTCTTCCTAGAAAAGTCTGACAACTGTCTGGTATCCATTTATGAGACTGGGTCAGTCTCGAGCCAAACTTATCAGGAAGACAATAATTCTGCCACTGCAGGAGGTTGAATCCAGACCACTGTCTTGGCAGCCACATGCACTAGCCACTGTGCCTCTTTGCCTCCACATCAAGAAGTAGATTTGAACCTGACCTTTAAAAGTTAGTTGCATATCTTTTACGGACGTAGCAGTCAACACCAGCATTTTTTGGCTGTTCTTGATTCCTGGGCAAGTTTACGTTCAGTAAATTTCCATTGCTTTCTGAACGACCAGCACCCATACCATTTCATAGAAAACCAACACAGCTGTGTTTCAAACGAACTGCGTCCGTAACCCCTTCTCCACGTAGCTGACATTACAAAGTGAAAAACAGTCCCATGGCACTTACTATAGGTTTATTAAGTGGTAGAATGTTGCATATTCTAGGTTACTGTGTTGTATAGGGGGAATGAAATGCACACTTCCTTGGCACACAGCAAAATAAATGGCAGTCATTTTATAACACTGGGTAAAAGCTAGAGCTGTTGGCTGTCAGAATACCTAAAGCAAATATATTGATTTCCTCGAAATGTCATATGTTAACATGCTGTTTCATTACATTTGGAATGAATAGGTCATATCTTTTCTATATATATATATATATATATATATATATATATATATATATATATATATATATATATATATATATATATATATATATATAAGCTTACTGAAAGGTTACGTGTGGTTTGTTGTTCAGTATCATGTCAATAATGGACAGTGTCACAAAATGTTACGTGTGATTTGTTCTTTTGTATCATGTGAGTACTGGACAGTGTCATGAAAGGTTATGTATGTTCTGTTCTTCTGTGTCATGTGAATACGGGACAGTGTCTTGTCTTGTGGTCAGTTCTTTTGTATCATGTGAATACTGGACAGTGTCTTGAAAGATTAAATGTTCTCAGTTCTTCTGTAGGTTTGTAAAGGTTATGTGTGGTCTGTTCTCCAGAATGCATGTTAATACTGGTCAGTGTCTTGAAAGTATAAGTTATACTTATGCAAGTTATATATGTAAGTTATGTTAAGTTATATATTACTTATGCATGTTATATTCTTCTGTATGCATGTGAATTCTGGACAATCATTGTTTTAACACTTTAATGGTTTTTTTTTACATCTGTTCGAGGTTGTTTTGTTGCGTGAACTACATTTTGGAGAAATAATGGCGCGGCTGGCTAGAAAACATCTAGAAACGGAACATCTAGGAATTTAGACTTTGTAGGCTAACATCTGGTTGGAATAGTGACTGCCACTTCCATCAAGGATGAACTGCATGTTTCGTATAGGACCTTTGTGTTGGCATTCAGGTGACGGCATTATGTACAGTGAAAATTTTTACATCTGTCCGAGGTTGTTCTGTTGCATGAACTGCATTTCGGAGATAAAATAATGTGGCTAACATGGGGCAGTGATATTATTTTATGTGATATTCACTGGCACAGGAATGGAGCATAATGGGGACGACCCGTTGCTGTGATGTTGGAATCGCAACTGAAATGAACTGAACACTTTAAGTGTGGTCTGTTCTTCTGCATGCATGTCAATTATGGTCTATGTCTTGAAAGTATGAAAAGTTATATGTGGTCTATTCTTCTGTATCATGTGAATACTAGACAGTGTCTTGAAAGGTTACGTGTTGTCTGTTCTTCTGTATCATATGAATACTGGACAATGTCTTGAAAAGTTACGTGTGGTTTGTTCTTTGGTATTATGTGAATACTGGAACATTTTTGTCTTAACACTTTAAATGTGTTCTGTTCTCCTGTGGAAGAATAGATAATTCATCATAGCATAGATGGACTGAGGAGGCAGGGAGTGACCAGAGAATCTGGCTGACACTCAGGACTCAGCGGAAAGGCCAGACAGACACGTAATGAGACTGCAACTGGTACCATTGGTATTGGGATTCTTCCCTGGCTATTGAAGATGAGGACAGAACACATATGGGAATGTGCCAAGTGCTGTCGATGTTGGTTCTTAACTCAACTCAAATTCTGTACTTCTGTATGCATGTGAATACTGGACAATGTCTTGAAAGAATGAAGTAACTAGAATCAGTGAAGATATAGTTTTTGAGAAGAATGCTGAGAATTACAGAAGACAACAAATGATCCTCCTATTTATGTTTGCACGTATTCAGGAGGGTTAGATGTCTGATTGATGGCCCTAGAATCAAGCAGAAATATATAATTCTAGCCTTTGTTTGTAACAGTCCAAACTGTGGACACCTCTAATCGAACCAGGTCCGCTCGAATGAGAGGCTGATGTCGTATCTCTAAACCAGTGCACCCTTTATTATAAAAGGTTAAACATGTTAAAGGCAAGAGGGTTGACCTCTTGCGCTTCATTTGGCTTGGTCTCTCTCTCTGTAGAATGGCAAGCCACCTGCCAAAGGCATCATAGAAAGCACAAACTCAGTAGCTCCATCAATGACCCTCATGAATCTCCAGAAACATTGCACTGAATGTAAGTCCAAAAACGAATCCACAGCCTTCAGAGCATGATGTAGATGACATTACCACTTTGCCAAGAGACCAAATGCCCCAGGCTGAAGAAGAATATAAAAGACACAGCACTTGAGCTGCCATAACTTTTCCTAGTTGTTTTAATTAAGTACATTTGCATTGAACACTAGAGTTGCATGTTCTGTAATCACTCTCACACAATTCCATTTTGCTCCCTTCCTGAAGATGCAGGACAGAGTAAGTATAACCTTGTTGTAGAATTGTTGCAGGAAGTATTCTTATTTGAGCTGTTGTCTAGCTATGCCCCAAACTTTATTTTGGTATTTATATCTCCACAGTCCATTGTTGTTTTATTGGACATTGTTGCTTCAGCTGTTGTTTTATATTTTATTTAATTGCATTCCTGTTCAGTTCTTGTAGATTTCATCATTAGTTTAAAAAAAAAAAAAAACAAGTTTGCTTTATAATTGTAATGTATTTGATGTCCTTATTTGCTTATAGTTGGAACTTTGTCTGCCTCATATGTTGGTGTAGTGTAAGTTGTATCCTTAATGGTTTTGTAGTGGACACAAGACAACAGGGGAACTTATACTGCACTGCTGTGATTAGCTGTATACATCATCATCACATGCTCTGCTTGCTGGCTTAAGGATCCTTGCATCTCCACACTCGTAGGTCCTTCTTGGTGTTCTGGATAAATTCTGTGGATGAAATTCCTCCATGCCACTGTCTCTTTCCTAGCATCTTGTCCGTTGGTCTGCTTTCTTTGTTTAGCCGCTAGTTTAGCAAGCATGACTGGAACATTGGTTCCTTGACTTGTGACACTGTCCAAGCATGACTGGAGCAGTGGTTCCTTGACTTGTGACACTGTCCAAGCATGACTGGAGCATTGGTTCCTTGACTTGTGACACTCTCCAAGCATGACTGGAGCATTGGTTCCTTGACTTGTGACACTGTCCAAGCATCATTGGACGTGTGTGCCCAGTTGTAGCAATATGTAGCAAGTTACACTATTATGTTTGTACAGTAGCATGTTTGATGCTGAGCTGCCAGCGTCTGCAGCCTACCTTGTGCCAGACGTATTGGTTACCCATTCCTCTGGACAACACGAGGTCAGGCCGAGAGAGAGGACATGTCGTTTGGGCACCACATGTTTCTCTGAAGCTCTGCCCAGGCATTGTGATGGAATATTGGCCACATTCCAACTTACATACTTTGGTCTGTCAAGACTGCAAGGTGCCACTCACACTAGTATGTGTCTAGTTGTAGCCAGTTACACTAGTGTGTGCCTCGTTGTAGCAGTATGTAGCCAGTTACACTAGTGTGTGTCTAGTTGTAGCAGTATGTAGCCAGTTACACTAGTGTGTGTCTAGTTGTAGCAGTATGTAGCCAGTTACACTAGTGTGTGCCTCGTTGTAGCAGTATGTAGCCAGTTACACTAGTGTGTGCCTAGTTGTAGCAGTATGTAGCCAGTTACACTAGTGTGCGCCTAGTTGTAGCAGTATGTAGCAAGTTACACTAGTGTGTGTCTAGTTGTAGCCAGTTACACTAGTGTCTGCCTTGTTGTAGCAGTATGTAGCAAGTTACACTAGTGTGTGCCTAGTTGTAGCAGCATGTAGCAAGTTACACTAGTGTGTGTCTAGTTGTAGCAGCATGTAGCAAGTTACACTAGTGTGTGCCTAGTTGTAGCAGCATGTAGCAAGTTACACTAGTGTGTGCCTAGTTGTAGCAGCATGTAGCAAGTTACACTAGTGTGTGCCTAGTTGTAGCAGCATGTAGCAAGTTACACTAGTGTGTGCCTAGTTGTAGCAGCATGTAGCAAGTTACACTAGTGTGTGCCTAGTTGTAGCAGTATGTAGCAAGTTACACTAGTGTGTGTCTAGTTGTAGCAGCATGTAGCAAGTTACACTAGTGTGTGCCTAGTTGTAGCAGTATGTAGCAAGTTACACTAGTGTGTGCCTAGTTGTAGCAGCATGTAGCAAGTTACACTAGTGTGTGCCTAGTTGTAGCAGCATGTAGCAAGTTAAACTAGTGTGTGTCTAGTTGTAGCAGGATGTAGCAATGTTGCACCAGTTTTTGCTGAAGTGCCCCAGCCTACGGTTACATGGACCCATATGTCATGAGCTGTAGCCTTGTGTGGTGAGCTACCTTAGCCTGTGGCCAGCTCCATCTTGTGACGAGCTGTACCAGCATGTGACAGGCTACACCCGTGTGTGACGGGGTGTTGTTGTGACAAGCTACATGAATGTAAAGAATGTATGAGAGGAAATAGAGAAGAAGGGCAGAATGTCAGACGGGCCTGCGTGCCCAATTCTAAACCCTTTGAAAATAAAGATTTTCGTTCGTTCATTTGTAATGAGGTCTCCTCGTGTGTCAAAGGCTATAACATAGTGTGACAAACTATATGTTATGGTTTATTGTTTGTATTTTGAAAGAGATTGTAGAAAAATTAACTCTGGGATCACTACTCAGTGTGCCTTACATGGTGGTGAGCAGTCTGTCACAGTAGGTCAAGCCGTTTTGAAACTTCCTACTCCACTCATACACTTGCTGGACTGACAAGCATGCAGCACCATACTGGACAGTTAATGCGATGAGTTTCTATAGGTTTCACCCATTCACTAATAAAAAAAACTGAAAACAGAACGCTGCTCCTCTTCGGTGCATGTCAAAAGTGGGGTGGCCATCTTTAAACTGTCCTTATGACATCACCGTGCCCGTCTACACCGTGATGTCACTTGCTGAACCCTCTTGAAATCCTTAACAACAACAACATTGACAGGTTACAAGACAATGGCATGGGTATTGTAGTTTCACCACACTTTTGAGGTTTTCTCGCGAAGCTCCCTCTGTACATACCATCATATACTCGGGTTCCTTGTTTACAAAGTTACACATACTTACTTGCATGTCTCTTAAAGGACGTCACAGTCAACTCCAGCACTTATTGGCTGTTTGTGATAGTCTAGAAGATTTTACACTGCAGTAATTTGCTATTCTTTCTGTACGGCCGACGCTCATATCGTTGTGAAAAATAAACGCAAAGCGATCTGCTCCCAAATCGCATAAAGCCGACTTCGAACCCAGGATGTCGGGATTGTGAAACTGCCTTCACTATCCCAGTTGCGTTCAAAAGTCCAACAACAAGTTCTCCCTCCAATTTTTTTTTCTTTGCATATCCTTTTTACATGACATCTCTGTCAACACAAGCATTTTACTGTTGTTGTCTGGGAAAGTTTACGTTCAGTAGTTTGCCATTGTTTTATGAACGACCGGCTCCCATACCAATTCGTTAAAACCGAACGCTACGCTGTCTGCTACCAAATCGCGCGTAGATGTTTCGAACGCGGGTAAGCGGGATTACGAACCGCGTCCATAACATCTTCACTACGGAGACCGACATTCCTCCACATACGAATTAATAAATATACATTACTAGTGGTTGTGCGAGCGTAATCTTGCCTAGAACATCAACAGCTGAAAAATGCTGGTGTTGACTGCAAGGTCCTGTAAGGGATATGTAACTTTAAAAAAAAAAATAGTTGTGTTGAGAGAGACGTGAACCCGTACTCCAGTCGACACGCTTCTTCGAGCTGTTTTCGATTTATTTATGTTGTTTTTACTCTGTCCCTTATCACACGTTATCTCTGATCGGCCTCTTCAAAACAAATTTTGCGATCATATACGTTGCCTTTATTGATTTTAGAAATAGGCGGGAAGAGATTCAGTCTGGCCGGATGACGGCGATTGTGCCCCATACCCGCGTGCAGACAGGCAGGCGTGCATTGGCGTACAGGCTATTGACAATTCGCCTTCTTGATGCACGTCATGGTGTCTGCTTTGTAATTTCTGCTCACATAGGAGCGACGCGCCTGATTCGGCGCTGTTTCTCTGTGGTTTCTGGGGTTCTGACCTCATTTTGTGTACCCTTCAACTTGTCACGTGTGTGTGGTTGACTGTTGACATGTTTTGTTCTAAACTGTTATTGTAACACGATCTAAAGGACCTTTTTTTCCTGAGTTACATTAACTGTTTACTGTCCTGTATTACGTTAACTCCATACTGTCCTGTGTTACATTAACTCTTTACTGTCCTGTGTTACATTAACTCTTTACTGTCCTGTGTTACATTAACTCCATACCGTCCTGTGTTACATTAACTCCATATCGTCCTGTGTTACATTAACTTCATACCGTCCTGTGTTACATTAACTTCATACCGTCCTGTGTTACATTAACTCCTTACTGTCCTATGTCACATTAACTCTTACTGTCCCGTGTTACATTACTCTTTACTGTCCTGTGTTACATTAACTTCATATCGTCCTGTGTTACATTAACTTCATACCGTCCTGTGTTACATTAACTCCTTACTGTCCTATGTCACATTAACTCTTACTGTCCTGTGTTACATTAACTCGTTACTGTCCTGTGTTACATTAACTCCTTACTGCCCCGTGTTACATTAACTCTTTACTGTCCTGTGTTACATTAACTCCATACCGTCCTGTGTTACATTAACTCTTTACTGTCCTGTGTTACATTAACTCCTTACTGTCCTGTGTTACATTAGCTGCTTACTGTCCTGTGTTACATTAACTCCATACCGTCCTGTGTTACATTAACTCCATACCGTCTTGTGTTACATTAACTCTTTACTGTCCTGTGTTGCATTAACTCCATACCTTTCTGTGTTAGATTAACTCCTTACTGTCCTATGTTACATTAACTCTTTACTATCCTGTGTTACATTAACTCCTTACCGTCCTGTGTTACATTAACTGCTTACCGTCCTGTGTTACATTAACTTCTTACCGTCCTGTTACATTAATTAACTCCATACCGTCATGTGTTACATTAATTAACTCCATACCATCATGTGTTACATTAACTCCATACCGACCTGTGTTACATTAACTTTATACCGTCTTATGTTACATTAACTCCATACCGTCCTGTGTTACATTAAATCCATACCGTCGTGTGCTACATTAACTTCATACCGGCATATGTTACATTTAACTCCATACCGTCCTGTGTTACATTAACTTCATAACGTCCTGTGTTACATCTGAATCTCGACACCATAACCAACCACTATCTGTCGGCTTCTTCCCAGCTCCGCCCACTCACATGGTGTCGTTTTCCTGTTAGGGAGGGGGTTAAGGTTTAAACGGGTATTCCATCTGGCCCAAGGGTGTCCCGTAGGCTAGCGGAGGGAAGGCGGCACCTTTCTTCTCCTGTGATAGGGGATACCACTATCCCGCCATCCTAGTATATGTACACACGTGTATAATATTCTTCTACCCCAAAACCCCATCAACGGGTCGGTGGGACGCCGGGTGTCTGCATTGTCAGCACCATAGGAAACTAGGTTGTTTTGATGAAGTCCACGAATGAAACGAAACAAATCATAGACTTGAGGAGACAGCCAGCTCATGTTGGCACGTGATGAGAATAGAAAATCGAACACGTTGCAACAGCTGGTAGGATTGCCAGAAACGGATCTTTTCTTTCTGCATCTGTTCGTTCGCTTGGAATCAGCCTATATCTAACCCCCCCCCCCCCACCCGCCCCCCATTTTCCCCCTTACATACGGGGAGCCGCGGCTGAGACTCGTAAAAGGTTTAGACCAGGGGTGGGCAAACTACGGCCCGCGGGCCACATAGGCCCGGCAACTGATATTATGCGGCCCTCGAGGGCATTTAGAAATACAATTTTTTACTCGTTTTTAAGTTATTTTATTGAATCTTACAGAATTTTTTACAGATTGTTTTAACACTTTTGATAAAATTTCTTTCTAATTTTCTATTTTTGTAAACAGTCCCTGACCTTCGTAATGTAATGCTAAAATGTGAATTTATCGATTTTAATATAGAGAAATATTTATCGACATGTAAACATATAATAAGGATGATTTTATGAAAAACAGATATTTCTCAGGTGAATAAAATGATTTATTTTGCAAGAAAATATTAAATTTAAAAGTTTTTTGCTGAAAGAGAAAATCAAGTCAGATTGTTTGCTGGATTTCTATGGATCTTTGTCAGAAGAATCATTTCCCAACTTGAAAATCTTTGCTGCTAAACTTTTATCAATGTTTGGATCAACATACATTTGTGAACAAGCATTTATTTGCTTGAAGATCAACAAATCTAAGACTAGGTCTTTATTGTCGGATTGCACCTTGCATGCTGTCATGCGAATTTCAACAAGTAAACTTGCTCCAGATTTCAAGAATATTGTCAAACATTGCAAGCAGTTACATACATCTCATTAGAAATCAACAATTGTAGTGACAATGTAGTCGGTTTGTGTCTAAATTAAAACCATTGACAAATAATTTAAAAAAAAAAAAAAAAATATAATAATACAAGAATTTGTTAACAAATTAATGAAAGTTTTTGTCCATATTGTAAAATATAATGTGTAAGTGTATAAATAAAATAAAATTGCAATAATTAGTTATTTATACTGTTTAATAACCTATAAACAATTCATAATTACTTATTGTAATAGGTTGCTGTAAACAAAGTGGGCATAATATATATGCGCCCCCTCCAATAGCTTTACATTTGTCAATGTGGCCCTAAGCACAAAAAGTGTGCCCACGCCTGGTCTAGACTATTTGGAGATTTTAAACACAGAAGCCACAAACAGTATGTTGCACGATTTATTGCCTGCCATACTTCAATGCAGCTCGTCGTGTGCATACTGTAAAGTTATATATCGTGTAAATAATACTTCAGCTGAAACAATTAAAATACATAGTTACACGTATTGTTCGATTGTGGAACATCTGTTATCGCCATGGTAATTTCGAATTTACAACGAACTCTTTCCGTTTGCACAAAACCGGCTGGCATCGGCTAATTGCTAACGCCTCACTATATTTAAACAATCGTTTATTGTTCGTCGAATACAGTATATGAAACGCTATTTCTTTGTTCACGCTATGAGCGCATTTTATGAGGTGTTGAGAAATCGACGATGACGGCGTTTTAAAGCATTTCGACTACACGGGGATTCCAGACGACTGATTAACTCTCTTTCCCACTCACACTGGTATATGTTCGGCTACTCTATTTGCTAATTGTCTTTCCGTTCTACCTATGTAAGTTGCTTGACACTCACACTGGAATTGATAAATGCAGATTGATTTGGTGTGCGGAGACAGTGAATCTTTTACAGATGGAGTAGGAGTAGGTATATGTTTATATCTGATCATTGCCTCAGCAGCAAAGAATTGTTGGCTTACTGCTGTATTCAGTCGATCGTTGATCCATTACGTCATCCCCTTGAAAGGTCACCTGAAGAAACACTTGAAGTTTGGGAACCGATGATTCTGTTGGGGTGGGTTTCGGTGGCTGACAGTGACACTTGATGAACTCGGCTATGTGTCCATTAGATTGTGGAGTCTGGTAAAGGTTGTCCAGTGCCTATTTTAGCGTGTCATCAGAGTAAATCTTTCTTTTATGGTTACATGAGCAAAGTGAAGACACGGGGATAAATCATCATTGTAAAATATCCCGTGAACTGGTGTAAGTGTCCATGTGTCTCCACATATCTTGGTCCTTGATGTTCTGGACCAGCTCTGTCGATGCTATTTCTCCATGCCACCGCCTAAGTCATCCAGCATTATCTCTCAGTCTCAGTCCCCTGGTTCTTCTCTTACTGGTCTCTCTAGTCGCCAGGATGTTTTATAATGTCTCTCTTCTTCTTGTATGACCAAAGAACATGGTCTTTTTCTTCTGGTTGTATATGTCCTACTTCCATCACCTTTTCTCAGACACTCGTTGTTAGTTACGCTGGCAATCCAGTTTCCTGATTACAAACAGAATAACCTCACATTTTAGCACTTTAGTCTCTTTTATATTGATTTATTTTGTGTATCTTGTTAGCAGGCTGTGCATCGTTGTGTATATTTACTCGAGATCGTAGTTCACCATTAACAAGGCCGATTGTGTGATATTATCGATATGCGCTACTGTCCATGGTGTTCAAACATGAAATAGAGTCAATATAATCGAACATGACAGTATAGCGCAGGGTACTCAAGGGATCATCATCAAGTGCCCTGCCAGCTGTCGTAGGCGGTCATGTCTGTCCACAAAACTCGGTCTGTTGTGTTCTGGATCAACTCTGCTATGATGTTCCTCCATGCCTCCGTTTCAGTTCATCCAGCATAATTTCTCTGGGTCTACCTCTGCTTCTTTACCCATCGATCTTTCCAGCTGTTACAGTGTTCTCTAGTGCATGTCTTCTCATCACATGATCAAAGAAAGCTGTTTGTCTCTTTCTTGTTGTTGTATACATTTAAGGTTCTAGTTTCATTAGCCTCTTCCAAACAATCGAACAAGCCATAATTCGTCTACTTATTGATAGTATCTCAAACTGTGAATGCATTAACTCCGTAATTAACAACAATGTAGCTTCAGATGAAATCTAGCATGAACTGTCCATAGCAATTCAGAGGTTAAACAGTATTGAGAACAAACAAATTCATATCAGATTATTGAAAATATGCATCTTTAATGTCGCGCCATATGGAGGTGAGTCACATAACATGTTGCAGTCCTAAACAAGACAATCAGGACATTTGAACTTAAATGTTACAGAAAAAATGATTGCACTACCGTGGACCACGGAGAGGAAATACTGACATTCGAGAAGATGTGGACATTGAAGAGAACCGGCTCATAAATCGCATCATATCTCCGTAACTGAACTACTGTGGCCATATTACACTTCACGGTGGCTTGGGGAGAACAGTGTTGGAAGTCATGGTTCCTGGAAGGAGAGACCAGCGTCTACCAGCACGATGATGGACACAGGACATTGGAGACATCTTGGGCATGAAGATGCAGCAGGCAGGAGCATTAGCAGGGGATCGAGAGTTCTATCAGCGAACCGTGGTGAGAGCCGCCTGCTACATGATATTGATTAATGGTATTTTCTCTTCTAGCTACAGTAGGTAGTCGTTAGTTGCGGTTCCAACGTCACGGCAAAGGGTCATCCCATAATGCTCCGTTCCAGTGCCATGAATATCATAAATATTGCTTCTCACTGTCTCATGTGAAAAGTGAAACAGACAGCAGTCCCGAGAAACCAAGAGCACACGCAAGCATACATGCATAAGGCCGCTGCCAGAATGCCAACAAACAGTCAGCCACAAAACTTACAGTTTATCATTGATGGAAGCGGCAGTCACTAGAAAACCATCAGTTGCACATACGTTGGTGCATAATGCAAAACCAGCTCGTTCAACAACCGGCCGGCCGACCGCCATTTTTCTGAACATGCAGTTCACAATACAAACAACCGCGGGCAGATGTAAAAGCATTCCACACGAAATCCACAACTCACCGAATCGCTCCATGACCTTAACTCATTGGCTGGGCGACGGAAAATGTACTACCAGTCCAAAATGAGGAAAATGCTTAAGCAAACCGCAGCCAGAAGCAAAACCACTCCAGAAACTTTAACAGCTCAACGGCCTATCCGCCATATGGATGACCATCCAGCCACACACACATACACACGCACATGCATAAACACATACATACATACCTGCAAAAATACATACATCATTTACACAAACTCTCACAGTTATGCACCCACTCAATAACACACAAGTACACACTCCCTCGCATATACCTTTCTTCACTCAAATCCCAAACTTACTAAAGAAAATTTACTAATATATACTTTCTCTCTCTCTCTTTCTTCCCCCCCCCTCCTCTCTCTCTCTTCCTTCTCTCTCTCTCTCTCTCTCTCTCTCTCTCTCTCTCTCTCTCTCTCTCTCTCTCTCTCTCTTTGATGGCGGTGTGTTCAGAAAACAGAGGCTAAACCACTGAACGTAAACTGTCTACTCTAGAACATCAACCTGGAATTGGGGTTGATCACAACGTCCCCCAAAGGACATGCACCATTGAAATGCAGGGATCTGACCCCGCACTTAGTACGTCACACGGTTCAGCAGCCAGCAGCGGGCCCAGTAACGGTCTGTGATGACCTGGTCTGTCAGTGGCGCCCCGACCGAAGTCACCTAGCCAGGTGCCCTATTTTGCCCGACACGAGATCTCATTACGCGTTTTACGATAGCGTATGTCGGCCATTAAGACAGGCATGTGTGTGCAAGAGAAGCTTAGTCACGATTGCTAGTGTCTTCTTCTTCTTCTTCTTCTTCTTCTTCTTCTTCTTCTTCTTCTTCTTCTTCTTCTTCTTCTTCTTCTTCTTCTTCTCTTCTGTCTGTCTGTCTGTCTCTCTCTCTCTCTCTCTCTCTCTCTCTCTCTCTCTCTCTCTCTCTCTCTCTCTCTCTCTCTCTCTCTCTCTCTCTCTCTCTAAAAGTTTCTAACAGGTTTACTCAGTGTGTGTCCTATCCAACGCCAGCATGATCTCCTGGCCTCTTGGTTCACTAGAATGTCTCTATTACTGTCCCTAAGCTCTCCGTTAGTGATTCTATCTTACCATTTCAGCCTTTCTGTTCTGCACAGTTAGATTTTTAAGAGCATGCATCTTTCCTATTGCAACATACGCCTGTGTGACCTGGACACTTACTAAACAAGCTGAACAGCGCATACATGCCTTTGAATATAAATGTTATAGACGGGTTCTGATATCTTGGATACAGAAAAGAACACATGCATCCATACAACAAGAGCTGAATATTGAATACGGTTGGCTACTAAAGACGATAAAACAAAGAAAATTGAAATATTTTGGTCTCTTGAAACGTCGTGAAAGTTTTGAGAGAATAATAATGGAGGGGTATATGCCTGGGAACAGAAGAAGAGGAAGGCCAAAGAGAAGATGGTGCAGGATGTGGCGGATGATCTCCAGATGGGTGTATCGGACGCGGGACATCTTGCTTATGACCGAGAAGTTTTTCGGACGGTTGTTTGGGAGCAAGATTCTGCAAAGAACATGATACTGAATGACTGCATGTATGAATGAATGAATGAATGAATGTTCTGCATAGGCAGCAGTTAATACGTGTTTATTTGTAATTGTCTTAGTCGTTCTGCGGTGAAGGGGGTTTCGAATGCAATTTGTAATCCTGCATACTGCATTCGAAACACAGCTGCGGACGGTTTGGAAATAATCTATCTTTACAAATTGTCGCCCGGCTGAAGATTACGGATGACTGACATCAATCAACTATGATGATTTATCGATGACAGACACTTAAAGTAACTCTAAGAACAACTCAACTTTATTTTAAAAATGAGAAATCTTTCATGGAAATCATTCTCCAACAGGGATACATAAAAAAGGTTGTCGGTATTAGTAGACGAGCTTCAGTGGTGCACCGTCTGTTAGATGGAACAGATGCAGGTTTGAGGAAGGAGATCGCCGCCTCTGGTCCGATTCTTGGCCTTCTTCCCCAGTCTGGACACTGGCCCTCAGCATCAGGTTGCTGTGACTTCTTCGAGGTGGCTTTGATGGGCTGTTTGGTCTTGGGTCTCTGGCTGACTGGAGGCGGTTCGTCTCCTCGCCAGTACACAACAATAAAGGGGGTCCTTTAGGTTTGAACTCAGGAGACTACACAAGTTCACTGCAGATTTCCTTAGTGCAAGATGGCGCGTAACATACAGCTAGTCGTGAACGACCCTACCTTATTAGTAGTGAGAGAACAGAATGATCTTCCCTGATCGTGCCGTGATGTATTATTAAACTAATTTTCGGAACACACAAACTATCTCCGAGGCAATTTGTAATCGATGTGAAAATAATTCACCAAGTCACAAATTCTCTTCAGAATACACGGAGTGGACCAATGCCTTCTTCCGCGTACATTCTTACAGTTTAGTTCTGTTTCACGGGAACTAGTGAGTTTCACTAATTCTCCAATACAGAACTCCGGAGAGAAAGGGGAACTGACTTAGTGCGTCATAAATCAGTAGAACTCCATTCACTGTCACTGTCATCTACTACCAATAGTACCTTGCGGTGTATGACAGAGGGGTCTTTGAGCTTGAGGGATTAAGGCCGCCTGGCTAGTGCAGTCGCCGCGAACTGTTCAGGTTAAGACCACTCTCACAACATGAAAATATGGTAAAGCCACAGTATGGGGTAGTTAAGGTGGGGAGTATGCTGACCCAGACTGAAACGCGCTGAAGTGTCGTTACAATGACGGGAAATAGGAGAGACGCCCCTGTCTTCCTAGATTGTGTCTTTACAACCCTGAGCGTGATTAGCACATCTTGTAACCTCGACAGATGTCGACCACATTATTGTTCTCATACACACAGGCATGCATTAGTCATAGGGAAGCTACTGTGTGTCTTATGTTAGCCGCGTCACGTAACACGCTTGTGTTTGATCTCAAGCCGAAATGTTCTTCGTGACACGTTTGCGCCGCGATAACTCTGCATTTAGTTCTATGATACTTCCGGCGTGATCATCACGTCGCCGTACTGTAATTTCAAACAGTTATTAGCCGTGCGTATTCGGTTTTCGCTAACATCGATTTTGCCTGTGGTTTACTTCAGTTCCTTTGACTCTGTTTACGCGGGCTATCTGTTTGTTTTGGAGATCACGTGCGTTCACGTCTGTATTAATTCGGAAACGTGTAGTGTGCTCAGTTTTAGACTTTCAGATATCGTACTAATCGTATTTTTGACGAAGTGCTCTGTGATTGTTTATTATATATGTATATGTTAATTAATTCAGTGCCGAAGGATAGGTATAATATAGTCAGATGTGACTCCCATTTGGACAGAAGGATGATACATCGCTATACTGGGGTCACGTGTTATTTGTTTTGTTTAGTAGTAGTAGTAACTTCCGCAACATCAAAGCTCAATTAACTGAGATTTATATTATAATTTGTTCATTTGATTGTGTATCATGTTTGGTCCAAACCATTTTTGTTTGGCACTGAATCTGTTAAGATGAAATTAGTTTCTTTAGTTAAAATGAATTAAGAAAATATAGATGCTGACGAATGTAACTGTTGGACTGGGAAAATGACATTTGTTGTGGTAGGTGTCCAACATGAGCAGAACAGAGATAGCTATTTTGACCCATGCCCGCTGGTAAAATGACATTTGATGATGATGATGATGATGATGATGAAGAAGAAGTAGTAGTAGTAGTACTGGTAAAATGACAGCTAAGCATTTTTTTCTGGGGTATCCAATCAATTCAGATCAGAGAGAACTATATTGGCTTACGCCCGCTCCATTTGAAGACAGACTATGGAGATGTCGACAAGATCATGTTGACTACTCCTGTCTTTCGATTTATTCATATGGACCCCCAAAGGTGTAAGAAGAAGATAGGCAAAATGACGGCTAAAAATGTGTTGCAATCTTGTCCAACAGGGAAAACTATTATGGCCCACACCCTATCCATTTGAAGACACGCTCTATGGAGACGCCAAGAAGCTCGTCATTGCCGCTGATTTCTTTGAATATGCTCATGTTGGCGTCTGAAAGCGAAAGAAGAAGATATAGAAACGTTTTCAAAGTTGTGTCAGTCTTCAGAGTAACATTAGACACGAACATGAAATCGGAACTGTTTGGGAAAAAAAAAAAAAAACAAGCTGCCTGCGGGTAGATAGAGCCTGTTACCTTGGGTGCAATCTGTCTGCAAGAAACAAATCTTATGCAAATACATAATGAGGTCGGACACACTGACCTTTGAAGTGCACAACTAATTGTGACGCACTTCCATCGAAAGAGGAACTAAAAAGAAGTATGTGAAAGTGAAGGCTTCCGGTTATGTTACGGCCAGTGACGCGGAGAGTATGAAATATCTCGAAGTGTCTTTATATTCATCAATTTCACGGTGACCTCAAGTTAAAGGCGGGAGGCATCACTTCATTGCACCGGGTTGTATTTAGTGATCAAGCTGTTTGCTTCGCGCTGTGAATCTGACGGTTGTGGGTTCATTTTTGGACTGCGTCGTTCAATTTCCGGGAGACCCTAGTGACTAGTATGTCATCGCGAAGCTACGGAGTTCATGCTTTGTGCGACGCCCTCGGCAGGCTGTTTGCGTTCTGCCGAGAGAGATAATGTGACCGAATAGACTTTATAGTATTGTCTTTACACATGTCTTTATTGCATATGTAAGTGAATAGGAATCTGTGAATTAGACGTTCGGTCGATATTAGTGTAGCGGATTGTAGATATGTTACTATAGTTGATAGTTCATGGACTTGGCAGAGCAGAATGTCGCCAGTTCGTTCCACAGTTGAGGAGTATATCTTTACGTACAGCTCAAAGTCAGCCCGCCTTCGTTAAGAGAAATCTGATCATTTTCTGGTAAATGGGGGGAAAAAAAGCGAATCTTCAAAACAGTGTATTTCCTTAGTGAATCTGAACACAGAAGTCACAAACCGAATCATTAGCAATCACATGGTCCCAGCCAATGTTGTGTGAACAGAAAGATTTCATTTTAAATTTACGAATACAGTGGGGATAACTAATGACCCAGATTCGAGCAATATCAGTGGCTATGAGTTTTACGTATTTCAGCTAAAGAATATTTCATTTATTCACTTCGTATGATTTGTAACTCAGCTGTATGTGTATACCGAAATGCAGCGAAATATGCCAGGCAGAAATGGAGCAATACGTTGTTTGTGTCTTCTGTGCTTACAAAAAAAAAAGTAAGCGAGGAACGGTGACAGGCACCGCATCTCTTAACTATTTCAGTCCCAGGTAATACATGGTGTGTGATTGGCAATTCACCGTGTCCCAAACATTGCTTTATTCGTCTTCTCTCTGTTCACGTTTGCTTTGAACATACCAAAGAAATCTGGCAACCCCGTTAGTTGCTTCCGCTCGCTTTATTTTCGTACATCTGCGGTGTGCAATTGTTTGTTCCTGTGCGATTTGTAATGTGAAAAAAAAAAATGGAAGGGACTTATAACAAACATAGAAGACCCTTTCCCACGCGGACTAGGTACATGGTGCTAGCGCCATATTTGTTTGTATAGACCAATCGGTACACGTCGGGTGGCGTGGTCACTGTCACACCGATCGCCTTTACTTGTCAGAACCTTTCCTTGTTCCCATAGTTTAGGCTTGGTTGAATTAAAAGCTCAGGGCATTAAAAAAAAATAAAAAAATCCTCGCCTTGAGGGAGATTTTCGAACTCATGGCAACCGGTGTGGACGTCAAGCCTGCTAGTCACTGTACCACTCTGCTCTCAGTAGGCGTAAGTAATGCCGTGCTGTTGTTTCACACGCTTGCAGCAGTATGTGACATGATTTTTTTCTTGTTGGTACTACTCTTAATATAAACAATTCTTAACGAACCCCAGCCATGTGGTCGTCCGGTGCACATATCGCTAGACTTTCACGCGAGCTCGTGGTGTTGGGGTAGACCCAGCATTGAAATATTGGAATGTTTTCTAGGAGGTAGGACTTCCCGCGTCACACTGACCACATCGTTCATCGAGTGGCTTGTGGTTTAGAAGCGATCTTCTCGGCCTTTTGGTAAATATCAATATGTAGATTTATCTGCACTTGATCTGGCCAGGGCGCAGAGACGGTCATCCAAACTGCAAACTCGAATCACCAAATCAACGACCACAAACACTGGCAGACGGACTTTGGTGAGCCACAATGGGCCGAAAGGCACAAAGTGGGACTAAGAGGCCTTTAAAAAAAAAGAAATAAACAAGTGTGGTTTAGAAGAGTTGGGCCTAACATCCTATACTCATGATGTCCCCCCGGACATTGGCTTGGAGTCTGTTGACGGGCCTACAAACTGGTGGAGAACCAATGACCAACCTTGGCCTATTCCCAGCCAGTGTGTTATGTACTGGGCTGAATCACGGCTACATCCTAATGTGTGTCTCTGCAGATGTGAGAAACCAGCACAAGTCTTGCACACCCCCACTGGTTTCTGAACGTAGGGAAAGGAGGGTTCTGCAGCAAGTTACAGTGGAAATGGTATCTGGGACTAGGTCGTGAGTTCAGCATGTGTACCATCCTCATTCCGATATATGCTAGCCCTGATCAGGACTGAAGCGGCATCAACATCAGTGAATGAGACTTAGGAGTTACACCCAGTCTTCCAGAGGATTTCCAACAAACCAGCCATCCCTAATATGTCAGATTTACAGGATGGGGCCCTTTACTGTGGCGTTTCATAAAGACTTTCTGAGGTTCGTATTGCTGCTGTTATTCATTGTACTGCTACTGCAGTTGCTCTTGTGTGTTCCGCCGCTGTTGGGATGAAAATGGCATGCATTAGAATGTGTACTAACGCTGTTGGGATGTTTATGACAACTCATGAAGCTAATAAATGTTGAGGTGAATACAACAGCGGTTCGAATGTTTACAACAGATGTTTCGTTGTACACTTTGGCTGTCTCGATGTATTCTTTAGTCGCTGAGAGCTATACTTCAGACGTTGTAGTGTATAGTACAGTTGTTGAGTTGACTGTTACAGCTGTTAGAATGTTTACCATAGCTTATAACATTTGTATAATGAAGTTTTAACGTCTTCTGTATCAGCCGGGATGTATAGTTTAGCTGTTGAAATGTATGGTACCGCTGTTTGGATGTATTCGGTAGTTGTTCAGGTATACTTTACAGCAAAGATGATTTAATTCCAGAATTGTTGAAATGTGTGGTACTGCTGTGTGGATGTATTCAGTAGTTGTTGCGGATTAAATACGGACGACAGGAGTTAATTTCCAGTGTGTTAAATGTACATTAATTCTGTTGGAATTCACACTACAATTTTTTCGATATACGCAACAGTTCTTGCGATGCTAGCAAGTTGGTGTACTTGTTCCAATGATTGCAATAGCTGATGACATTTATATTATAATGTTTTAACGTTGCGATTGTTCGGAAGTGTGCAAGTTGGTGAACTTCACGTCTCATTTGTTCCGATGTTTGCAAGTTTGTTAACTTCACATTTCACTTGTTCTGATTTTTGCAAGTGTTGTACTTCACATTTCACTTGTTCGGATTTTTGCAAGTTGGCGAACTTCATGTTTCACTTGTTCGATAAGAGGACCGGCTGGCAGAGTGGCTAGAATGCTGGATTCTCCACCGGGAGACCCGGGTTCGAATCCTCGGTAAGGTGTGGTTTTTTTCTGTCGGGGGCAAAAAGAAAATCCCAACCTGCACAGTTCGCGGCGACTGCACTAGCCAGGCGGCCTTAATTCCTCAGGCCCAAAGACACACCTCCTTCCTCCCTGCCATACACCGCAAGGTATTGTTTTGGCAGTAAATGACAGTTTTTGACAGTTTTAATGAACTTCATTTTACAGTTGGGGTGTTTGCAAGTTGGTGAACTTCACGTTTCACTTCTTCGGGTTTTTTGCAATGTGATGAACTTCACGTTACAGTTGTTGGGCATTTTTTGGTGAACTTCACATTGAAACTTATGCGACTGCTGCTGGCCTGTATACAATATGCTGGGATGTGTACTACGTCACGGTGTTCGTGCAGAAAACTCGACAAATACCAGGGAATCAGGAGGTGAGGAAACGGGGCTAGCTCTGGACAGGACACACCTTGCGCCATCTGATAATATTATAAAGGAAACGAAACAGAGGGATACCCAAAAAGCATTCGGAGAAGTGAATTATAAGATGGTGAATGATACGGGGCTGACATGAGCGGAGCTGCAGGAGATAGCAGAAGATGGCCCGGCTTGGGGTGGGTTGTTTCAGAGGCGAAATCTCAGTGGGGAAACAGGACACTAGAAGAAGCTCGTATTTGTACTACATCGACTGAGACGTGTACTTGAGATGCTGGGATAATCCGGGATACTGGGATCGTGTCCGTGTTTAGGATATGATGCGTTGTACAACTGTGTGAGTACATAATATGGTGTAGTGATAGATCAGTAAGATAACACAACGTGTGTTCTAGGTTCCGTAGTAGCAGGAAGTTTTATCTGTTATTGTTAATCAAAAGGTGGATCAAACAATCCGGGGTATACAAGGAGAGATTGTGTCTGATTGAATGCATACCGCCACTGTTATAACACTTACTACAGCTGTGTGAACATAAACTTCTTCTTCTTCTTCTTCTTCTTCTTCTTCTTCTTCTTCTTCTTCTTCTTCTTCTTCTTCTTCTTCTTCTTCTTCTTCCCTTTCTTCTTCCTTCTCTTGTTGTTGTTGTTGTTCTACTTCTTTTTCTTCTTCTGTTCTGCACCTTATCTCCCATCGTCAACCAACCTATGCCAAGCTATCCTATCTTTTGCAGCTCTCTCTCTCTCTCTCTCTCTCTCTCTCTCTCTCTCTCTCTCTCTCTCTCTCTCTCTCTTTCTCTCTTTGAATGATGTGTGAATGAAATAATGTATGAAAGAGAGTGATAGAAGGGCAGAATGTTAGACGGGCCTGCGTGCCCAATTCTTAACCCTTTGAAAATAAAGTTTGTTCGTTCGTTCGTTCGTTCGTTCTTTCTCTCTATCCCTCTCTCCCCTTTCCATGACCCAGCATCATTCATCTCTGTTCGTAATTCTCTTGGTGGGATGGCGCTTTCACATCACAGTTCCATTCCCATAGCAGGAAACTGCTTCTTGGCACATTTCTGTGGTGAGAATGGAAGACAGGCAGGGCAGGGGACAGAGATGTTGATACAGCCAGCCAGCGAGAGAGGGGGGGGGGGGAGAGGGAGGGAGAGAGAAAGAGGGGCGGGGTAGGGGACGGAGATGTTGATACAGCCAGCGAGAGAGAGAGAGAGAGAGAGTGGGGGGGGGGCAGGGGGTGGAGATGTTGATACTGCCAGCGAGAGAAAAGGGGGAGGCAGGGGGCGGAGATGTTCATACTGCCAGCGAGAGAGAAGGGGGGGGGCAGGGGCGGAGATGTTGATACAACCAGTGAGAGAGAAAGGGGGGGGGCAGGGGACGGAGATGTTGATACAATCAGTGAGAGAGACAGAGAAGGGGGGGCAGGGGACGGAGATGTTGATACAGCCAGCGAGAGAGAGAGAGAGGGGGGGGGGCAGGGGGCGGAGATGTTGATACTGCCAGCGAGAGAGAAGGGGGGGGGCAGGGGCGGAGATGTTGATACTGCCAGCGAGAGAGAAGGGGGGGGGGCAGGGGACGGAGATGTTGATACAACCAGTGAGAGAGAGAGAGAGAAGGGGGGGGGGACGGAGATGTTGATACAGCCAGCGAGAGAGAAGGGGGGGGGGGCAGAGATGTTGATACAGCCAGCGAGAAGGAGAGAAGGGTGGGGAGATAGAGAGAGGGAGGGAGGGAGGGAGAGAGATAATCATGTACGTGCCCGCGATGAGCCAGACTCCGCTGTCTTGCATCCTGCCCGTGAAGCGGTGATTGAATCTGGGCGTTGGACAACAGACCCTCCTACAGCACAACAATGCGCTAATGCATACCTAACCAGTTTTCTCATGCCATCCCCCCTTCCTTACATCCTTCTCTCTCTCTCTCTCTCTCTCTCTCTCTCTCTCTCTCTCTCTCTCTCTCTCTCTCTCTGTCTCTGTCTCACGCTTTGTCTGTCTCTATCACTGGATGTCTCTCTGCCGGTCTTGCTCTCTTCTGTCTGTCTGTCCG
Source organism: Cepaea hortensis (assembly GCA_963921405.1). NCBI lineage: Eukaryota > Metazoa > Mollusca > Gastropoda > Stylommatophora > Helicidae > Cepaea > Cepaea hortensis. The sequence goes on along the minus strand of OY992876.1, from coordinate 148,340,527 downwards.
TCCGTCCGTTTGTCTGTCTGTCTGTGTCTCTGTGGCGTGTGATATCTGTCAGTGTATTTTTGTATGTGCTTTTTCTATTGTCTCTCTGTTTCTATGTCTGTCTGTGCCTGTCTATGACATTCTTTTCTGTCTGTATGGCTGTGAATGTGTCTGTATGTCTGTCTATACCTCTATCGGTATCTGGCTGTCTCTGCACCTCTGTCGGTATTACTCTATCTCATATCGATTGTATTATCTCTCTCTCTCTCTCTCTCTCTCTCTCTCTCTCTCTCTCTCTCTCTCTCTCTCTCTCTCTCTCTCTCTATTTCCCTCTCCTTCTCTCCAATGCTTGTTATGTATGTCAGTATTACCCAGTCTCGGTGTCTGTGGCTTCCTGGACGAGACTAATCCGTCTGTCTACTTGTCTGTCTGTCTGGCCCTGTTTATGTCTTTGGCTGCTTCGGAGTCAGACTTCATGCGGTCAGAGAAAACAACCCACTGTTCCCCAAATGGAAATCGATCCAATCCCTGTACGTCAGTAAGCTTACTCACTGCGCTGTTATGGCTTGGTAATATCGCAGCAGTGCTCTTTGTTTAGGTGTCATGCGCATCTATGCGCATTTGTTTAGATGTCATGCGCATTTGTGCGCATTTGTTTAGATGTCATGCGCATCTGTGTGCATTTGTTTAGATGTCATGTGCAGCTGGCTCATTTGTTTTTGTGTCATGTGCAGCTGTGCTCATTTGTTTAGATGTCATGTGCAGCTGTGCTCATTTGTTTAGATGTCATGTGCAGCTGTGCTCATTTGTTTGGGTGTCATGTGCAGCTGTGCTCATTTGTTTAGATGTCATGTGCAGCTGTGCTCATTTGTTTAGATGTCATGTGCAGCTGTGCTCATTTGTTTGGGTGTCATGTGCAGCTGTGCTCATTTGTTTAGATGTCACGTGCAGCTGTGCTCATTTGTTTAGATGTCATGTGCAGCTGTGCTCATTTGTTTAGATGTCACGTGCAGCTGTGCTCATAAGTACAAGAAGACCTACAAATACAGGGCAAAAGAAGTACAAGAAGAACTACAAACACAGATGCAAGAAGTGCAAGAAGAACTACAAACACAGATGCAAGAAGTACAAGAAGACCTACAAATACAGGGCAAAAGAAGTACAAGAAGAACTACAAACACGGATGCAAGAAGTACAAAAAGACCTACAAACACAGATGCAAGAAGTACAAAAAGAACTACAAACACAGATGCAAGAAGTACAAGAAGACCTACAAATACAGGGCAAAAGAAGTACAAGAAGAACTACAAACACAGATGCAAGAAGTACAAGAAGAACTACAAACACAGATGCAAGAAGTACAAGAAGACCTACAAATACAGGGCAAAAGAAGTACAAGAAGAACTACAAACACGGATGCAAGAAGTACAAAAAGACCTACAAACACAGATGCAAGAAGTACAAAAAGAACTACAAACACAGATGCAAGAAGTACAAGAAGACCTACAAATACAGGGCAAAAGAAGTACAAGAAGAACTACAAACACAGATGCAAGAAGTACAAGAAGAACTACAAACACAGATGCAAGAAGTACAAGAAGACCTACAAATACAGGGCAAAAGAAGTACAAGAAGAACTACAAACACAGATGTAAGAAGTACAAGAAGAACTACAAACACAGATAAGAGAAGTACACACCGAAATGAACAATATGGGACAGACATGGCCGGAACTGCAAGCGACAGCAAAGGATTGGAGGACGTGGAGTGAGTTGGTAGAGGGCCTATGTCCTGCAGTGAATTGTTAGAGGGGCTATGCCCTGGAGTGGGTTGGTAGAGGGCCTATGTCCTGGAGTGAATTGGTAGAGGGCCTATGTCCTGGAGTGGGTTGGCTGAGGGCCTATGTCCTGGAGTGGGTTGGTAGAGGGACTATGTCCTGGAGTGGGTTGGCTGAGGGCCTATGTCCTGGAGTGGGTTGGCTGAGGGCCTATATCCCAATGGAGGACACATGGCGACAGAAGCGCTGATAATCACCCAGTTGGGATAGGGTTATTCTTTTTCCCAGTACGACTCCGGGATCGACCCAGCCTGAAAATGGGTACCGTATAATTGTCATAATTATCTGGGAAACATCAGGAAGAACAGATGAAAGTAACTGGCCACCCATCTCACCATGGCCTGGTATATGTACAGACTTAACACTTCTACAGAAACAGCACTACTGCCTGGGACTACCACTGGAATTTCATAATATATTTACCCGAACGTTGCTGCGTTCACTACGTCACATCTGCTATGTCCTGTTCTCTGTTCGAGATTTGTGACACCTATTATAACTTCCTGGGACAATGGGCGTATATCTGATCCAAAAGTGTCCTACTGGAGGTTATGCGACACACGTGTAAACAGAGGTCCGTGTACAGTTTCGAATGTCAAAGGTGAGCACTACGCCGAAGGCTGGTGTCCATTTGGTTTAATGGAGGCACACGCTGTCGTCACAGCTTAATGGGCGGTGACCAGCTCTCCCGTCTGCAACTGAGAACAAAATCAGGTGTCTGTTGTATGTCGCCATGTGTAGCCCGGTTTCCAACCCAGGCCATACTATCAACGAAAGCCCGAGTCTTTAAGCTAAACCTCTGTTTACACGTGTGTCGCATAACCTCCAGTAGGACACTTTTGGATCAGATATACGCCCATTGTCCCAGGAAGTTATAATAGGTGTCACAAATCTCGAACAGAGAACAGGACATAGCAGATGTGACGTAGTGAACGCAGCAACGTTCGGGTAAATATATTATGAAATTCCAGTGGTAGTCCCAGGCAGTAGTGCTGTTTCTGTAGAAGTGTTAAGTCTGTACATATACCAGGCCATGGTGAGATGGGTGGCCAGTTACTTTCATCTGTTCTTCCTGATGTTTCCCAGATAATTATGACAATTATACGGTACCCATTTTCAGGCTGGGTCGATCCCGGAGTCGTACTGGGAAAAAGAATAACCCTATCCCAACTGGGTGATTATCAGCGCTTCTGTCGCCATGTGTCCTCCATTGGGATATAGGCCCTCAGCCAACCCACTCCAGGACATAGGCCCTCAGCCAACCCACTCCAGGACATAGACCCTCAGCCAACCCACTCCAGGACATAGGCCCTCTACCAACCCACTCCAGGACATAGGCCCTCAGCCAACCCACTCCAGGACATAGGCCCTCTACCAACCCACTCCAGGACATAGGCCCTCTACCAACCCACTCCAGGACATAGGCCCTCAGCCAACCCACTCCAGGACATAGGCCCTCAGCCAACCCACTCCAGGACATAGGCCCTCTACCAATTCACTCCAGGACATAGGCCCTCTACCAACTCACTCCACGTCCTCCAATCCTTTGCTGTCGCTTGCAGTTCCGGCCATGTCTGTCCCATATTGTTCATTTCGGTGTGTACTTCTCTTATCTGTGTTTGTAGTTCTTCTTGTACTTCTTGCATCTGTGTTTGTAGTTCTTCTTGTACTTCTTTTGCCCTGTATTTGTAGGTCTTCTTGTACTTCTTGCATCTGTGTTTGTAGTTCTTTTTGTACTTCTTGCATCTGTGTTTGTAGGTCTTTTTGTACTTCTTGCTTCCGTGTTTGTAGTTCTTCTTGTACTTCTTTTGCCCTGTATTTGTAGGTCTTCTTGTACTTCTTGCATCTGTGTTTGTAGTTCTTCTTGCACTTCTTGCATCTGTGTTTGTAGTTCTTCTTGTACTTCTTTTGCCCTGTATTTGTAGGTCTTCTTGTACTTCTTGCATCTGTGTTTGTAGTTCTTCTTGTACTTCTTGCATCTGTGTTTGTAGGTCTTTTTGTACTTCTTGCATCTGTGTTTGTAGTTCTTCTTGTACTTCTTTTGCCCTGTATTTGTAGGTCTTCTTGTACTTCTTGCATCTGTGTTTGTAGGTCTTTTTGTACTTCTTGCATCTGTGTTTGTAGTTCTTTTTGTACTTCTTTTGCCCTGTATTTGTAGGTCTTCTTGTACTTCTTGCATCTGTGTTTGTAGTCCTTCTTGTACTTCTTGCATCTGTGTTTGTAGGTCTTTTTGTACTTCTTGCATCTGTGTTTGTAGTTCTTCTTGTACTTCTTTTGCCCTGTATTTGTAGGTCTTCTTGTACTTCTTGCATCTGTGTTTGTAGTTCTTCTTGTACTTCTTGCATCTGTGTTTGTAGGTATTTTTGTACTTCTTGCATCTGTGTTTGTAGTTCTTCTTGTACTTCTTGCATCTGTGTTTGTTCTTCTTGTAATTCTTGCATCTGTGTTTGTAGGTCTTTTTGTACTTCGTGCATCTGTTTATAGGTCTTGTACTTCTTGCATCTGTGTTTGTAGGTCTTTTTGTACTTCTTTTATCTGTGTTTGTAGGTCTTCTTGTACTTCTTTTATCTGTGTTTGTAAATCACAGGACATCAGATAAAGCAGCGTAAATCACAGAACTTCAGACAAAGCAGCGTAAATCACAGGACATCAGAAAAGCAGCGTAAATCACAGAACTTCAGACAAAGCAGCGCAAATCACAGAACACTAGAGAAGCAGCGTAAATTGGTGCTCCATAGGAGCAGCCTCTCATGGTAGGGATAGTGTAACAGTGTAGGTATAATTGGGGTCTATTGGAAAACTCCGATACAGCACGATTGAGCATTGAGACTGAAAGGGGGGGGAGATGCTCAATCGTGACGTATTGGGTTGGTATGGGCAGTTAGAACCCAGCTTGAGTAGCGAATGGAGGTGTACATCGAAGCTTGGTTATATTAAGCCAATAAACGTTTTATCAACAAACAAACGACCGGCCTTCGTCTTATATTACACACTGTAATAACAGGCGAAATGGAGCCGCTCGACCAGGATGCGAACCTGAGAATGAGAAAGATAAAACTATGCAAAGTCGGAGTTGAATAACGTCGTCGCGGAAAGATTCAAGCGGCACGTGAAAAAACAACTATTGAACCTGGTAACAGCCGCACCAAAAGATGGCCAGCAAGTTATAAGACGAGATAGTAATAATATCTGAATACAAAGGCCAAAAGCTCGACCAGGAGTGGTCCTTTGTAAGTCTTTTTTAAGACTTCAGATAAGAAGTTTGTTGTACCAGCCGTTTTGCAGAGGTCACGGTGAAGAAAGTTTGTATGGCCGCCCTTCTGCAGGTTGACTGTTAGCAAGAGCCATCAAAGCCGCTGCCTTACATCATTTTGATTGACCAGGAGTGATCCTGTCCTGAAAGTTTGGGCAAACCAGCAATTTAAGTTCCTCAAAGTTAAAGAGCTAATCAGGAGTTGTCAGGACAGCATGATCGTTGATCGGGCCATAAGTTCTTAAGACACGCCATTATCGTTGGGCCTTGGCTGATCCTGATCCATCCTTGGGCCTTGTTGATCCTACGACCCAAACACCTGATCCATCCTTGGGCCACGTTAATCCTACGACCCAAACACCTGATCCATCCTTGGGCCACGTTAATCCTATGACCCATTCCAAACGACGTTGAAGTACCCACCTGAGAATCAAGGAAGGGACCCAACCAGGGGTTGAAGATTTTCCGGCAGCCCATGAGATGTGACCCAACCAGGGGTTGAAGAATTTTCTGGCAGCCCATGAGAAGGACGAGAGTACCTGAGGGAGGAGAAATGGTATCTGAACTCCACCACCTGAACTCTGAGACTGAGTTTCACCTAATGCGGGATCTGGTTGCTTGAACTGAACTGAAGGTAACAGAGTAATTTAGAAATAGAATCCCGTGAGGTTCCGAATTCATTTATTAGAGTGGAGTACAGAACATTATCTACAAGGAACCTTCTTCTGATTGCCACCAGTTTGAGTTTTTTTTCGAGGACAGGGTTCATTATTCCTATGCTCAGACAGGACATCGTTGGTGCTTCTTCTGATTAATGTAACATCTTACAATATTATAACCAACTGAATTGTGCTGGTTGGGATTTGGGAAATTATAATTGTGTGATTGGTTGCTTGCTTGGTTTTGCTATTTTTTTTTCAGCATGGCGGAACAGGACACCTTAGCACAAGTTCTGACAGGCGTAGGAACAGCAGTAGGCCGACTTAATATGGTGGTCAAACAACAGGGGATGGCAACAGAAATTGTGAAATTTAGTGGACAGGCTAAGGACTATAAGAAGTGGGTCACCTCTATAGAAAAATATGCCTATTTGATCTCGGCAACAGATGAAGAGAAAATGAGACTAGCGTATCAGACGGCAACAGAACCGGTCTCACATCATATAAGAAGAAAATTAGAGGCTGGGGTAGATGAGACATGGGAACAATTCAAAGAGGACCTAGCAAGAAAATATGCAGAAATTACGGATCCGCAACATGCATTTTCGGTGTTGAGGCAGGCTAAACAAAATAACGGAGAAACGGTGCAGTTGTTTAGCGATAGGTTGATTAACCTGGCTGAAGAGGCATTCTTAGGACAGAATGTGCGAGGGGAGGAGGTGGAAAGGATGTTGGTAGGGATTTTTGTGGATGGCATCAAATCTGATGGTTTGAAATTTAAGCTGATGAGGGATAACCCTGAGAGGTTATCACAAGCGGTGGATATTGCGGTGCAAGAGGAAAATTTGAGACGAAGGTTTAGATTAAGAACAGGACGAGAAGTGGGAAGTAATAGAGACGACAGAATTGAGGAACCCATGGAAATAGGACAAACAAGATTCGGATGGAATAGGAGAGGCGGTATACAAACCTTACAAGGTAGAAATAGGAGCGATTATGTTGAAAGAAGAAATGTGAGATACCCTACAAGTGAGGCAGTAAGAAACACAAATAACACAAACATTGTCTGTTGGGTTTGTGGTCAACGGGGACATGTTTCTCGTTTTTGTAATAACAGGCGTGTCCAGTCGAATACACAGGGTAGATATGATAATAATAGGGTGACTGGGAATGTTGTTGATGGACACAGGAATTTTACAGGTACAAGAACACAGGTAAATCGGCGCCCTACCTATTAGACAGGACCTATGATAGGAGGGTAAATAATAGGGTCCCAAGTATTAGAGAGTATGTTAATAACAAGTATAATAGATCGAACAGAGAATATTTTCAAATGGATGAAGTCAAGAAATTTATAGAAGAAAAAACAGATTATAGCTCGTGTATATTAGAAATAGGGAAGTATAGAGTTCGTACATTAATAGACTCAGGAGCTCAAGTTAGTGTAGTAAAAGAAAGTTTTTTATACAAAATAGTAAGAAATTGTAGAGTATTTAAGTGTAGTAATAATTTACACTCTGTTACTGGACAGAATTTACAAGTAGTTGGACAAACAATGATCAATTTTAAATTAGGAGGGATCAACATAAGACACCTTTTTCATGTAGTGAGGGGTTTAAATAGAAATATGTTGATAGGAAGAGATTTTTTGATAAAGAATGGGATAAGACTTTTTTATGATTTACATAAGTTAAAATTTAGAGACGTATATATAGATATGGAAGAGGATATGCATATAGCAGCACTAGTTAGGGTCAAAATGACAACGACATTAAAACCACAGTCGGTTAATTTAATACAAGCGAAGCTGAAGAGAAACCCATATTATGTGGAAGGAAACACAGTCAGAATCACTGAGTTACAAGAAGAAATAATTGATGAGCCTGGTTTGGAGGTTCCAGATGGAGTAATGAAGTTGGATAAACACTTAACCTTTCCAGTAATGATTATCAACAACACAGGGAGAGAAATCAAGTTATACAGAGGATGTGTGATAGCAAAGTTAGATCATAACATTAGTGAAATATTGGCAACGAATAGAACAGAAGTGTTGGGAACAAGTTATTTGGAAACTTCTAGTGAAAGGAGAAGTGACAGACGCGGATGCGGAAGAAGAGGGAAAATCAGAATGAATGAATTGATCCATCCATTCGGAGAAAATAAAGTACATATACATTCACTAGACAAAATAACAAGGGAACAAGAATTGCTGTCACAGTTAAAAGCTTCGCCAGAAAATAAGGAAGTGTTAGAACAGTTTATAAAGCAAAATCAAGATGTGTTTGCGGTTAGTGATTTGGAATTGGGTAAGACGCGGACGGTTACGATGGAGATAGACACGGGAGATCATCCACCAATTAGTCTAAAACCATACAGAACTCCATTAAGAAACAGAGAAATAATGGAAAAGGCAATAGAGGAGATGCTGAAAGCAGGAATAATAAAAAGGTCGAAGTCAGAATGGTCATCTCCGGTGGTCATCGTGGCCAAGCCTGATGGTTCGAGTCGTTTCTGTTGTGACTACAGGGCGTTGAACAAAATCACCAAGAATGTAGCATACCCACTGCCGGTAATTGATGACATTTTGGGGCTACTTAATGGCTCTACATATTTCACAACGTTGGACGCAAGGTCAGGGTTTTGGTGTATTCCGATGTCAGAGGACGCGCAACGGAAAAGTGCCTTTTGTACCCACATGGGCTCGTACGAATTCTTACGAATGCCTTTTGGAGTCAAGACAGCGCCCTCACACTATATGCTCTTAATAAATGAAGTTCTAGAGGGTATGCAAAGGTTCGCTCTTGCTTATATTGATGATATATTGGTCTATACCAAAGGAGATGTAGAAGATCATTTGAAACATATTAGACTAGTGTTTGACAGGTTAAGAAAGCATGATGTGAAGTTGAAGCTTAGTAAGTGCCAATTTTTAAAAACAGAAACAAAATATTTAGGGTATATTATAAATAGAGAGGGTATAAAACCAGACCAGAACAAAATAAAGATTATTAAAGAGTTACCTGCACCAACAAACGTTAAGGAAGTACGTGCTTTTATAGGAACGTGTGCGTATTATAGACGGTTTATTCCGGCATTTTCAAGGATAGCTGAACCAATTACAAATTTAACAGCCAAGTACGCCAGGTTTAAGTGGGATGATGAGTGTCAAAAAGCCTTCGACTATTTAAAAAACAGCTTAACATTGGTACCACTATTGACGCATCCAGACTTAAACAAACAGTTAATACTATACACAGATGCTTCAGACAGTGCAGTAGGAGCATGTTTAGTACAACCATATGAAGGAAAAGAATCTGGAATACCAGGGGTAAAAAAATGAAAGACCTATCTACTTTTTGTCTCATAAGCTTAGTAAATCACAAAAAAAATGGAGTACTATCGAGAAGGAGGCTTACGCGATTCATTACGCTCTTCAAAAACTTAATTACTATTTACATAACGCAAGTTTTGTTATTAGAACTGACCACATGCCTTTAAAGTCTTTTTTAGAAGCTCCAGTGCAGAACAGGAAAATACAGACATGGGCATTGAATCTTCAGGGGTACGACGCGAAAATTGAATACATACCGGGTAAGATAAACACATGCGCTGATCTTTTGTCTAGAATTCCATATACACAGTCATCAGAGGATACAGAAGTGGAGGCAGCCGAACCAGAGATAGACGACAGGAATTGGCAGGTAAATATTCTGGATTCTGCTATAATAAATGGGGGAGAATTTGATAGCTTACCATCAGATCAAGAGTCTGAACATAGAGAAGAAGATCTACAGTTAGCACAATTCAACATGAAAGAAGAGCAGGATTTGGACCCAAGAATCATACAAATAAAGGAAAAGTTACGAGAAACAGAAGATAACAAATATAAAAGGAATTATTTGCTATTACAAGAGGATGGACAGTTATATTATATGTGTGAAAAGAACGAACAACTAAGGAAATATATTCCAAAGCATTTGGAAAATGAACTTTTAAAAGCATATCACGATGAAAATGGACATCTCGGTAGAGACAAACTAGTGAAAGCACTTACAAGTAAATATTATTGGCCAAACTTATTTAAATCTGCATGCAAATATGTAGATACGTGTGAAAAGTGCAGATTAAGGAACATGAAAACAATAAAGTCTCCATTACAGGACACAGATATTCCTCACTTCCCAATGCAAAAGATTAGTTTAGACATATCAGGTCCACACCCCAGAACATTGTCAGGAAATGTATATTTAATTCATATAGTAGACATCTACAGTCTTTGGCCAGAGGTTTATGCAATTCCAGATAAGAGCGCGGATACTGTCATTAATATTTTTTTACAGGAGTTCGTACCAAGGTTTAGTTGCCCACAAAGTATACTTACAGATAATGGTAGAGAATTTGTAAATAAAAAATTCGAAAAGTTATTAAAAGATTTAAACATAAGACATATAAAGACCTCATTTTATAGACCTTCGTCAAATGCGAAAAACGAGCGTCAACATCAGACGTTATACAACATTGTGGCAAAGATTATTGATGAACATGAAAAAGATTGGGATCTATTTTTGGGACCTGCTCTTAGCGCTATTCGTACAAATCAAAATGAGAGCACGGGTTTTTCGCCATTTTATTTAATACACGGGAGAGAACCAATATTACCTATAGATAATTTATTAAAACCTAGACGGAAATATATGGGTGAAGATTTTCAAGAGGTCATAATACAAGAAATGCATAAAGCACATATGAGATTAAGAAATAATATAATAAAAGCTAGGGAAAGACAGAAAAAGTACAAAAATGTAAATACAAAATTACAGGAGTTTAAAGTAGGTGATAGAGTTTATTACAAAAAGCATAGAAGAAACTCTAAGTTTGATTCTCGTTGGATTCCAGGTTATTACGTTTTGGAAAAACTGGGTAATGTATCGTATGTAATAAAGAACCAGGTCACAGCACACATAGCAAGGGCACATGTTGAACACTTAAGAAGAGATGAAAATGAGATAGAAAATAATAATTATAATAATAATTGTTATTCGGATGCAAAATTTTTGGATGAACAAGTTGTTACAATAACTCCAGATCTTGGAAGAGCTACAGTAACCCCAGATCTTAGAAAAGAACCAGAACAAAATCAGTTGTTAGCAAATCCAAGTTACGAAGAACAAGAACAGACAATTCCGAAAAGAATGGAAGAAGAAGGGACAAATGAAACCCATTATGATAGTATGGAAGAAGACACAGGTGCTCCATTTAAAAATACTAGGCAAGCAACAAAAAGAAGAATGGACAGTCAAAGAAATAAAGAAGTAAAAAGACAGAGAAGAATTAGAGATGATTCAACAAGCGGAGACGATATACCTATACTAGAAAGATCCTTAAGAAAGAATGATCGACAAATTAGGTGGGATGTTGAACGGAAGAAATTAGCGGCAGCTAAAGAGAGACATACAGACGAAGAAGAAGAAATGGATGAAAAGTCAGAGTCAAGTAGTAGTATGGAAGAGGCTAGTAGGTTGTACGAAGAAGAAGATGTTGATATAGAGTTAGCACTTATTCAGAGAAACTTAGAGTTGTTGAGGAAATGGAAACGTAAGAGGTAGATAAATCGAAAGTACTGTAGATAACAAGAAGAAGTATACGAAACGGTGGAAAAAGTGGTTTTGAGATATTAGTACAGTGGGTGAATGTATTTTTTTTATTGAGGTTAGAAGTGCCGTGTTTAAAGATAGGGGTTAACAAGTTATAATAATAATAGACAGGATAGATCACAAGTACGTTGATAAGTAGAGGATGGCTACATTGAGTTAATGTTGGATATAGGTTACAGTGCTTACTTAAGAGCTTATTCAGGATACTATGTGCTGTTAAGAGAAAATAAATAGATAATTCTGGATTACTGATTTGTTTATCTAGATAGAACAGATATGTTCATAATTGATCTGTAAATAACAGATATATAGATAGGAGGTTTAGTCTTCTCGGTCATATAAATACTGGATATGCGTCATTTATGAGAGCCTAATGCTGGTGGTAATTTTAAGAGAGTTAAAATTGTGTTGAAAACGGTGTTTATGAAATCTAAGTTTTATGAGTTATGAGTCATATAAGAAATGTTTTTATGCTTGAGTTACTACTAAAAAATGAGGGATGTTGTTTGGTTGTTTTATTGAGCCTAAGTTGTAATACCTCATTTTGTTTTCTTGATTTGGTCTTGAAATATGATTGTTATTGTTTGAGTAATTGGTTTAGAGTAGGGTGATTGTGTTCATAGCATTTGAGTTGACAAGAACTATTGGTCCGTAAAAGTGTCCAATAGTGATAGGTAGAATAGGATATTTTATTCTGATTTGATAACATGCATGTTATGTCATTTTAAAATGTGTTTTTTTTTCTTCTAGATTAATTTGGAGGTTGTGTTCATTTTATTTTGATTACATGAATGATTTGGTATATTGAGTTAAATGCTTGTAAAGTTAGTTAAGTAAATTTAAGTTTCAAATGAAGGAGGTTTTGCTAAAGGTTTTTCGTTAAGAAAAGAGTTGATAAAAACAAATTTGTCCAAGGTAAGGGGAAACTATGCATTCATTAACTAGTGGGAAACCATAGTTGGTGAACGTGTATGCACGAATGGATAGACGTATCCAGGGTCTGCACACACGTCACTTTATTTATAAAATAACAGGATGGGTTGTACGGGGGAAAGATATAGGTGCTGTGAAATACCAGCTTTAATTATATTTAAGTTGTTCATAAAATATGAACATGGGCTCATGGTAAAAGGTGAGATAACGGAAGAGGAACGGAATTGTGGTTGGCAATGTCAATGTGAAATATAAAAGGTTCATGAAAACTTATGCCAAATTGTTTTATAACAAACAATAATATATTTCTTAAAGGTGTTTTAAAAAATTATTTTACAAAAAATTTTTTTATTGGCAAGGGAGGTAAAGGGTGAATGTCTTAAATGTACATTTACAATATGTCCATGTGGTCATGTCGTGTATTCATTCTTCATGTTCTTTATTTGGTGCGCACCACTTCTTTACTTTTTCTAACTACATTGTTTTTGTACGTCCTGGGGTTTGAAAGAATGAGGAATCGTATAAGATCATAATTTTTGACACAGAATTTATGAGAATGAGGAATTGTATAAGATCATAATTTTTGACACAGAATTTATGAGCTGTTCTTATGATATGTATATTTGATACAGATAACCAGAAAGAACCAGAAATGAAGAATTACGTAGTAGATAACTATGAAATGTTGGGGAAATAAAAAAGGAAAGAAGAAGTATATGGGGAGGTTATAGACAGATCATAGCACTGGGAGAAGAGTAAAAGATGTATGGGCGAAGGTTAAAAGACAAGTAGGGAATAGGGTATGGGGATTAGAAGTAAAGATTTTTCCTTTAAAAGGAAAATTCTTTAAGTAATATGGGGAGGTGTAACAGTGTAGGTATAATTGGGGTCTATTGGAAAACTCCGATACAGCACGATTGAGCATTGAGACTGAAAGGGGGGGGAGATGCTCAATCGTGACGTATTGGGTTGGTATGGGCAGTTAGAACCCAGCTTGAGTAGCGAATGGAGGTGTACATCGAAGCTTGGTTATATTAAGCCAATAAACGTTTTATCAACAAACAAACGACCGGCCTTCGTCTTATATTACACACTGTTATAATAGTCATCGGATCTGTCACGAGATCATTCAGATCACCGTGTAAGAAATTTTTATGATAGGCGTAATGTTTTCGTATCTTCTTCTTCTTCTTCTTCAGCGTTCCGAGCCATTGAGGTTCTTTGCTGCAAATACAATCCGTCTCCATTCGTCTCTCTGGTGGACCTTCTCTTGCCAGTCGTTGATTCCAAGTGCTTGTAGGTCTGTACATGTATTATCTCTCCACCGCCTTCTTGGTCTACCTCGGGGTCTACGGTCATTTATTTCCTGAGTGTAAGCGAGTTTTGTTTCCCTATTATCTTCCATTCTTTCTATATGCCCCAGCCATTGTAGTCTATTAGCCTTCATGATACCAGTGATTAGCGGGGACTTAAACAGATCATAAATGTCTTTGTTACTTCTTCTTTTCCACTCTCCACTTTGTGTATCCCTAATGGGTCCAAAGATGCGTCTTAAAATTTTGTTCTCAAAGGTTTGTAACAAGGCTTCGTCTCCTTTCGTTGTACTCCAGGTTTCAGAGCCATACAGCACAACTGGTCTGATCAGTGTTTTATATATTGTGATTTTGGTGTTACGAGATAGCGCCTTTGATTTTAGTAGATGTTGTAGTGCATAGTATATCTTATTTCCAGAGTTGATTCTAGTTTGTATTTCTTCCCTTATGATGTTGGAGCAGTTGAAGATTGTACCCAGGTATTTGTATGTTTCCGTTCTTTTAATGGTCATATTATCTATTTGTATGTGGCCAGGGTTTCTAGCCATTCCGTCTCTTGAAATTACCATATATTCTGTCTTATCTTGGTTGATAACCAGCCCCATCTGTTGGGCTTTTTCCTTTAAGTGAGTCAATATTTCCAATGTCTTTTGTTCACTTTGCCCTATAATATCTATATCATCTGCATAACCAAGCAGCTTGGATGTTCCTCCAATATCACATTCCTCCTTTACCTTCCTTACAACTTTCTCTAGAGCCAGATTGAAGAGTAGCGGCGATAGTGCATCACCCTGTTTCAAGCCAGATGTTATTTGGAAGGGGTCTGATTTCCTGCCTTTATAAGTTACTATATTATAAGTATCTTCCATGCATAGTCTGGTCATGTTGATTAACTTCCTTGGTATTCCAAATTCCTGCATAGCATTCCATAGACTATTCCTATGGACACTATCATAAGCCTTTTTAAAATCCACAAAAATGTTATGGAGATCTCTTTTATATTCCCAATGTTTCTCGGCTATTTGTCGTAAGATAAATATCTGATCTATTGTTGATCTGTTTTGTCTAAAACCCGCCTGGTAGTCACCTAATATGTCTTCTGAATATGGTTTTAGTCTATTTAGTAATACTGCGGATAGTATCTTATAGCTTGTGGACAGTAGTGATATTCCTCTATAATTTCCACATTGGAACTTGTCTCCTTTCTTAAAGATAGGTATCAATAATGACTCTTTCCAGTCATGGGGTAATTCTTCTGTCCTCCAGATTTTTATTATTAGTTCGTATAGCTTTAGATGTAATGCATGGCCACCTGCCTTTATAAATTCAGCAGCAATTCCATCAGTCCCAGTTGCCTTATTGTTTTTAAGTCGTGTGATTACATATAGGATTTCTTCAAATGTAGGTTCTTCAATTTGTGGTTCGCATGTTAGAACCTCTTCCTGTGGGAAAATGTTACTTGGAGCTTCACAATTTAGTAATTCAATAAAATATTCTTTCCATGTGTTGCACATTTCCTCATTGGTATTTATCATATTCCCATTTTTGTCTTTTAAACCATATGTGTTTTGTTGGTGCCCTCGTTTCATTGACTTCAGTTCCTTAAAAAATTTTCTGGATTCATTTTTCTGGTGATTAGTTTCCATATCTTTGATTATATTACTCATATATTCTCGCTTCTGCTGTCTGACTATTTTTGTAGCCTCTTTACATTCATTTCTATAATGCTCTTCCTTTTGGATGTTATTGATGTCATTTAACCATACATGTCTGGCATTCTTCTTCCTAATGACTGCTTCTTCACATTTTTGATTGAACCATCTGTTCTTTCTATGCGTGGTTAACACACCGAGACATTCTCCTGCGGTAGACTGAATTGTATTCTTGATGTTCAACCAAGTTTGGTCAACGCTTTCCTCCAAAGGGTTTTGCAGAGTTTCAAGTTTACATTTTATTTCATCTGTAAATTTCTCTTTGACTGTAATGTCTTGCAGTTGTTCTCTGTTATATGTTGGGTGTAATCTTTGTAATTTAGTATAGAAAGCTCTCTTAAGTTTTATTTTAAATTTTGCTCCAACGAGGAAGTGGTCACTGTGGCACTCAGCTCCTCTATAACTTCTGACTTGCTGTATGTTTGATGCATTTCTGTTGTTAATTAAAATGTGATCTATTTGATTATAGGTTCTCTTGTCACATGATTTCCAAGTTTGTTTGTGTATATCCTTTCTTTGTAGTCTGGTACTGCTAATCTGCAGTCCTTTGGCTTCTGCCAGGTTGATGACTCTCCATCCATTATCATTTGAAGTTGTATGTCGGCTTTCCATACCGGCCACTTTTTTATTAGTTTGCTCTCTACCTATTTTTGCATTGAAGTCTCCCTGCACAATCAGGATGTCCTGTTTGGGGGTTTCTTCTATGACATCTTCCAGATCATTATAAAAGTCTTCTTTAATATCATCTTCTTTCTCTTCAGTAGGTGCATGTACATTAATCATCGTTATATTTTTCCATTTACCTTTTATTCGTAATTTACTAATCCTGTCATTAAAAGCTTTAAAGTTTAAAACGTTCCCCCATAACTCTTTTTTGATGACAAATCCTGTTCCTAATTCATGTTTATTTTGGGTGTTTCCTCCATATATTATAATCATTCCATTTTGCTCTAAAGTACCCTCTCCTGGCCACCTTATTTCTTGAATTGCTGTTATATCCATTTGATATTCAACCAGCTCTCGGGTTAGTTCTTCAGCTGCTCCAGCTCGATATAGTGTCCGTACATTCCATGTTCCAAATCTCAAAAGTCCTTTAACGTTCCAAGGTCGTTGTCCAGATAAGTCAGTCCGATATCGAGGCTCATGTATTTGTTTCGTAACAAAGAAAGGTTTTTACAAAGGTGGGGATGTTAACCCCACGCTTCAACCCCCAACCTGGAGGACCAGGGTGTTTCTCTTTGTCTGTTCTCTACCCTTTGACCTGTCCGGCTTGGGAGGCCCTGCTGGTAGCTACGCTACCGCCGGCATAGCTCTCAGGGTCATTGAGAAACTCAAGCTCCCCCACCACGACAAGGTGGAAACACCATCGGGGGAGAATGTTTTCGTATAGAGCTGCAAAATGATTGGTCGGTAAATATAGTAGTAACAATTCTCACTGTTAACACATTCACGAGGCGTTTTGAACTAAAGCAATCTACAACACAAATGGTGTGTTTTAGTGG
>OY992876.1:148226185-148318685 GCA_963921405.1 Cepaea hortensis | reverse complement strand
GGTACTGCTAAAACAACAACAACTACTACTACTACTACTACTACTACTACTACTACTACTACTACTACTACTACTACTACTACTACTACTACTACCACCACCACCACCACCACCACCACCACCACTACTACTACTACTACTACTACTACTACCGCCACCACCACTACTACTACTACTACTACTACTACTTGTGATGCTACTATGATTACTGTGAAAACGATGGCTACTGCTGCTAGACATCCCATTTGATGTTACATATTCCCTAGTCAGTTTTGTGAGAAGACATACTTAAACCAGAATTTCCCACAGGTCCGCTTGTATATATTTATACCATGTCTATATGTTAAACTTTCTGTCACAGGCTCCCATCTTGTGGCTCTGTTTTATTGTAAGCTGACACTATAAACATGTCTGGCTGAAATAGCTGGCTGCCAAAAAGTAGGGGGCATAACTAGTGTTGTTTTCAAAAGGGAAATAACAATGAAAAGTTCTATGTGGAAGAAGAATGACAAACTTAGCGCCAAACTGCTGCTTGAGGCGACCTCTAGCCAGTTTCCACTGCTGCAGGATCTGGAGGCTTTAGTGCTGCAGGTAATCAGAGACCAGAGCTGTCTCTCTATTGGTTGATTTTTAACTGTAATAAGAGTATGATATGTTTCTATGATGAGCACCATACTCAAGCACTGAGTAGTTGGAATGTGGTACACAAATATATAAAGGTTTTTAAAAAGCAAAGATGATTGACTTCATTGCACCTGGTTTTATCCCACATAGCTCGGTCTCTTTCCAACGGGCAGCCTGCCAAAAGCATTGCACAAATCACAAACTCCGTAGCTCCAGCAATGACCCCCAGGAGTCTCTGAGAAACTTGCACTCATTAACAGAACAACATAGGCCAGAATCTAACCGATAACTAGGTGGCATAACCACATATATAAAGTCTTTTAACTCAAACATAGTCCATACTCCTACTTCTAGAATATTGGACTGATATTTGCGTGTGGATTAGCTTTCCCTATTACCAGTGTCCCTGGCCATCAGGCGAACCCACTCTAACTTCTGTGGTACTTGTAATTTACATCCCCAAGTCAAGGACAAGAAGTCAACATTTTAGTCCAACTGACCAATGTAGGGGTTGAACCTGCTACCTCAACATCAGTGCATTGGATGTTTAAGAATGTGCTCTCTTATCCATTTGGCCATTCTGACCTCATAACAACATATGAAAACAAGATTATGGAAGACCTATGCACCCTAGGATCGAAAATGAATGAATGTAACTAGGGTGGTTTATCACTGAAGTTGTTTCTGACTGACATGTTTATAAGGTAAAGAGAACTCAATGGCTGATGTAGCCCTAACAATTATTGCTATTCATTTCACACATACAAGATTATGGCTTTATGAGGTGAGGTGTCAAACTGTCTTTCATTTCCTCCCTTAAGTCAGGTCCTGATAGTACTTCTTGATGAGTCAAAGTAACCCCAATGTAATGTTCAGTCAGTAACTGTAGACACAGACATTAAACCTTACTCATCGGTGTAGACCTAGTTCTAGAGTTACGGGCGAGTACATTAAAAAGACGCCATGACAAGTAACAAACAATTTAACATTCATTGTTAACAAATCAAAACACAAAGATAAGTGTAAAAGGAGGCATATAATTATTTTGGTTTCTTTATTCGTCCAAAATTTTTGCTTTGGACAAACAAAGAAGAAGAAATCAACATAATTCTGTACCTCCTTTAACACCTATCGTCTTTGCGTTTTAATTTTTTTAACACAAATATAAATATATTTGGTTTTCAAATAAAAAATAACAATTAAAAAAAAATTAAAAAGTTTCAGCTCTTAAATCTAACAACAAAAACATGATAGAAACAGATGTGTTATTTTTTTAAATGTTAAAACGTGAAATGAAAACAAAACGAAGCAATGTGGAAATCAAAGAAGAAGCTAAAGCTAGAGTTATGTTCATCTAGGCATTCTCACAAATTTATCTGATACTTTATTACAACCCACATCAGTCGTGCAGCTCTCTTTTGATTGAGAGCAGAGCTAACCCAGACAATCTATCTTTGCCCATTGTAGAACAAAGATTGGACTTCACTTGTTATTTATAAGATCAGACAACTGTGGTACAGTGTGACAGATAAGATAAATGAAACACATGTTGTTGGCCACCATAAATTTACATCATCATCAAGTGCCTTGCCGACTGGCGTGGGCAATCATCCTTCTCCATAAATTCTTATGTCCGATGGCATGGATCAATTCATGTGTTGACTTCCTCCCATGCCATAACACAAGACTGTCAAGAATTTTCTCTCATGTTGTCTTTCATCTCACTCTCTCTCTCTTTTTCCACAGATCTTTCTAGTTGTCACAACATGTTCCAGTTTTTGTCTTCTCATAATCTGGCCACAAAACTATGGATTTAAATACATGGTTGAATGTCAGTAGTGTGACACTTGAAATCACCTAATTCCCATTGCTCATTATTTCTTTGTAAATACCTTTGAATGAAAGAAACTATTCTTCAGCCGTTTAGCTCTGTGCGGAGGGGTATAGACCTTCAGCCCTTTCATGTTAAGTACTCTCATCCTCCGACCCTTTGCAGATGGCCAGGCCATGGATCGTGCTGATTTATTAATGCCCTTAGAGAGATGTTGAGAGCGGAGGACTTTGACATCAGTGAATCCACTTCATTTTCCAGAATGAGAATCTTGGAAGTTAGAATTGGCATGGTCAGACACGAGAGGCACAGTGGGAGAATAAGGGGCCTCATCAACCAGCATAGAACTGGCACTGGGGGGGGGGGGGGGGGAGTCAATAAGTAAGTCACAAATGGCTGTAGAAAAATAACTAAATATGATAACAACTTGAAACAAGTTTATTTTTATACATACATTACCCCTTTATTTCTCAACATAATTTCCACCAACATTAATGCATTTATTCCATCGTTTTATCAGTCCTCCCAAACCGGCTGCTTAGAACTGCGTGCTCTGTTTTCTAAACCATGTTTTCACTTCACATTCAACTTTGGCGTCATTCATGAAATGTCTCCCGCCAAGGTGGATTTTCAGTGGACCAAAAAGGCGGAAATCGCTAGGGGCTAAGTCGGGACTGTAAGGTGGATGTTCCAGAACTTCCCACCCTAGTTGGTTAATTTTTTTCCTGAGTTAATCGAGCCGTATGTAGTTTGGCATTGTTATGAAGAAGCAACACTCCTCTAGTCAGCAGTCCAGGACGTTTTCTTTGAATTGCATCATGAAGCATCGATAAAACTTCACAGTACGATTCAGAATTCACATTTGCACCTTTCTTCTTGAAATTGGTTAACAGCACTCTTTGACAATCCCAGAACACTGTCAGCATAACCTTCCCTGCTGATGGCGTAACAGTGAATTTTTGGAAACAAGGCGAAGAAGGATGTTTCCATTGCATTGAAGCATGCTTTGATTTGGGCTTGTAGTGATGCACCCATGATTCGTCCCCAGTTACAATCCTGTTCAGCATGTCTTCTCTTTCATCTTTGTATCGACAGAGATGATGCAAGGACGGGCCAAATCGGTTATTTTGTGTTCCTCCTTCAATTGTCTGGGTACTCACCTTGAGCACACTTTCTTAAATTTCAATCGGTCATGCATTATGCTGTATGCTGAACCATGTGAGCACTCTATTGCAGATGCTACAGAGTCTAAAACATGTCACCTCTAATTATCTCCTCCACCCGCTGCACGGATGCTTCTGTTGCAATTTCAACAGGACGACCAGATCAAATTTCATCAACAATTTTAGAGCGTCCTTGAGAAAAATTTTCTACCCAGCCATGCACCGCTTTACGGGACAAACATTTGTCAGCATAAACAGGAAGCATTTCCTTATGAATGTCTTTTGCAGGCAGTCCTTTTGCCCACAAAAAACGCACAACAGCACGTTGCTCTTTGGTTGTACACTCCATAAGTACAGTCGCCATTTTGTTTATGCGCTGCACATGCGCATGAGACACCTAGCGCCACCTGACAAATAGGAATATAAAGTTTGATGTTGCTGTCACCTAATGACACCTGTAGAAAACGCCAATTACATTTACCTGCCATCCCAGAGATCTGTGTGACTTACTTATTGACTCGCCCTCGTAACAGGATTGCGTAATTTTTAAACTGAAGTATTACGATCACCGAAGAGTAATCCACAACTCATGCTATGCATTCTGATCCTTTGCTGTCCCTTGTAGTTCCTTCCATGCCTCTTTCTGTGATTGTTAGCGCATATGGGAATGTCATGAGAACTGTGATGTCGGTTCTTAACTCAACATGATCTCCAGAGTCCTGAATGAGGTACATATGGCACAGCCTTTCAAATATTTATCCCTATGCCATTGCCTTCTCCTTACTCTTTTCCCATCAAATTTGCCAGTTGTCACTAAGTTTTTCCAGGTTATTTCTCTTCATAATGTGTCAAAAAATCTTGACTATCTACGTATTATTAAACTGGCATCAAAATATTAACAACAATACTCTGTGTGAAATAGTGTTTATAGACTTTAGAAAAGCATTCGATATGATAGATCATACTATTTTAATTTAAAAAACTCAAAACAATGAGCGTAAGCTTGAATATAGTGACATTAATAAAATCCTTTTTATTAAACAGAAAGCAAATAGTATCACACAATATATCATTATCTCAAACCATTACCACTAATATTGGAGTACTTCTTCTTTTGAAATATAGATGCCTATATCTGCTTCCTTGAAGGAGTTGTGTTGCTGCAATTTTGTTCGTTTCATCCTTGTGGTTTTACATGCTTGTTAAGGCCTGGAGTAATTGTGTCCCCACCCCATCATATGGTGCCGTTTCCTTCAGGGATGATTACCGGTAGTCGTCTCTCCTGGTGTTCCACAATTTCCCCATCTTGAGTTGTCTTCAAATCTTCTTGGTCTTCTTTGATTTTGTGTGTCATCTCGATAGTTCGATCTTGGCGGAGAGCGATACTGGTCCATGACCGCCCTTAACTCAAGCACTTGGTCTGGGTAGCTATTTTTATCCAGTTCTAGTTCTTCTTCTGTTGTTTCGTCTTCTGTCTGGGTCTTTGCATTTTCTGGTTCGGGTGTTTCGTTCTGTGACTTGAGCAGTTCTATTTGTTCTTTCTTCTTGGAACTGTTTAAGAGTTTCGGGGGCTGAGTGGTCTTGAGGTATGTGTCCGCTTCGAGTGCTGGAGTTCCCGGGTTCAAGCCCCGATGAGGACCGTGATTTTTTTCACGTGGACTTCTAGTAAAAAAAATTCCCCTATCTCTGAGTAGTGAGATTGGACCCCCGTGTGTATTGTTGCGCGCATAAAAAATCCCTTGGCAGTTGGAAATCGAAAAAGAGTCGTCTAATGGCTCTGTCCGGGCAAAACTTTGAGCTAAAAATCTACCCTATTTCAGGATCCTTGCCAGTGCTGCAGAGTTCGTGCACTGAGCTGAGATTCTCCAGACTCCGGCTTAAGTTAGGAGCAGAACGGAGCACTTATGGGTTACACCCGTGTGCTGTGATGTTGATCCGTCGACTAAACTAAACTAAATTAAACTAAATTAAGAGTTTCTTCTGTCTTTTCTCTCTCTTTTTGAATATGTGATAGAGTTTTGTCTGTCTCAGCCTTTAAAGCAGCCATTCGAGCAACGTCCTGCTCAATTTTCTGCTGAACTTGCTTTAGTTTCATCCAGGATGCGCTGAACGGCCGTTGTCTGTTTCTTGTGTCTTGTCTTTTTCTTCCTCCATGCTTTTGAACTGTGATCTCAGGTCCTTCAGTTGGCCTTCCAGTTGCGCTTTGTCACTTTTTGTAAGTCGATTGGTCGCCTCGTACTGCCATTTAGCCTTTTTATAAGGTAGGTTGGATTTGATGGCGATCTTCATGGCTTCCTTGTTGTCTTGGTAGCATGGGCAGCTGAGGTACCTGGCACCGTGGTTGCTGAGGCAGCTGGCACACTTTCTGTTAGGGTTAGGCCTCCTGAAGTCGTTGTCGATCTTTGCTTGCTGGCACTGGCTGTGTGGATGAGGTCCAGAGCAGTATCTACATACCTCCACCTCACTCTTGCAGGTGGCACGGGTGTGCCAAAATTTCTGGCACTTAGAGCACTGCAGCACTCTCGGTATCTAGTGCTCTGGAACTTGATCTTTTTTGTCCCATCTTATGACGAGGGATTACTCGGTCCTCCGTTGTTACGATGACGACTGTGGAGGGAATGTAATTCTTGCCGATGATCCTCTCAGCACTGATGATCTTGAGTTTCCTGTTCTCTCTTGTCAGCATCTCCCTGATCTGGTCGTTGGTGAGATGGGTCTTGACTCATTTTGAGTCTTCCCAGCTCGTTCTCCAACAGACTGAATATCTTGTCTGTTGGTAGCGCAGACAGTTTAGCCTCCCTCATGCTTGATTGTTTCAGCAGGATTTTGCCGGTGAAGTCCCCTGTTGTGGTTTCCTCCAATATGGAGGTCTTTGGTGAGCTGCCTGGCTGCTTTCTCGTTAGTGTTGCGGGCTTCTCTGCTGTTACTGGCTTCAGCTATAGTTGTAATCTCTAATGTCGGTTTAGCGATGGGAGCGGCTTCAACTGGTATAGAAGTGGTAGCTTCCTTTGAGGTTGTTTCAGGTTCTGGCGTTTCGCTGCAACTCGCAGGCAGGTTTTCTTCTTGCATCTTCTTGATGGTCTTGGTGACTTCCACGCTGCTCATCTTGAATGTCGGGTGTCTTCTGGAGTTATTCTTACCATGAGCCATTTTCTCCCATGTGTCAGGTTTCCAATTAGGTGACTTGTTCTCAATAGTGCGTCGAGTCGATGTGTGTGTGTGACATGACTTGGCCCTCTGTTATTTTCCATCTATATAAATGATCTCCGATATCTTTCATCGTCCTGCAATCTATTTGCAGACGACTGCACTGTATATACAAACGCTATTGATAGTAATGTGCTAGAATCGTCCTTGCAACAGGAATTAAATAGTGCAGTTAACTGGAGTTATGCAAACCACATGCAAATTAACATTCCTAAAACAAAATCTATGTTAATAGCAACCAGGCAAAGACTTCACACTCTAAACTCACAGAGAATTCTTCAGCTGCGCATTAGTAGCAAGCCTGTAGAGAGTGTACCCAAGCACAAAGCACTGGGTCTTATCATTGATAGAAATGTAACCTATTTTTCCTATGTTCACACTCTTCATTAAACAAATAGCCAAAAAAGTATACTAACTTGCCAAAATTAAAAATGTCCTTGATGAAAACACAAGAAAGATATTCTATTCTTCACACATACAAACACATATTGACTATTGCTCCTCAATCTGGGGTGGATGATTCAAATCAATAACAAAACACCTTTATTCACTCCAGAAAAGGGCAGTGCATTTAATTAATGGTGAAAAGCTTACCGACAATTCTAACCTACATCGACATCTTCATTTATTGCCACTTCACAAACACTTAATAAGGCCAAACTAATTAACAAAATCCTATTTCAAAATGCTTCATGTTACCTTTGGCCATTATTTAAATATAATGCAAGATATAGTGAACGACTAAACATACTTCATGTCCCTAAACCTAGGATAGACTTATACAAAACAAGCTTAGTGTATTCTGCTGTTCAGTTGTGGAACAATTTTTTACATGATATCAAAGACACCACCAATCATAATACATACGTCGCAACCTATTTCAACACTATCTCAGTACAGACTATATGCCCCACTAAAACACAAAAAAAATAATAAAAATCATCTCAAATGTCAACTAGTATAATAAACATTGCCATATGTATGGTATGTTACACCTTCCTTAGGTATTTATAATGGCCATGTTAAAAATGTCCTTAGTGACTCATGTATTATTGATTATTTTTCATGTGTTTTAATGCATATTGCTCTGTTGTTGTCTAAAATTAACTTCATAAGTGATGTATGAATGAAATAACGTAGGAGAGGAAAGAGAGAAGATGGGCAGAATGTCAGAAAGGCCTGCGTGCCCAATTCTTAACCCTTCGAAAATAAAGTTTGTTTGTTCTCTAAATAATTTACAGTTTTCATTTGTTTCTAGAAGAACTGTCTTGTTAATTTTTCTTTCCATCCCTGTCACTTTTTGCATTTTCCTCAAAAACCACATTTTCACTGCCACTAAATGTTTCACAGCTTGTCTGCTTATTGTCCTTGTTATTGCTAATTTACTTTAGACTTCACATGTTCTAGGTCATGGCTTTATGAGTTGACTTGATCAGCTCTCTTCCTTGCAAACAAGGCAGGAGAACGCTGTTTATCTTTGAGTGTTTCATTGTAATGTTTGTTAATAATTATTGTGGAAGGTTTGATGACTGAAACATTTACATCTCTTGTCTTTCTGAGCCACACCTGTGGGTTTATTTTTTGTTGTATTTTATGTGCTCAGCTGTCATCATCATGTGCCATGCCAATAAGCCTGGTTGGTCATGTTTCACCATCTCACTCGATCACCAGAGTCGTGAATCATCTCAGTTTTCTATCAGGTTGCGAAACATGATTTTCTTGGCATCTTAAAGAAGGTAGTTTGCCATTGCTTTCCTTCTTAGCATTGACCATACTGGTCAATGACCATTGCCGTTGTCTCCCACAAAAAAAAAAGAGATCCTCTGCCTACCATCGTGTAGCTGGAGACCATAACCTACAACTATCTGTTGGCTGCTATTTAACTTCATCCACCACATGCACCCATGGCTTCATTTAACCCTGATCTGGGGGCTAAACGGGTACTCCACCTTGCCCAAGGGTGTCCCGTTGGCTAGCGGAGGGAAGGATGCTTTATTTCTCCTTTGATAGGGGGATACCACTACCCCGCCACCCACCACTCAGCTGTATACAAGTTTATTTGTTAAAATTCCTTGCACAGAATTGCAGTAAAATATACTCTCTCATTAGTGAAAGTTGAAACCACATTCTTTTGTTAACATTAATGTTGTTATTTAGTGGTAGTGAAAATCACATTCTTTTGTTAACATTGATGTTGTTATTAGTGGTAGTGAAGACCACATTCTTTTGTTAACATTAATGTTGTTATTAGTAGTAGTGAAGATCTAATTGTTTTGTTAACATTAATGTTGTTAATAGTGAAAATAAAAATAACATACATTTTTAGCATTCATGTTATTATTAGAGAAAGTAAAGACTACTTTGTGTGTTAACATTCATGTTATTGTGTAACTTAATGGCGCTGTCATCATTTGAAGGCTAGAGGTTCATATCCAGGTGTGATCACTATAGCTTTCAATTGTTATATTGTCTAGTGTGTCCTCTAATCTTTACTTCTTTCCTCAACTTTTATGAGTTCCAATCATTACCTGTATATTTATTCCCCATAATCAGTGGTTGAGATTACATGTGTATTCTAAAGTTCTTCTGTCGTGTGTATTGCAGGAGTTTGAGGCCCAAGAAAGTGCAAAGACTCAAAAGGCTGGGAAAACAATGTGAGTACATAGATTTATAGTCATAAAGTTTGTTGCATATCCTTTACAGGACGTCACAGTCAACCCCTGCATGTTATGGCTGTTTGTGATTTCTTGGTTAGTTTACGTTCAGTAGTTTGCCATTGCTTTCTGAATGACCGGCACTCATACCATTGTATGAAAACCAGAGCAATATGGCCTGCTTCCAAATCACCCGCAGTTGTTTTAAATAGGGAATTGTGAATTGCGTTCGTAACCCCTTCGCCACGGTCATAAGCAGCTACTTAATTTAGGAGCCTCCATGGCGAAGTAATCCAGCCATCTAACTCATACTGTGAAGGTTGCTTGCTTGCTTGTGTTCGTTGGCTTGAGCTTCAACGCGAAGTCCTGTATGTCAGATGAAGGCATCCTGTTGTCCAACATCAGTGTGATGTCATACAGGACTTGAGATTTGCGTGAGTATCCGTTGTCCCATGTCTGGCTTATTGGTGTGCAGACTAGTGGTTCCTCGCCCTACAGGCAGACACTCTCCGACTTCGGAGGAATCGGCGATCCTACTGACTTTAGCCAGGACCCCGAAAGGACCTGTTGCCCAGGACGCTCGACGAGGATGCATCAGTAGGTCTTGGCCAGTATATAACCCGGCCCTGGTGCCTTGGAAATACCTCTGCGTCCCACTGTGAAGGTATTGGGTTTGTTTTCAGGCTCTGTAATTTAGTGCAGTTTCTGTGTAGACCCTGGGTTCACTGATGGTGTGCATGCTGTATGAAAGCCCTCAGCCAGTGACTTGTTGTTCCGCTGAGAGATTGATCCAGATGGGGGTAAACCTGGTGCAGTGAAGCAGATACTCTCGCCTTTAACCTTTTAGTTAATGTATAGCCAGGTCTGTCTGCCTTTGTTTCCACTGGCCAGTTTATTTCTTTAATAAGCAGTAGTATAGTTTGGAGGCTGGATTCAGACATGTTTATAGCTTTTGGTTGTGTTGTCCTTCAACATTGATGTCTGCCCAATAGCTGTTGTTCTGCTTTGTCTGTTCTACTTTGTCTATCCAACTGCTGTTTGTTTTAATTTGTTTGTCCTACTTTGCCAGTCCTATTTGCTGCTTCTCATACCTTTTCTGTTCTACTCTATCTGTGCTAATGCTATTTGTCCTACTTTGTATGTACTACTTTGTCCATTCTACTTTGCCTGGCTCACCTTGTCTGTCTTACTTTGTCTGTGCTACTTTGTCTGTCTTGCCTTTTTTTCTGTCATACCTTGTCTGTTCTGCCTTGTCTGTCCTACTTTTCCTCACCTACTTGTTTGGTTTCCAAAGGATCATCTTCATTGAGCATATATACTTCCATAAATGCCCCAGCCTTGTCCCATAAATCACATTAGGCAAATCTCAACATCGCACAAGTTCCGTAGTACCAGTGAGGATCCAAGAGAGAGAGAGAGAGAGAGTGTGTGTGTGTGTGTGCATGTGTGCGTGCGCGCGCGTGGGCTGTTATCACACATGCTGTAAATATTTTGTTTTGTGGGTAGATTTTGTAATTTAACAAATGTTGGAATCCAAGCACTTTATCGATGCTGGAGGACTTGCATTGGACGAAGCGGTGACTACATCATAAAATGATATATTTGTTCTATACTCTTTCAGAATATAGTCCCCCCCCCCCCCCTCCGTCCCCGCCCCCCCTCCGTCCCCGCCCCCCCAAAAAAAATATTTAAAAAAAATTAAGGTTTTCATTTGAAGCCCCCTTGTAATTTCCAACTGTACATGGATTTTTAACATGTGAGTCGTACACACAGATCCTCCTAGTTTGTTGCCCTACACGAGAAGGCTAGGCATTCTATCCACTATCCTAGAATCAAGTAGAAGTATAACATTGTTTGGTTTCTTATTTTTAAAATTCTGAGTGATTCATTCCGTCTACTTGATTCGGCTGTCCACACATGACCTCTGTGTCACTTTGTCCCTGTTCAAGGTAATGAATGCAAAGCATAGCTTAATTTATTCCTCTGCTATTGTGTCTAGTCTCAGGGTTTTTTATGCTTCCCTGGAGAGGTGGTCACTAGACTCAGTTGGTTGGTATGAGATAACTTTGGCTCACATTAGTTTATCTGCCAGACATGCTTTCTCAGACAACTTAAAAGTGTGTGCTCAGGAATATTGAGATCGGCTGGGCTCAAAGACAGTGGGTTGAGTCTCAAGAGGTAAAGCCTGATAAAAATCAGGTTTACTTTTATGCCAGGATGTGCGTGTAAGAGGAAATGAGCAAGCTGATGAGCATGCAGGTCGGCATCATGTAGAAAGCTGATTAACAATGGAGAAGCTGATATTTTGAATACCGTCAGAGACGTGGGGAGATTAAATGAATAAAAAGACAACTGCGAATCTGCAACTTTGACAAGACTGCAAGAGCATCAAGCAAAGAGGAGTGAAGCTGGACAGGAGCATTGTGGAGAGAGCCACAGAAGAATAATTAGCCAACATAGAGCTGGTGTCGTCGACCGCTACACGCTAAGAGAGAAGCTTAGGAGGGGATCTGAGCATCTAGGGTCTGAATAGGCTGATGTGCAGTGAGGACACTGATGGCTAACTGACTAACTGTGTTGTCTCAGTAATCGATATGTGTATTCTTGTCTTAGTTTCCCTTGAATGCTTTCAGACCTGCTCGGGTGCCAATGGAAGGGCAGATCCTGAAGTTTACAAATGTGGTGAAAGGATACCAGTACAGGTGGTTTGTCCTCAACCCAGAGTCTGGCATGCTGGAGTACTTTGAGGTAGGAATGTCAGTTTGTCAAGTTGTTCTAAGTTGGAGATAGCACAGTGGCATTGATCCTACGTATTGTCTCTCTGAAAATAGGGTTGGATCTGTTGACAGTGAGATGTTTAATACCCATGGAGGAAGCATCAGCAACCTAAGCCTACTTCCAGCTGGTCCTTTCATACTGTGCTGAATCATGACCTGGTTACATCCTAATATGCCTATCTGCAGATGTAAAGTTCCAGTCTGGCACACTCCCATTTGTTATTTTAGCTTGGAAAGGGGGAAGAACACTCTGCATGACAGATCCCTTGGAGATGGTACTTTTGTATTCGGTGAGGAGAAAAGTCTCGACTTCAATAGATGCATGCCCTTTTCATGGCTCAGGCTGCCGGAACACCAGTGCATCAGTCATGAGATGTAAAAGTCATTATTCCAGAGGATTCACAACCAACCAAACACCACATTATTTCTTCATAGTTTTATTGTCAGGATTCTCCATAACCAACCAAACACCTCACTATTTCTTCACAGTTTTGTTGTCAGGACTCTTCACAACCACCCAAACAACCAAACGCCACACTATTTCTTCACTGTCTTGTTGTCAGGATTCTCCACAACCATCCAACCAACCAAACACCACACTATTTCTTCACTGCCTTATTGTCAGGACTCTTCACAACCATCAGCCAGCCAAACACCACACTATTTCTTCACTGCCTTGTCAGGATTCTCCACAACCATCCAACCAAACACCACACTATTTCTTCACTGTCTTGTGGTCAGGACTCTCCACAACCATCCATCCAACCAAACACCACACTATTTCTTCACTGCCTTGTTGTCCTGACTCTCCACAACCATCCAACCAACCAAACACCAGTCTATTTCTTCACTGCCTTGTTGTCCTGACTCCACAACCATCCAACCAACCAAACACCACACTATTTCTTCACTGCCTTGTTGTCCTGACTCTCCACAACCATCCAACCAACCAAACACCACACTATTTCTTCACTGCCTTGTTGTCCTGACTCTCCACAACCATCCAACCAACCAAACACCACACTATTTCTTCACTGCCTTGTTGTCAGGACTCTTCACAACCATCCAACCAACCAAACACCACACTATTTCTTCACTGCCTTGTTGTCCTGACTCTCCACAACCATCCAACCAACCAAACACCAGACTATTTCTTTACTGCCTTGTTGTCCTGACTCTTCACAACCATCCAACCAACCAAACACCACACTATTTCTTCACTGCCTTGTTGTCCTGACTCTCCACAACCATCCAACCAACCAAACACCACACTATTTCTTCACTGCCTTGTTGTCCTGACTCTCCACAACCATCCAACCAACCAAACACCAGACTATTTCTTTACTGCCTTGTTGTCAGGACTCTTCACAACCATCCAACCAACCAAACACCAGACTATTTCTTTACTGCCTTGTTGTCCTGACTCTTCACAACCATCCAACCAACCAAACACCACACTATTTCTTCACTGCCTTGTTGTCCTGACTCTCCACAACCATCCAACCAACCAAACACCACACTATTTCTTCACTGCCTTGTTATCCTGACTCTCCACAACCATCCAACCAACCAAACACCACACTATTTCTTTACTGCCTTGTTGTCAGGACTCTTCACAACCATCCAGCAAACCAAACACCACACTATTTCTTCACTGCCTTGTTGTCCTGACTCTCCACAACCATCCAACCAACCAAACACCACACTATTTCTTCACTGCCTTGTTGTCAGGACTCTTCACAACCATCCAACCAACCAAACACCACACTATTTCTTCACTGCCTTGTTGTCAGGACTCTTCACAACCATCCAGCCAACCAAACACCACACTATTTCTTCACTGCCTTGTTGTCAGGACTCTTCACAACCATCCAACCAACCAAACACCACACTATTTCTTCACAGTTTTGTTGTCAGCACTCTCCACAACTATCCAACCAACCAAACACCACACTATTTCTTCACAGCTTTGTTGTCAGCACTCTCCACAACCATCCAGTGAACCAAACACCACACCATTTCTTCTCTGTCTTATTGTCAGGACGTAAAGTTTTGAGTAAAGATGTCCTTTTGCAACATTGCAGTGCTCGACCCCATACTGCCCATGTAACGTTTTAAACCATCGGAGATCTCCACTTTCATTGTGTACCACATCTCCTGTACTCACCAGACCTAGCCTCAAGTGATTTCCACCTATTTGGACAACTCAAAGAGTCATTGGGAGGAATAACTTTTCGGTCCGATGAAGAGGTACAGTAGGTGATCCATGAGTGGTTACAGAAGCGACCAAGAGAATTGTTTTCTACAAGAATCCAAACAGCACTCAAGGACTTGCATTGAAAGCAGTTGTGACTACAGCAAAATATGATACATTTGTTCTTTACTTTTTCAGATATATTCACACCCCCCCCCCCCCCCCCCCCCAAAAAAAAATATAATGTGAGGTTTCATTTGATGCCTTCTCATAACAAGGGATTCCCTTGACATAAAATGACTCTGTAGCTTTCTACATTGCTTCATCTAAAGCATTTTTTAAGTGCCATTGTTCATCAAGAGATGGGTTTTTTTGTCCTTTTTTTTTTTTGCAGAAAGAAGAGCACAAAAAACTCAGGCCGAGAGGCTCTGTTCATTTGGCAGTAAGTTATCAGAAATATTCCATTATTTTATTGAGTTATAAGCCTTTTATGTCTCTAGACAGAGGGGAAGGACAGAAAGAGGGTTATGGAGACAAAGGAGCGGAGACAGAGGTATAGAAGGGCCTTTCCATTGTATCAAATTTGTAGATTTATGAAATGAAGAAAGAGGAGGAAAGAGATATTAAAGAGTTGAAAGGAGAGGGAAGAGAAAGATGGCATCAATAGGAGATTAGGCAGAAAGAGAGAGAGAGGGAAAATGAGATAGGGAGAGAATGAGGGTGTTAAATTTGAGAAGATGAACAGACAAAATACGGGAGCCAGGGACATTTGCTTTAGGGTTTAAACAAATAATTTTGCCAGAAAATATCAGTACAGAGTTAACACATGGTGGATTGATAATTGAGCAAATATTTAACATGATATGCAGTAACGTGATAGAATGTTACGTTACCTCAAAAAACATCACTGCACATTGGGCATTCTCATACATGCTCAGTCTTCTGATGCCATCCCAAAGCATTTCTACTCAGTGTTTCCATACAGAGCTACCTGATTTAATGATTGAGTGCTTACTAATAGTGACCCATCCATTGTGAATGATTTGAGTACACATAATGAAATGTATGATTGGCAACATGCTTAATTTTTCATATGAGCTAAAATGATTGAGAACACACAAATAACAGAGAGGAATAGTATGATATTAGATTTAATAATGAAGACCACCAATTTTGAAGATGGAGGTTCGAAATATTCTTAAGCATATGAAAGCTGGCAAGGCCCCCGGAGCAGATAACATCACAACAGAAATGATTAATTAGACATTAAGACATTAGACTTATAATAAACATATATTGGAAACAACAAGCTGCCATAAGGATTGATAATGAAGCGGGATATCAGCCTATTAAGAGAGGTGTTAGGCAGGGATGTGTAATGTCTCCAGATCTTTGTTCCTTGTACAGTGAAAATATTTTCAGAAATGTAGAAGATATAAATGGAATCAGCATTGGAGGACGAAACATCAATAACATTAGATATGCAGATGATACAGTATTGATTGCAGACAATGCGCAGGATCTGCAACAATTAGTAGATGCAGTTGTTGTACACAGTGAGCAGCTGGGGTTCGAATTAAATTGTAAAAAGACACAGGTTATGGTCGTCACTAGGAAGAACGAAGTACCAAAATGTAATATACAAGTAGATTGGAATATTCTTCAACAAGTGAATCGATACAATTATCTAGGACCAGTCATAACATTTGATGGGAGATGCATTGAAGAGATTAGAACAAGAATCGCCATGGCGAAAGTAGCCTTTAGCAAGATGAAAAACATTCTGAGCAATAAAAAGATGTCAATTGAAAAGAGATAAAGAGTGTTGAGGGGATACATAGAGCCTGTTCTTTTGTATGGATGTGAAACTTTGACAATGTGCAGTCAAGCTGAAAAACATCTGATGGCTGCAGAAATGTGGTTTCTGAGGAAAATGCAAAGAATACCATGGACAGATAGAAAAACCATTGACCAAGTACTACAGGAGACAAATGAAACTCGTAAACTGATTAGAGAAATTAGATGTAGACAATCAACATTTTTTGGACATGTTATGAGAAGAAATGGATTGGAGAACTTAGTATGACAACTGGCAAGATTATAGGGTTTCCAGGAGGGGAGGGGATTAGGACTATTTCAAGATTGTGTTAAAACAAGAACCGATTACTTGATGCTGTTTTTCCCACCACACTTTACAGTTCTGTACTTCTCGCTTTTCTGAAATTCGTTTTATAACATAAGTAGACCTGCAAATCATGTTTTATGTAGAGTCTAGACTTGCTCTAGTATGTGTTATTAAATTTAGCTTCCATTTTTATGTATACTGTATAGTGGGGGGGGGGGGAATTTTAGGGTTTCCAGGGGAAGGGGGGGGGGGGGAATTAAGATTATTTCAAGATCATGTTAATATAAGAACAGATTGCTTGATGCTGTTTTTCCCACCACACTTTACGGTTCTGTACTTCTCGCTTTTCTGAAATTCGTTTTGTAACGTAAGTAGATCTGCAAATCACGTTTTATGTAGAGTATAGACTTGTTCTAGTATGTGTTATTAAATTTAGCTTCCATCTTTATGTATACTGTGTAAGGGGGGGGGGGGGGGAGGGAGGATTTATAGGGATAAATAGGAACGTTGGGGGGGGGGGGGTGGGGGGGGGGGCGGAGAATTGACATTCTGAACATATGGTGAAGGGGTGCATGGGCCAAAAAAGGTTGAGTACCACTGATGTAGTGTATCCACTGTAGCTGTATGAGGGCAGATTGTGTTGTGCAGCAGCAATACTCCTTTTGAGAGAAGTTCCTAGTGTTTCAGTCATATTGCGAGTTTCAGTATGTTCACTAGCATGTCAGTGTATCGAGTTTTAGTCACAGTTTCACCCCTTTCTTAGAAATAAACCAATATAGGGCCCTTGATGTCCCAAAAGATTGCCATCATGACCTTCCCATTGTATTCTTGCATAATCCATTTTAAAATCCTCTACCCATTTATACATTCTCTTATGACTGTCAGCATGCTGCACCATCATTCTTCTGCAGATTTCATACTCTGACCACACACAAAAACAGAATTATGCTTAGTCATTCTTCTTTGAATCAAGTCGATACCGGAGCAACCATTTTGTAATTGCTATTGCGCATGCAGAAACTGCTTGATCCTTATGATCCCTGCATGGGGTATAGCTTAAGAGCCAGTTTATGTCCTAAAATAAGATTTTTTAGTTGTCTATATTCTTCCTTGCACTTTAAAAAAAAATTCCTATTACTAAATGACTTTACCTCATATTTAAATGATTGAGCACAAAAATAGCGTATTACATAATTTAAAAAAAAAAAAAGCAACTAACAAGCCAAAATTGACACATCTATGGATTGAAAAGGGAAGATCAATGATAACTATGGCATTTCATTTCAGGCAGCTGTAGTGTCCCCTTCAGAGGAGGACTCTCAGACTTTTATTGTCAGTGCTGCCAACGGGGAGATTTTCAAGCTCAGAGGTTAGTTTTATGTGTGTGGGACACAG
Organism: Cepaea hortensis; assembly: GCA_963921405.1. Lineage (NCBI taxonomy): Eukaryota > Metazoa > Mollusca > Gastropoda > Stylommatophora > Helicidae > Cepaea > Cepaea hortensis. The sequence continues at coordinate 148,300,715 of OY992876.1, read as the reverse complement.
AGAGAGTGTGTGAGAGAGTTGTGAAAGATAGTGTGAGAGTGAGAAAGAGAGAGTATGAGAATGTGAGAGAGAGAGTGAGAATGTGTGAGAGAGAGTGAGAATGTGAGAGAGAGAGAATGAGATAGAGCATGTGAGAGAAAGAGTGTGTGTGTGTGTGTGTGTGTGTGTGAGAGACTGTGTTAGTGAATGTGAGAGAGAGTGTTTGATAGAGAGAGATTGAGAGAGTGTGTGATAGTGCATGTGAGAGAGATTGAGCAAGAGAGCATATGAGAGAGAGAGAGAGAGAGACCAACACTTAGCTAGAATTTGTGACACAATTTGTTTCACTAACAGTGATTCAATAACTGGTCAGCGTGTCCAGGATTTCAAATGTTTCACAACTCAATTGAAAGATTGGTATGTCATCACCATGCCATCAGTCTCATCATCATCATCATCATCCTGTGCATCATCATCTTGTGACTAGGACACCTGATATACAAGACCAGGGGCAAGTTAAACATTTCACCATTATCTGACAAGACTAGGCATCCAATGCACAAAGTCGAGGTTTATCATTTCACCATGGTCAGACAAGTACCTACTGTGGAGGGTATGATATAGTGTAGAGGTTAGCACTGTGGTGGTTTATGACAGCATAGCAGTTAGTGCACTGCATAACCACTCAGTTGTCTGAGCTTCAATCCCCAGTGGAGAGAGACATTTTGTTGTTGTTACAAAGAATAGTAACAATGTAACCTCACTTGCATGTCATATAAGATGACTAAGGAGGGTTGGTGTCAGACTGGGTCCCTCATCTCTTGGAAAACATTAGCTACACAATCTAACCAATCATAAACGAGATTAAACAGGATCTCTTGGAAAACATTAGCTACACAATCTAACCAATCATAAACAAGATTAAACAGGATCTCTTGGAAAACATTAGCTACACAATCTAACCAATCATAAACAAGATTAAACAGGATCTCTTGGAAAACATTAGCTACACAATCTAACCAATCATAAACAAGATTAAACAGGATCTCTTGGAAAACATTAGCTACACAATCTAACCAATCATAAACAAGATTACACAGGATCTCTTGGAAAACATTAGCTACACAATCTAACCAATCATAAACAAGATTACACAGGATCTCTTGGAAAACATTAGCTACACAATCTAACCAATCATAAACAAGATTACACAGGATCTCTTGGAAAACATTAGCTACACAATCTAACCAATCATAAACAAGATTAAACAGGATCTCTTGGAAAACGTTAGCTGCAAAATCTAACCAATCACAAACAAGATTACAAGGATCTCTTGGAAAACGTTAGCTGCAAAAATCTAATCAATCATAAACGAGATTAAACAGGATCTCTAGAAATGTTGGCTGCAAAATCTAACCAATCATACATGAGATTAAACAGGATCTCTTGGGAAACAGATGTACAATATGTATAATCTTATTAATGTTAAAAGAGTTCATCATTGTTCAACCATAGTGCTTTCTGTTCTACTCTGTGGTGTCCAGGTACTTTATTACCATGTTTTATTTTGACATAATTACACAAGTGTGTGCACAAAATCCCCCACACTATACATGCACATGAGCATGCAGGGAAGCAGAAAGAGAAGGAAGGAGGGGGTTTTGGAATGAATGGAAGGATGGATGGAGAGGCAGGGGAAAGGGTAAAGAAAGAGATAGAGGGAGGAAAATAAGAAGAGATAGGGGAGGGGGAAGAAAGGAAATAATTTCTAGATTAATCTTAAATAGCAGCGATAATATTTGCATTATAAACATAGATAGAGGGAGGAGGGTGGAAAGAATAGAGATAGAGAGAGAAACACACACACAGAGAAATAGAGAATCACATTCCGTGCTTTACTCTATTTATGCCTAATGAAAGTGATGGAAATGTCATTGATAAATAAATGCATTTTCACTTATTATATTTTAGTCATTTGTGTCAGGATTTGAAATGTACACAGCTTTGATTGTTTCACATATTGATGACATATTGTTACACTTTTGCATAGATTTGATGCATGAAAATGACTGTTTTGTTTTCCTTTCCAGCTTTGGATGCCAGGGAAAGGCAGCTGTGGGTTGATCGTATTCGTTCCACTGCTGAATATCACACAGCCAACATGGCACAGGTGAGTCTGTTCGTATTTTCTTTCTTACTGAGTGTTGACTTTTGTTTTAGTGCTAGTTATGTAGAAAACCTTAACGCTACTTGTTATTGTCTGTTGCATGTTTTATTGTGTTATGTAGAGAAGTATAATTTTACTTGGTATTACTTTCTGACTGTCATCAGCCTGGGGAAAAAAAACAATCAACAGCGCACTGTTCTTCGGTGTGCAATCTTCAAGCATGGCTAACATTGTTAACCACATGTACATGAAACTTTGTGCATATGCATGCAACAGTTACTGTCTGCCACACGTAGACATCAAGATAGATGGATATGCCACATAATGACACCTTCATAAACTACCAAGAACCATTTCTCAACTGTCTTATATCATGTTGTGACTGACTTACTGCCCTACCCTCACATCTCATTTATCATTATTTGTTGTTATTTTCAAGTTCACTAGCTGTCTTACTTGTGTGGATATTTCTGTCCAATGTCGAAAAGGAGAGGACTGTAAATATAACTGACATCTATGCCCAGCAGTGGGCTGGGTATATAAATATTGGTTTTCTAATGTGTAAACATGACCAAATTCAGAAATATCCTCTTGAAATCGCTGTCGGTAATGTATTTTCTCTCTCTCTCTCTCTCTCTCTCTCTCTCTCTCTCTCTCTCTCTCTCTCTCTCTCTCTCTCTCTCTCTCTCTCTCTCTCTCTCTCTCTCTCTCACACACACACACACACCACCACCACCACCACCACCACCACCACCACCACCACCACCACCACCACGACGACGACGACGACGACGACGTAGTGTCATATCAAGAATGCCTTGGTACCATCTGCCACAAAGAGCCACACTGAAGAAATATCATAGATACAGAACAAGGGGAAGACCATGTAAAAGATGGAGTGATCGTATCAAGGTCAACCCTACAGAAATGAATACAGGCTTACAAACAGCATTAGAAAGAGTGTATAAAAGATCAGTACATCTCCACCCAACAATTCACTGAGGTAAATGGAGGAAGAGAAGAAGAAGAAGTCTAATGTTTAACCATGCTCACTTAATCAGGGCCTTATAGGACTACTTGCCATTGGACAGGCTGACACTGTCTACACTCAGGTAGAGGAATACAAATAGGAAGACAGTTTTGTAGATTTGCATTATTTGCCAGTGTTTTAATACTCTTACTTTGAGATAGTTTACACTTTGGATTAAAAAGTCAGTTTAGACTTTGGATTAAAAAGTAAGTTTAGACTTTGGATTAAAAAGTCAGTTTAGACTTTGGTTTAAAAAGTCAGTTGAAGAAGTTAAACACAAACACCATAAACAAATATTGCACAGTTTCTTGCCTGGCATATTTCGCTGCATCTCATGTGCATACTGCAGATTACATATTATATGAAGTGAATAAATGAATTATATTTTGGCCAAAATACTAAATACTGTTCATTCACTTCATATGATATACAACTCTGTAGTATATACATGACGAGATGCAGTGAAATATGCCAGGCAAGAAATCAGCAATATTTTTTATTGGCGTCTATATTTAAATTCACTAAGGGAAAAGATTTTTTTGAGTTACAGAGGTTTTCTACTTTGTCTGTAGAATTCACCTCATCCAGTACTGGCCCAGAAGGTCACCCAGAACGTGCCAGCCCATCACAATGACGCATTCACAAAAACTCAGGGATCACACGAGCATCTGGCAGTCACGTAAGCATCCAACATTTTTCATATGTAATTTTTGTTTTGTTTTTGTGTTGGCTCACTTTGAGTTCAAGTGTAGTCAGTGCACATGCTACTACTTTTAGTGCATTTAACTGATTTATGCATGTGAATTAGCTTTCTTTATTACCAATGTCCCTCGCCATCAGACGAACCCACTCCGACTTTTGAGATACTTGTAACTTACGTCCCAAAGTCAAGAACAAGAAGTCAACATTTTAGTCCAACTGACCGGTGTAGGGGTTGAACCTGCTCCCTCAGCATCAGATGTTTAAGAGTGATCACTCTTATCCATTTGGGATATCCTTTAAACTTTTGATTTTAACCATACATGTCAGATCAAGTGATATTATTCTGTACACTTTAATCCCATTTTTCAGGGATACAAGGATCATGTTTTATACTAATAATGTTGCATGTTTTTAATCCTCTGGAAGACTGTGAGTCTTGACTCTATCAGTTAACGTTCAGGTTGTTTAAACCCAGAGATGGGCTTGATCTATCCGGGTGAACTGCCTCGTGACAATTGGTCTATAAAAATATGGGTATGGCACCATATGCCGCTATGCATTAAGACGTGTAAACAGGAATTTTGTTTTACAATACCAAAGTACAAGGGGCTGAAAACAAGGGACAGACAACATGAGAAAAGTGTGTGCCTGCAGGGTCACGCGCCTGCTGACATGTGAACAGAAACAAACACGGGTTGATTACTGTGGGCAGTTGCTCAACATGTGGCGGTCGAAAAACATGTTGACGACCATGGTGACGGTAGATGAGACTTGGATTCACCATTATGACCCAGAATCCAAAATTGCCAGTTTGCAGTGGAAAACCCCGGACTCGCCAACACATGTCAAGCCAAGAGCACAAATATCTGCAAGAAAAGTGATGCTGTTTTTTTTTTTTTGGGGGGGGGGGGGGGGGACGTCAAAGGTATTATATTGAAAGATTACATGCTTCATGGCAACATGGTTAATTGGCAGCACTATGCAGATCTCCTTATCAAACTAAGAAAGGCTGTGACCAGAAAACGAGGGATAGTACGCAAATTCTGCCTTTGCTTCAAGACAACGTGCCCTCCTATAAAGCACGGCTTGTGCTGCAAAGTGCCAACGATTTGACTATTGAAATTCTTCCACACCCACCATATTCTCCAGATTTGGCTCCATCAGACTTTTTTCTTTTCCCAAATCTTAAAAAACAGCTGAAAGGAAATCGTTTTGACAGTGACGAAGATGTCATACTGGCTTGTGATAACTGGTTTAGTTTGAAAAATAGGTTGTTTTATTCTGAAGGTCTTTTCAAGGTCATGCAGAGATGGCAGAAATGCATAAATTCAGGTGGTGGCTACATTGAGAAGGAATAAGCACTGTGCCAACTTCCAATTTTATCCGCCCACTCCTTCATTGTCAGGCTAAAGGCTTATGAGAAGCCCCTTGTATCATCTCCGTGGGGGTGTGCTGCAAAGCCTTCTCTACCCTCTCCAATCTCAGAGACCAGTGGGGTGTGCTGGAACATATCTTTACCCTCTCCAATCTCAGAGACAAGTGGGGTGTGCTGGAACTTATCTTTACCCTCTCCAATCTCAGAGACCAGTGGGGTGTGCTGGAACTTATCTTTACCCTCTCCAATCTCAGAGACCAGTGGGGTGTGCTGGAACTTATCTTTACCCTCTCCAATCTCAGAGACCAGTGGGGTGTGCTGGAACTTATCTTTACCCTCTCCAATCTCAGAGACCAGTGGGGTGTGCTGGAACTTATCTTTACCCTCTCCAATCTCAGAGACCAGTGGGGTGTGCTGGAACATATCTGTAAACTTATCTTTACCCTCTCCAGTCTCAGACACCAGTGGGGTGTGCTGGAACTTATCTTTACCCTCTCCATTCTCAGAGACCAGTGGGGTGTGCTGGAACTTATCTGTAAACTTATCTTTACCCTCTCCAGTCTCAGAGACCAGTGGGGTGTGCTGGAACATATCTGTAAACTTATCTTTACCTTCTCCAATCTCAGAGACCAGTGGGGTGTGCTGGAACTTATATGTAGACGTATCTTTACCCTTTCCAATCTCAGAGACCAGTGGGGTGTGCTGGAACTAAATCTGTAAACTTATCTTTACCCTCTCCATTCTCAAAGACCAGTGGGGTGTCCTGGAACGTATCTGTAAACTTATCTTTACGTTCTCCAATCTCAGAGACTAGTGGGGTGTGCTGGAACTTATCTGCAAAGAAACATGGTGGTCATTAGAACGTTGACCTGTCTAGGCACCCAGTCTGTGGTTCGGTCACAGAGGGCGTATACTCATACCAGTTTTGATAACCCTGGTGCAGAAAATTTGAAAACCAAGAGGATCACATATGAATGGTTTAAATAGAAATGTGCTATAGATTAGCTGGAAATGGAACAAATCTACCTCTATATAATGCTTTTTTTGTGTGTTCGCTCGCTTTGAACTCAAGCGTAGTCCATACATGTGCTACTACTTCTAGTGCACTGGACTGATTTTTGTGTGTGGATTAGCTTTCCCTATTACCTATGGTTTTCACCATCAGGCGAACTCACTCCGACTTCTTAGGTACTTGTCCCCAAGGACAAGAAGTCAACATTTGAGACTGACTGACCTTTGTATTGGTTGAATCCACATCAGCACGCTGGAAGTTTAAGAGCAAGCGCTCTTATCTATTTGACCGTGCTGAGTGTTAGACAGTGAGGCAGAAACAACACTCCAAAACACATCTGCCATCAAAACATGGTTAAATACATAGCCAGGAAACCTCAGCAACAATCCATATCATCACCTCCACAGACAAGATAAAGTAATCATGTGTAGATGCTGCATGGGCCACAATAGACGGGGATATCAAGTTTTCAATATCTTAAAATAGTTGACACTACTGTCCCTGTGCCGGCTCTGTAGCAAAGGGGTTACGAATGCAGTTCATAATCCCGCACACAGAACTGCAAGTGATTTGGAAGCAGACCGTCTTGCATTGGTTACCATACAGTGGTATTTGTGCCGGTCGTTCAGAAAGCAATGGCAAAATACTGAATGTAAACTTGCCCAGAAATCACAAACAGCCAAAAAATGCTCGGGTTGCCTTTGACGTCCTGTAAAGGATATGCAACTAACTAGCTGTCCCTGTAGTACTGACAATATGACAGCTGGCCACACACTGTAGAAGGGTATGTTTATGCTTTCTTTATCATACAATCATTGATTGTGTGAAACTAGTACCATATCCCCAACATATCTGTGTGGAGTGTATGTGTGATTGCTTTTCTTTGCTATATTGTGGATATTTTATCAAGTGAATGTAGTTCCTTGATAGATGACTACTGTGTGAATGTTACATTTCCATGTATACTAGGTCATAATCATGTGGGAGGGTGACCAGTTCTATCAAAATAATGTGAAAATTACCTGATGTCTACGTACAAGGCTGATTTAACCCATGTCAGGTTCTTACATTTAACAGTAATTAAGGCTCGTGTGACCTAACACGTGTGAGACAAACACAGTCACGGAATGACTTGACGTGACACACTGCAACACTAAGTTAAACACTTTATTTACACTTCACACGCAACACAATCAGATCAGACATCTCGCCATTACAATGTCTATACAACAATACAATTAGTCAATGAATCAATACAATAGATGCACTCACAGACCTATACCACAGCCGCACAGTCTCCTATCCTCTCACAAGGTTTACAAGCAATCGGCATTCAGACACCTCAGTCATACGAGCTTCTCTCAGACCCGTCCGTACTGTCCGACAATCCCAAGCCTGTCTGGCGTATCTCGCTGTGAGCACTTGCCAAGCGGGATCGTGTCCCTGCATGGATTTCCTGCGTCACGCATGTACTGGCTTGACCGCTGCCTGGTTAGTCCCGCTCACCGGCGAACCTGTGGACAGGTGGATGGTATTCGCCTGGCGCCGATAACGACGCCGCGGCACAACTACAGGGGAGATTATGACACCCAAAATCTGTACTGGCTGCAGCATAATCTTGCCACAAGTAGGAACTGAATCAGTCTACAGTCTTAGTCAGCTGGCGTACTATCATTTTATTGATACTAATCATCATCATGGGCCATGCTGGTAAGTGTTGGCGGTCATGTCTCGCTATCTCACTCGATCACCAGAGTCATAGATCAACTCAGTGTTCTTGTCTCGACCATGTCATGTGGTCAAACAAGCCAGGTATTTAATTCTCTGCCTTCCTTTTGTTCTTTTCCTCTCGATCTTGTCAGTTGTCACCAAGTTCTCCAATTTATTTCTTCTCATAACGTGACCAAAAAATGTTGACTGTGTATGTCTAATTTCTCTGATTTATACTACTACTACTGCTGCTGCTGATACTACTGCGGCTGCTGTTGCTACTACTACTGCTACTACTACTGTTGCTACTAATACAGCTGCTGCTATTGCTACTGCTGCTGCTAATAATACTACATTTTGACTGCTGCTACTACTACTGCTGCTTCTGCTGTTACCGCTACTTACTATTGGATAGTGAATGTTTTTCTGTACTCATCCACATTGATGTTATCCTTGTAGGAGGAAGAAGTCACCGAAAGAGGACATGCTGCAAGAAGTTCGAGAGTTCTACATGGAAGCTGATGACTTTGCTAAACATCTGGACAATAGAATATCAGTACGTGATTATATTTACTTACTTCTATACACACATTTAATGTGGTGCACCTGGCCAAAGTGAATAGACTTGTTAACAGTACATTCCATCTTCCATATCTCTAATCATTCACATGTGAAAGTTTACACACTGCAAGTGAAGTGCATGAAATGAAAGATTATTCCAAGCTGAGCTTGTGATATCATTGTTTCTAAGATGATGTAGAACTACTTGATGTGACCAGACAGCAACCAACCAGTCTTCTATTCTTTCATTTGGCAGAACTTCACCTACAGTTCTCAGTAAATAAGTAAACAATCCTATTCCACACCTTGAAGTGTAATGGATACATGGTGCTAAGCTTCTGTTTCTATAGAGCAGTTGGCACTCAGTATTTGATGTGGTCTGTATCATGTCACTCAATATTTGATGTGGTCTGTATCATGTCACTCAATATTTGATGTGGTCTGTATCATGTCACTCAATATTTGATGTGGTCTCTATCATGTCACTCAGTATTTGATGTGGTCTGTATCATGTCACTCAGTATTTGATGTGGTCTGTATCATGTCATTCAGTATTTGATGTGGTCTGTATCATGTCATTCAGTATTTGATGTGGTCTCTATCATGTCACTCAGTATTTGATGTGGTCTGTATCATGTCACTCAGTATTTGATGTGGTCTGTATCATGTCATTCAGTATTTGATGTGGTCTCTATCATGTCACTCAGTATTTGATGTGGTCTGTATCATGTCACTCAATATTTGATGTGGTCTGTATCATGTCACTCAATATTTGATGTGGTCTCTATCATGTCACTCAGTATTTGATGTGGTCTGTATCATGTCACTCAGTATTTGATGTGGTCTGTATCATGTCATTCAGTATTTGATGTGGTCTGTATCATGTCATTCAGTATTTGATGTGGTCTGTATCATGTCACTCAATATTTGATGTGGTCTGTATCATGTCATTCAGTATTTGATGTGGTCTGTATCATGTCATTCAGTATTTGATGTGGTCTCTATCATGTCACTCAGTATTTGATGTGGTCTGTATCATGTCACTCAGTATTTGATGTGGTCTGTATCATGTCACTCAGTATTTGATGTGGTCTGTATCATGTCACTCAGTATTTGATGTGGTCTGTATCATGTCACTCAGTATTTGATGTGGTCTCTATCATGTCACTCAGTATTTGATGTGGTCTGTATCATGTCACTCAGCATTTGATGTGGTCTGTATCATGTCACTCAGTATTTGATGTGGTCTCTATCATGTCACTCAGTATTTGATGTGGTCTCTATCATGTCACTCAGTATTTGATGTGGTCTCTATCATGTCACTCAATATTTGATGATGGGGTCTGTATCATGTCATTCAGTATTTGATGTGGTCTGTATCATGTCACTCAATATTTGATGTGGTCTGTATCATGTCACTCAGTATTTGATGTGGTCTCTATCATGTCACTCAATATTTGATGATGGGGTCTGTATCATGTCATTCAGTATTTGATGTGGTCTGTATCATGTCACCCAGTATTTGATGTGGTCTCTATCATGTCACTCAGTATTTGATGTGGTCTGTATCATGTCACTCAGTATTTGATGTGGTCTCTATCATGTCACTCAGTATTTGATGTGGTCTCTATCATGTCACTCAGTATTTGATGTGGTCTCTATCATGTCACTCAATATTTGATGTGGTCTGTATCATGTCATTCAGTATTTGATGTGGTCTGTATCATGTCACTCAGTATTTGATGTGGTCTGTATCATGTCACTCAATATTTGATGTGGTCTGTATCATGTCATTCAGTATTTGATGTGGTCTGTATCATGTCACTCAATATTTGATGTGGTCTGTATCATGTCATTCAGTATTTGATGTGGTCTGTATCATGTCACTCAGTATTTGATGTGGTCTGTATCATGTCACTCAATATTTGATGTGGTCTGTATCATGTCACTCAATATTTGATGTGGTCTGTATCATGTCATTCAGTATTTGATGTGGTCTCTATCATGTCACTCAGTATTTGATGTGGTCTGTATCATACCACCTTTACTGCCTGGGACATTTTAGGCTTCGTCGGTTTGGGAACCCAGGTCAGTGTAAAAAATTATTGACCTTGGTAGGAATTGGAACACCAGGCCAACAGGCAAGTGTGCTAGCCACTGTGGAGACCTGGTCAACTGACCAATGGTCAGCATTGGCTGTCAGTTCAGTCTGTCTGCCTGATGAGAGATTTATCTCCTGCTCTTTTGGATGATGGATACATGTGCATGTTTATTATGTAGTTGCATCAATTTAGTAGATGCAGTGTTGCTCACAGTGGACAACTAGGGTTAGAATTACATTGTAAGAAGACACAGATTATGGTCATCACTAGGAAGAAGGAAATACCACACACAGCGTTTAGTAGATGCACTTGTTGCACTTAGTGAACAACTAGGGTTAGAATTAAATTGTAAAAAGACAGATTAATGTCATCACTAGGATGCCTTGGAATGTGATCAACATAGAACAATTAGTATAATGAGTCACATCACAAAGATTTTGCTACGAATTATCATGCAAAGAGTGAGGAAGAAAATACAACCTGAAATAGGGGAAGAACAATGTGGGTTTGTACAAGGAGAGGGTACAGTAAATGCTGTGTATATGCTGCAAACAGTTATTGAATGTGCTATAGGAGTAAACAAGGATATTCATCTTTGCTTTATTGACTACACAAAGGCTTTTGATAGAGTTAGACATGTCAACATGGTGGATATGCTTGCAGATCTACAAATTGATGGGAAAGACATTAGACTTATAAAAAACACATATTGGAAACAACAAGCTGCCATAAGGATTGATAATGAAGTGGGACATTATCAGCCTAACGCAGGGATGTGTAATGTCTCCAGATCTTTTTTCCCTATACAGTGAAAATATTTTCAGAAATGTAGAAGATATAAATGGAATCAGCATTGAAGGACGAAACATCAATAACATTAGATATGCAGATGATACAGTATTGATTGCAGACAATGCGCAGGATCTGCAACAATCAGCAGATGCGGTTGTTGTACACAGTGAGCAACTGGAGTTAGAATTAAATTGTAAAAAGACAAGTTATGGTAGTCACTAGGAAGAATGAAATACAACAATGCAATATACAAGTAAATGGGACTATTCTTCAACAAGTGAATAGGTACAATTATTTTGGAACAGTCATAACATCTGATGGGAGATGCTTTGAAGAGATGAGAACAAGAATCGCCATGGCGAAAGTCCCCTTTAGCAAGATGAAAAATATTCTGACCAATAAAAAGATGTCAATTGAAACGAGAAAAAGAGTGTTGAGGGGATACATAGAACCTGTTCTTTTGTATGGATGTGAAACTTGGACAATGAGCAGTCAAGCTGAAAAACATCTGATGGCTGCAGAAATGTGGTTTCTGAGGAAAATGCAAAGAAAACCATGGACAGACAGAAAAACCAATGACCAAGTACTACAGGAGACAAATGACAATCGTAAATTGATTAGAGAAATTAGACGTAGACAGTAAAAATTTTTTGGACATGTTATGAGAAGAAATGGATTGGAGAACTTAGTGACAACTGGCAAGATCGAAGGGAACAGACCAAGAGGAAGACCGAGAGGAAAATACCTGGATGGCTTTGCCAATGGCATTGTCGAGACAGGAACACTGAGCTGATCAACGACGCTGGTGATCGAGTGAAATGGCGAGTCATGACCACCCACGCTTTCCGGCATAGTAGTATATGATTGATTGATTGAGAATGCAGGAAACACCACAATGTATTATATGCGTAAATTAGAATTTTCTTAAACAAGTGAATTGGTACAATTATCTCGGAATAGTCATGACATCTGATGGGAGATGCCTTGAAGAGATTAGAACAAAAATTGCCATTGCAGAGGTAGCCTTTTGCAAGATGGAAAATATACTGACCAATAAAAAGATGTCAATTGCAACAAGAAAAAGAGTGTTGAAGTGCTACATAGAATCTGTGCTGTTGTAAGGATGTGAAGCGTGAACAATGAACTGACAAGCTGAAAAACAGCTAATGACTTTGGAGATGTGGTTTTTTAGGAGAATGCAAAGAATACAATGGACAGACAGAAAAATCAATGACCAAGTACTACAAGAAACAGATGAAAACTGTAAACTGATTAGAGAAATTAGATGTAGACAGTCAAAATTTTATGAGAAGAAATAAATTGGAGAACTGTGTGACAACTGGCAAGATTGAGAGGAAGAGAACAAGGAGAAGACAGAGAAGTAAATACCTGAATGGCGTGGTCACATGGTATGGTCGAGACAAGAACACTGAGCTGATCCACAGCTCTGGTAATCGCGTGCGATGGCGAATCATGACCGTCCACTCTTATTGGCATGGCTCATGATGATGATGAGTTGTATCAATGTCTGTTTGTTGTTTGTGTGCAACGTCCATTCTGTCTATTGTGATTGTGTTCTTTTAAAGCTGGCCATTTGCACTTCTCGTTGTCATCATTTTACTCATTGCTGGAAAGTAAACACAATAACCACTCTGTCATCAATCTTTATCAATATAAAATATACACGACTTGTTTCAGGAGCTGCCAACCTCAGGGCACTACTTGAATTCACTTGACACAGTAAGTGGTTGTCCTATACTCAGCAGGGAACTGTTGAGACATATGACTCGTGTATTGTGTACTTCAGTAGGGATGTGAGTGAGCCAGTAATCTGGGTACTCATTGATGATTGTGTTATGAGTCATACATCTAGGCTGGCATCAGTAAATGCTGCATTTATGTTCATTGATCTGTCAATTCTTCTTCTTCTTCTTCCTCTTGATCCTTTTATTCTTCTTCTTTTCCTTCTTCTCCGCCTCCATCCTCCTCTTCATCATCTACCTCTTCCTCTTGTTCCTCATCCTACTCCTCATCTTCTTCCTCATCTTCTTCCTCGTATTCCTTCACCTTCCTCTTCCTCATACTCCTCTTCATCATCTTCTTCCTCATCCTTCTCCTCCTCTTTTTCTTCTCCTTCCTCATCCTCATCCTCTTCTTCTTCTTCTTCTTCTTCTTCTTCTTCTTCTTCTTCTTCTTCTTCTTCTTCTTCTTCTTCTTCTTCTTCTTCTTCTTCTTCTTCTTCTTCTTCTTCTTCTTCTTCTTCTGTCTCCTCTTCCTCTTCAATGTCTTCTGCTGCTGCTTCTCCAATTCTTCTATTATTAAAAGAATTGTCATTTGGTATAGGCTGTGGTTTGCTTCATTCATGGTAGTATTCATATCATTTGACATATTTCATTTATTCATCAATTCTGTTTTCACATTGTGAAATGTGTTGAACCTCTGGTGCATATTTTTTGTCTGTTTGTACTCTTTTGTGTTACATGATAGAGGTCGGCTTGGCCAAAACGTTTTACATGCTTGCACATACATTTCCTATGCACTTATGAGGGGCTGTGGGTTCATTCTACACACTAGTCAGATTTACTTAAATATTGACTTCCCTTTCAGAAAGCAGTGGCAAACTACTGAATGTAAAATTACATAGAAAATGTGACTGGGAGTGATCGCAACACATGATAGATCTAGCAGTCTGGATGTGGATACAGTTTAATATGTAAGGGGAAATCGTTATCAGTCTGCTGCGAGATAACACCAGCTCAGTTAAGTTTCTGAAGCTTGGTTATCTCTACCTCTTAATTGAGCACAAGACACAGTGCTCATTCACTTCTGATCTGGGCTGCCCCAAGATCAGTTAGAACCCATACCAGTTACTCTTGGTTCTGTAGAAGATATTTTGGCCCCCATAACTCTCAGTTACATATGTCTCATTTCTTACATTAACATAAGTTGCATTTGTTTTTATGTATACAAACAGTTATTGAGACCAGCTGTTTCACACTTGACATTATGTGTGCAGATGTGTGGGTACTAATAAAATATATATGTGCATATGTGTGTGTTTAGAGTGTCTCAAGAGTGCCAAGCAAAAGGCAATAAATGGCATTTGGTTTTAGGTCAATGTATGTGTGTTTGTCTATATATGAGTATTTCTGTCTGTCTGTCTGTTTATCTATCAGTCTGTCTGTTTGTCTGTGTTTCTGTCTGTCAGTCTTCCTACCTACCTACCTATCTATCTACCTGTCTGTCTGTCCATCCATGTAAACATCCATCCATCGATCCATCTGTCCATCCATCCATCCATCCATCCATCCATCCTATGCATCCCCATTTCAGGACTTACTGCTGTTAAAGGCCACATCGGCGGCAACACTACACTGCATTCAAGACTGCATCAACATTTTGCAGTCTGCAGAGGTAAGAGAATCTTTGTTATCTTTATTTAAGGTACTTTTTTTTAAAGGGAAGTATTGTAGAAGAGGAATATTGTTAGCTTCCTGTGCATTGAGATGATGGTAAATCCATAGCAGATAATATTGTATGGGAGTGAAGGGCTTACTGTTTAAGCTGTTCTGACAAGTATGTATGTGTGTATGTTTGTATGTGAGAGCAGGCAGAGAATTTAAAATAAGAAATAAAAAAGCAACATTAGCATTCATAGCAATAGGAAATTTGTAAATTCAAAATAATATAAATCTAGAACCAAACAGAATATTTAACTCAACCAAATGTTTAGCAAAGTGATAGGCTCCTCATGTAGAACTCTTAAACTTCTTACAGCAGTCTCTTGGTGACTTACTGTGGGGGTAACAGATGTTCCACTTTTGAACAATACCTGAGACTGGTTTTTTTTTCTCCATTCCATTTATTCACTTCATCTGATATATAACACTGCACTATGCACCTGGCATACTACATACTGACATACATACAATGCCAGGCAATAAATAGTGCAACATATTCTTTGTGGCTTCTGTGTTTAAAAATCACTATGATAGCCAAATGATATATTAAAAGATACAACAGCTCAGAAAGAACAATCATGGGAGATAGGTTACTGGAAGAACAGCCAGGGGTTGGCAACCATGAAAGTGTACACAGGACGTTGGAGACTTGCAGGAAAATGCATGATGGGAAAGATGAATTCTTGGTGGGCACTGATCAGAGTGATGGTCTGCAGGGGTCTGCTGTATGATGATGATGATGATGATGACTTTAATTACCTGTGACAGGTCAAGCAGCTGAGTGTGTTAAAGCTGCTGGACTATGATTTGACCTGTTTGAAATAGGGTCACATAACTGGGCTACCAGCTCACAGTATACCAGAAGCAAGCAATGATGTACAGACCAGATGGAACCAAAAGATGAGACCGATCATGTAAATGATGATCTGTGACAGGTCAAGCAGCTGTGTGCGTTAAAGCTGCTGGACTATGATTTGACCTGTTTGAAATATGGTCACATAACTGGGCTAGCAGCTCACAGTATACCAGAAGCCAGCAATTATGTACAGACCAAATGGAATCAAAAGACAAGACCGACCATGTAAATGATGAAGGAAGGGAGTAACATAGGAATCTCAATATATGAAGCCCATAAACAGGTACTCTCCTGCTGTTAATGCTTCACCTCCACACCGCAAGGTACAAGAGGAACAAGATGAGATGATGAAATAGGGATGTCAGCGAAAGCATTTGGCAGTTGTTTGGGTTTTCAGACCCCTGGAAGACTGAGTTTTAACTCGTAATTCTGATGCATTGATGTCCAGATCATTTGAGCCCTAAACATGCTTTGCACCTAATGGATTGGCAGCTGAGGTATCCAGTTCTCTGCTACCCATTTATGTAGCTTAATTGATTCTAGACCTGTCCTGATGAAAAATATTTGAATCGAGGCCACAAATGTTGTTAAGTGAATGCACTAACCATTATGCTGCCTCAACTCTTAAACCACAAATGTTGTTAAGTGAATGCACTAACCATTATGCTGCCTCAACTCTTAAACTGGTTATTACTGAGAATATTCTATTTTCTTCCAGCCAGGATTAAAACGCCATCCAAGTGCCCAAAACATGTATGTTATTTTTATGTCCATGTGACATTTTCTTATCTCTATTTGGTTTTTCTTTTTGGTATAGGTTAAGTTGTATTGTCTCTGTCTGCTCCTTCATGTTGGTGTCTGTTAATTTGAATTGTCTCTGTTGCCTGTGCATTTGTTAAGTTTTCTTACAATATATGAGTAATGTTGTATGGGAATCAGGACAAGTTGTGTTCATATGTAGAGATATGAATGTCTGGAGAAGGTAATTGTGGAGGAAGGTGTACCAGGGAAGTGGAGGACCATGTCATAGATGGGTTCCAGTTGTGACAAGTCATTGACACATGACATCAACAGAGGTGGAACATCTGACTTATGGAAGTGAGCAGTTCATCAGAATATTATAGTGGCAAAACTCTGCACAGGACAGGCTAATGGGTGGGTGGGTATGTGGGTGAGTGAGTGGAGGAAGGGATGGATGAATGGATTCCTGCCAAAGGTAATAACACTAATAAATAGAGGATGAGAGCAAATAGAAAAATAATGTAAATATAAACAAGTTGTTGCATGTCCTTTCACGCAATGTTGCAATCAATTCCAGCATTCATTGACTTTAAAAAAAAAAATTTGGTGTGCATTAACTCGTTTTGAACTCAAGCGTAGTCATTACACGTGTTACCACCTCTAGTAGTTGCCACTACTGGGGAGTGCACTTGGCTGATTTTTGCATGTGGATTGGCTATTTTTGATATGCTAGGCAATTTTGTGTTCAGTAATCTGCGATTGCTATCTGAACTGCTGACTCTCATACCAATAAAAACACTGCAAAGCAATCTGCTGCCAGATTTCCTACTGCTGATTTTGAAGCCCCAACCTGGGGAATCCTAACAGATGCTCAATATTTTTTATTGTTGAATGGAAACTTGCCACTCTGCCCGAAGCATGTCTGTCTTCACCTTTCTCATCATACTTTGAGAGTCTGTTACAATCATGACATGCGTGTGCTGTTTGTCTTCAAGTCAGCAGAATGCCTCTATGACTGCCTCCACCTCCATTCTCAGAATAGATGTTGTGGTTTTATATGCCAGGCTCTTCTGCACCAAACACCTTCCACCAACCTTTGCCACAAACCCTCAGGCACTTCTTTCACCTCATACCACAGAGCTATCCATGTAGATAATTACATCGCCTGGTCATGAATTCTCGTGAATCAATTTAATATTCAGTGTCCATATGCCTCAAAAATGTGAAGGATAAGATGAGTGTTCATGAAGAAGATGGGATCACTGTGTGGAACTTTATATGAGGTAAACTGAATATCCAGGATTGGGATGGGATGACTAGATATTTTGAGACATGGCTCCAGATTGTAGTGTTCTGGTAATTTCTTATTATACAGTGGAGTCTGGATAAGTAGAAGTCGCAGGGGCTGAAAGAATTTGTTCTACTTATCAGAAATTCTACTTATCCAGACTGCACACATATTTACACTAATACATGTGTACCATGCAGTAACATTGAGTAAAATGATTGTACCACTTAGAAAACACAGGTAGTGAACAAATAAATAGCAATACAGTATCAGAAATGTTGAAATGTTTAGTTTTGAAAATTTCCAATTTAATTAAAGAAAAATTCTGTGATTTTGCTTTGCTTCTTGACTTGTGAAAAATGTCTTCCCATTGCCTGTTTAAAGGCACAAAATGGTGAGACTGCATCATCTGAACATCCATTCTGCATCATGTAAATGTCAATTTTGTCAATTGATGCCAAAATACCTGACTGCGATACAGGTTGTGCTTGCAGCCCACAGTCATCCTCATCATCAGAGTCAGGGCTGGAAGGGTCTGTTGGTTGAATGACTGGCATACATAGCCCTATAATATCAGTGCTTGAAAGAGTGGCACTAGTAGAAACATCATTGTCAATGTTCACAAACCCCTCTGGTTCAATTTTCAGCTCTTTATACAATCTAGCAAGTAATGGCCCCACTGAAATGTCAGTAACATTGCTCTCACTGCTCGCTGATGGTGTGGAATTCTCATTTACAGAGACATCTACTGCACTTAAGAAGCCAGCCTATCTAAAGCAGTTTGCAATAGTTGCTGGTAAAACTCTGTCTCATGGAGATTTTAACATAAGAATAGCACCAAGAAGGGTTATCTTGAAATCATCACAAATTAGGTCAGCATCCATATGACCAACAAGTTTTGACAACATTGTGGATCTATAAAGAACTTTCAGATTTTGAATGATACCTTGATCACAAGGCTGAAGTATTGATGTGGCATTAGGTGGCAGAAACAAAAGTAAAAGAACTTCTCTTTGTTTACACACCATTGAATAATCAAATTCTTGTAGCCACTCATTGAACAGTTCTGATGTCATCCATGCCTTTGAATCGGCTCTATAATTCACACACAATGTTTTCAGGCCTTTGAAACAACGAGGATTTTTAAATTTTCCAATCACAAATAAGGGCCATTTTTCACTACCATCCATATTGGAACACACAACCACTGTTATTCTTTCTTTTGATTTTTTCCCCCATGACACTTTTCATTTTTGAAACAAAATGTTTTATCAGGTAGCACTCTCCAAAATAATCCAGTTTCGTCAGCATTAACCCTTTACATGGCAAAACGTCCTTTTGCGGCCGATCCCTTAAACGAGCAGATCGGCCGCCCGCGCCCGATACTATTAATGCATTGTAAAAACGCGATCTCTCGGCTTTCCGACACTTCCGACAGCTAATTTCGCTTTCGCCGATAGCTTGACAACGTGGCCGCCATTTGTAAACGCTTACTATGAATTTGAACGGACTTTTACGGACTTTTTTTGATAGTTTTCGGGACTTTTACGCATAGTTTTTCAAAATGGATTTTGGTGATTCTTCAAGTGATAGTCGAGATTTCGCTAGGTTCAATTTAAGTGACATTAAAGGGCATGAAGTTGACTATTAATCACAGCTAGATATCAGTGAAAAGCGTTACTTTGCATTAGCAGTCTGAGTCGGACTTTAAAAAAAGTGATTATGATTCTGAAAATGTGTTTGTAAATTGCCGCATAGATGACGGAAAATCACAAACAACATGCTGTATTTCGTAAATATTTGTGTTCATATATGGATTACCGACAACAATCACGTGAGTAACATATTCTGCATGCTTTTCCCTTCATTGTGTTGTTTATTTAACTAAAATCGGTTGACTAACACCTTATTTGTGATGTTTTTACTAACGCAACCCGAAATGTTACCGAACCTGAAAAAATCTTGCCCGTTCAGGGCTAAAAAACGGTCAAGCGTCTGCCCTGTAAAGGGTTAAATACATCCACAGAATTATATTTAGCTAAAGCAGGTCTGAGCACGTCTTCTATCCATGAGTGAGACGTTGCTTCGTCGATTGACTGTTTCTCTCCACACACATTCTTGTAAGTGATGCAGTGTCGTTTTTTGAAATGATCCAACCAGCCAGCACTACAATTCCAGTCTGTCTGACCTCCAAGATGTGCAAATTCTTCTGCTTTCGCAATAAGTAAAGGCCCATTTACTGGTACATTTGCCGATCTAATCACAGTGAACCATTTTAAAATGGCAGCATCAACAAAATCGCACGCAGCAGTTCTTCAAGCTCTCTGCCTATCACTGTCGATTTGACATTCGAAAAACAATTGTTTGTAGCGGTCTTTATGCTTAAAAATGCCGGAGAGTGCCGATGTTGGAGTACCAAATTCTTTAGCTATATCCACTTTCTTCTTCCCACTATGTTCAACCTCTTCCAACAGCACAATGTTTCTTTTTACAGTCAAAGTTTTAAGCTTTCGTCTACTAGCAGCCATTGTTGACATGTAGCAACATATTATGTGCGAGATTGTACTCCAGGCTAACTAAAAATACGCATTCTTTTGCGAAACAATTTTTTTTTGGGGGGGGGGGGGGGATGTGAAATGAACAGTTTGACTTAAATGTGGACATTTATATAGTCGGTAACTCATTTTTATGTTCGACTAATCCGAAAATTCGAGTTAACCGAATTCGACTTATCAGGAATTTTTATACAAAGATAAAGAAGGATCTTGGCCAGGACCAAGCCAATAACGTCGACTTAAGCGAAATACTAGTTATCCGAGTTCGACTTAAGTGGACTCGACTGTATTATTATTTTGGCATAATTACACACACTAACTTTCTGTGAGATGGTCGAGGCTGTGGTTCATTAAAGATAAAAGGCAGAAGAAGAAGTTGAGGAGAAAGAACCAGAAAAGAAAATTGAAGTGAAGGAAGTAAAAAGAAAGAAATGAGGGGGAGAAAGAAATAGAGGAAGAAGAAAAAGATGTGAGAAAAAAGTATTAGAAGAAGACAAAGAGAACAAAGTAGATTAAATGAATAGAAACAAGTATTAGGCAAAAAAGAAGAAGATGAGGATAAAAATAGAATAAATATGAGGAAAGGGAAGAAGAAAAAGTTGAGAAAGAAGTATATGAAGAGGCAGAAGAATACTAAGAAGACAAGGAGAAATAGGTAGATGGAGAAGACGAGGATAAAGTCATAGAAAAATAAACAAGATGAAAATGATGAGAACGAAGGATAAGAAGATAAGAGAAGAAGGTAGATGATGTAAAAGAAGATGAGAAACAAGTTGAAGAAGAAGATGTGGAGAACAACATAGCAACAGAAGACAGTTCATGTAGTGAATCAAAGCCAGTGACATACCCACGGGCCAGTCATCTCCCAGAATTCAACAGTGAGAGAGTACAGTACCACTCAACCACAGCGATGCTCATGTTGAAAATCACTGCCATTCGATGTTTTTGTTTTAAAAATCGTTCAATGGAATTATATCTGGTCTTTTATTGATTTCTAGAGAGAAAATACAGTCTCCAAAAAGCCTGCCCATCAGCTCTGGCCTGCTCGATGTTCCAGGTAAGTGATGCATGCCTTGGGCTAGCAGTTAGGTCATAGGACAGACTACAGGCTTTAGTAATGTTTCTTGGTGAAATAAGAAATTGTTTTTTGGCACATTTTGGAAACTGATCACGTGATTGATAGAGACAATGTATGTTGTTTAACACACAAAATGGTACCACGTTAAAGCTTGCAGAGGCAGTTGCCATTCATATACAAAAGCCAACTTTTTGCAAACAAAAAAATACAGGATAGTCAGTTTAAGATTACAGTGATCATTACAAAGATCATTTAGATTACTGTGGAAATATGTGTGTTATATATTTCAGCTTGAAGGATTTATCTAGTTACTTTATGTCATGTGAATTCTGCAGTATGTACCTGACGAGATGCGGCAAATTATGCCAGGCAATAAATCGGGCAGTCTGTTGTTTGTGTCTTTGTTATTCAAGAATAAGGAAATATTCTTTCATTCTTTCTTTCTTTCATACTATCTTTATCTCTCTGTTTTTCTTTCTTTCTTTCTTTCTTTCTTTCTTTCTTTCTTTCTTTCTTTCTTTCTTTCTTTCTTTCTTTCTTTCATACTATCTTTATCTCTCTGTTTTTCTTTCTTTCTTTCTTTCTTTATTTATTTTATCATGTTTTGTCTTTCTACTGTATGTTTACAAATTAATTTTCTTCTTTTGTTTGTTTTATCATTTCTTTTTTTTCTTTCTTTTTTCCCCTTGTATTTTCACATTTTATTACATTTTTTTTCCCTTCTAGTCCATTGCTTTAACACAGAAACTGTCAGTGCAACACAGAAACAATCAACGTTACATGCAGATTCCGCATGCAACACAGAAACTATCAATGTTACAAAAAGATTCAACATGTAACACACAAATTGTCAATGTTACATACAGATTCCACATGTAACACAGACACTATCAGTGTTACTACATACAGATTCCACATTTAACACACAAATTGTCAATGTTACATACAGATTCCACATGAAACACAGAAACTATAAATGTTAATACATCTTCAGCATGTGCTAAAGAAGGCTGAACACCAAATGTTGATCTAGAGTACAGTGAAGGCAGCTACACGTACCAGTAATAGTTGTTATGAAAGTTGATTTTTAAGGAGTGCTTCATAGTTATGTACAGGAATATATAGAATCAGTTCAAACTCAGAATGCAATCAGTGCACATCATGGACTACATGAGACTAGGCACCTATGGTTTGCCCTGATTGCAACAATGTCAGTTATAAGTAACAATAAGTATAATTACACTGATCTTAAATTGGTTGATACATTCTTGTCAACAGGATCCCTACCAAATCCAGAAGAGGAGGTTCCAGATGAGGATACATATCATGACAAGGATTTGGAAGGTGTGGAAGAGCATAAGAGTGTGATTCTTCACCTCCTATCTCAACTCAAGCTAGGCATGGATTTAACTAAGGTTACCATGATGTTTCTTATCTCTTATGTTCATTACATTTACTATTATTATGGAAATGTGTGTTCTGAAATATTGGAGAGTATAAGAAATACAATCGTGGTCTCCATTCCGTGCCAGGGGAAGCTTGTAACTAATCTACCTAGCAATAGAGGATTGGCAGTGCATACAACTATCTCAGAGCAGTCATAACATGTAATGGAAGGTGTCTTGAAGAGATTAGAACAAGAATCGTTATGGTGGAGGTAGTCTTTTGCAAGATGGAAGACATACTGACCAATAAAAAGATGTCAATTGCAGCGAGAAAACAGTTTTGAAGTGCTGCATAGAACCTGTACTTTTGTGTGGATGTGAAATATTAATGATGAACAGACAAGCTGAACAATTTCTTATGGCAGTGAAAATGCAGTTTCTGAGGAAAATGCAAAGAATACCATGGACATACACAGACAAACCAATGAACAAGAAGCAAATGAAAACCTTAAAGTGATTAGAGAAATTAGACGAAGACAGTAACAATTTTTTGGACAAGTTATCAGAAAAAATAAACTGGAGAACTTTGTGACAACTGTCAAGATTGAGGGGGAAAGAACAAGGGGACTGTAGACTAGTAAATTTCTGAATGGTTTGGCCACACTGCATGGCTGAGACAAGAACATGGAGCTGATCCACAACTGGTGATTGTATGAACTGGGGAAACATAACTGCCACCGGCTTACCATGGCACATGGTGATGATGAATGCATAAGATTGGTATACACACTTCAGAGGACAGTTAGTATCCTCATGTCAAAAGTTAACTGACATCTCCATGTTGTCACATAAGATAGTATCCTCATGTCAGAGTTTAACTGACATATCTACATTGTCACATCGTTATTCTCATGTCAAAAGTTAACTGGAATCTCCACAATGTGACATCAGTCAGCATCTTCACATCAAGGGTTAATCAACATTTACACATTAAAGATCAGTTGCAGCGGATTCTGTCTCACTGTGACGACAAAGAGATAAATGCCTGGATGGCTTGCCTACCCGGCATTATTGGGAGACGAACCCAGACCTCACCTGTGACTGGTGACCGTGTGAGGTTGCGATCCATGACCACCCACGCTTATGGGCATGGCACATGATGATGATAAGTTATGGGCATGACACATAATGATGATGATAAGTAGTCAGAGCTATAGTGAGATTGCACGAGGCCGTGATGATGATAAGTAGTCTGTGCTATAATGAGATTGCACGAGGCCGTGATGATGGTAAGTAGTCAGTGCTATAATGAGATTGCACGAGGCTGAGCATGGCTTTTGGAGTTGATATGTGTGACAATTTGACATGTTAGCGCTGGAGGCAATAGTGTGTGTGCATTGCTGCGTAGTTACATTTATATTTTGTCTCTCTGTTAGGTGGTCCTCCCAACTTTTATATTAGAAAGGAGATCACTACTAGAGATGTTTGCTGACTGCATGGCCCACCCAGATGCATTTCTCAAGTGAGTTTTGTATGCATCAGTTGTCGTGGCATCTTTATGTGTGGGTCGGATTAGAAAGTATTATCATTGATTGTTTTTAACCTGAGCATTTGTTGCACTAACCCACAGAAAGATGGTTATGACTTATCTTAACTCTTACCTTAATTAACTCCTACCTACACTAACAACTGTCTTAACTAACTCTTATTTTAACACGTGTCTTAAATAACACCTGTCTTAACTAATTGTTACCATAACACCTGTTTTAAATAACTCCTGCCTTAAATAACACCTGCCTTAACTAACTCCTATTTTTACTCCTACCTTAACTAACTCCCATCTTAACTAACTCCTGCATTAACTAACTCTTACCTTAACTAACTCCCATCTTAACTAACTCCTGCTTTAACTGACACCTACCTTAACTAACTCTTACTTAATACCTGTCTTAACTAACTACTGCCTTAAATAACTTTTACCTCAATTAACTCCTGCCTTAACTAACTTGTCTTAACTCCTACCTTAACTAACTCCCATCTTAACTAACTCCTGCTTTAACTAACACCTGCCTTAACTAACTCTTACCTTAACACCTGTCTTAACTAACTCCTACCTTAACTAACTCCTGCCTTAACTAACTCCTACCTTAACTGCCTTAAGTAACTCCTGCCTTAACTAACTCCTGCCTTAACTAACTCCTGCCTTAACTAACTCTTATCTTAACTCCTACCTTATCTAACACCGCGTTAACTAATTCTTACCATAACTAACACCTGCCCTAACTAACTTTTACCATAACTAACTCCTGCCTTAACTCCTACCTTAATTAACACCTGCCTTAACTAGCTCTTACCTTAACTGAGAATGGAGGTGGAGACAGTAACTGCAGCTGTCCACTGGTTGGAGAACAAACTGCATATGCATATTGTGATTGTGACTGACTCACACAGCATGCTGGCACAGGTGAAGACTGGCATGCTTCATGAAGAATGGCTTGTATCGATTCAGAGGCCATGGGTTGTGAGCATTCGCTGGATTTTTTCTCCAGGACACTGGTGTGGTTGGAAATGAACAGGCGGACATATTGACTGGTGCTGCATCATTGAGGGGTGATTTGATGCATGATAAGGCGGATGTGGTGAAGGCCCTCTGGGAGTGCTTTAATAATGCAGAAGAACAGATAGACTATCATGATCTAGAGAGAATGCATCAGCAAAGGTGGTCAGAGGATCTGGTAGACAGTCATCACTAAGAGGTAAAGCAAGACAAACATATAATTAGATTGTAATGGGCACCATTAGTATTGGAATTCTTCACTGGCTGTTGAAGAGGATGACTGAGTGCTTATGGGAATGTGGGAATGCCCTGAGTGCACAGATGTCGGTTATGGACTCAACATGCCTTAACTAACTCCCACCTTAACTACTGTTACCTTGCCGTCTTGACAGACAATAGTTTGCTACATTGTGCTTCAAAAAAGGCATAATAACTACAACCCATGTCGGTAGCAAATGTGACTGATTAGACCAATTTGCGCTGTAAATTTTCGTCCACAATGGATGCATGTGAACACATGGTCATCTCCACCATCTGATGTCTTACATGCTCAGTTTGTGACCTATCTGCAATCATTTTCTCCTTTGTCTTTATTCCATTTCTGATCTTTGCCCAACATGCGACACGATCAGCAGTGACTTGCTCTCAATGTGCAATATCAATTATGTCCCGCTTACACATATCTTTGTATCGTAGTAGAGGCCGACCCTGAGATCTCTTACCCATCTGTAATTCACCAAAAAAGATGTCCTTTGGTATTCTACCATCATCCATCTCCTAAGATGTCCTATCCATCTAAGTCTACGAAGACTAAGCATGGAATAAACCGTCACACAACCTGATCTTTCCAATACTTCAGTATCTGTGGTTTTGACTTGCCACTTAATACCAAGAATTCTTTGCAGACACCGCGTATGAAAGCTGTTTAAACATTTCTCTTGGTGTGAGTAAGTTGTCCAGGTTTCACTGCCATAAAGAAGAGTACTAAGGACACAGGCTTGATAGACAAGGACTTTTGTTTTGGCAGTAATCTTCCTGTTCTCCCAAAATCTTTTTGTTAATCTGTTCATTGTTGTTGCTGCCTTACCAATCTTGACGTTGATTTCCTGATTTAGGGATAATTTACTGTTTACCTGTGATCCTAAATATGTAAAATGGTCTACATATGACAACTCACACACTCAGTAATTGACCTACCTACCTTAACTAACACCTATCTTAACTAAAACCTGTCTTTACTAACACCCATCTTAACTAACAGCTACCTTAACTAACACCTGTCTTAAATAACACCTACCTTAACAACACGTGCCTTAACTAACTCCTAAACTTCAAAAATGATTAACGAACTGGCAATCTTGATGGGATGAGAGCAAGAGAAAGACAAAAAGATAAATACCATAATGGTTTGACAACATGCCATATTTATGCAAGAATACAGCCATGATCAAGGACTTGCTGATTGTTTGAGATATGATCACCCAAATCTGTCAGTGTGCCACATGATGATGATTGTGTTTGTCTGTGTATCTGGCGGTGCAGGTGACTATGTTCCATCATAACTTCCTTGCATTCCCCACAGAGGAACATCAACATTAATACAGTTTTATTAATGCTCCTTTCTATGAGTTCTGCATGTGTCCAGATTTTTGTCATGAAAAGTACAACTGAACCCAAAAGCCTGGCCTTCAAATCTTTGTTACAATCTCCACAGGATTCCCAAAATACCCGACCCAGAGGGCAGGTTCCTGGCAGTCTTAGAGTGGTACCTCACCTCATTCCACAATGGAAGACCGGTTAGTAGTATTATTGCCTGCATGTCACAGGTCACTACATGGTGTTCTCCCCTGCATGGCCCAAGTCACTACATGGTGTTCTCCCCTGCATGGCCCAAATCACTACATGGTGTTCTCCCCTGCATGCCCCAAGTCACTACATGATATTCTCCCCTGCATGCCCCAAGTCACTACATGGTATTCTCCCCTGCATGTCCCAAGTCACTGCGTGGTATTCTCCCCTGCATGCCCTAAGTCACTGTGGTATTCTCCCCTGCATGCCCCAAGTCACTACATGGTATTCTCTCCTGCAAGCCCCCAAGTCACTACATGGTATTCTCCCCTGCATGCACCAAGTCACTAAAATATGTTCTACCCTGCTTGTCCCAAGCCACTCAATGGTGTTCTCCCCTGCATGCCCCAGGTGACAACATGGTATTCTCCCCTGCATGCCCCAAGTCACTACATGGTATTCTCCCCTGCATGCCCCAAGTCACTACATGGTATTCTCCCCTGCATGCCCAAAGTCACCACATGGTATTCTCCCCTGCATGAATCTAGTCACTAAAATATGTTCTCTGCATGCCCCAAGTCATTATATGGTGTTCTCCTCTGCAATAAATTAATATTTGGGAATGTAATGTGGGAGTTTTCCCTTGCCTTTCAGCCTTTCAAATGCTTATGAGAGCTTTTATTTCATAAAAGAGCCATTGACAGGCTGAGAAATAATCTATCCTCAACTAGAGAATGAACTAGATAGTTGTGCTTCAGTTGAAGATGCTTCAGTTGTGTACCATGTGGCTTTACAATTAGTCTTGCTAAGTACAAACTACTTGTACACTACATCACATAATAACTTGTCTACTATCTCACATAACATCTTGTGTATTTTCTTACATAACTTGTGCACTGCCTCATATAATAACTTGTGCAGTTGCCTCACATAATAACTTGTGCACTAACTCACATAATAATGTGTGCACTACCTCACATAACTTGTGCACTACCTTACATAATAATTTGTACACTACCTCACATAACTTATGTGCTTTCTCACATAACATGTGTACTGCCTAACATAAGAACTTGTGCACTAACTCACATAACAATGCATGGACGTCTGACTCTTATAATAAATTGTGGACTAACTCACATAATAACTTGTGCAACATAATAACTTGTGCAATACCTTACATAACTTGTGCACTACCTCACATAATAATTTGTACAATACCTCACATAATGTGTGCACTACCTCACATATCTTGTGCACTATCTCACATAACTTGTGCACCACCTCACATAACTTATGAGCTACCTCACATAATAATTTGTGCACTGCCTCACAAAATAACTTGTGTGCTATTTTACATAATAACTTGTGCACTATCATGTAATAATTTGTACATTACCTCACATAAATTGTGCACTTTACATAATAATTTGTACACTACCTCACATAACTTGTGCACTACCTAACATGTGCACTTTCTAATATAGCTTGTGTACTACTTCACAGACTGCAGTACATGATATCACAGGAAAATTAGGAAGCTATGCAAAGAGGCAAAAGAAACATGGTTTGAAGAAAATTGCAAGGAAATTGAAAACCAATACAACAGCCGGAATACCAAATTAATGCACAAAAGAATTAATGACATCACTAACAAAACAACACACACATCAACGGGTTGCCTAAAAACCCAAGATGGCAAAATCATAATAGAAAAAGATCAGATTTTACATGCGTGGTCAGATTATGTGAAAGACCTTTATGATGATACAAGAGAAGAACATGATCTTCGGAATAATAATGAAGGACCATCAATTTTGAAGATGGAAGTTCAGAATGCTCTTAACCATATGAAAACTGGCAAGACCCCGTGTACAGATAACATCACAATGGAAATGATCAATGCCTTAGAAGAATATGGAATAGACCAAGTCACCAAACTGCTGAACGCAATATACGATACTGGAGATATACCTCCTGAATTATGTAATTTCATATTTATTGCAATCCCGAAGAAATCAGGAGCCTTGGAATGCGATCAGCATCGAACAATTAGTATAATGAGCCACATCACAAAGATTCTGATGAGAATTATCATGCAAAGAGTCAGGAAGAAAATACAACCCAAAATAGGAGAAGAACAATGTGGGTTTGTAAAGGGCACAGTAAATGCTGTGTATATACTGAGAACAGTAATTGAACGTTCTATAGAAGTAAACAAAGATCTATATCTTTGCTTTATTGACTGCACAAAGGCTTTCGATAAAGTGA
Source organism: Cepaea hortensis (assembly GCA_963921405.1). NCBI lineage: Eukaryota > Metazoa > Mollusca > Gastropoda > Stylommatophora > Helicidae > Cepaea > Cepaea hortensis. Next base: position 148,271,305 of record OY992876.1, on the reverse strand, counting down.
GACATGTCAACATGATAAGGATGCTTGAAGATCTACAAATTGATGGAAAAGACCTTAGACTTTTAAAAAACATATTGGAAACAACAAGCTGCTATCAGAATTGATAACAATGTAGGTCTATATCAGCCTATTAAGAGAGGTGTGAGACAGGGATGTGTAATGTCTCGAGATCATTTTTCCCTGTACAGTGAAAATATTTTCAGAAATATAGAAGATATGGAAGGAATCAACATTGGGGGACGATACATCAATAACATTAGATATGCAGATGATACAGTCTTGATTGCAGACAATGAACAGGACCTGCAAAATTTAGTAGATGCGGTTGTTGCACACAATGAACAACTAGGGTTAGAACTGAATATTAAGAAGACACAGATTATGGTCGTCACTGGGAAGAAGGAAATACAATGTGATATACAAGTAAATGGGCATATTCTTAAGCAAGTGAATCGAGACAGTTATCTCAGCACAGTCATAACATCTGATGGGAGATGCCTTGAAGAGATTAGAACAAGAATTGCCATTGCGAAGGTAGCCTTTTGCAAGATGAAAAACATACTGACCAATAAAAAGATATCAATTGAAACGAGAAAAAGAGTGTTGCAGTGCTACATAGAACCTATACTTTTGTATGGATGTGAAGCGTGGACAATAAGCAGTCAAGATGACTAACAGCTGATGGCTGTGGAAATGTGGTTTCTGAGAAAAATGCAAAGAATGCCATGGGCAGACAGAAAAACCAATGAACAAATCCTTCAAGAAACAAATGAAGATCGTAAACTGATTAGAGATATTAGACGTAGACAGTCAAAATCTTTTGGTCACGTTATGAGGAGAAATGAATTGGAGAACTTGGTGACGACAGGCAAGATCAAAGGGAAGAGACCAAGGGGAAGACCAAGAACTAAATACCTGGATAGCTTGGCCACGTGGCATGGTCGAGACAGGAACACAGAGCTAATCCATGACTCTGGTCTGGTGATGGAGTGAGATGGCAGAACATGACCGCCCACGCTTATCGGCATGGCACATGATCGATAGACTACCTCACATAACTTGTGCACTACCTCACATAACTTGTGCACTACCTCACATAACTTGTGCACTACCTCACATAATATTCTATGCACTACTTCACATAATATTTTGTGTGTGGCAATATTACCATTTACTAATGTCAATTTATGTGATCTTGTGTGGCAGTATTACCCTTTACCAGTGTTATTTGTTGTGGTCTAGTGTGTCAGTGTTACCATTTACCAGTGTTACATTTTGTGTGTCAGTGTCACCATTTACCAGTGTTACATTTTGTGTGTCAGTGTCACCATTTACCAGTGTTACATTTTGTGTGTCAGTGCTACCATTTACCAGTGTTACATTTTGTGTGTCAGTGTCACCATTTACCAGTGTTACATTTTGTGTGTCAGTGTCACCATTTACCAGTGTTACATTTTGTGTGTCAATGTCACCATTTACCAGTGTTACATTTTGTGTGTCAGTGTCACCATTTACCAGTGTTACATTTTGTGTGTCAGTGTCACCATTTACCAGTGTTACATTTTGTGTGTCAGTGTCACCATTTACCAGTGTTACATTTTGTGTGTCAGTGTCACCATTTACCAGTGTTACATTTTGTGTGTCAGTGTCACCATTTACCAGTGTTACATTTTGTGTGTCAGTGTCACCATTTACCAGTGTTACATTTTGTGTGTCAGTGTCACCATTTACCAGTGTTACATTTTGTGTGTCAGTGTCACCATTTACCAGTGTTACATTTTGTGTGTCAGTGCTACCATTTACCAATGTTACATTTTTTGTGTCAGTGTCACCATTTACCAGTGTTACATTTTTTGTGTCAGTGTCACCATTTACCAGTGCTACATTTTGTGTGTCAGTGTCACCATTTACCAGTGTTACATTTTTTGTGTCAGTGCTACCATTTACCAATGTTACATTTTTTGTGTCAGTGCTACCATTTACCAATGTTACATTTTTTGTGTCAATGCTACCATTTACAAGTGTTTCATTTTGTGTGTCAGTGCTACCATTTACCAGTGTTACATTTTGTGTGTCAATGTCACCATTTACCAATGTTATATCTTGTGTGTCAGTGTCACCATTTACCAGTGTTACATTTTATGTGTTTCAGGGTTCAGTAGCCAAGAAACCTTACAATCCCATCATTGGTGAGACGTTCCACTGTTCGTGGCACGTGCACAACTCCACAGACACTCTACTGACATACACAGCCGAACAGGTGTCACACCATCCCCCAGGTATGTGCACAACTCCACAGACACTCTACTGACATACACAGCCGAATAGGTGTCACACCATCCCCCAGGTATGTGCACAACTCCACAGACACTCTACTGACATACACAGCCGAACAGGTGTCACACCATCCCCCAGGTATGCGCACAAACTCCACAGACACTCTACTGACATACACAGCCGAACAGGTGTCACACCATCCCCCAGGTATGTGCACAACTCCACAGACACTCTACTGACATACACAGCCGAACAGGTGTCACACCATCCCCCAGGTATGTGCACAACTCCACAGACACTCTACTGACATACACAGCCGAACAGGTGTCACACCATCCCCCAGGTATGTGCACAAACTCCACAGACACTCTACTGACATACACAGCAGAACAGGTGTCACACCATCCCCCCAGGTACTACCAGATGGGCTGTGATTGCAGATGTAACAGCTTGTGTACTACCTCACTTGACATCTTGTGTACTGTCCTACATAACAGCTTTACATTGGCACCTTTCCGTCTTGACAGACGATAGTTTGGTACATTGTGCTTCAAAAAAGGCTTAATAACTACAATCCATGGCGGTGGCGAGTGTGGCTGGTAACAGCTTATGTACTACATTACATGACATTTTGTGTAGTGTCCTACATAACAACTTGTGTGCTACATTACATGACTATCTTGTGTAGTGTCCTACTTGTGTGCTAGATTACATGACAGCTTGTGTACTGTCCCACATAACAACGTGTGTGCTACATCACATGACATCTTGTGAACTGTCCCACATAAAAACTACTATTTCACATGACATCTTGTGTACTGTCCCACATAACTTGTATGCTACATTACATGACATCTTGTGTACTGTCCCACATAACTTGTATGCTACATTACATGACATTTTGTGTACTGTCCCACATAACTTGTATGCTACATTACATGACATTTTGTGTACTGTCCCACATAACTTGTATGCTACATTACATGACATTTTGTGTACTGTCCCACATAACTTGTATGCTACATTACATGACATCTTGTGTACTGTCCCACATAACTTGTATGCTACATTACATGACATTGTGTGTACTGTCTCACATGGCAGCTTGTATGCTACATTACATGACATTTTGTGTACTGTCTCACATGGCAGCTTGTATGCTACATTACATGACATTGTGTGTACTGTCTCACATGGCAGCTTGTATGCTACATTACATGACATTGTGTGTACTGTCTCACATGGCAGCTTGTGTGCTACATTACATGACATTGTGTGTACTTTCTCACATGGCAGCTTGTATGCTACATTACATGACATTTTGTGTACTGTCTCACATGGCAGCTTGTATGCTACATGACATGACATTGTGTGTACTGTCTCACATGGCAGCTTGTATGCTACATTACATGACATTGTGTGTACTGTCTCACATGGCAGCTTGTATGCTACATTACATGACATTGTGTGTACTGTCTCACATGGCAGCTTGTATGCTACATTACATGACATTGTGTGTACTGTCTCACATGGCAGCTTGTATGCTACATTAGATGACATTGTGTGTACTGTCTCACATGGCAGCTTGTGTGCTACATTACATGACATCTTGTGTACTGTCCCGCATAACAACTTGTGTGCTGCATTACATGACATCTTGTGTACTGTCCCGCATAGCAGCTTGTGAACTTTCATACATGATAACTTGTGCACTACCTCGCTTAATAATTAGTGTACAACCTCACATAATAATGTGTGTACTACCTCACATAATAATTAGTGTGCTACCTCACATAATAACTTGTGCACTGCTTCAGATAACTTGTGCACTACCTCACATAATAATTTATACTCTACCTCACATAACTTGTACGCTACCTCACATAATAATTTGTGCACTATCTCACAAAATAACTTGTGCTCTACCTCACATAACTTGTGCACTACCTCACATAATAATTTGTACACTACCTAACATAACTTGTGCACTACCTAACATAACTTGTGCACTTTCTAATATAGCTTGTGTACACTACCTCACATAACTTGTGCACTTTCTAATATAGCTTGTGTACACTACCTCACATAACTTGTGCACTACTTCACATAATAATTTGAGTACTTCCTCACATAATAACTTGTGCACTACCTCATATGTGCACTATCTCACATAATAATTTGTACACTACCTCACATAACTCATATAATAATGCGTCTACTGTAAGAGGTCTCGGTGTATTTATTAATATTTCAGTTTCTGAGATGTGCTGCAGTTTATAACCCAGTTTTGTTTGATGTTAAAATCTCATAGAAAGTGAGTAGTTTTCTTCTTGTTGTTTACCTAACTTGTTATAATACAAAATATAAGAGACTTCACCATTTGCTGTCTTCCCACAGTTTCAGCATTTTATTTTGAGTGTCCCCAAAACAACATCAAAATGAACGCATCAATTTACACAAAGTCACAGTTCATGGGCTTGTCTATAGGTGTTTCCATGGTGGGCAAAGGTAAGGTGAGAATCTGGGATGTGCCAGGGTTGTCAGGATGCTCTTTGGTGTCGCTGTCATCAGTTTTCTTCTTCTGTCTCTGTCTGTCTTTCTGTCTGCTGGTTTCTCTGTTGGTAGTTGTGTCTGCCTCTGTTTGTCTGGTCTATCTTTTTGTTTTTGTCAGGTTATCTATATGTCTATCTTGTCTATCTGTCTGTCTATTTCACTCTCTCCCAATGCATCTATGTATCTGTCTGTCTATCAATCCATTCACCAACCCATCCACCCCTCCCTTACTCTTTGTCTGCTTATCTGTCTATTTGTCCTTATATTTTATCTGTTTGTATATCTATCCTTCCATCCACCTATGATTTTGCCTGTCTATGCTGTCTGTCTGTCTGTCTGTCTGTCTCTCGCTATGTGTGTGTGTGTCTGTGAGAGAGAGAAAGAGAAAGAGAGTGAGTGAGAGAGAGAGAGAGAGTGAAAGAGAGAGAACTTTTGAACAATTCACAAACCAATCAATATCTACTATAGAACTACTTTCTGACTCCTTACATTTGCACATTTGTCTATCTAGCTATGATTTTGCCTTTATGTGCTTCTACCTGTATTTATATGTGTGTGAACTTGTAATTACTTCACATGTCACTCATCAGTATCTAGTATATAATTACTTTCTTCACTGAAGGAGTTTTCAAAGACATCTGGTCACTTCTTCTCATAAATAAAGTGGCCTAGTATATATGAAATTCTGATTACGTCACATCAACACCTTCAAAGGGATTACATTATCTTGACCAGAATATTTCACATCAACATCTTCAAGGGGATTACATTATCTTGACCAGAATATGTCCCTGAAACATTGAAGTCATTTCTCAATGTGGTATATATGTTGTCGCTTTCGCAATACTTAGAGTTGTCAGCTCTTAGCAGTCCAGTGCCATTCTTATAAAGAATGAATCACCAAATAACGAGAAGTAGAATCGGTAAACTTTACTAGAACATCATTACAGGTGACAACATGGACGTTGCGGCCAGAGGATTCGTCAACACACAAACAGCAAACACACACAGATACTCATCTCATCTCATCTCATCATGTTCCTCTTGTACCTTGCGGTGTCGAGGTGAAGTATAAACTTCGTGAGAGTGCCCGGTTATGGGCTTCGTATATCGACATTCCCATGGATTCTGTTATTCCCTCCGTCCAGCGTTTACGTGGTCGGCCTCTTCCTCTGTTTCCATCTGGTCTGTACGTCATTGCCTGTTGTGGCATGCTGTTGACTGGTAGCCTACTTGCATGGCCAAACCATTTGACTTGCTGCTTTCTAATAAAATCTAGAGCAGCTTTAACCCCCACTTTAGTCCTGATTTCTTCATTTCTGATCTTATCTCTTCTTGATACGTTGAGTATTCTTCTCAGGAACCTCATTTCTGTTGTTGTGATTTTTCTTTTCTCTTTTTCTGTCATTGTCCAGGTTTGGCATTGGTAGCACAGAGTTGGTAGGAAGATTGTGTTGTAAAGTGCTTTCTTAGTAGTTATTGATACATGTTTGTTCTTTAGTATTGGTGCCATTTGTCCAATGAGTTGATTTGCCTTATTGCACCTATTTTCGATCTCGTCTTCTGATCTGCCATTTGATGATATTATACTTCCTAGGTACTTGAAGCTCTTTACTTGTTTCAAGGGATGTTCGTTTAGGTGAATTGTTGCTGTTTGTTCTTCTTTAGTTATAGTCATTACCTCTGTTTTGCTTGTGCTAATTTTCATGTTATGTTCCCTACACATTTCGTTTAGACTATTCATGTGGTCTTGTAATTCAGCTTCTGATTTTGCTATTAGTGCTTGGTCGTCCGCAAACAGGAGTTCTCTAATGGTTAGATTTGCAGATGGTTCTTCTTCTGTGTTCTCGTCATGCGGTATTCTTGCTGTCTCTGCTTGGCTGGTTTCTTTACATATGTTGTCTATATATGTTATGAACAAGAGAGGGGACAGGACACAACCTTGTCGTACTCCAGATCTTATGGTGAAGGGTTCTGAGTGTCCTCCAGTTGCTCTCACTATGCATTCACTGTTGTCGTATAAACTTCTACATAGGTTTGTTAGATGTGTACTCACTCCATATTGTTTAAGGATTTCCCACAGCTTGTTTCTATCTACCCTATCAAATGCCTTTTCTTGGTCAACAAAGGCTAAGTAGAGTGTTTCATTGAATTCAATTGATTTTTCTATAAGTTGTCTAAGAGCAAAAATGGCGTCTGTGCATCCTTTGTTTTTCCTAAATCCAAGCTGCGTTTCGCTTAGCTGGGGTTCTAAAGTAGATAAAGTAGACACACAGATACACCTACATGAAAAACACAGCAGGAGAATATACACATAGGAGTTACTTTTTAGTTTGCTTCTTGTGGACTGGACACGTGTGGTTGAATATCGCGTGCATGAGTATAACAGACTAGATTGGAAATATGGCTGTGACGGGAAAGGCGTGCATGATTATAGCAAACCGACTAGACTGGAAATGTGGCTGTGACAGGAAAGGCATGCATGATTATAGCAAACCGACTAGACTGGAAATGTGGCTGTGATGGGAAAGCAGAGGTTAAGGAGCCATTCATACGAAGTTGATGTCTTGCTGTTGCTCTTTCCCAAACTAGGTCTATGGGCTCATGAAAAGAGCAAGTGATTGTTGGAGTGACAATAATAGGCTTTCCCTGGCGTTCAAAGTGCAGGGTGTTCTTTGAGAAGATGGTTGCTTTGTTTGTGTGAGCAATGTCTGCACAAAGATGCATGTTCTGGGATTGTTTCAGGATATATGGCCTCTGCCTCCAGCATATCCTATTTGTAACTAGACAACTACTGCATCTATTGAAGTTGTCATTGGTTTCCATTTAGGACATTTCCATCAAAACTCAAAATATATTTATGAATGTAAATCTCTTATACTGGTGTGGAAGGCAACAGAAAGCCAGCAAGAGTAAGTTTATTGACTGCTTATCTGTTACCTGAGCACATAAAGGCAGCAAAGAATAGTAACACTGTAACTTCCCATGATAAAGGCAGCAAAGAACAGTAACACTAACCTCCCGTGATAAAGGCAGCAACGAACAGTAACATTGTAACCTCCCATGATCAAAGGCAGCAAAGAACAGTAACACTATAGCCTCCCATGATAAAGGCAGCAAAGAATAGTAACATTGTAACCTCCCATGATAAAGGCAGCAAAGAACAGTAACATTGTAACCTCCCATGATAAAGGCAGCAAAGAATAGTAACACTATAGCCTCCCATGATAAAGGCAGCAAAGAACAGTAACATTGTAACCTCCCATGATAAAGGCAGCAAAGAACAGTAACATTGTAACCTCCCATGATAAAGGCAGCAAAGAACAGTAACATTGTAACCTCCCATGATAAAGGCAGCAAAGAACAGTAACACTATAGCCTCCCATGATAAAGGCAGCAAAGAACAGTAACACTATAGCCTCCCATGATAAAGGCAGCAAAGAATAGTAACATTGTAACCTCCCATGATAAAGGCAGCAAAGAATAGTAACATTGTAACCTCCCATGATAAAGGCAGCAAAGAACAGTAACACTAACCTCCCATGATAAAGGCAGCAAAGAACAGTAACACTATAGCCTCCCATGATAAAGGCAGCAAAGAACAGTAACACTATAGCCTCCCATGATAAAGGCAGCAAAGAACAGTAACACTGTAGCCTCCCATGTGTGTTGTAAGTAGTTGTAACAAAGTGACATGACACCGGCCGCCTCATCCAGACATGTTAGCTGCAGAATGAAACTAAGCATCAACAAATCTACACTGGGCTTGAAGTGAGCTGGGTAAGGGCCTTATTGGGAGATGACAGGCAGAAGAAGAAGTTCATGGATGGTGGGATGGCATGTTTACAAGACTTCTTATCCATCTTCAGACAGAATACATTCATGGACAGAGCCAGTTATATGGTGGGATAGCATGTCCATAAGGTTTCCTGTCCATCTTCAGACAAAAGAAGTTCATGGACATCATTGGCACCTTGCCGTCTTGACAGACGATAGTTTGTCCTTTAAAAAGGCATAATAACTTTTAACTATGGCGGTAGCGAGTGTGACTGATAAGGCCAATTTGCGCTGTAAATGTCCGTTCACAGTGGGTGCATGTGAACACGTGGTCATTTCCACCATCATGCACCATCTTATGTCTCAAACGCTTGGTGTGTGACTTTTCTGCAATAATTTTCTCCTTTGACTTTATTCCATTTCTGATATTTGCCCTCCATGCAACACGTTCAGCGGCGACTTGCTCCCAATGTGCATTATCAATGCCTGTATCAATCATGTCCCGCTTACACACATCTTTGTATCGTAGTAGAGGCCGACCCTGAGATCTCTTACCCATCTGTAATTCACCAAAAAAGATATCCTTTGGTATTCTACCATCATCCATCCTCCTAAGATGTCCTATCCATCTAAGTCTACGAAGACTGAGCATGGAATAAACTGTCACACAACCTGATCTTTCCAATACTTCAGTATTTGTGATTTTGTCTTGCCACTTAATACCAAGAATTCTTCGCAGACACCGCATATGAAAGCTGTTTAAATTGTTCTCTTGGTGTGAGTAAGTTGTCCAGGTTTCACTGCCATAGAGAAGAGTACTAAGGACACAGGCTTGATAGACAAGGACTTTTGTTTTGGCAGTAAGCTTCCTGTTCTCCCAGACTCTTTTTCTTAACCTGTTCATTGTTGTTGCTGCCTTACCAATCCGGATGTTGATTTCCTGATCTAGGGATAATTTGCTATTTACCACTGATCCTAGATATGTAAAATGGTCTATTATCTCTAGTTCGGCGTCGTCAATAAAGATTGATGGTACCCCATGTGCACCTTGTGACATAATCTGTGTCTTCTTTTTGCTAATTGTTAAACCAAATTCAGAACAAGCATTGGAGAATGCAGATAGTAGACATTGCAATTCTTCCTCAGAGTGGGTCGTAACTGCAGCATCATCTGCAAAAAGCAACTCTCTGATCAGTACCCTCCTAATTTTGGTCTTAGCCTTCAATCTCTGAGCATTGTAGAGGCCGCCATCTGAGCGTGAGTGAATGTATATACCACCATCCTGATCACGAAATGCATATTTCAGTAGAAGTGAAAAGTATATTCCAAAGAGGGTGGGAGCTAGTACACAACCTTGCTTAACTCCACTCTTGATTTCAAATTCTTCAGAAGTTGCACCATCAAACTTGATTATACCCTTCATGCCTGTGTGGAACGATTCCACAATGGACAGAAGAGTTGGTGGGCAGCCAATCTTCTTTAGTGCCTTGAACAGACCCTCACGACTGACCAAATCAAATGCCTTTGTGAGGTCGATGAAGGCAATAAACAGTGGTTGATTCTGTTCACAGCATTTTTCTTGCATTTGTCGCAATGAGAATATCATATCAGTGGTAGACCGGTTCTGTCGAAAGCCACACTGTGATTCGGGGTAGACTTGATCTCCTAGGACTTGAAGTCTGCGCAGAACAATTCTGGCAAATACTTTTCCAACAATACACAGAAGTGAGATACCCCTATAGTTGTTGCAGTCGCTCCGATCGCCCTTGTTCTTGTACAGTGTTATGATGCTTGAATCTTTGAAATCCTGTGGGACTTGTCCTTCACGCCAGCATAGCTCTATTAGCTGGTGGATCTGTATAGTGAGTGTGTCTTGCCCACTCCTGATAACCTCTATTGGAATCCCATCCTTACCTGGAGCCTTGCCAGATGCAAGTTCATTTATAGCACACTTAACTTCTGTTATGGTGGGAAGTGTGTCCAGGTGGTCAAGAGTTGGTAGAGCCTCTATGGCGTTGAGGGCATTATCCGCTAGTTTGGTCTCACTTGAGTAAAGCTCCAAATAGTGCTCTGTCCATCTGCTGTTTCTTATCAGTGATGACTTCTCCAGTCAAGGTTTTCAATGGTGCACTTCTTTTGATCACTGGACCACAGGCTTTCTTTATTCCTTCATACATGCTTCTTATGTCTCCCTTATCACTTGCGATTTGAATGGACTCACATAACTTGATCCAATAATCATTTGCACACTGCCTGGCAGCCTTTTGCACATCCTTCCTAGCTTGCCTTAGCTCACTCAGAGTGTTACGCGTTGGTCTTTCCTTGTTTCTTAAGAGAGCTTTCTTCTTCTTATCAATCAAGGGCTGCAGAGTCTCGCTGTTGGCCGCAAACCAGTCCTGCCTCTTATGATCCACAGTGCCGTAAACCTTTACGGCAGTTTTACAAAGAGTTTCCTTAAGTTTATTCCATTTATCATTTACTGTACAATTTTCTGGTGTATCAGTGAAAGCGTCTTCAAGTTGCTGTTGAAACTGAAAGCACTTTTCAGGATCATGAGTGTTAATAATATTAATCCTGGGGCTAGATTTGTGTTTAGCTGTGTAGATTCTCTTTGGTCTCAGTCTAACCCTTGCAACAACCAAAGAATGATCCGTATCACAGTCAGCACTGTGGTAACTACGAGTCAATGATATAAGGTTCAGATGTTGTCTCCGTGTGATGATGAAGTCCAGCTGGTGCCAATGGCCGGATCTTGGATGTTTCCATGTGACCTTATGCATCTCTTTTGTTTTAAAAAAAGAGTTTGTAATACATAGGCCATTTCTGGTGCAATGCTCCAGCAGCCTTTGCCCATTTTCATTCATGCGACCGATGTTGTATTTTCCAAGGCACACTGGCCATGAACTCGAGTCCTTGCCCACACGAGCATTGAAATCACCGAGCATATAAATGTAGTCGGATTTTGGAACTGCCTTGATCACAGAGTCTAACTCCTCATAGAACAAATCCTTCACATCATCAGAGGAATCGAGTGTCGGTGCATATGCAGTAATAATGGTGGCAAACCCACAAGAGGTTGCCAAGCGCAGGGATAATAGTCTTTCATTTCCTCCTGCTGGAATTTCAATCATTCCCAGTAGCGAATTCTTCACTGCAAAGCCCACACCGTGTTGCCTTTTTTCTGCCTGCCCTTTACCCTTCCAGAAAAAGGTGTAGTTGTTTTCCCTGAGTGACCCTTCCTCAGCGAGGCGAGTCTCCTGCAGGCCAGCAATATCAATGTTAAGACGATTGAGTTCGGCGTCAATCACAGCCGTTTTTCTCACATCGTCAATATTGGTCAAGTCAGTGGAAAATCCTGGACACATGGTTCTCACGTTCCAGGTTGCAAGCCGTAGCTTGAGGTTTCTATTTATATTTTTGTTTGTACCTGGTGCATTGGTTTTACAGCCTGCGATTCAGATTTTGTCCTAGCCCCAAGCACCCATTGAAGCAGGCAGGCTGTGGCGGATCAGCACCCAATTCGTTCATGGACAGAAAGCCAGATATATGGTGGGATAGCATGTCCATAAGGCTTCCTGTCCATCTTCAGACAGAAGAAGTTCATGGACAGAAAGCCAGATATATATGGTTGGAAGCCATGAAAATCGCCATCATGTCTAACCTACCATATAAGGAGGCTAGGAGGCAGTACAAGACGACCAACCGACTCACCAAAAGTGACAAAGCACAATTGGAAGGCCAACTGAAGGACCTGAGAACACAGTTCAAAAACATGGAGGAAGAAAAAGACAAGACGCAAGAAACCCAGATAATGGCCGTTCAGCGCATCCTGGATGACCTGAAGCAAGTCCAGCAGAAGATAGAGCAGGATGTCACTCGAATGGCTGCTATAAAAGCTGAAACTGATGAAACCTTACTAAAAATCCAAGAAGAAAGAGAAAAGACAGAAGAAACGCTCAAACAGATTCAAGAAGAAAGACAACAACTAGAACTACTCAAGGCCAACTGAACCAGAAAACACAAAGACTCAGACAGAAGAAGAATAATCAGAAAGTGAAATAGAACTGGATGAAAATGGATACCCAGACCAAGAAAGATTTTTCGAGAGACGGTATCGAAACAGCCTAGTCGGACCCGGCAACGACACACGGAATCAATCAAGACCGAAAAGATTCAAAGACAACCAGAGATGGGGAAGGAGGTGGAACACCAGGAGAGACAACTGGTAAAACTTCCTGAAAGAAACAGCACCATATGACGGGGTGGGTACCCAATTACTCCAGGCCTCAACAAGTGCGCGACTCTGTCCAGACATGAAATACCTTATCAAGAGAGTAACGAACAAAATGAACCAACCAGAAGCCAGGCAGCTGAAAACAAGCAGCCCGATCTACGAACGAATCAAAACAAGCCACACAATAAAGGACCCAAATACAACCAAACTGATATAGTCGAAGGTTGAACGGGGCCATTCGTTTCAGGAGTTGAAATTGAAATTGATGTCCACATAGCTTCCTGTCCATCTTTAGACAGAATAAGTTCATGGACAGAAAGCCCAGACATATGGTGGGTTGAAATGTCGAAAAGACTTCCCGTCTATTTTCAGACAGAATAAGTTCATGGACAGAAAGCCAGATATATTGTGAAACGCATGTTAAAAAAACTTTCTGTCCATCTTCAGGCAGAACAATCTGATGCGACAGTGATCACACAGAATGTACATTCATTTTTAAGTTCACATGTTTATTTTCACAGTGCGCTTACGTCTAGATGAACACGGGGAGGACTATGTTTTTGGTTTGCCGAGTGCATATGCTCGTTCTATATTAACGGTGCCATGGGTAGAGCTTGGGGACAAAGTACAGATGGTCTGTGAGAAGACCGGACTGTCAGCACATATCACCTTTCATACAAAGGTAACTGGGTTATCTTATGTTGGCATCTGTCATTTTTCTCATTCATCATCCATTCGTAGTTGTTCTACTTGTACTCTGGGATGTAAAGGTAACAGCTTACTGAGTTCCATTAGTGTTTTGATGTAAACTTTAGAATTTATTGTCTCCCCTCAAGGTATCATTTCCACAAGAGTCACATCATCAGTTCCCAAAAAGACAGTAATAATAATCTTTCCTGTTGATGGGGTTGTCTTGAACTTCTTTGTTTTTTGGTGATTGTGGATGTCAAAATGCTCCATTATTTCAGAATAAATTGGTTTCCCTTGAAATCTGTGCCCCATTTGTAAGATTTTGTGGAACTCATCTTGCGCAAATCTTTTTTTTGTTGCTCTCACTCGTTTTGACCTAAAGTGTAGTCCATACACACTATTTATAGTAGTGATAAACTGAATTTTGCTTGTGGATTAGCTTTCTCTATTAACAGTGTCCCTCGCTATCAGGTGAACCCACTCCAACTTCAGAGGTACTTGTAATTTACATCCCCAAGTCAAGGACGACATGTGAGCATTTTAGTCCAGCTGTCCGGTGTAGGGATTGAGCCCCTAACCTCGGCATCAGCACACCAGATGTTTAAAAACATGCATTCTTACCCATTCGACCATGCTGACCTGCGCGCAAACCTTTTAATATGTGAGAGTTTTGATCATTTTAATCACACTATACATGCTGAAAGACACTGCAAGGCCAGTTGTTGGCTAATAATGCACCTGTCACCACGAATAATGGTATCAACATGGTTCAACATGTCTGCGCTGGTAGCCGTGGCCGAGTGTCCAGAGCATGGAAGATCATGCAGCTCTGTCTCTTCACTTTCTGAAGCTTTAACTCTCTCAGCCCAGTGACTCATAGTACTTCTATCGGCTGCATAACTTCCATAAACATCACACAAACTTTTGTGAATGTTCACAGTTTTTTTATTTCGCAGCCATAAATTCTGTTACAGTTGACTGTTTGTAAGGCAAGTTTTTCACACATGCCATTTTAATGGATTACTGTAGCTTTTCTGATTATCCAAATGTAGCACAGCTTCACAGATGCAATCAAAATATCCCACATATGAAGTGTGCTAAATTTTGTGCTTCTCTCTTTATTATTCGTTGAGAAAAATAATGTAGTGCATTACTTTCTGACCGACCCTTGTAGATTGCAAAGGGGAAATAGGACCTTGTCTAAATCAGAGAGAAATAAGACCTTGGCTGGACTAGAGAGAAACAGGACCTTAGCTAGACTGTAGAGAGAAATTGGACCTTAGCTAAACTGTAGAGAGAAATGGGACCTTACCAAGACTGTGGATGGAAATTGGGCATTACATAGACTGAATGAATGACGAACAGGCTTTATTTTTAATGGGTTAAGAATTGGGCAGTCAGGCCCATCTGACACTCTGCCCTTCGTATCTCTGAAGTGAGAAATTGAACATGATCAAGACTGTAGAAGAAACTTACCTAGAGCAGTTGCTTGGAATGAAGACGATGAAAGAAAAATGAGCTGAATCGTATTTCTTCTGGCAGCCCTTCTATGGAGGCAAGCTGCATCATGTGACTGCTGAAGCCAAGAATGTGAAGACTGGTGACATTTTCTGTAAAGTGGCAGGAGAGTGGAACAACTCATTGGAGATCTCATACTTAACACCATCTAACGTAAGTTGTGTTATGTGTAGTATGCTTTGTTGTAGCTAATGTAATTTGTTCACCTTACAGCATTATTTTATGCAGTTGTTTCCTTTCTCTACCATTCCATTATTTGTCCATTACCTCTACCCCATTCAACCTCCGAAGAGAAGTTATAATGAAGGCCCATCCCAGCCTGATTAATAATCTTTTGACATATGCAGCCACAGTTTGGATATTAGTTTGAAAGGGATTGTTGTCCAAAGAGGGTAATGTGTCCTTGAGTAACCGTTATTATATATTATATCTTATATAAGTTGTTTCCCCTGAGAGCAGTTTTTATGACAGCTGTTGTATGTTTTCCTTCAACATTTTTAATGTTAGCTAATGCAAGTTGTTTCCCTTACAGTATTCTTTGGGCAGTTATTTCACTTTCAACTGTCCTTACCACAACTAATGCAATTCGCTCCTCTGATGAAATTGTATAAGCAGCTGTTTCCATCAGGGCATTATAGATGACAGCTCATGAATGCTCACTCTGATTGATTGATTGATTGGTTGGTTGATTGATTGATTGATTTAGGAACCAACATCACAGCATTCGGGGCATTCCCATAAGCGCTCCGTCCCCATCCTCAGCAGCCAGCGAAGAGTTCCAACACTAATAGTACCAGTAGCAATCTGATTATATGTCCGTCTCGCCTTTCCTCTGAGTGTCGATTGTCGGCCAGATCCCCTCATCACCCCTCACTGTTGCATTCTTGCCAGACCATGGTGATCCATTTGCTCCTCCGAGGTGTACATGTGCTCCCACAAGGCCGCAACCACGTCTGCCTTATCATGCATCAATACTCCACCAAGTTTTGCAGAGCCAGCCAGTCTGTCCGCCTGTTCATTCCCCAGTACACCAGAATGCCCCGGAGAAAAGGTCCAGGCGATGCTTGTCACCCGTGACTTCCGAAGCGAAGCAAGCCACTCTGCACGAAGCTTGCTTGTCCTCACCCTATTCAGCATGCTTTCTGAGTCAGTTACAATCACAATGTGTGTGTATAGCGTATTCTCCATCCAGCGGAAAGCTGCACTGACCGCCTCCACCTCCATTCTTAAGCTAGATGTTGTGGTATCATATGCCAGGCTCTCCTGCACCAAACGTCGACCATTAGCTTTTGCTAGGAACCCCTAGGCACTTCTCCTGCCTCTCAACACTGAACCATCTGTGTATATAATCACATCACCCGGGCGAGTATTATCCTGAATTAGTTGCTGAATTTCCACTTCCATGGCCCCCTGCTGGCCACTCCCTGCACTCCCGGCTCAATGTGATTATAACTCTGCACAAGTCTGACTGCTCCGCAGGCACTCTGACCCACTCCTCTCCTCGCCTAATGTTCTCCAAATGCACACCTGTCTGATCGTATCCTCCGCCTGAGCTATCCATGATTTCCCTCTTATCAGTCGCTGACCCTTAACTGTGTCCAGCGCCTCATGCAAAGGGTGATCTGTGTCTGCAGCTACTCTGAGGTACACCTTTGCCTGCATCACCTTGAGCCTACCAGCAACAGTCGGCAAACCAAGGATGTAACGCATACACACTACTGGGGTGTCTCTGGTGCATCCCAGAATGACTCCCATAGCTTTGTTCTGTATGCGCTCTAATTTCACCAACTGACTCTTTGAGACAGTGAGCAGTCCTAGTCCATAATCAATCACTGAGAGGATCAAGTGCTGGTATAGTGTGAAAAGCATTCTCTGCTCTGTGTCCATTGCAGCCATAGTTTTAAGTGTATTGAGTCCCTTTTGTGATCTTGTCACAACCGTCTCCACATGGTCCTTGAAGGACAGGCTCCTGTCAAATGTGATTCCCAGATACTTCAGTTTGTTCTCTCTGTTGACGCTTCTACCATCTATCACGAGGCTTGGGACATCAGTTCTCACAATCCTGTTGTCCAGAGAGCACCACAAAACAGCCGCCTTTTCCGGGTGGATGACACCACTCATTTCAGTGCACCAGTCAATCACTTTGTCTATTGTCGCCTGTAGCTCCTGGGCTGTTTGCTCCCTATCTCTCCCCTGCCTATATGCAAGAATATCATCTGCAAATTTTAGTATTCTTCCAACCCCTGGTGCTTCTAGGTTAGCAATCTTGCTCACTCTCAAGATTCTTAATGCAGTTGCTTCCTCTGTAACTATTTATAACAACTTAAACAACTACTAGTAATGTGTAAGTATTGATAGACTGCTGCCCATGTAGAACAGAAGGGATAATGTGGTTGACCAGAACCACTAATGCAAAGTTAAGGAGAGGACTAGACAGATTCCAGCAGATTGGCTGACTGGTACCTGGCTGTCTGGACAGACGATTGTTACATTGTGCTTCAAAAAGGGCATAATAACTACGACCCATGGTGGTAGAGATTTTGACTGATCAGACCCCTCCATAGCACAAAGCATAGGCTGAATTGAAGAGACCATGTATTGCCCATGCAGCATGATCCCTTTCTTAGTCTGTTTAGTTTATTCCAGAGGAAATTTAACACCAATAAAGCTGAAAGAAGTTGAGCTGCAGAAGCTGCCAGATCAGCAAAGCAATGCTCTAACTGTTTGCCTGTTGGAGCTTCAAACCTTAACCAATTGACCACAAAGGCTTAGGACCTGGTCTGCCCTGCCAAGACATTTAGTCTTTAGGCTGCATTTCCTTGCCCAAAGATAAGGCTTGTATCCTCCATATTGTACTCCTCAGTCCAAATCCGTTGACACAGTGTGGGGTGTCGAGTTTGGTGAGTGCAGCCCAAGATTTAAAATCAGGTAGTACCGTCTACTGTTATAGGTAGTTCAGTCATATTTGACCAAGACCTGACAAAAAGCGAGTTAAGACGTGACAAAAAGCAAATTAAAACATATCAAAAAGCAAATTAAGACCTGACAAAAAGCGAATTAAGACCTGACAAAGAGTGAATTAAGACATGACAAAAAGCAAATTAAGACATGACAAAAAGCAAATTAAGACTGAGGAAAAGGTGCTGGATATGGCACACATTAAGAAAACCTGATACTGGTATGACTAGAAAGTCCTTTCTCTGGAAACCTTAGAGTAAATGAAATAGAGATAGATCTAAAAATGCATTGAAAAGAGAATTAGAGGCAGAGAAAATATGGGGAAGGGGGGGGGGGGGGTACTTGAAGAAGATCACAGCTGACTGGACGGCCGGGTGTGGGTTGGTTGAGGTCCTGTGCTCTAATGGAGGATAAAGGACAGAAGAAGAAGTAGAATGTAAGTTGTTGGTCGTACTAAGAGTTTACAGTGAATAAGGATGTTGCTTCTCTTACAGCATTCTTTATGCAGTTGTTTATTTACAGTATTCATTGTGGCAGGTACCGTAAGTTTCTTCACTCACAGCACTATTTTGCAACATCTAATTTTATGCTTTTTGTTTGCCGTATAAAATTCTGTATTTAAACGGTATTAAAAACCTGTGGTACAACACTCGCAAACAAGTAACAGTAAAATTGTTGAGAACATGCATGTCTCCTGTGGCAACACCTGAATGTGAGTCACTGACCATTTACAATCAGTAAAGAAAACATTAGAGGCATTAGAGCTCAGATATTACGGACAAATTCTAAGAATATCTTGGGCCAAACAGAAGAAAAATACTGAAATTCCACAAGACCTGAACGTGGAAAAAGAGCTGGCTCATAAACAGCAACATGTCTCTGACACTAAAATACTGTGGCCATATTAAACATGACAGTGGCTGGGAGAGGACAGGGATGGAAGGCCTGGTTCCTGGCAGAAGTGGCAGGGTCCACCAGCAAGAGGATGGACACAGGACGTAGCAGACGTGGGCATGAGGCAGGAGAAGTGGCCAGGCATTGGGAGGCTTTTCTGTGCACCTTCATGAGAACGATGTTCTGCAAATAGCTGTTACTTAATGATTCTGTGCAACAAGATTTGCATGCAGACACGTTTGGTGAACTCTCACTAATTAACTAGTGGTATGGCAGCTTCAGTCGGCTCTGTGGGGAATGGGTTATTGATGCAATTCGTAATCCCGCATTCCATGTGCAAAACACAGCAGCGGGCGATTTGGCAGCAGGCCGTCATGCTTTGGTTACCATACAATTCGGAAAGCAATGGCAAACTACTGAACGTAAACTTGCCCAGAAATCACAAACTGCCAAAAACAATGCTGGAGTTGACTGCTACGTCCTGTAAAGGATATGCAACTAACTAACGGCAGCTTCGAGGTTATGACATGCACCTGTGGCTTGTGCAGACCTGGTAACAATTCACAATGTGTACTGAGTAGATTTTTACAAATAAGGAAAGGACGGTATTCTTCCCTCTAATTCTGAAGTTAGATTAGACACCTGGCCTTCTCGGACAAGGTGAAAATGTCAGAAGACCAGTCTGTAAATTGCATATGTTAAAAACTTCTCCACAATTGGAAATTGAAAAGAACATGCCATTTAGGCCGTGCCCAAGCTAACTTTCAAAATTGCCTGCTCTATTTCCAACCACACAAGCATGTCCTGGGGAAAAAAATTCAACAGATGCTCTATTTGTTATTGTTGAATTGAAGCCTGGCACTGCCCAAATCATGCCTGTTTTCACCTGTCTCATCAAACTTTGTGAGTCCATTACAATTAAGCAGTCTTTGACTGGAATTACAATGCATATCTAAATAAATGGAGAAAATCTTACATAGGTTAGCTGTTTCAAGTATCTTGGAACACTTATGGCATCAGATGGAAGATGCCTTGTAAAAATTAGATCAGAAATTGACTTTGCAAGAATATTCTTTTGCAAGATAGAAAACATACTAACCAATAAAAAGCTGTCATCTGCAGTGAGAAATAGTGTTAAGATGCTATATGGAAATTGTACTGTTCTACACAGTAAGCAGACAAAATGAAGATAATCTATGGGCAGCAGAAATATGGTTCTGAGAATACCATTGATGGACAGAACACATATGTGAACTGAGACTTTGGAGATCTGCTCAGTCTCTTCCTGCAGAAGTCACATGGTGTGGATAATAGATTGTCCCTGCCTCCCAGCAGTGGTGTGGTTAATACAATTTTCCTGCCTTCCAGCAGTGGTTTGGGTAACAAATTGTCCCTGCCTCCCAGCAGTAGTGTGGGTAATGGATTGTCCATGTCTCCCAGCAGTGGTGTGGGTAACTATCCATGCCTCCCAGCAGTGGTGTGGGTAACTCCGTGTCTCCCAGCAGTGGTGTGGGTAACGGATTGTTTCTGCCTCCCAGCAGTGGTGTGGGTAACTGTCCATGTCTCCCAGCAGTGGTGTGGGTAACTCCGTGTCTCCCAGCAGTGGTGTGGGTAACTGTCCGTGTCTCTCAGCAGTGGTGTGGGTAACTGTCCATGTCTCCCAGTAGTGGTGTGGGTAACTGTCCATGTCTCCCAGCAGTGGTGTGGGTAACTGTCCATGTCTCCCAGCAGTGGTGTGGGTAACTGTCCATGTCTCCCAGCAGTGGTGTGGGTAATTGTCCATGTCTCCCAGTAGTGGTGTGGGTAACTGTCCATATCTCCCAGCAGTGGTGTGGGTAACTGTCCATGTCTCCCAGCAGTGGTGTGGGTAACTATCCATGCCTCCCAACAGTGGTGTGGGTAACTCCGTGTCTCCCAGCAGTGGTGTGGGTAACTCCGTGTCTCCCAGCAGTGGTGTGGGTAACGGATTGTTTCTGCCTCCCAGCAGTGGTGTGGGTAAATTATTGTCCTTGCCTCGCAGCAGTGGTGTGGGTAAATTATTATCCTTGCCTCCCAGCAGTGGTGTGGGTAAATTATTATCCTTGCCTCCTAGCAGTGGTATGGGTAAATTATTGTCCTTGCCTCCTAGCAGTGGTATGGGTAAATTATTGTCCTTGCCTCCCAGCAGTGGTGTGGGTAAATTATTGTCCTTGCCTCTCAGCAGTGGTGTGGGTTATGGATTGTCCCTGCCTCCCAGCAGAAACCAAAGGGTGTAAATACTGTTTACCCCTGTCTCACAGCCTGTTAGTTAAACATCTACCTGTCTTGGCCTGCATTTATTGGGACAAGTTCCAACATTGATTCTCCGTTCCAGCCAAAATCACCCTTGGTACAGATTTTCTTTTGTTGGAAGGTTTCTCATTTGTAAATTCAGCCTTGACAGTCATCTTTAAGAAGCAGCAATCTTCACCGACTCAACTGTAGTAGTTCTTGGGGTGTATAATATACTTGGCCAAATTAACACTTTTTTTACAGAAGAAAAGAAGAAAACTATCAAGTGGAGGTGAACTGGTTGGTCGCGTTTTTTCTTGTCTGACATTTGCATTAAATTTTCACATTGGCTTTCAAATTGTTGTTTTTTTGTGTATTCATTTCAAGAATACACTCAACATTCCACTTCTTATATTTGTTTGTTTTATTGTTTTTAAAATAAATTTCTTAGTCATACATTGGAATTGATTTTCTCAGCTTATTTAACTTCTGTTGGGTTCTGGACGTTTGGTTTGTTTTGTTAATTGTATTCTAAATTCTGATTTCAACTAATATGTTTTAGATATATTAAATAATATATTCCATATACATTTATTTTAAAATTCCGGCATTTTTAAAATAAAATGATATGTTGCTGATGGCGTGTGAATATGGGTGTACCACATTTGTTCAGTACATGGTGTGTAAATATGGGTGTACCACATTTGTTCAGTACACAGTGTGTAAATATCAGTGTACCACATTTGTTCAGTACACCTTGAGGTGTGTAAATATGGGTGTACCACATTTGTTCAGTACACCTTGAGGTGTGTAAATATGGGTGTGCCACATTTGCTCAGTACACCTTGAGGTGTGTATATATGGGTGTGCCACATTTGCTCAGTACACCTTGAGGTGTGTACATATGGGTGTACCACATTTGCTCAGTACACCTTGAGGTGTGTACATATGGGTGTGCCACATTTGCTCAGTACACCTTGAAGTGTGTAAATATGGGTGTGATACATTTGCTCAGTACACCTTGAAGTATGTGAATATGGGTGTAGCACCATTTGCCCAGTACACCTTGAGGTGTGTGGCACCATTTCCCAGTACACCTTGAGGTACGTGAATATGGGTGTGGCACCATTTGCCCAGTACACCTTGAGGTGTGTGAATATGGGTGTGGTACATTTACCCAGTACACCTTGAGATGTGTAAATATGGGAGTAACACATTTGCCTAGTACACCTTGAGGTGTGTAAATATGGGTGTAACACATTTGTCTAGTACACCTTGAGGTGTGTAAATATGGGTGTAACACATTTGCCTAGTACACCTTGAGGTGTGTAAATATAGGTGTAACACATTTTCCCAGTACATCTAGAGGTGTGTAAATATGTGTGTAAAGTGTGTTTGTTCATTTAGTATTCTCTGTGCAAATGTAAAAGATACAACACACCAAACATTCCTTGATATACACAGGCACTAGCCAATCACATCTAGTGCATTGTTTGGTCATCATCATCAAGTGCCTTGCCAGCTGGCATAGACAATCATGCTTCCCCACAAATTGATCTCTGATGGCATGGATCAGTTCATGAGTTGACTCCCTTCCTTGCCATGACACAAGATTCAGTATTTTCTCTCCCTGTCTTCCTCTATCTCTCTTTCCACAAATCTTTCTGGTTGTCACATTTGAGTTTTCTCTTGTGTCCAAAAATATCTGTCTGATGTTTGTGATAAGTTGTCTCTGTGACTTAGCCTTCCTCAAGTCGAATTGTTTGGTACACAGTTGATTGTTCAGAAAAATGGTGGATGGCCAGTTGCTAAACTAACTGGTTTTGCACTATGCAGTAATGTGTGTTGCTTTTCTAGTGACTGCTGCTTCCATTGACGATGAACTGTAATTTTTGTGGCAGACTGCTGTGTTGGCATTCTGGCAGCAACCTAATGCATGTATGCCTGTGCATACTGTTGGTTTGTTGGGACTGCTGTCTGTTCCACTTTTCACATGGGACATTGAGGCATTTTGTGTGATATTCACTGGCACAGGAACAGATCAATATGGGTTGGCTCTTTGCCATGAAGTTGGAACCATGACTAATGACTAGCTAAAGGTAGGGCAGTTTTTCTTCCAATACAATTCCTAGAAATGTCTAGGACTCATTTTGTATGATTGAGTCAACCCCAGGGTTATATTGGTAAGGAAACATAATCCTGTCATTACTGGGGGTTCAACCCATACCTTTGTTTTTGCAGGCAAGTACACTAGCCACTGTGCCACTGTATTTTCATTGTGCAGCATGCCATATTTATAAAAGATACCAGGGGACTTCAAATGAAAACTTTAATTTTGTTGTTGTTGTTGGATGAATGTATTCTGAAAATAATACAGAACAAATGCATCTTTTTTTTTATGTAGCCACCACTGCTTTCAATGCAAGTCCTCCTTTCAATGCAAGTCCTCTAGTGCCAGTAAAGTACCTCTGCTGTACCTCTTCACAGAAGTCTCGCCATTTTGAAACTTTCTACTCCACTTATACACTTGCTGGACTGACAGGCATGCATCACCATACTTAACCATCATTCACCAATTAATTTCTATAGGTTTCACCCCTCCTTGTTCAAAAAACGGAAAACAGAACACTGCTTCTCTTTGGTGCAAGTCAAAAGTGGGGTGGACATCTTAAAATTGTTCTTATAATGTCACCGAGTTCATCTGCACAATGATGTCACATGCTTAACACTCTTGACATCCTCAACAACAACATTGACAGGTTACAAGACAATGGCATGGTTATTGTAATTTCTATCACTCTGACATCCTTAACAAAAATATTGACAGGCTACAAGACAATGGCATGGTTATTGTAATTTCCATCACACTTTTAAGGTTTTCATTTGAAGACCCCTCGTACATAAAGTAAAACAAATTAGTCAAGGACACTTGTACACGCCTTAAATTACACTTGGCTTATGGTGCTAAACCCATATTTGTATAGACCAGAGAACACTTGATGGGTGATGAGGTCAGTATCTCGCCAACAAGATGAATAATCTGGCATTGTTTCTGTCTTTCTGCAGGCTGCTACTAAATTTGTGGATGTGAAGTCTTTGAATGTTTATCGCAAGTACGTCCGTCCTGTGGAGAAACAGAAGGAGTATGAGTCACGGAAGCTGTGGCAACATGTGACCAATGCCTTGAAGTTGAACGACATACATACGGCCACTGAACATAAACAGATGGTAACATTTACAAATGGTTTCTTCTTCTTCTTCGTTCATCCGGAGATTTTTTTCGGATGTGATTGCGTTGTGCCTGTTTACAGCAGAGCTGCGTTCTTGCGCCGTTAGGCCGACACATCCGACTTCTGCGGGCATTTGTTGACCGGGTTAACCTTCCCGGGGCAAATGGTTTCTATTAGTGTAAATGTAATGCTGTTATTTTTTTTGTTTCTTTGTTTGTTGAACCTGATGTAGTTCACTCTTGTCCATCTTAGTTCACCTTGCACATCTGTGTTCACTCTTGTAGTTCAGTCTTATACATCTTAGATCACTCTTGTAGATCTTAGTTCACTCTTGTAGTTTGCTCTTATACATCTTAGTTCGCCTTGTACATCTTAGTTCACTCTTGCAGTTCACTCTTATACATCTTAGTTCACTCTTGTAGATCTTAGTTCACTCTTGTAGTTCACTCTTATACATCTTAGTCCACCTTGTACATCTTAGTTCACTCTTGCAGTTCACTCTTATACATCTTAGTTCACTCTTGTAATCTTAATTCACTCTTGTACATCTTAGTTCACTCTTGTACATCTTAGTTTTATGACCACCTGTTAAATAATTTAACTGAATAACCTCATTACTGCACATGCTATCAGTTTCAGAATCTTAGGTGAGATGACCAATTCCTTCTTGATTGCCCTTTTCTTACCAGATATTCCCTGAAAATTGTCTGCCCACAATCCCATAAGAACTCTGTTTCACCTGACATGCCATCAGTGTTAAGTATAGGCACTTTCTGCTACTAACGAGGGCAAAATCATAGCAACAGAGATGAAATGCCTTAGGAAAGACCTGGAGTAACTGTGAGAGATAGAATTACGAACAAGGAAATTAAAAGATTGTGAATCCAGTCATGCAGCTCATTAAAGAATAACACATTAAATGGTTTGGCCACCTCTCAAACATACCCTGGTACCATCTGCCACAAAGGGATATATTCCAGAAATATGATTGATACCAGAGGAAGACCATGTAAAAGATGGAGTGATGGTATCAAGAACAAACTTAGAGGAATGAAGACGACATACTATGGGGAGGAAAGATCCATACAACTCCTAACACTTCACTAAGATAAGTTAATTAGTTAGTCGACAGATCATCCTCATTGCACATTGAACCATTCAGTCCATAAGTGCTCGGGTCCCCTCCTCAGCAAATCCCGCCACGTGTAGTGGCTCACGACACCAGTTCTGTGTTGGTTTATTAATTTTCTTTGGCTTCCTGCGTAGTGTTCTTGTTTAGCCACACCTCTTTTAACTTGCTGTTCTCACATCCTGACTATGGTTGTAGACTCACAGTCATCGCTTGGTTCTCGTAAACAACTTACTTCACATCGAGCATTCAGAATGTTAGCCTGGTCCATGGCTCGTCCGACTTCCACAGTAGCCCTACCTGCAAACCTGTCAGCCTGCTCATTTCCTTGTACACCCGCATGCCCTGGCACGATAATGAAACTAACCTTTGCCAACCGAGACTGCTCCAGAAATAGCAACCATTCTCTTCGGACTCGCCCCATCTCTATCCTCCTGAGCATACTCATTGAGTCACTAAAGACACATGCCCGATTGAATGTCTGTGCCCTAAGCCATGTTACTGCTTTACTTACTGCCATGACTTCCATAGTCAGGCTACTTGTGGTCAAAGCAAAAGCACCAGACTCTTCCTTCACAATTTTTCCTCCTGCCTGAGCCATAAAGGCCCATGAACTTCTCACTCCTCGAACGACTGACCCATATGTGTAAATGACAGCATCATCGTCTAAAGAATTCTCAAAGATCAGAGCCTGTACTTCCACCTCCACAGCAGCTGGATTTTCTTGTCTGCATTTCCTGTCTAGTTGGATGCACACTGAAAAGGATGTACAGAACTCTGTTGGCACCTGTACCCACTCCTCGCCAGGTTCTAAGTTTTCAAGTGAACACACTTTGAAGAATGTCTTCGGCTTGACCCATCCACGACTTTCCTCTTTTTAACCTGCTGCCCTTTGCCTTCTTAATCTCATTATGCAGTGGATGTTGTGTGTTTGTGTTAACTCTGAGGTAGGCATGTGCTTGGCAAATTTGTATCTTGTCCTTCATGGTTGGAAAATCAAGAAGGTAGTGCATCGCCCTGCATGCTGTATCTCTTGTACATCCAAGAATAATGCACATAGCTTCGTTCTGTATCCTTTCCATCCTTTCCATCTGCTTATAGCTGAGAGTCAGGATCACCGTCGGATACTCTAAAACAGAAAGGACCAGACCGTTTTTAAGAAGACATAGATAGCACTGTTCACAGTTTGCCGCCGCCATCACCTGCATCGCATCCAAACCCCGCTTGGCCTTTGTTATCACCTGGTCTATGTGCTCAGTATAAGCGAGGCTTCGATCAAATCGTATCCCCAGGTAATTCATTGCCTGCGTTCTTTCCACAGTCTATGAACCCATATTTACAGTTGGCATTGGGGTGTTGACAATATGGTTATTCAAAGAGAACCACGTCACTGTTGCCTTTGTTGGGTTGACCATTGCCCCAGCTTCATCACACCAAGTGCTTATGCGATTGAGTTTGGTTTGTAGTTCCACAGTGTCCTCCCTGGTCCTATGATCTGCTCACTGGTGATTCTCACTATGTAGGCGTTGAACAGTACCAGAGATAATGGTGATCCCTGTGGTAGGCCAGGATATATTGTTGTTGGTTCCGAAGTCCAACTGCCATATCTAAAAACTACTTTCCATTGGAAGAGGGCTGCAGCGATCCAACTAAGGAGGAAAGGACTTATCTTTAGTTCAAGAAGCTGAAGCATTAAACAATCCAATGGTACTCTGTTGTACGCGTCCTCAAGATCAATCGCTGCAGCATATGTTTCAATGCCCGAGTGGAAACCTTCATAAACATCATGGGCAAAAACTGCTGCATTGGTCCAGGTTTCTCTTTTTGGATGGTACACTCCCAGGGTAGGTGGGAAAACACCTTGCCTCTATAGCTGGCTTGATATTTTTCTGGCAATTATCTTCTCCAGCAGCTTACCTATTGTATTCTGCATGGTTATAACCCGATATCCCTGAATTTGTGTGTGGTCTTTGCCAGGCTTGGGCAATGGAATCAGAAAGCTTTATAACCATTCTTCCTTGATGCTAGCACTCCCTATACTGTTGTACATGTCTGCTAGTTTCTCTAGCTCGTTGTCGATGCACATATTGATGTTGTCATACTTTATGCCATCTGGCCCTGGAGTGCTGTCTTTTGATCGTCGAAGCACAGCTTGATCTTTTTTACTGTCACTGTGTCTTCATCGGAAATGTTCTGCGCCTTACAACTATCTGAGATTCATTGAGGTAAACACAGGAAGTGAAGAAGTCTACTCTGTACAGGTCAGGAAAATAACCCCACCTCTGCTGCAATCTAGATCACTATCTTGACAGGCAAGCATACTAACCACTGTGCCACTACAGCTACATTCTTACAGTGCAGAGTAGTTTATTATTTAATCTAACATGGATAGAGCGACTGCACCTTTATCATCATGAACAGCCATTTCCACATTGAATACCGACTGCAGTCTCCAAGACTCTCTGTCCTACATTACCAAGGTGTACTCATGCTGACTTCTTCCAGTCCACCTCTTGACATTGTCTATCCACATGTAGCATTGTCTTCCTCTTCCACACTTCCCCTCCACTCTTCCTTCAAACACACTGAACTACTTGTCTGAACTTGATCTCATTCAGTAATGTTTTATTCCGTCTTAGTTTAGTATGGAGACTCTTCGCTGGTTTTTGAAGATGAGGATGGGGCATGCATGGGAATGTCACGAGTTCTGTGATGTTGATTCTTGACTCAACTGAACTCAGTAACTCAGTATTTGTTGTATTGTTGTGGCAGTACAAAGTGTAACAAATAGGATGGGTTAAAATACTGCAGGGGAACAGTAAAGATGTATATACAATACATACTTGTAGAGACTGACATTGGCAAACGCAGCCTTTTGTCAGATGGGAAACATACCAATAAAAAAAGTTAAAGTTAAAGAGGGTGTCTGTCAAAGGGAAGAGGATCAGCTTCATTGCACCAGGTTCTTCCCGTATGGCTCAGTTTTCTCTCCACAGAACAGCTGCCAAAAGCCAGGCCCAAAACATGAGCTCCTTGGCTCCAGTGACATCTCTCAGTTGTCTCCCCCCAAAAGCCAGGCCCAAATCATGAACTCCAGAGCTGCAGCGACATCTCTCAGTTGTCTCCCCCCAAAAACCTGGCTCAAATCATGAACTCCAGAGCTGCAGCGACATCTCTCAGTTGTCTCCCCCCAAAAACCTGGCTCAAATCATGAACTCCAGAGCTGCAGCGACATCTCTCAGTTGTCTCCCCCCAAAAACCTGGCTCAAATCATGAACTCCAGAGCTGCAGCGACATCTCTCAGTTGTCTCCCCCCAAAAACCTGGCCCAAATCATGAACTCCAGAGCTGCAGCGACATCTCTCAGTTGTCTCCCCCCAAAAACCTGGCCCAAATCATGAACTCCAGAGCTGCAGCGACATCTCTCAGTTGTCTCCCCCCAAAAACCTGGCTCAAATCATGAACTCCAGAGCTGCAGCGACATCTCTCAGTTGTCTCCCCCCAAAAACCTGGCCCAAATCATGAACTCCAGAGCTGCAGCGACATCTCTCAGTTGTCTCCCCCCAAAAGCCTGGCCCAAATCATGAACTCCAGAGCTGCAGCGACATCTCTCAGTTGTCTCCCCCCAAAAACCTGGCTCAAATCATGAACTCCAGAGCTGCAGCGACATCTCTCAGTTGTCTCCCCCCAAAAGCCTGGCCCAAATCATGAACTCCAGAGCTGCAGCGACATCTCTCAGTTGTCTCCCCCCAAAAACCTGGCTCAAATCATGAACTCCAGAGCTGCAGCGACATCTCTCAGTTGTCTCCCCCCAAAAACCTGGCCCAAATCATGAACTCCAGAGCTGCAGCGACATCTCTCAGTTGTCTCCCCCCAAAAACCTGGCTCAAATCATGAACTCCAGAGCTGCAGCGACATCTCTCAGTTGTCTCCCCCCAAAAACCTGGCTCAAATCATGAACTCCAGAGCTGCAGCGACATCTCTCAGTTGTCTCCCCCCAAAAACCTGGCTCAAATCATGAACTCCAGAGCTGCAGCGACATCTCTCAGTTGTCTCCCCCCAAAAGCCTGGCCCAAATCATGAACTCCAGAGCTGCAGCGACATCTCTCAGTTGTCTCCCCCCAAAAGCCTGGCCCAAATCATGAACTCCAGAGCTGCAGCGATATTTTTCAGTGGTCTCCTCCCAGAAACACTGCACCCATGGACTGAACGACTTAGTCCAAAAATAAATCCACAACCTTCACAGCGCACAGCTTAATCACTTCACCATGAAGTCCCTCCGAGAATGTTAAAGTGCTATATAAAGCCTATACTGTTGTATGGATGTGAAACATGGACAATAAGCATGTAATCCAAGAAACATCTAATGACAGAAAAAAAATGTGGTTTGTGAGGAAAAGGCACAGAATATCTGGATGGACAGAAAACAGTTTTTCAAGAAGCAGATAAAAATTGTAAGTTTGTTAGAGAAGTTTGCCCTACACAGGCAAGATTATGTGGGTGTGTTGTAGGGAGAAATAAACTGGAAAACTTGGTGACAACTGTCATACTTGACGGGAAAAGAGCAAAAGGAAGATAAAGGGATAAATACAAGGATGGCTTGGCTATATGACGTGATTGAGACAAGACCACAGATCTGATCCAAGACTGGTGATTGTGGAATATGACAAACTATGCCCCGCCCCAACTCTTATTGGCATTGCACATAATGGTGATAATACAGCGCAGTGATACTCCAATATTGTTTTTGTGAGGCGTAGTATATAGAATTTATATTTGTTGCATACCTGTCAGATTTCAAACTAGCTTATTTATTACATTAAAGATTTGAAGCTTTTTAATCAAACTATCAAATGTTTTTATCTACAGCTGGAGGAAATACAGAGAGAAGACGAGAAGCGTAGACGTAATCTTAATTTAGAATATTCACCAAAGGTTTGTTTCCCTCTTATGTCTTTCCTGTTTTTTTAGTTTTGTTTTACAGTAATGTGTCATGATCATCATCATCTTCATAACAGTTTAGTGAGGTCTGCACAGGGAGTCTCATTCTCTGAATGTAAGCTGATGTCTGGTATGATCGGTATGTAGCTTTCCCCTTCCAACTTCTAGCTGGGTATGCGGAATGTGGGGGGCTTCCACTGTTTCTAGGTGGGTTCTTTCTTCTGTCAAGGTCCATAATCCAGCTATGTTTCTTAGAGGGATTTCACCTTACCTCATACATCAAGGTGACATAGTCATCTACACCGATGGATCAGTGGTGAGAAACAGACCAGTGGTTCTCAACCGGTGGGGAATTTTAGGGTTTCCAGGGGGGGGGGGGGGGGGGAAGAACGGAGTGGTTGGGGTTTCATTGTGAAGGCTAATGGGTGATTCTTGAAAAAGGTGAGTATGGCATATGAGGTTATGACCTCCAGCATGAGAATGGAGGTGGAAGCAGTCACAGAGGCATTCTGTTGGTTAGAGGACACCACTGTAATACACTGTCTTCATCACGGACTCACGGAGTATGCTTAGTAAGGTGGAGAATGGTTCACCTCGCTTCAGAGGTCACAAAGTGTGAGAATTTTATGATTTTTTGCCCTGGCCAAGCGGGAGTGCGAGGAAATGAACAGGCTGATAGGTTGACAGGAAATGCACCTCTTAGTTGTCAGTTATCTATGGACAAGGGAGAGGTGGACGTACACCTGTGGGGATCAGGTGGAGAAGGTGGAGGAACAGATTGAGAATCCATATGTGGAAAGGGTGAGATTGTGGGAGATTGGCAGAACTGAGAGGGAAGACCAGGAGAACTTTTAATCAGAAAGCGATGGGAACAATTAGTGGTGTGACTCTTCACTGGCTGTTGAACGAGGGATGGAGTGCATATGGGAATGTCCTGAGTGCAGTGATTTCGGTTCTTAGCTCAACTCAACTCAACTTTCTTGGACAGTATTTTACACCAGCAATCTTTTGTGTGTTTGAAATATTGTTTTATACCTCAATATTTCAAGCCAGCAGTCATTTGTATGCTGAAAATGTTATTTTGTTATTCAGTATTTCAAGAAAGTCGATGGGACATGGGTATACAAGACGTTACCTGACGAGTTTGCCCAGGAAACAAAGAAGTAGGACACAGAAGGTTGGAGCTGCCCATCAAACAAGCCTGGGGAGCTTTAGGAGCAATATTCATTTGTTTGAGTTGTGTTCGCTTGTCACATGACACACAAGACTGCTGTTTGTTGTACTTGTTGACTGAACTTGTGTTCTTGATTGTTTATGTTTACTTTTTGCTGCTTCAGCCTGAAATGTTCTTTTAGCAATAATTCTGGTTTTTAAATTATGAAGAGTTTTTATCGGAGCTTGTCAAGGATGCCAAAGGCAGTAATATTAGTGTTATGTTTTATCATGGTAGATAGAATTTACAATTTATACTGAATGTTAGGGGTTCAAGGATTGACAATTTATACTGAATGTTAGGAGGTTCAAGGATTGACAATTTATACTGAGTGTTAGGGGTTCAAGGATTGACAATTTACACTGAATGTTAGGAGGTTCACAGAAGAAGAGGCAGAGGGTTACCAACACAATGATGGACAAGGATATTAAAGACAACTGAGCATGAAACATAAGGCAGGGGAACTAGCCAAGGTTCAAGAGTCTTTCTGATAGTCTGTGCTGAGAGCGACATTCTGAATGATCTGCTACAAGACAATGGTGATGTTTGGAGATTATATCTTGATAGTTTCAATATTATAATGTATTAAAACCTGTGTTATTTGTGGTGATAGCAGGCATGATCACAGATGGGGCTGAACTGGGTGCAATCATACATAGTGTGTTATAGGAACAATCAGCACCCCTACAGTAGCTGGAGAGATGGAGTACATATGGGGGTATCTTAAGTGTAGAGATGCCAGTTCTAGTTTATATTCTCTTGCCAATGTAGTTTATCTATAAAGATCATTAGAAATTGTCATTTGTGATAGTTAGAAAGCTATAATTAATGTATTTATGCCTACACAAAGTTATATCTGGGTTAATCCAATGGAGGATATCTACGGGAGACAGATATTAGTATTAGAATCATTACGGCAACGAGGGCACTTGGAGAAAAACACAGAATTATAACTTCAAGAAATATACATCATCTTGAGAAAAGAATCATTGGTATGTATGTCTGGGCATATTCATAATAGGGATCTGCAAAATGGGTAGTGAGTAAACCTAATGACAAACATATATAAGAATTTGAGATGTGTTGTTAAAAAATTATCATAACCAGCTGGATTGAGTGATTGACAAATGAACAAGTTCTGGAAAATAGAGCAAAGAAGACTTCTTAAAGTAATCAAACAGTGGAGGCTGTCGTGGCTCGGCCTATCCTGAGAATGAAGAAACAGCAAAGAGAGTTGAGGGAGATAAGTGGGGTTGACAATAAAGACGGAGCCCATTTATAATACAGATCTCAACAAATCTATCAATAGAGATACGTGGAGTTTAAGAGAGCGGCACAAGACAGACAACTATGGAATGGAATGATTAGCAAGCTTCAAGATAGCCCATGGGCTGAAATATATGATGATGATAGAAAGCTATAAATAATAAAAACATTAATCACTGTATACTGTAAATTATAAACATGTAATGAGTTATAAATTATAAAAGCAATTCAAAAATTAGAACTTATGATTAGGAAGTTGCAACTTTTACACACAGCATTGACCAAATACTAGACAGTGGAAGTAAGAGGAAAAAGAATTGTATCAGCAGAGTTAAATGATAACAAAGAATACTGAATATGACAGCAAGAGAGAAACAAGAATTGTATCAATGGAGATGAAATGCCACCAAAGAATATTTAATTTGACAGCAAGATGCAACAGAAGACTTGTGTCAAGAGAGATCAAATGCCAGTAAAGAATATTTAATGTGACAAGATATGAAGAGATCAGGTATCAAGTGGTTGCAGCATCAATAGTAGATTTTATCAAAAGAAAGTGACTCAGACGGTTCGATCATGTAACAGATAAAAATGCAGACGGCAGACAACATTAACACTTTGATACTGTGAAAAATGAAGAAGCAGCAGACCCCAAAGTAATGGATTTGCAGAAGAGCTGAAACAACAAACACCACTTTCTGTGCAGCCCTCACAAGGGCTTTGTCTAAAAGGTTCTTCCTAGCTTCAAGGTGAAAGATGCAACCAGGACCCTGAACAGATGAAATATATGTGTGTGAGTTACATCATCACAGATGGAATCAGTAGTTAGTTAGTGGGCAGATGAAGTATCATTGTGTGAGTTACATCATCACAGATGGAGTCAGTAGTTAGTGGGCAGATGAAGTATCAGTGTGTGAGATACAACATCACAGATGGAGTCAGTAGTTAGTGGGCAGATTAAGCTCACTGCACATCAAATCCTCCCTCTTCTCACACACCCCCCCCCCCCCCTCCCTCCCCAAGGGGAAATCATTGAACAATGTATTACTATGGTGGTATTTTATGTCAAGGGGAAAAAATATTAAAAACATTGTCTTATTATGGTTGCACTTTTTTTAACAGGGGGAAACCACCAAATATTTTATTACTATGATGGTATTTTATGGCAAGAGGAAATTTCAAAACGTTATTACCAAATGGTACTATTTGACAGTTGGAAAACCACCAAACATATTATTACTATAGTGGTATGTTTCATATAGATGAAACCACCAAATTTGTATTATTACTACATTGTATTTTTTTTTTTTATCAAGGGGAAACCAACAAACATTTTTAACGCTGGTATTTTTTTTATCAAAGGGCAATCCCAAAACATTTTATTTCAAAACTGAGGCATTGTTGTGGAAGTCTGACTTCTAATGACAGTGTTGACAGGTTTCAGTAACCCATTTTTAAACCATGAGCAAGTCATTGCAGATTATGAGACACATTTTTACATTGACTTCCATGGTTGGGTATATAGAAACACTAATTCTAACACTGATGCAGTATGAAGTGAGATTTTAGCAGATAATACATAATGATTTTATGAGAGTTTCTTAAACCAACTACGTTCTTTACCACTGTTTCCTTCCCCATGTGTGAAGAAGTCATCCTTTTGTGACTTGGTTTTTGGCAGATCAAAGCTATAAGTCCAGCAATTGCCTACCTGCCAGCATCTGACAATGAAAACAAGTGCAATGTTAAAGGTTTTTAGCATGTTATTGTGTGTGTTTGTTTAGGAATAGATTGAATCTAATGTAGATGGTAAACAAGAATTGATGGTTACGAGAATTGATATTAATGAAGTATTTTAAAATGTTAATAAACAGCACTTTTTGTACATAAATACAAATTTTGAGTTATATCCCTTTGTCAGTGTGTGTTTTTGTTGTGTCCCCTGAACATGATCAAATTTGCCTCTCTTGCAGCATAGATCAGAACTAGTTGTAACAAATGAAGAACATGGAAACCATAACTTCGCTACCGTCACAGCCCACCAGAAAGACTCTTGATCCCATGCCAACTCCATTGTCTCGTCTCTGTGAGTGCCATTTGCCACATGCTCAGGAAGTCGAAGGTTCATTTTCAGATTATGTTATTCTGTTCTCACATGCAGTGTTATGATCTTGAGAACCTTGTGGGATGTTGCCTGAGCCGCAGCATTCATGCTCTGTGCGATGCTTTCAGCAGGCAGATAGTTGCTCTGTGGGGAGAGCCCGAGCTTTCAGTAGGCTGTTAGCTGCTCTGTGGGGAGAGCCTGAGCTTTCAGCAGACTGTTAGCTGCTCTGTGGGGAGAGCCCGAGCTTTCAGCAGGCTGTTAGCTGCTCTGTGGGGAGAGCCCGAGCATTCAGCAGGCAGATGGCTGCTCTGTGGGGAGAGCCCGAGCATTCAGCAGGCAGATAGTTGCTCTGTGGGGAGAGCCTGAGCTTTCAGCAGGCTGTTAGCTGCTCTGTGGGGAGAGCCCGAGCTTTCAGCAGGCTGTTAGCTGCTCTGTGGGGAGAGCCCGAGCATTCAGCAGGCAGATGGCTGCTCTGTGGGGAGAGCCCGAGCATTCAGCAGGCAGATAGTTGCTCTGTGGGGAGAGCCCGAGCTTTCAGCAGGCAGATGGCTGCTCTGTGGGGAGAGCCCGAGCATTCAGCAGGCAGATAGTTGCTCTGTGGGGAGAGCCTGAGCTTTCAGCAGGCTGTTAGCTGCTCTGTGGGGAGAGCCCGAGCATTCAGCAGGCAGATAGTTGCTCTGTGGGGAGAGTCTGAGCTTTCAGCAGGCAGACAGCTGCTTTGTGGGGAGAGCCCGAGCATTCAGCAGGCAGATAGTTGCTCTGTGGGGAGAGCCCGAGCATTCAGCAGGCAGATAGTTGCTTTGTGGGGAGAGCCCGAGCATTCAGCAGGCAGATAGCTGCTCTGTGGGGAGAGCCCAAGCATTCAGCAGGCAGATAGTTGCTCTGTGGGGAGAGCCTGAGCTTTCAGCAGGCAGATAGCTGCTCTGTGGGGAGAGCCCGAGCATTCAGCAGGCAGATAGTTGCTCTGTGGGGAGAGCCCGAGCTTTCAGCAGGCTGTTAGCTGCTCTGTGGGGAGAGCCCGAGCATTCAGCAGGCAGATAGTTGCTCTGTGGGGAGAGTGAGTTTTCAGCAGGCAGACAGCTGCTCTGTGGGGAGAGCCCGAGCTTTCAGCAGGCAGATAGCTGCTCTGTGGGGAGAGCCCGAGCTTTCAGTAGGCTGTTAGCTGCTCTGTGGGGAGAGTCCGAGCATTCAGCAGGCAGATGGCTGCTCTGTGGGGAGAGCCCGAGCTTTCAGCAGGCAGATAGCTGCTCTGTGGGGAGAGCCCGAGCATTCAGCAGGCAGATAGTTGCTCTGTGGGGAGAGCCCGAGCATTCAGCAGGCAGATAGTTGCTCTGTGGGGAGAGCCCGAGCATTCAGCAGGCAGATGGCTGCTCTGTGGGGAGAGCCCGAGCTTTCAGCAGGCAGATAGCTGCTCTGTGGGGAGAGCCCGAGCATTCAGCAGGCAGACAGTTGCTCTGTGGGGAGAGCCCGAGCTTTCAGCAGGCAGATAGTTGCTCTGTGGGGAGAGCCCGAGCTTTCAGCAGGCAGACAGTTGCTCTGTGGGGAGAGCCCGAGCTTTCAGCAGGCAGATAGCTGCTTTGTGGGGAGAGCCCAAGCTTTCAGTAGGCTGTTAGCTGCTCTGTGGGGAGAGCCCGAGCTTTCAGCAGGCAGATAGCTGCTCTGTGGGGAGAGCCCGAGCTTTCAGCAGGCAGATAGCTGCTCTGTGGGGAGAGCCCGAGCATTCAGCAGGCAGACAGTTGCTCTGTGGGGAGAGCCCGAGCTTTCAGCAGGCAGATAGTTGCTCTGTGGGGAGAGCCCGAGCTTTCAGCAGGCAGACAGTTGCTCTGTGGGGAGAGCCCGAGCTTTCAGCAGGCAGATAGCTGCTTTGTGGGGAGAGCCCAAGCTTTCAGTAGGCTGTTAGCTGCTCTGTGGGGAGAGCCCGAGCTTTCAGCAGGCAGATAGCTGCTCTGTGGGGAGAGCCCGAGCTTTCAGTAGGCTGTTAGCTGCTCTGTGGGGAGAGCCCGAGCATTCAGCAGGCAGATAGCTGCTCTGTGGGGAGAGCCCGAGCATTCAGCAGGCAGATAGTTGCTCTGTGGGGAGAGCCCGAGCATTCAGCAGGCTGTTAGCTGCTCTGTGGGGAGAGCCCGAGCATTCAGCAGGCTGTTAGCTGCTTTGTGGGGAGAGCCCGAGCTTTCAGCAGGCAGATAGTTGCTCTGTGGGGAGAGCCCGAGCATTCAGCAGGCAGATAGTTGCTCTGTGGGGAGAGCCCGAGCATTCAGCAGGCAGATAGTTGCTCTTTGGGGAGAGCCCGAGCTTTCAACAGGCAGATAGTTGCTCTGTGGGGAGAGCCCAAGCTTTCAGCAGGCAGATAGTTGCTCTGTGGGGAGAGCCCAAGCTTTCAGCAGGCTGTTAGCTTCTCTGTGGGGAGAGCCCGAGCTTTCAGCAGGCAGATAGTTGCTCTGTGGGGAGAGCCCGAGCATTCAGCAGGCAGATAGCTGCTCTGTGGGGAGAGCCCGGGCTTTCAGCAGGCTGTTAGCTGCTCTGTGGGGAGAGCCCGAGCATTCAGCAGGCAGATGGCTGCTCTGTGGGGAGAGCAACTATCTGCCAGCAGGTAGATAGTTGCTCTGTGGGGAGAGCCCGAGCTTTCAGCAGGCAGATGGCTGCTCTGTGGGGAGAGCCTGAGCATTCAGCAGGCAGGTAGTTGCTCTGTGGGGAGAGCCCGAGCATTCAGCAGGCAGATAGTTGCTCTGTGGGGAGAGCCCGAGCATTCAGCAGGCAGATTGTTGCTCTGTGGGGAGAGCCCGAGCATTTAGCAGGCAGATAGTTGCTCTGTGGGGAGAGCCCGAGCATTCAGCAGGCAGATAGTTGCTCTGTGGGGAGAGCCCGAGCATTCAGCAAGCTGTTAGCTGCTCTGTGGGGAGAGCCCGAGCTTAATATTATCAAACACAACGAAGACGATCCTCTTGTCTGTTAATCCCCTTTTTATGTACTTGTATGGCCAAGGTGACTTTAATGTCCGATATCCACCTTTGTGCCGGTTGGCCCCTGCTTCTTGTTCCCGGAACCAGGCCTTCCATCACTGTTCTCTCTCAACCACTGTGGCGTGTATTATGACCAAAGTATTTCAGTTCTCGAGGCAAGAATGCTCTTTATGATCCAGTTTTATTCAGTGTTCAGATTTTGGAGAATGTCAGGATTTTTCTTCTCCTTAATCCACAATATTCTTAGAATATTTCTGAGATTATTAAGTTCAAAAGCCCTGATTTTCTTGTGTGGTGATTGTGAAATGGCCCATGACTCACTTGCACCACAGGAAAGATGCAGGTTCTCAGAATGTGATTCCTGGTGTTGTATCATGATCGCTTAACATTGTCCTGCAAAGACTGTGCAACATGAATGAATTTTACAAGAAACAATTGATCCCTGTGCCTTGAATGTGACCAGGAAATCGCCCTGATCGGGCTCATTTATTACTACAGAACTCGCCCATCTTGCATTATTACCCCATGATCATCACTAGGATCTACAGTATCCCTGTGCTGTTCAATGTATACACAAGCAAGATTGCAAGCATTGAGGCACCAGAGGTTTGGAGAATACTGACATTTGCAGATGATGTCCTTGCATATAGGCGGGAGAGAGACAGGATGCAAATAGGGTATGAGTTGCAGGAGACAGTAAACAAAGTGATCGACTGGTGTACCGAGATGGGTAATGTCATTACCCCAGAAAATGCATCTGTGTTATGGTGCTATCTGGACAATAAGATTGTTAAGGCTGACATCCCAGGCCCCACAATAAATGGCTGAAATGTTAACAGAACAAATAAACAGAGGTACCTGGCAATCACCTTCGACAGAAGCCTCTAATTCGGGTATCATGTGGAAGCAGCTGTTAAGATTTAAGAATGGACGGGGAGCAAAGAATGTTGTTCATTCTCTGTCAACATCTGATTCTCTCAGCAATTGAGTATGAATTGGAATGCTCACAGTTTCAAAGAGTCAGCTGGTGAAACTAGAACACATACATAGTGAAGCTATGTTGGTGATACACGGATGCACAAAGGACATGCCAGTAGTATGTATGTGATACATCCTAGTTTTACCCACGATTGCCGACAGGCTCAATGTGCTGCAGGCTAAATCACATCTCAGAGTGGCTGCAGACACGGAAGACCCTCTGCATGAAGGCTGGTCAGAAAAAAATCATGGCTGGCTCTGGCAGAAGACACATTCAGAGAAGTGTGCATACTTGAGAGCATTGGGAGAGGAGTGGGTCAGAATGCCAGAGAAAAAGTCTCCAGTGCAAGATCATAATCACATTAGAACCGGAGTACAGAGATTGGTCGGCAGCTTGCGCTGAATGAGATTTGCAACAATCGATCCACGGCAATTCGCGTCCAGGTGATGTAATCATCTACACAGTAGCATGTGTGCATGCGGTGAAAAAAGTGCTTGGGGGTTTGTGGTGAAGGTTGGTGAACGGTGTTTAGTACAGAAGAGCCTGGAATATGATACCACAACTAACAGGGCCGTGCCGTGCTATGATACAGAAAGGTGACCGCATCAGGCGGCACCGTAAGGGAGCATCATAAGCAGCAAAGGAGGGGCGGTATTTCGAAGACTTGCATAATTAAGGGGCGGCATTTCGAAGACTTGCATAATTAAGGGGCGGCATTTCGAAGACTTGCATAATTAAGGGGCGGCATTTCGAAGACTTGCATCATACTGACACATTCTACCACACGACACTGACAACTAGTCTGAGACTATGGTGGAGGGGTATTTCGCTGGCTTGAGACAAACAACACACGCATGTCGTGATTGTAACCGATACACACAGTATTATGAGAAAGGTGAAGACAGGCATGCTTCGGACAGAGTAGCAGGCTTCAATTCAACAATCAAAGATAGAGAGCATCTATTGGATGTTTTCCCCAGGACATGCTGGTGTGGTGGGAAACGAGCAGGCGGACAGATTGGCTGGGTCTGCACCGCTGGGGGAGCTATTGGTGCATGATACGGCAGATGTGATCGGGGCCCTTTGGGATCGTGTGTACAGTGGGCAAGAACAGACAGATCATCGTGGCTTGGAGAGAATGTTGATGCAGGAAGTGACTAGAGAATGTGGCCGACACTCGGGACACAGGAGCACGTATGGGAATGTCCCTAGTGCTGTGAGGCCGACACTCGGGACACAGGAGCACGTATGGGAATGTCCCTAGTGCTGTGATGTCGGTTCTTGACTTAACTCAACCTAACAGAGCGATATGTGTACGCAGGATATGTATATGAAGGATATGTATGCTCAGGAAGACAACAAACAACTTTGCGATGCAACTTTCTGTGGACAACAACTCAGGGTAACGAGTACAACCAATGTCATTATCAAGCAAGGTTTTCCACCTCTCTTGACGATCTCGCTGTGTATCCATCCCTCCACCCACCTACCTTTAATATGCTGCTTAAGACATACGCACCTGACAGCTATCAGCTTGCTGTTGTTCTACAGAACATGTATCCGAGTTCCTTTATAGCACACACCAGTCTTGGGTTGTCAGTTTTCTCTTCTATATTAAGGACAGCAACCACGCTATCCCAGTCTTCCAGTCAATTAGTTGTATCTCTCTCTCTCTCTCTCTCTCTCTCTCTCTCTCTCTGTCTCTCTCTCTCTCTCTCTCTTTCTCTGTCTCTCTTTTTCTCACTCTTTCTTTCATTTACTCTTACTCTCTCTCACCCTCTTACTCTCTCTCACTCTATTACTCTCTCTCATTCTCTTACACTCTCTCTCACTCTCTTGCTCTCTGTTACTCTGTTACTCTCTCTCTCTCTCTCTCTCTCTCTCTTACCCTCTCTCTCACAGTACCGCTATTTCACTTTTTTGGCCGCTCACTTTGAATTTGAGCGTAGTCAACACACGTGCTACTACTAGGGAGTGCACTGAACAGATGTTTTCAAGTGAATCGACTTTCCCTATTACCAATGTCCCTCGCCATCTGAGGTACTTGTAATGAATGTCCTCGAGTCAAGGATGAGAAGTCAGCATTTCATTCCCCCTGACGAGCGGTTTAAAGCCACTTGACGACGTCGACATCCGCTGTGTTATAATCA
The DNA here is from genome assembly GCA_963921405.1 of Cepaea hortensis. NCBI lineage: Eukaryota > Metazoa > Mollusca > Gastropoda > Stylommatophora > Helicidae > Cepaea > Cepaea hortensis. Next base: position 148,230,183 of record OY992876.1, on the reverse strand, counting down.
TACCCGCGGATTCTACTACACACATGTCCAGTACGCAACAAGGAAACAGATGGCTAACTTTTATATTCGTATATTTTCATGTAGAGTTGTTTATGTAATTATATCGGTGTGTGTTTGTTGTTGGTGTGCTGACGAATGCTTTGGCCGCAACGACTATTTTGTTACTTTGGATAGTGCTCTAGTAAAGTGTACGGTCTACTTCTCGTGTTTTGGTCATCCATTCACTGTCACTTAACATGTGGCTCTATCACCCACTCTATCTTAAAGATTTGAGGATTTTTTGCACAGAATGAATAGTGCTACATAGCCTTCAAACCATTGCAACGTTTGGCGGAATTAATTCGTACACTCAATTTTTTTAAGTTTAAATTTTAATAGTTTACTAACCATAAAAAAAAACAACAACAACAACAACAGATAAGTTGGGTGGCTGTGGGCACAAATGTATGACCTACTTATTATAGTCTATCTGGATGGGATGGATATACTGGCAGACTACCTGGGCTCTGCAGGCTGTCACTGTCACCGCACGGCCTTCATGATCAACACTTTCATTTGACCTTCATTTAGATTTATTTTTAATATGAGCGTTTCGTCCTTCATTATTCTGTCATTCCGTGTCTGTCTGTACCCTCTCACCTTCCTTTGCCCTGTCCCAGTCACACTCGTGTCTTCCCTAAATAGATTGCCATTCCCTCGCCCATATTTCCCATTAACTAACACTTCACCTACTATGTCATTTCTGGTCAGCTAATCTAGGGAGCTTGTGGTCCTCGTTTGAGAATTGTGTACACTAGGATTCAGTCTGATTTGTGTCTCATTGGATTGTGACGACCCCCAGGAATCACCTGTGACCTTTCATGTCATTTTCTTAATGTAGTTATATCCGTGTGTGTGTGTGTGTGTGCGCGCGCGCGCGTGCGTGCGTGTGTGTGTGTGTGTGTTGGCTTATGATGAAAGCCTTCTAGCCCCAAAGTCCATTCTGTCACTTGTGATGGTGTTCTTGCTCCGTCTTTGTTGATGCACTCCGAGGTGAAGAATGAGGACAGGTAAGATAGATTCTCAAACCAAAAACTAGACCATATAAAACAAACTCTTATCACCTGGCATATTTCGCTGCATCTAGTCAGGTACATACTGCAGAATTCACACAACAAAAGACAGAGACAAACATTTTTCTTCGGTCACGTGATGAGAAGAGAGGCATTGGAGAACATCATAACAACTGGAAAGATCGAGGGGAAGAGAGGCACAGGCAGACCAAGAGAAATGATGCTGGATGGATTGAGACGGTGGCATGGAGGAATATCAGCAGCAGAGTTGATCCCAAAAACCAAAGACCGAGATCTATGGAGAGCCATGAACGCCTACGCCAGCCGGCACGGCACTTGATGATGATGATGAACATGTCTTTCTGTTTGCACAAAATAGGCCTATGTAGATTTATCATTATGGCTTCTGCAAACTTTAACAAGCGACTATTTTGTGTGTTGAACACCACGCGAAAGGCATGGTCTCTATCAATCTCATGACGGTTTCCAACACGTGCCTGCCAATTGATGAAGCGGGAATCTTCCTGTGTGTCGGCCTCCCTGTGCTCCCATTGCCTGTGTGTAGTATCTTATCGACCCATTTAGGTATGTGTTCACCCACCCTGGTGTGTGACTGTCGCTCTGTTCTGCCGATGTAAGCAGACTGACACCTACATATGAATTGGTAAATACAATTAGATTTGGCGTATAAATCGATCGGTTCTTTAACTGCTGGCTTGGGAATAGGTGTGGTTTTGTACCTAATAACTGGAGTAGCAGCACAGAATGTTCGGCCGACTGCTGTCATGAGCCGGTCCTGTAGTTGTTGCATTAGGTCATCCCCTCAAAGGTTAGCTGGATGAATACCTTGAGTTTAGGGACTGTAGTTTCGTCTGGTTTTGGTTTGGGCTGTTGGCAGTGGCGCTTTATAAATCCTGTGGAGTACCCATTCTGGTTTGAGACATTCTTCAGAATTTCAACTTCCTCTGTCAGTGTGTCTTGGGTGCATATCTTCCTAGCACGGTCAAACAGAGTCCGTACTAATCTACTGTTTGTGTCGTGGTTAGTTAAATTCACTACGGGAAAACATTGTTTTGAAACTCTTATCAGGCCTGAATATCATTTCTTGGCCAGAGACAATTCGCCGCCGCTGCCAAATCTGTTATTATATGACTGGTTTTATCAGATTTGTGGCCCCGGTTTTACGACAAATGTAAATATGAACGTCAAGGAAGTTGTAGAGTACAACGATTGCAGCATAATAAACGAACACAGACATAAATGTAGTGATCCGATTGACACACACACACACGCGCGCGCGCGCGCACACACACACGCACACACACGCGCGCACAATAAGAAGGCATGAGTGACTGCCCTAAGCGAGACAACAATCGTACACTCAGGAATGCCGTCTTTGGTGAACCAATGCGTTAATAAATATACTGTCATTGATTAACCCTAGTTCATCTACTTGATATTTTTTAAAGGAAAAGAATAAAGGGAATGCACAGAGATAACTACCTGCGTGAGTTGGTGACATGGCATATAATGGGAGACAGGAAAACTGACCTAGTCCAGGACTGGTGAGATGGCGAACCATGATCGGCCAGGCTTATCGGCATGGCACATGATGCTGGTAATGGTCTACTTGACTTATTGGTTGTGGATTCACTAATTAATGTGAAAGGTTGATGTCAATTCATTGGGGAAACAGCTAGACAATGTATGTACATTTTATTATTTTTGAAAACTTAAAAACCTGCCTTCACAACCCCAGTTCAGGAAATTACAACCAGGTATCGTCTCCACAATGAAATAATTTGGCTATATTGGATGTGAAAGACTTGCTGTATCTGGTACTGTTGGAGATATACCACCGTTCACACATCTCTCATGATGCTTTCTTCCCATGCCTGCCTTCGACAGTTCCCTGCACTGCGGTTTTTATTTCTCATGGTTATCACTTCCATCAGCTTTCTTTTCATTTACATTATCTAGGATTTAAATATTTCCTGTGATTGTTTCCAAGAAATGCAGTCTATTCTTCTATATGTCCACATTCCTGTGGTCTGTTTTCAGTTTTCTAATGTCATGTTCATTGACTACGCTTCGGCGCCATATAGTCAATAGTCAATTGAACATGAACTCTACGGACCACAGAGTGAACTAACAAACACGGTGAAGTTCATGCAAGAGACAACAGATGTAGACAAATTTAAAGCGAACGAAAGAAGAAGAAGTACAGTTAAAATGTAAAAGATCATTTTACGCGCTTTGTGACCGTAATGGGATAATGTCACTAGTCCCATGTTTTTACAGATCAATCGGGCACTCGATGGATGATGTTATCTATATCACAACGGCCGTATTTATTTACAATGACATTCCCAGGTGTTCGTTTTAGTCAGGGTCGTCCTGAGAAGCACAGTCAATTATCAAAATAATCCGGGTGGATGTGATTCCAACACATGACTACCGGGTGGCTTGGCACAGTCAATTATCAAAACAATCCGGGTGGATGTGATTCCAACACATGACTACCGGGTGGCTTGGCACAGTCAATTATCAAAACAATCCGGGTGGATGTGATTCCAACACATGACTACCGGGTGGCTTGGCACAGTCAATTATCAAAACAATCCGGGTGGATGTGATTCCAACACATGACCACCGGGTGGCTTGGCAGGCGCCCTGATCAATGCGCCACCGCGGGCCCAGCACTATGTACATTTTTTAAAATATATATTTATATATAATAATTGGCAATATGTTTTCTATGCTATTGTTTATATATCTTGAAATAAGAAATAGTACATTGTAATATACGGGTAAGTGGCAATATTCTTAAACAAGTGAACTGGTACAACTATCTCGGAACAGTCAGAACATCTTATGGGAGGTGCCTCGAAGAGAATCGCCATGGCGAAGGTAGCCTTTTGCAAGATGGAAAACATACTGACCAAT